>JAJEKV010000006.1:28006270-28606270 GCA_021234155.1 Isoetes taiwanensis
TTGCTCAAATTTCGTTCAGTTGCAGTATTGCTCATGCCGCTTGTGGTAAAAATGGGTGGAAATGGTTGTCAAACCGATCAATGGATACTGGGGTTAGGATCGATAAAACCCTAGGAGGATAAAACAATCATCTGTATAAATATATGAATAAAATGGGTAAAGTGCCGGAGATAATAAACAGGTGGAAAGTGACCAATACTCCACAGGTTTACGTATTAACCCAAGCGATTTAAAGGCTGTTTAAGTTGAAGCGTATGAAAGATGGAGACGGACAAATTGGAAGCATATGACTACTCTAGATGCGAAACCGCAGTACACAGCTGGAAGAAATACACAGTTTGCATGGAGAAAGGAAAAGACCACGTCTAAAAACACACAAAAACGCTATGTATACTCCGCCATTTGGCTATTTCAGGCATCTTTTGCTCTCTGATCAATAAATCCAAACTATCAGGCATATGCTCAGAAATACACATACAAATGCTGGCAGGTTAAACCGAAGCTGGGCCAGTACTGTGCAATGCAGGCGGACAAAGCGGGAAAAGCAGAGATGATGAGAATAAATTAGAACAAATAAAGATGGATCTTTACGGAGAAGTATCCCATGCTTGATGTTGGCAAAATGGTGGAAATGGCTCTTAAACTTTGAAGGAATAAAGGCGTGCTGTGTCACGGTCAAGGTAAGCAGCTGGATGAGCACACAATAAAAAGCTTATCTGGTTCAGACAATACAATAAAAAGCTTAACTACCGCGACAAATGGGTTTCTTATGTTAGTTTAAAGCCAGCAGTAAGATATGCAACCATTCAAGCTGCAGTTCATAAGAAAGAAAAAGATCCATTTGGAAGCGTGTGCGCTGTGAAATCTTAGCTCATTTAGGATAAACAATGTTGTGGAAGTAGCACCAAATTTGCTCTAGTGCGATCACCGGGTTTTGACTGCTCATGACTCCATTAGCAAGGTGGTATGGCACGTTATTATTTCTAGAGCGGAAAAGAAATTAACCTTTAGTAAATCAGACATAGATAGAACATAAATGGTAGCAACGATGGAATTATTACAGGAGATATCACTTTCTAAGCACTTTGTATACTGTATACCTTTAAGTATGCTTTGGTGAAAGGTAGGCTGGCGCTTAGCGAGGATGAGCGTAGCAAAAAGATCGTTACATGGATGGATTTACACCATAAGATGACCTTGATTATGAATGTACAACTCCATACGCTTGAGGGAAATAAAATCGCTTTCAGAAGAAGGCATGCATCAAAAATTGCGAATATACTATGGAATCGTGAAATTAGTCCATCATAGCCAGGAAGTAAAGGTTCGCGAGGTAGAGTTGTCTTAAGATCTTGCCGGTCTAAACTTATCATCATGATGCGCATACCAAAGCCCGCCGGAAGGAAGGAAGGTATCAGAATCAATGATTCTAATGTTCATAAAACTTCTCGGATCGTTTGGTTTCTCTATTTTTTTGATCCTCCTATATGAAACTTTGTTTACCAAGGTGATGCGCGATGGTCGCCTACATGATTGCTCAAAAGAGAGCCGCACCAAAGAGACACATTTACTCACCCTTTCTAGATAATGCCTCTGACTTCATTTAGGTTAGCATCTCCAGGAAATGGGGTAGAAGGCAGATGAATGACTGTGACACCCTTGTGAACTATAGAAACTTTTGCCAAGATATAGGAAAAATGGTTGTATAATCCTTTTCGTGCTGTGATACAACATATGTACATATATAGGGTTTCTCAAAATGAAATTGTTTCTTGACCTCTCAAAGTACACTTGCTTCTTAATCCGGCGGTATTCGACTTTCTTGAGAAAGACTCGAAAGCTTCGGTCGTCCCTTTAATTCCGGCTTGGATGATGCACTTGGGACATTGGAGCGATGTGCTAATACCATTTAGTGTTTGATGAATACTCAAAATGAGGTTGCTTGAAGTAAGTCTTACTGCTATGCCGAGAAAGAAAGACTCTATAGTCTTCATTTGAAGAGTGGAAGTTTTCATGAGCATGCATGCATAGAAATAGCGGTGAATTACGAAGCATTTGGAATCCAATCAGGGATGAGAAGAGTTGAGTATCTTTTAATTAGATGGTTTACACTTCTACTTTTGAGGTGTAGTGATCAATATGGAAGGCTGTCAAAAGTATACGCTGACAAGGCCTTTGGCTGACTCAAAGCTGGAAATTACTTGGTAAAGAAACCTGAGAACAAATCTCATCTTAGCCAATGAACCGTTGATGTTAGGTGGGGAACAAAACCAAGAAAGAGGAGGAGAGAAGGCTGGGGGCAGAAATCTAGTTTGGTAATTCAGCAGCACAGGTGTCGGCCGGATGAATACGGCAAGAGATTGCCCGAGAACTCCGTTCAACCTATCAAAGGAACAATATAGCGATTCACAGATGAAGAAAGCATGTAGGAGTGTAAAATGGTGCATTCTTTGAAGGTGGAGATGATCTGGTGGTTAACTGGTGGCTGGAGAGTCCACAAGCTCTTATGTGGTGTTATGGATTAGACCACAAGGCCTGACGGGATGTTCTTTCCACATTACAATGCTTGCATGCCAAAGTGATTCGAATAGAGGACCACCATATCCGGAAGCTGTTGGGATGGGAGTATTCATTAAGATTCAGCACAAATAAATAACAGTACAGGATGTTATTACGCATATGCACGGTTTTGGGAAAACATACCTCTGTCGATGCTTGAGTTAAAGCGACTGACGTGAGATCAAGTTTTCAACTTCCGGTTTGTGGGAGTATTAAGTAGAATTGGTCGTTGATATGGAGAAATCGTATGAGATACTTGGGTGCCGCTGAAGTGGGAGGTGGCCTTCATGGAACCATATGCGTGAGGCCTTGGCATTCTGGACTTGGTCACGCAACATTGCCGAGATGGAGTTTCTAGTCGAAGCAAGGGCTTGTCAAGATTAGGAAAGATATCGGACGCTGCAATATTTGCCTTTAATGCAAAATAACTAGGGAAGATTTCGGGTCTCCATGTACGTTCGAAACGCTGCGCACAACGATCTTTGTGGACCAATTAAATGGAAGCAGCTCCTGCGGAGACCAGGTATTTTACGAGTATTCTTGGATGATTTTCGAAAGGTCTTTGTGTACTTACTCAAAATAAAAGTCGGTTTTGAGCATATTATTTAGCGAGTTGATTGAAAGGACGAGAGTAGATGTATAACAAGGTCGATAATAGAGGGAGGTACGATTCTAAAACTTTTGATAGAGTTTTGCATGATGCATGGGATTGAACCTTCGATACGCACCCTATAGAAGTAAGCCGAGAATGCGTGAGCCGAAAGGTTAAGCAGGGGCACTCTTATAGAAATGGCTCGCACATTGTTGCTTTCAGCCTTAATACCGGCTTACTGTTGGGAAGGCTATATAACAAACTGCGACCTACTTGGTAAATGTCCATTACGTACATTTCCTGATTTCAAAGACCTGAAGAAATGCAGTACGTGATACTCGCCGCCAATTAAAGGTTTTGGATTGGCTTTTGTAAAGGTAAATGTTGGAAGTTCCAAATTAGGCAATCGAGGCAAAACCATGCGTATTTGTGGCTATTCGCGGTAGAAAACGCGGTTGTTGGTCTTGGCACGAAGTTGGTGGTGATTAGTTGTCTTTGAGTTCAATAGGTATGAAGTGTTAACATAAAGCCACAAGCATCCGCTTTTGTCATTCTTGCGGACTTCGAGATGATATACCCACGGAAGAACTTGACCACCTCAACATCCCATTTGGAACATACATGATGCAAGAAATGATACAGTGTTGATGCGTAAATGTACCGATGATGGTAGATGCAAGGAGACAATTGATGGAGAGGAAATGCGTAAGTAATGCGCCGATGATCTTTGATGGTACGGGGACAGGTAGGGTCGGGGAGATCACGGGATGAACGCCAGTGCGTCGACCGGTACAGAATTAGAAGGCCTCCAAGCTGGTTCGCGGGACTATGTTTTTCTACCGAGATCATGTTATTGGAGCCCCAAAGCTATCTTGAAAGAGTACATCCTTGATCCTTAAGAAAGAAAAAGACCAATGGATTCTTTGCTATACAGCAGGCTTGCATCTATCGAAACGGAACACGCAGTGCCGGTGAAACGGTCGGCGAACATGTTTAAACCAAAGTAAGGTATTACAGATCGAAAATCTGGTAGTGATGGCGGTGATGGGTTGAAGCAAGATTGGTGGCGGAGGTTTTCTGAAGTGTATAGTGCCGTTTCTGCGCCGGAACTTTGCACTGTTATGGGATTAACCCTCTGTAGGGAGACTATCGCGAAAGCAGCGCGGCCGACGTCATTTTATCGAATAGGGTTGATGGCGCTTTTGCATAAGAACTTGAAGAACTCATTTGGAGCAGCGGAAAGATTCATCACGAGGATCAAGCAGTGCAGGTTGCGAAACGTATATGGACTTAGGCAAGCATCGGACTTGAGTACTCCAAGTTAAATCTTACTTCGACTTGGTTTTCAAGTAAGACACCCAAATGATCCTAGATGTATACTTTCGGTTCATTACATTTCCACTTTTTGTCTGTATGTAGGTGATTTGATAATCATGCGACTAGAGAAGATGGCCCGGCATCAATCAAAGATCGGCTTACTTAAGCGGTTAGAGCCGAAAGACTTAGGGATGATTTGCATTTCTTGAGTGCTAAATCAACTATGGCCGGGGAAAAGAGGATGTTTGCACCGAGGAATGCCAGTACGATCACATTTGCCTGAGGTTATGTACAGAGGTACCAATCTGATTGGAACTCCAGCGGAGTATGGGGTAGATTAGGCACAAAGATGATCCCATGTTTCAATCTTTCATATATTCATGACGATGCAGAGCTTATTTTAGGGATGCCAGCTTTCACATGATGGCTACTCGGCTGATCTCATCTTAGCATTATCAGGCTGGTCGGTTGCAATGGGTCCCAAGCAGCCTTTGTTGAACCTTAAAGAGATGTTTGAGGTGTTAGAACTGGGCACAGGGACCGGCTTTTAAAGCTAGAGATCCTGGAGAAATAGTTGGATATCTGAGGACTTCAGTTGGAAGCTGGGGGGATGAGGACGGAATCACACAAGGATGTGCTTTTACCTTTCTGAGGAGGAATCATAAGTTGGAGCATCAACAAAACAGAAATGTATTGCATTGTCCCAACCATGAAGCGGAGTTTGTGCGGTACTTTATGGTTTGCAATGAGGTGAGTTTGGTTACAAAGGCTAGCAAATTGGATTACTGCACATCCTGAGGGAGACCACAGTGTAGCCTTAATGGTGGTGGACGTGGGGAGCTCATGAGATCTAATGTAGTCTGGGAGCACAGGGGATGAGCACGTGACTAGATTTAAAATTGTGGGGACGGACATCTTAGGGGCCTAAGAGTACTTCTATTGTCCTCGGGAAAAGTAGTTGTTATTGGCCAAGGCAGGAAGCATCGAAGTTTCAGAAGTTTACAGCCCGGGGTGGCGGGGGATTTAAGAAACCGACGCCCAAGTGGGGTGATATATTAAGTGTTTCTGTTTGGTGAACATTTGTTTGTCATGGAATTTGTGCATTATATATTGGAAAATCGATGGAGCCGGTTGGGCATATTGTGCCTTATTAGCTCTCAGCAGATTATAGACTAAACTTGCTAGAAGATGATGTATTATTTAAGGTTGGCACGGATCAATGGGAATTCTTGGTTAAGATGTATGGTGTTCTGCAATATTCACGTTGTATGTTTAACACTTTAATATTTGGCATGGGGCCGGTTTACGAGAAGCAGGAAGATGCATCTACTCGAAACCTTAATACTGTAGTCTAGCAAAGATTAGTATGGCGTTGCGACGGTTTCCTGATGCAGTGGTGAAGGGCTAGTGAAGAGCTCGCCTCTGAACCTGAAGAATCATAAGATTGACGAGTCGCTGGGGCTATACAGTTGCGCTGTGAGAGCACACTATATATAGGAATCAATGTACATATGAAGGCTGGCTTTAGTTGCAGAAATCGACTTGATCTCCCATAAAGGCGTAGATATTTCTATTTTTTCCATGCCTCCCAATCCGTTTGAAATCTCAGGCTGAAATCTCTTGGCATCTTTGATCTAAATGCATTAAATACATACGAATGGCAAAGCGAGACTATAAGCTACGTTTGACTCCGCGTGAATTATTGTCCGAAACGAATGCGACTTATTCAAAGAATGGAAGCCCTTGTTGGACTCCTTATTTCTCCAATATTTATGAAAGCTTCATGCGTGTTCTTTTAGGAATCGATCTCCACCGCCTTCCATTGGATCAAATTTGCAATAAAAATTACGATCGGATTCTCCTCAGTTACCAAAGCGTATGCATACTGGTAATAGAGGAACATAGAAATAGGAAGAGGAAGCAGCATCTTGCAGTAACATCGTGATGTTCATACGGTTTCCTGCATATGATAACAGCGCCTCCGCTGGAAGAAAGACCGCTTTGTTTCCGAGGTGATGTTAGTCAAATTCTAAAAGGCCATTAATTCTGCGTTATCCCGTGGTACTGGCTTGTCTTGGTACTCACCTTCAATCATTTAGACAAATTCCTTTGACCTTAAGCCCTCGTCTGTTTGTAAAAGTGAGTTTCTGCTACGCGGGGGTGTTGTGGGGCCATTCTAGAATGCCAAATTAGGTGTAGGATGAGTTGATCAATAATGGCTTATGTACCTCCCCCTTGTTCGTGGAATCATCACAATGTAGTAGTTCAAAATAAATGCACCTATATATGGCTATGCATCTGAAACTTATAATGTTACTCTCAGAAAGATGATCCATGGCTTATAGATTGCTGAAAAGTGGAACATGTTGCATTATATATACTTGGTGAATAATCGAGAAGTGCATAGGCTGGGATTATATTATAATAAACTTAATTATGGTTATCTCAAAGTAGAAGGTTTCTCAAGTGCCGGATGTTTGCCTAAAATATTTCCAAAGGGACTGAGCGTGGAAGCCCCTCCAAGCTTTATATAAATGGCAAAAGCCTTGACCGGGGTGAATTGTTCATTCAAGTGTATATATCAACTATGAATTGATCTAAATTATGATAAGTTGATTGGATTTGATCTCGGAGGAGGTGCGACACATTAGCCGAGATTAGGACCGTGTCTTAGGATGTACATAAGTCAATATTCTGTCATAATGGTGATGTTCAATGCTCTGATGACTCAACTATTTTTGTTCAATGGTTGCCATGGTTTCCCTATATGACCTTGTAATACTTATCACGGATTGAAGTTATAATTACAAGCATGCAAGTGCATATGTATGATCTTATTTTAGAGAGCCTACATTAAACTACTGTTTTTGATATAGTGCTTCGAAACATGTCAAAACAGAGTGAAGCAGCTAAAGTAAACTTAGTTGAGAAAGCATTAGATGAATTGGAAGCTACTTGATCCAATGGGGCTTCATGAAATATTGACAGTTAGCCAAAGGGTGGCTACCTGCAATTGTTTGTGGTCATGAAGGGACCAAAGCATGTGGAGTTTAGACATGCATTTCATTTAGAGATTTAGTTACTGGGATATGCTGTGGTACATCCTTGCAGAATAGATGAGATTCTGAGATGTTTTGAGTAGCGTTTGAGGGAAACCAAGTTCAAAGCGATTAGGAATGACTACTAAAATATGATGAAGGAGAATGGTGGAATAGTGGTCTTGGTGGGTTTCCCAGGAATCCCTGAATCACCTATATGAAACATGTTTTGTTTCCATGTGCTCCTAAAAGGAGATGGATGATCTCAGCCTGGGTGCCAAGTTCTAAAAATTAAGTATATTGCATGGTGTTTGAAAGTGTGTGGTTGTGGAGTTTGTTATATGAACTCTTAATATGGATTTATTTCAAAAGCCCTAACTCAATGGTACTTGTGGAATATTATTATAAATGTTTTGAGGTTAGGGCAGAAAATTGGGTAGAAGCCATTGGATATGGTGTGAATTGAAGCTAACACCAAAATTGATAATTATTCCTTGTATATTAGCAGTGAATTCAGTCTAAGTATGACAAGTTGTTCAGTTGATCTCGAGGAGGAAAGAGATCACCGCCTAATACCAAATTAGAACTCATGTTCTGAGAGTGTGCATGAAGTCAATAATGCACAATATATTGGACAATGTTAGGTGTTGCCTTATTTTATTCAATGCGCCATCTTTATCGACCTTATAATACCTATCATTGATTAGAGGGAAATTATATTCAAAGTATACAAGTGCATAGAGTATGAGTGCTTATTTTTAGCAGAGAGACCCATCAAGCCTCCTCAAATTTATAAAAGATGGAAGTCTTATGGTTTTAAATTCTATTGGTGATATACCGAACTAACGTGATGGATTCATCTAATTATTTAAGAGAAGAAAATAAGAAGCTTGCTCAAACAAAAAGATCTTCCCTATGTCCATATTAGCGGTGGTTGGCAATTACAGCCATCTCCCTGCACTTCATACTCATTTTATTTGGCTGGCTGAAAAATAAAGCCCTTCTGAGTCTGATTATAGTTTATGATTTCTCAATTAAAGACAAACTTGTTTCGTCTTTGTAACTTGTTGGAATCTTGATCCCGAGAGGCTTTAAAATCTGCTATTGTTGTGTGTGGAACTCCTACTCCTCCAGAAGGTTTCCTTCTTCATTTTGGCCTGATTACTGTAAAAATGTCCTTGTCTTCTGTTATTTAAGCATACTCTATCATCATTATGCCCCTTATTTTACCAGGGCTTGCTCAAAGGCATGGATGCCTGGCACCTATCTAAGCGAGCCTTTTTAGAAATGGTTTGATTTTTTGATCATTATTTTGGTATTTCATGATGAAGCTCTAATTTGAATTCTCTGGACTAATAATACATTTAATAACACTATTGTTTTTTCTTATGGAATGTATGGAACTCAAGGAATAGGTCTTATATGGTCACGAGATTCTGAGTAACATGGATCAAAATTCATTTTTTCATATATGGATTTGAATGATGTGATAGCCCATAGATAGAATGTTGTTTAGACTGAAATTATAAGCGAGGTGTTGGGGATGGGATTTAGTTTCATATGGGGGTATTTCAACTGTTGAAATCAAACTTATCTTTAAAAGATACTAAGAAATTCATTCTTATAGGATACATGGAGTTTTAGCCGAGGCATCAATAAAGAAATTTTGGAAGACAGTATATATGAAGTTAAGTTATAGGAGCTTAGGCTGCATAGAAATGTCCTTGTGCCTTGAGAATACAGACTTGTGTATAGCATGGGTGAGCTCCCTAAAGGCTACCTAGCATCAACATTATGATGTAGCCTTTTACGGCGGCTTTTTCTATTATTACCGGCATCCTTTGCGCCCGGCCGTGGGCGTGCGGTGATCGTCGTTATCAATCAGCTTTTATTTGAACAATTTGTATGGGGTTTGCCAGTCTCTTGTAATGCGGATCATAGCCTGACCCTCTTTCAACGCGCCGCTTCTCGTAATGCGGTCATCATTTCCTGGATCGGCGATGCATATCTGGTGATTACATTGGTATCGTAGATATATCTGGAGTTGCCCCCATCTTATGTTTACGTATCATCTCGATGTCTCCATTATATCGGGCAATCATTAATCATATGGTTCTCCTTCCACTCTCCCATTGTCACAAGTGCATATTCGATCCTCCTTGTCTATTCCTCTCCACTTGTCTTTTTCGATTCTCGGATCTGAAACTCCCCCATCCACGAATCTAAGCCAAAATATCTCTTGGTTTTTCCGTGTTATCCGATACGGGTGTCCTACTTAACGTTATGGGTTGACGGCATCATGGTATCTTGGAGGTCTGTGTGTTTTGCGACCCATGCTCTTGTGCTCACTGTCGCACTCTTCATTCACTTTGCCCTTCATATTAGGTCGCTCGGGTTGTCCCATCTCTGGGGTCCAATTTACCACATCTTTAAACCATCTGCTTACCTTTAGCAAGGGATGTGTGATTTTTTCTTGGCGACTCGGTGGTGCAATACTAGACAATTTCCCACAGGAGGTCTCTGCATTGTCCCTAATGTCCGGATACCTTATGGTTCTCCCATGCTCTCACCTCCATTGGTTTTGCCTGTTTGGCGGGACCATGATTGTCAATGGCGTATTTGTCATTACTTTAAATTCTATGCTGTGCCATTGCACAAGTTCCTTCTGTTTTTCATTTTTGTATGCGTTGTTTGGCCCCCAAACCGCCCCATATAATTAGTAGTGGCTATTCTTTTGAATAAGTAACATTTGATGTCAGTCAATTATTAACATACATTTAATTCTTCATATTGAAAATAACCCTATAGGTGATTTGGACACAGTTATACGCACCTTTGGCCCACTTCCACAGTATGCCATCGCGTCATTACCTAGATATCTGTATTCCATTCCTCTATTTCTTTTCCTTATGTCGGAGGTCTATACCGTTCTTATATTTAAAGATGACTATCAGTTTTTGCTAGTTTTTAAATCGGTAAATTTCTTCAATTGTTCAGAATTTCTAGCCCGATCATGCATCCCTTATTTTTGTGGCCATCATTTCGGATAATATTATAGCATGTCGGTATGGCTCTCTAGCACGTAGAGTATTCTTCCCCTTCTTTGCGCTCACATTATGTAGCCTGCGAAGCATATGTATATTCAAATAGAGTTGGGGATGGCGGGCAACCCTGAACTGCTTTATCCATGAGTTTATTGGTTTGTCCTTCTTGCTCTATCTTGGCATATACCCTATATAATTATAGTCATCGATCCTACCATGTTTTCTTGGGGCTTGGATGTACATCAACCTTTGTAATAAGCTTCTCCCTGGGCATGGGTAGCAAGTCTGGCGTTGATCTTCGCTGCAATGCTGATGCGATTATTAATATTAGAGAGGGTTACTAGATGAATTGATTAGTTTGAGTGTGCGGCACGAATCATGCTTGCCCTTGTGCTCTCATGTTTGCCCATTTCTTTGTTTGTTATCGATTAGCTTTTTCAGAACCATTTTGCAAAATGGGTCGCGTATTGTTCTATAGTTTCACCGGATCTTGCACCTTCCTGCCTTATCACGGAAGGTATGACTCTAATGGCATGTCCACATGCGGAAGCCACATGTATGATGAAATAATACGTGACACAATACGCCAATTCGTGGGCACATTTCCTGATGTAATTCCCTGATCGGTAGGTATAGATCGAGGGCTTTGTGGTTGTATCATCTGTTTGCGTTGTTACCTCTTGCATGTTAGTATGGTTTGTATGCGAATCCTGCGACATTGGTATTGTCTGAGGGGGTGCCACATCTTTGAATTTCTCGGAGTTATATGGTGATGAAAGGCACATGAACATCGAGATCAAATTCCTCCTCATAATCGGTCATTTTGTCGGGCCAAATGATGGTCGGGGATAATGAGGTACACATAAGGCCAAGGGAAAGGATCTAGGCTATATGTACTGGATTAGGTATACAAGCATCATCAGATTTTCTTGAAAGGCAACATTGGCTTTGTTCATCATGATTACCTATACAAAGCTTGGCATACCGTTTTATATATCAAAACTTCAAATTAAGATTTAGTACTAAGCACGTAATCTACATTATCAATTACACAAGAAATGCCGGTCAATCATGGCCGTACCGAGAAAAACCATAGACGAATTAAGTTCATGCTTTCGTAGAAAATGCCATTAGGCTCAGTTCGTGGGCCCTCTTGGATACGCATGAATTACCATGAATTTGGCGAACGTGCAAAGCGTGCGGCTCACAGTGCATTCGTAATGCGGTTGAACTTCATGGTTGAATTACGCCGCAGCTCATTGGATGATGCGAATGACATGCGGGATGAATACCGTGGGCTGATCTCGAGTTAAAATTTGGAAAGGGCGGATCGGTTCGAAATACTAAGATCGCCGCCGGGATTAAGCTCTTGCGCTATGCAAAGCTTCAATGTTCTTTGCAAAGATTACTAGAACCCTATAATGAAACAACAACAACAACAAAAAGGTTGTGCATCTAAGCGTCGAAAGAAACAACTTTAATGACAGTACTATGTGTCATATAACATCTTAATATCAACACTCCTCTGAAGTATATTGCCCATATGAGCGCTTATCTCTGAAATCAAAGCTGCAACAAACCTAATGAAAGTACAAACCTACGGTTCCAAACTTCAACAAAATGAAATAATCCAAAATAGAAGATCTTGAACTTCGTCTAGCGGCGGTAGCAAAGCGTAAACTCTCCCATTGATAATAACAAGGTGGATATTCTTCTTATAATATTGTTTTAACCTGCATCATGCACATCTCTGCGAGCACTCATAGTGCCTTTTCTTTTCAAGAGGTTTAGTAAAAACATCATCGTCATGTAGGGTTGGTAGGCTTATATTTGATGGTGATTTTTTCCTTCTTCAACCTTTTCCTTGTGAAATGATATTGGATCTCAATATGTTTAGCTTTTGAAAAATTGCAGGATTCTTGGCGAATCTGCTTTGTTGTCATTTAAAATGCCGGTTGGACTCATTCTTTGATCTCTAAGATCCTTTAAAGGTCGTAAAGAGCCAAATTGCTTTATTAGGTCTTTTTATATAGCCATATATTGATTCACACATGCTCAATTGTGGCTGTGCTTCTTATTGCACTAGCTAATAACTCCCTCTACTTAAAACAAAACCTAATCGAGGTGCTTTTGTATTGATCTCCGTGTAATCGGCATCTACAAGTTACGTAACTTGCGGATATGGTTTGATAGCACTTAACAATAACAAAAAGCTAATCAGGTCTGTTGTTGTAAGTATCAAATATCTCGTTTGAGTGCTTTCCGATAACTAACACTTGGATCTTCCATGAAATGGCTATGGTGATTACACTTTGGAAATAATAGGCCAAATGGGTATATTAATGAACCAACTATCTTTTGGGGATCAAGGACCTGTGGTGTGGTAATCATCAATGATCATCAAGTGACAATGTTGACAAAATTCAATGGTCTTGCTTTGATATAAAGGTGATGGCTTTTTGCACGATCTCGTGTGATCTACATTTCAAAAATATTTCAATACTCAAGATATATCATGTGAAAAGTTCTCTCTAAAACCTTTGTTATTTGTGACATCGAAATGAAGAAATTTGTCGGGATAAAGCTCATCGACATCTGATTCCTGATGATAATTTTGTGGAGGAATCTTGACATTAATTCAATCTGGCCACTTCATACGGTGATCCACAGCAGTAAAAATGAATGTATGATTTTGTACCATAATTGTGGGACTATTTGAGGCCATAGATAGCCTTCTTGAGTCTACAAACCTTATGCTCTTCTCCTTTGCACGATACCACGGTGGTTGTCTCAAGTATATCTCTAGCTCTCCATGCATGAAATTTGTTTACATCCATTTTGTTGTAGATCTAGGCCCCCATGTTGTAGCAAGTGCTAGAACCATTAAATTTGAGGCGACTTGATCGGATGTATAAGCTCCATAAAAGTCTACCTTTCCCTGTTGGGGGCAAGCCACGAGGAGCTACCAAGCGGACATATACCTAGAGATTATTATCGTCATATTTCAACATGAAGCCATTTGCGGTGATGGCTTTGCATCCTAGAGGAGAGTTTAGAGGATCCCATCTTGTTCTCTATGAGAGAGTTGTACTCTTCATCCATGAATGTTTTCCATTCTTTGGTGTTCGGGACAATTGACAACTTGATAATAGGACATTGGCTCATCAATGGAGGTCCCATTACATGAATCGGTACATGAAGAGGAATCGTTGTGGCAACCTGACCACCATAATCCATTCATCCATTGCGATATATATTGTAGTGAACCCATTTATAAATGTAAATTCTTTCCAAAACTAGCACTTGATTGTGATTAAGTAAACAATTTCCTTAATTGTTATTTGGAATTGTGATTTTCTTTCTTCTCATCCAAAAAAAGAGTCGAAATATCTTGAAAACGTATGGAATAACATAAAAGATTATCAACAGTTAAAAGCTGTATTCATATAAAAAATGGTAGAAAAGTGTCTATTGGCGAGGGTTGGTTTGACCAAGGCGTGGAATTGCTTTATAGATATTAGACTTTGTTAAATGGGTAGATGAGGTCGATGATGGCTATTCGTGTCCTATTTGTGGTAGTTTCTGTTTTGGAGTTATTTTAGGTTTTTGTATAGGGTTGTATTGCAAATTGGTGCTCAAGCTCCAAGGCAGCAAGCTCCGTGGCGAGCTTGAATGGATCAGCGTTCGAGCTCCAGGGGCAGAATGAAGGTCTTCTTAATGGCGAATGGATCGTCCGATGCAGAGGCAATCTGCATGATGGAGAAAGTCTGCAGACAGTACTCAATTAGAGGCCTTTGCAGGTAGAACACCCTGCGATTTTTTTTTTCTGGGGCGGGAAACTATGGTGTACAATGCAGATGATCTGATGAAGTATAACTGATGGGCATGTGCAGAGGTTCTTTCTACACCCTCCAAGACTAATTACATTTATAGAGGTCCTTCTTGGGGAAACAACATGGATTCCTATGGAAACATCACCAATTGTTATGTTGAAGCTTCTTTATTTCATTGTGGGAACTTTGTAGCCACTGTGCAGGGCGAAAGACTTTTCTTCTTGATTCTTTGCTTGCTTATGAATGTTTTGAAGCTCCAATGATGGTCTTATTTATATCTTGACCGTGGTGCTATATGGTGTGAAGTTTGGGGCCCTAGTCTCCCAGTAAATCTCTGTTCAAAGTTACAGAAAAGTTTTTGTACTCTGAGCTTAGAGTCAAGATCCAAACACCATATGCTATGATGCACGCAGAAGGGGGTTTGCTTCCATTAGAAGGCGAAGCCATCTTGCAGTTCGCAACATACATTGTCAAAGTCTGTCATATGGGAGATGTCGATTACCAAAGATAGCCATGTTAGCTAGTAAAGACAAAGGGTGGTATTGAGATGCAGAAACATGGTTGACTAAGTGGAATTTGACAATGGAAGCTTTCTTCTTGATTCTTTGCTTGCTAATGAATGTTTTGAAGCTCAATGATGGTCTTATTTGTATCTTGACTTTCTTCAATGGTAATAAAATTATTGGGTGACGTGGAAAGGTTGTGACCCCATCAAAGGGATCAAAGGGTCAATGGAGGCTTTAAAACATTTTGGACGTCCTTTTTATTGGAGATAAAAGTGAATAGAATTGAATGATTTTTATCATCCGCGGAGATCAATCAACCCCTGAAGCAAAAAGACACTTAAAAATCCATAGTGAGTTTTTCGTGTGGAAAGCGTGGCAATAATAATTCGACAAATTGTACAAATATACATCATGAAATATTATGTTACATGTTAAAACCCAGTTTTTCGAGGACATAGCTAAGCTGTATATCCATGACCTCTTGAAGATATATGATTGATCAACCATACTAAGGGCGTGCTCAATACTATATATGTAATTTGGTTGGGCCTAATGAAATCAATGTAAGCGCTCATGCAAGAGATCATACATAGGATGACTCGAAGAGTGTGACATTCATCCCTCAATGGTTGTGTTTCAAAAAAGGTGAGAATATAAAAAAAGGTGACCCACTTTAATTAAATGCATCTTTTGCCCATGTAAATATGCTCTTGACAACTCTAGAAGCCACCTTTACTCCACTATAAAGGCAACTTTCTCCTACCTTCTCTCATATTAACACATCCCAATAAGAGGTAAAATTTAATGAAAACATGTCTTCTTTGGACTTGATTTGTATTCTGACTAGACATATCAGTTCACATAAATTGTTTCAGAGCAACACAACTATTAAATTTTTAAGTGCAAAAAAAGCCTTTATTTGTTAGAAACAGAGAATATATTACTAATCACATATTTCTTATTAGCCATAATGACTATATCTAAATTTGCCTAAAACTAATCGCAAAATTTTATGTGGTTTAGCTAAGCTCTGCAAATTTTTCCTCTCATACTTTCTAGCGTTTAGCTAAATTACCCGGCATTCATCGCAAAAATTTTTGTGGTGTGGGCAACAAAAAACGAGGTGCTGCACATAGAGGGTTGCCATAGACCGATTGGTCTCGAGTGGGCCCGATAAAAAGTACCTTCCTTCCTTCCTCCAGTTTTCTTCTTGAAGGTGAAGTGGCCTAAATATAAGCTGTGAAGTTATGTTTTACAATCTATATTTAAATTAAAGTACACATATCTTGCACACTTCAAAAGATTCCTCACCAATCCATCCAACTCTTAGCCTTGCCTTGTAGACCACACCATTTCGAGATTCGTTCTCTAGAATTTTATGTCCCTTGCATTATTTTCCTCTATGTTTCCTCGAAGATCTTACTCTTTCATCTTCAAATTTGAAGATGATCTTAGGGATTTTAAGTATTCTACAATTTCAAAGCCAACTCCCAAGCAGTCCCCACTAAAAGGCGTCATTTTAACAAAAATGGAAATGCTTCACATTAATGTCAAAACAAAGATTTCCCTCACGGTTTTCCAACATTATGAGACTTATAGCATTAGACATGCTCAGTTTTTACTTGTTGGGAAGTCCAATTATTATGATCAATTACAATGGGACAATGGCATTGAGCCTAGTTGAGTAATAGTAGGTAGAACTATATGAGAAACCAATAGCTAAATGCCAATTTCAAATTTGAAAACTCACCATCTTAGGGCGAAATATCGTAATCAACTTTTACATGACCAAGAGTTCGAGTTCTAAGTATGCAATTAGCCAAAACCATGCGATTCAAATTAGCGGAAATATACCTAATCGGGTTCTACATGACCAAAGAGTTCAATCCTCAAAATGCAATTAGCTAAAGCCATGAGGTTCAAATGGCAACCCTCAAGTTGGATGAATGGTCATCCAAAGTTGGGTGAATGATTAGCCAAAAGCTATGTTACAAATGATAAGAAGATCAAGTGAATGGATGATCTGACCCTCATACATCAAGTCAAATCTAGACTATCAATACTAAAGGGACGGCACATCTCAACCTTCATTTTTTTAGATGAAACAATCTCCTGAAAGAAATATAGTAAGATCACTTTAACATATTGAGTATTACTTTTGTCCTCATAAATCATATCAGTGTCTTCCAAATAGGAATTGTCTTGCCAACTTATATCATTCAGGAAGTCTATAATGACAAAAAAGCACTCACACACTTCACTTTGAGGACCATATATATGTCTAATAGGGTAGGCATCATGGATAAGCATTGCACATAAAGCTTCCATTCTTCTTTGATGTTGTGACAACCTCCATTCAACAATGGCAGAGCGAAGAGCAAGATTGAATTAAATCTTTTCGTTTGAGTTCCAAATTTGTCATTGGAGATGTGTCATGTTGGTCCAACCAACTTTTTATTGCTTCATGCTCATAAAGTGAAACCATCCTCCGCTATAACTGGACTTTTCATTATTTCCTACAAGAGTATAATAGAATATAATAAAGACTTTTCCAGTATGGTTAGCATTGTGCTTATGAATATATACCTGTAGGATTGGACAAACAAATTGTGATGGACATATAGGCTCCACTGTGGTTTGCCGATGAGGTTGACTGCTATGGTTGTCAACATATTCATCACCAGACTCCTTTATCCTCTCTAGAATGTTCAATATATCAAGTTCCAAATTTGGCCTGTTGCTGCTTGATCTTTCGGTACATCTAAGAGCAAGGCAAAGCCATCTGCATAGCCTCCAAAAGGCCATTCTCCAGCACTAGAATCTAAAACATCATTCAAGGATTCATGATCCACAGCATGATCAACTATTTTATATATATCATCATCCTCCTTTCCTGTTAATAGTTGAAGCATTAAGATTCCCAGGCAGTAAATATCGAACATTGGGGACAAGACACCTGTGCGTTGGTATTCAGGATCAGCGTATAAGGATGTACGCATGCTTTAAAGGAAGCGATTTTGTGAGCAAACACTTGCACATCAATGCTAAGTTTGCCGATAGTTCTTGTCAGTAGAATTTTTCTTGGATTTATATGTTGATGAACTATTGGATGAGGTTTCACTGTGTGAAGAAAATACACTGCAGTAGATACTTCATATGCAATACGGAACCGGATATACCATGGAAGTCTTGCTTGGCCTGCTCCATAGAACAGGTGATCTTGCAAGGCTCCATTTGAGATATGTTCATAAATAATAGAACGATTTTTTAGACAGCAACCTAGGACCGCGAAGCATGTGTGGATGGTGTAGACTGCTAAGCATATGTACCTGCCACCAAAAAGAGAAAAGGATAATGTTATACTCTGAATATAGATTTATTAGTTTATTGATCATACCTCATTTTGGAACTCTTGAGATTCATGTACGTTATCTTTTGGGCATTTGATAGCCACAATTGCGCATTTAAGTCTTCCCTTGTATATTACGCTAGAATGACTTTCATTTATCTTAGCATTCTTCGAGAAATTTTTTGTGGCATTCCTTAATTCATCGTAACTGTAGTCAACATATTTTTCCGTTGCTTTCAATTTTTGAGATCTCCTCTTCTAGTGCTTTCTTTGCTACTTGACATTTTGGAGTTCTTTGAGAAACAAAGTGGCTTGGGCTTCTGCTTGTTCCTTGGCAACTGTGGTAGCTTGAATTGCTTCTTCCTTCATTCTCTCCTTTTCACTTTGTTTTTGTGATCTCTTCCGCCTGTAAGTGTCGATTTAATCAACAATAAAAAGTAATGCAATACATTTGTACCTTTTTTAGGATCTCGAAGACCTGAATCTTTAGCTCTTCAATTTCATTGCTCTCATGTGGCTGCATAGTGATAAAATATCATGACACTACCATGTTAAATTCTCAAAATGGTATGCACAATTCTAGCTACCTTGCAACTGAGTACTGGATATGCTGGTGCAGTTGATGCTAAATAAGTCTTAGTACTTCCAAGATGGTTTGATGTTTCTGTCTCTGCATATAAATCCATAAATTATATTGTATTTGAATGCCATGTCAGGTGCAGGTAAATATTGGCCAGAATGTGCTGATACCAAAATTGGAATACCAAGATCAATGGTTGAATCTGGGAGATGACTTGGATCTGGGTATCCCATAAGGATATTTATCTGCAACTATACATCACATAAATGCATAAAAAAGCTATATCACTAAGTTGTCTTACCTTGAATTTCATATTCATCAATTGTTTCACAAGTAGAAAGGTTGTCATCAATATCTCCACTTGCATTTGACAATTGACAAGATATGGAATCGTCAAGTTTCTTTCCATGTATAATCCTATAATTCTTAGACACAACTGTCACGGTGCAATAATCCGGAGCATGGTTGAAGACAAAGGCTGATGTAGACTTCTTGAATCTTTCACATAGATGCACACGGTTAGTGGTGTAAATGCCATGTAATATCTCGCAGAAAACTTGCACCTGCTTATGGCAATACTTTAGATTTTAGGAATAATGGTACTGTTGTAATGAATTTGGTTTTAACCCTGCCTTTCATTTCCAAACATTAAGATTTTTTGCACCATGTGTGACAAGTTTCTATTTTTCATTAGTTGAGATGCATTTGCAGCTCATACATACATGAAAACAAAAAAAGCTACAATTAAGATTAGTTTCAAATGCGAAGTTATTCCTATCCACTAATTCCTCCTAGGTATAAAAACTATCTTAAGATCGGCCCTATAAGAGACAACTATGAAAGTGGAAAGAAAGAAGCATCCTCGGCTACTTCCATTACTAGTATTTCTTCCTGAAAAAAAGCCATTACATCCTGATAGTGTGCTTCTATGCATGACCATGTCGATATCAGATGTTTAACACAATATATTTGCCTTTCTACTTTTGAAAGCCCTTGTCCCATATCGTGAATTAGGATTATATCTCCAGTAAGACACAGGGTTGAACATTATTTGAACATAGAACAATATAAAACTAAGTTCGTTCTCCTTTGAGGCCCCAACAAAGGACATGTCTGTGCATATTCGTTCTATCCAGTTATTTATCACCTTCCATTTCTCCATGGAGGATAAAGGGAAAAAGTATGTAAACGTCTATTTTGC
Organism: Isoetes taiwanensis; assembly: GCA_021234155.1. Lineage (NCBI taxonomy): Eukaryota > Viridiplantae > Streptophyta > Lycopodiopsida > Isoetales > Isoetaceae > Isoetes > Isoetes taiwanensis. Next base: position 28,026,290 of record JAJEKV010000006.1, read on the forward strand.
AGAAAAGCAGCGCCAACAAATACTGAGCCCCAAATGAAATAAAAAGCAAAGAAGAGCTACTTACAGTGAAGAAGAGGAGGACCCGATCACAAGGTTATTAATTCTCTTCTCAGCAATCTGATTGAGGAGTTCTTTTTTTAACAGGTTCATCCTCTCTATTACAATAAACTCAGGCACAACCTGTGCAAAACATACTAGGGCATTAACAAACGTCTTTCCAGACAAGGTTGCTAAAACAAAGCTAAAACCTTATACTTCTTGCAGGTGCGTTCTAAGGAATTTAACAACTGGTCAGTCTGGCTCTGAATTTGCATCATGTAAGCTTTAATGTGAGATTCAGTAGCCTGGGAAATAGGAAGAGGTCCACTGCATAAGAAATTTTAAGCACAAATAAGAACTAGAAAGAGATAAGAGTTAAAAATGAAGCTTACAGGCAGTAGGAACAAGCTTGATGGTCCGTCGTCTGATGTAGAGTACCAAATTGGACCTCCGAAAGAAGGCATAGATTTTTAGAGCCCATGTCCAAAGGATATGTCGCGCCTTTCTTCACTGCCACAGCGAGGAGGGCTTACAGGAAATAGATTTTTGCGGTGCAATCTCAGCGGTTGGCAGGGCCGGCTTTGGTGGCTCCAGTTGCTGACAAAGTGTCGACTTGGGTTTTCTCCTCTTTTTGTATTTCTCAGGCGTCCTTTTCAAGGATGTGTTTTTGCTTGATCCGTTTGCGAAATAATAGTGCCCTCAACATTTTGCAAGTGTTTCACTTCTCCAAAGGCTGGTTCATATATTCTCATGCTTTTGACATATTCTCCTAGAGCGATTGTCAACTCTTTAAATATCCTTGCTTACAGTGTTTTGCGTGATACTCACCATCTCTCGTCATGCTCGACAACTTCTAATTCACGAACCTATATATGTCACTAGAACTAGGTCACATTCATCCATGGAAATGCCACAAGAATCTCTTGCTGAACATACGGCCTGAAGTGACTTTTCATTCCAATCATGTGGGCATGTTTCTGTAGAGACCTATTCCTCACCATGAACCTCCCTAGACGTTATACCCTCTTATGACGTAAGTATACCCCACTTTTTGTCAGAAGAATCTCTAAGTAGCCAATGGGCCTCTCTACAACCCATGGGACAATTCCTTAGGCAGAGAGTGATTTTTGGCATCTTGAGGCATATTCTAAGCATATCTAATAATCTAATGGCTACTATTTTAGGCCGTGAAAAACTTTTTTATATTTTTTTTGTTATGTGACTTGGGGCCTAGGTTTTACTTTTTTTGGACGCCAACAAAATTGAGATCCATGGAAAAACTTGTCTTGTCCTAATCTTCTAATCGACATTGTTGTTGTATAAGCAAGCTAGCATTTTGGCTTGGTTGTATTGTGGCATCATTCTTCGAAGCCTTTTTTTGTGCATGTGGTAGGCTATGGCCAGGGCATTTTACGTGGTGCTCTTTCTGCTTCCTAGAATTAGGATGTGCATTCAAGGTAGAGATCAATTTTGCTTTGAGTCCTTTTAACTTTGATGTTGGATAATTACTATAGTTCTTTGTGTGATGTGGCTTGTAGACCTATTTTTTTCCATGTCGACACAATCTGACTATTTTTTTTAACCTGACCACTTTGTCATACACAAAATGCCTCAAAGCAATGATGATGCATTCTTTGGTTTCTAAGAAAATGAGGTGTTCTTTAGTAAAAAAATAAATAAAGCATCCATGTATATTATAATGTGATTGACATGTAGCTTTGTTGTGCATAGATTATGATCCTCCTAGATGAAATGGACTTTTTTGATATCTAGAGACCTTGGTACCATATGAATTGTTTTTCATTTGTCTAAGTATCCAAATTCTAGCTGCATTTTTATAGGTACGTGATTTGTTCATAGGAAGTCCATGCAAGATTCTTTCCTGAGCGGCAAGAGAGAGGACCTGAACAAGAACCTCTGCCACAATTGTAAACAACAGTGGAGCCAATGGGCAGCCCTGACGGATACCACGACCCACCTGAAAGAATGTTGAGGGTTCCCCTTGAAGGAATAAAAAGTGGTAAGCCCGGAATAATGAAGTCTCATAACATAGGCTATGAATTGGGCATCAAAACTAAAAGCGTAAGAATATAATATCTCTAGGAAGGTCCGATCCAGCTTGCTTGTTTGCAAAGTCGGTTTCCGTATATTATTTCATGACCCTAAAAGTTGAGCCCAATAAATACCTTCATAAACCTTGACTCGTCAATTCGAGGGCACTTTTCTCTTTTCAAAAGAATGGTTGCATCGCCAAAAAGCAGTCGTTTGCTCCTTAGATACAAAGGATGTATCTTAGCAAGTAATGCCTCCGAAATCTTTTTTTTTTTTTTTTTTTTTTTTTTTGAAGAAGGACAAACTTTATTGAAACACCAAGCCAAAAGCGGATACAAATGCGGTTGGGAACAAAATTCAGGAGGATAATCATGATCCTTTGGAATAGAACCACCGACCTATGTATAAGAAAACACTCAAATAGGACTCAAATATCAAGCGTAAACTGGCGGAAGCAAGCCGAAAAACAATGGTAGGCCTTAGCGATTCTAGCTTGTCGTCTTGGAGGACTACTGCGGGGAGGAATATCTAAACCACGAAAGATACACAATCTTAGCGCTTCGGATGGACCACAACAATCATCGATGCCAAATGAAATACTTAACTCAGCACCTTATTTCAAGTATCAGGATAAATAGCGAAGCATGCGACTTGTCAATGTCACATATGAAAAGCGCCAAGACCAAACGGTACGGGAGATGATCACATAAAAGAAACAATGCTCAATGGTCCGTCTCTTTGCTTGCAGTGAGGCGGCAGTGCCGACACTCGGGGATCAAATCGTGGACAAGCATTCACCGAGGGCATCTGTGAAGAATCTGCCACCAAAAGCACAACCACCTTAGGATGGAGTAGTTTATCCCAAGCCCAAGTCCACATCGTCTCCAACTAGGAGGTGAGAGCTGAAGGGACTACTTAGTGGATGGCGGAAGGATATCACCATTGATAAGCGGCCTATACATATAGAGTTCACAAGCCTATGCTCATGAACACCACTGGTGGGAAACCCACATACACTTGCCGATAGCCTCTGGAGCAACCAATGGCGAATACGAGCAACCTTTTGCCAAATAGGTACGTCCCATGAGACAATAAAATTTTGTTTCAAAGATTTGCCAAATTAAGCTAGCTGGGCAAAGTCATACCATGATGGCTGTTAAGATTCCACCCGCTAACCTCCAGTAGCAGATTGAGTTAATGGATGAGCTGAGGCACAAAGTGGGAGATTATTTTCCACGGCTATCCACCAATAAGGGGCATTCACCCGATGACATGCAACAAGATCAATCTGAAATAAGGTGTCTTTGTCTCCCAAGGCTCAACAAGCCTTTCAAAAAGGGAGGCATTAGGAAAAGGGCATAGCTGATAAAGAGACTCAAGGAAGAAGAAGTTTTAGCGAAGCTTTCCCGAAGGAACAATGACCAAGTATTTGCTTCACTAACACTCGGTTGAGTCAGCAGGTATCCTTAGGATCCTCCAAATGAACTTAGAAATCAGAATCTTACTCTGCGGATGGAATCATACCCAACCACACGCAAATTTTGGCCTAGTGCATTTTGGACCATGCAACCCGACATGCTCCTCATTCCCACCACAAATAAATTTAGGACAATGGTAACAATCACCTAAAATTTTGACGGAGAGAAACCCAGGAAGGCGGAGGCCATATAGATGTGGAAATTACTTAAAACATGCTTAGCAATAGTTATTCGCCTTGTGAGGAGAGCTTAGCGATATTCCACCAAAACAAATGCTTTTCTAACCCATACGTGTAATAATCCCCAAGCATTGCGCGGTAGAAATATGAATACTTACGGGAATACCAAGAAGTTTAGTAGCCTTCCATGAGGAAGCATCTTCCAAGGAAAATCGGCAACACAGGGCACAACCCATCAAAGCGTCCATCATGCGAGAGAACACTTTGGCCAACCAACTTGAACTCCGGATGCTAAAAAGAAAGTATCAAGAAGAAGCTTTGCATTTTGAAGATTGTCCACATCCCGGCAACAAGAAGAAAGCGTGTCATCGGCGTCGCGATTACAAATTTCACGTGAACCATCCTCCATACTCAACCTCGGACTATCGAGTCACCCGCGACCTTAGCAAATAAGCGTGAGAGGACCTCGGCTACTCATGAACAAAAGTGGAGCTAATGAGCATCCTTGGCGAACACCCTCCCAAGCGAAAAAATAGTGGAGGGTTCCCCACGAAATAACCACGATGGGCGTCTTGAGAGATATGGAGCTTCATAACATCAGCGGTGAAGCTGGCGACCAAAGCCCAATGCTAAGAGTTTTTTCCAAAATTCCCAATCCACCTTTGTCATATGCCTTGGCAAAATCTAATTTAAGATAGACTATATGCATACCTTTCAATGCGGCCCAATACATACCCTCATAGCATTAGGAGGAAGCAGTCTGACCAAGACATCCGCATTTTTCTGCGGGGCCGAAAAAAATATTTATACACCGTGGAAGACAATAATGTAATAGAGTCCATGGGATATTGTCTTTGGCTCTACTTGGAATAAGAAATCTTGGTCGATATTGAGGATCTCATCCAAACTTCTAAACCCCTGAAACTTCATGAAAGCATTGTAAGATTACAGCAACCAATCTTATTCTGGAAAATTCCTTTGGAAAACCATCTAGGCGAGGTACTTGTCCTTTTTAAAAGCTTGGTGAATGTAAGTCATTGATGGTAATATGCGATTCTAGGTGTGCACGCTGCTCAGTGACACAATGGGGGTGGACCGACAAAGGCTGCCCGGTGCATATCCTCTGAAAGGGCAAGCGATGTCTAGAAAGAATGAAGAAAAGTGGTCGTGGAATCTTGCTTCAATTGGACGTCGAACACTCGACCCATCGGTAAGATAAGGGAGTTAATAGAGGCCATCGCCGCCTTCTCTTAGCGGCGAAAAAAAAAGTGAGAGCATCTATCACCGACATCGATGGCATTGAAGCTTTTGGCGACTAAGTCCTCTTAGATGCAAGTACATCACGACGTTAAAGAAAAGGAGGAGGGGCATAAATCATAACTGCTGAAGAGCGAGGATGAAAGCACCTTCTATTGACCATCTCTATACACCTTTAAGGATTATAAAGCAACATGAGATAGTGATTGACCTCCATTATATACAAAAATAAGCTAGCGGGTTGGGGTTGTTTAAAATTTCAAAAATCGGTCGGTGACAATTCAAAGTTTGAAATTTAAAAGTGATAGGCGAGGTCAAAACTTGGCGGTAGGGAAAGCTTTGGCGGGCGGTATTTTAAATTTTTTTTTTTGGGAGGAGGGACAAGGGGGCCACTACGATGGGCCATTTTCCTTTCATTTTTATTTCATTTTCTTTTCATTATCATCCTTACATTTTATTCCACCCTCTACCTTTCTCTCTCCTATTCAAGTGCATTCTCTCTTTGGCGCCTTTTGATCCGAGAGCATTAGGAAAAAAGTGGAGTAGCATATTATCTGGTTCAAGTACTTTTATATAGTCATTACAATACAATAAGCAAACATCGATCAGATTCATGAGGCGGGGCTTGAGTCATCTTGTTTTTGGTTTCATCTAAATGATTTTTAAGACTAGCATAGAATATAGAGGCTATGAACTAAGTAGAAATGGCATTAGTATTTCGGTTTCTATAAAATAAGAGTATTGGCACCATTTGGAGTTCTTGCTCTATTTTTAAAAATGGCCTACTTGAAATAGCATCATTTGGTAGAAATGGTGTCAATTGGTAGAAATAGTTTAGTGGATAGTGTTACACTTTAAATTTGTATTGATTTTATATTCATGTTTTCATATAAATGGAGCGGCTGCGGCATTTACGATATGTCTTGGATTTCATTAACATTCCTTGTCTTGCTTTTTAAATAGTCTTCTCTTTGGTGCGGTGCGTTGCAGGTGTCACAAAATATTGGTAACATCAAAGACCATGATGTCGGGGCTGGAAGGAAGATTAGGTAGGCATGCAAATTATCGAGAACCATTAGTTTGATTGAAGGTATTGACAGAAGCGAAGGGAGGAAGAAGCGCTTGCCAAAGTTTATTTGGAGAGTCGAGGAATTGATGTTGTGATGCGGTTGGGGATCATTGTCAACACCACGAGAACTAAAGAACAAGGAAGAACAAACTTCCTATGGTAGATGATCCTGTGGGTACTATTGATCTAAAAGCGCATTGGGTAGGAAGACATTGATCTCGAAGTTGCATCAAGGATCGGGGCATTGCCTACTAAAAGAAAAGGCTGGTTGTTGCCTTCATAGGAGTCAAAGAATCGGTGAGATTAATGGCTTCGTGAGATCCTTAAAGGATTGACATACTTGAGGGTGCTATAAACATCAAAGAACTTGGTTTTACATATTGTGAGCTAAGACACAGGGGTAATATGCCAACTTTATGGGCGACAAATAGTTGTTAGTGGAGATCACTGAAATTGTAAGAATAATTTACGAGCTAAAGTTAGCCATTTGGCGATTTTTAGCACATTTTAAAAACTATTGGCTAAAGTAAATCAAATAAATTGGAAAACAAATAATAATTTTAAATTTGCATTTTTTTTGTACCCCACCAACCTTCAAGTTCTTTTAGTCAAATGCTAAAAAGTAAGAGAGTAAATTACGTAATGTTTAACTAAATGATAGAAACTTTTGGAATGAGTTTGAGGCTAGTTTAGCTAAAAGAATCGTTTATAAAATCACGATCGACAATTTATTTTCTAATATCCATGGAATAATTTGAGGTTGAAATCACGCTAATTGGCATTTTCTTAGCATGTATCCATAAAGAATATAATTGATGTAAACACTTGGAAAAGGTATAGTAATTCTATCTTAACATTTTTTGTTCCACACCACAGGGAATTTTTGGGATGAATGTGGATTAATTTAGATAAATGCTAGAAAGTATGAGAGAAAAGTTTGTAGAGAACTCTAAAATTGTTTTACATTGAATATATCTATGAAGCATATATAGCGACAATATCATTGTCAATATTCTTATTATCAAACCCTTTAGCAATGCTCTTTCTTAAGTCGATATAAGGCTAAATTTAGAGTCCTACATGCGGACCATTAGTGAATTGGACTCATATGCTAGCTGTAGATGCTCCAAAAAAACATGTCCTTGGCTTGGAAGAAAGGCATGCTTGAAATAGAAAAAGTAAATAGCATTATAGATTTTGTGCTCAATTAACACCTCGAAAGATCATTGTACTCGCTTATGTCAAAGATTCATGATAAAACAATCTTGCATGTCTAAGTTAAAATGAAGCAAATCTAGTTTTCTTGTTGTTCGACAATTGAGCTTCGTAGTTTTTTATGTATGGCGCATCCCAAAGCTTGAACCTCTTGTACATATATTACTAGCAATGCACAAAGCAAAAAGGCACATCAAAAAACTTCACAGATGCCATACCTATTGTTGCTTCATCCCATTCTTTTTTGGGACAGATCACCTGTCTGTAATGCTTCATGGAATAATTTAAGGGTAAACTTAGCTATTTGGCGATTTTTTAGCACATTTTCAAAAAAATGTTAGCTAAAGTAAGTGGAAAAATTTGAGGGGGAGGAGGAAAAAATAATAATTTTAGTTTAACTTTTTTCCTTTGCACCAAGCTTTGATATCTTTAGCCAAATGCTAGAAAGTAAGAGTAAAAATTTTTGTGTTGTTTAGCTAAACCATAGAAACTTTTGGAATGAATTTCGGGCTAGTTTAGCTAACATCATTATAGTTGATAAGAAATATATGATTAGTAATATATTTTCTAGCATCGATGGAATAATTTGAGGCCTAAACAACTAACTAACATTGTTTTAGAATGTTTTCACAAAGAAAATGACTAAAATAAATGGAAACAAATGAAAAAAGTACAATATTTTTAGCTTAATATTTTTTGTTGCCCACACTCTGAGAGAATTTTTGGGGTGAATTTTGGGTTAGTTTAGCTAAAGCTAGAAAGTATGAGAGTGTGTAGAGTTTAAGCTAAACCACTTAAAGTTTTGGGATTAGTCTCGAGCAAGTTTAGCTTAAGCCATTATGGCTAACAAAGAAATGCGATTAGTAATGTATTCCTGTAGTGCTTGCATTGCCCTTTGCCACCTTTGCCATCATGCATTCATGAGATTAGATGGCTACAAGTTCATAAATGTCTTTGTATGTAAATGTGCTCGGAAGAAAACATATATACTACGGATGAAGATGTGGCATCATTGAAGACCTCATGCAAATGTGAACCATGGATTTTGCAAGCTACTTGGGGGAGTGTTTGATTGTCGTGGGGTTTTAAACTATATCAAAACCACCCGAGCTTGGAGTTGCACCTCCTGCGCTATGAGTGAACATGGGATGCAAGACTTGGATAAAAAATAGGGTAGGTCTATCACGGCAGAGATGATCGACCTCTGCTAAAAAAATAGGGTTAGGAACTGCGTCGATTCACGGCGATGATTTAACCATGGGTTTTCTATTAGATGCAAATCTCGGCTAAATGGGATCTAATGTAAGTGTTTTTGGAGGTTGCCCCAAGGGTAATCTCTAGGTATGGAGTGAGAATTGAGGGATATTCTTGGAATTATTCAAGTAAGCAAGATTTCATTAATTAGAAATTTCATTTTCTCGTTTGACAAATGAGAAATAGGTCAGCGATCACCTCGGGCAAAGTAGAAAATGGTTGTAAGCAAAAGCACGAATGGCGTTTAAAATTAAATTCAGCTCAAAAAAATTATAATCGCCAAAAATCGTTTGTACACTTATGGCCTCGAGGTCAGGATGACATTAATTATTAAGTTCGAAAAGCATTACTAATGCTCCCAAAGATCGCCATGGAAAGTTTGGACAAGGAAGCGAGCCAAAATATAACAAATTCATTGCTTAGAACTAACTAATACCTATCTAAATAAAAAGGCAAATCTTGTTGGAATAAGCGGTCCACGATCTTTTAGACAAGTAAATTCAACAAAATTGGTAGATTGATGTATATTGAGGAAAAGTGTAAGTACAATAAATTTTTCATATGATAGACATTCTCTTTGAGTTTTACGACACCGATTCTATATTTAAGCCAAGCTCTCTTTGCTATTCTTCTTACATGTTCATTTCACTGTTTTGCAATGGTGCGTGATGTATCCATTTACGGTATATCTGTGGTGTTGGGATATCTACATCCATAGCTTATTGACTATCTCTTACACTGTTGTGAGATCTGCGAAGTATCCAACAATTCTTTTAGCCAATGCCTTTGAGTGCTTTCGTAGGGGCTGAGCCAATGTCTCTTTGGTGAAGGATCGCCATCTAGTCTCCCACTTCTAGATCGCCTCGGACACTCAATGTATTCAAAATTATGAAGTGGTTTTTCGGCGAACTTGTTGTCTTGGCGGGATCTTCTCAAAATTTTTGTTCAGAGCCTCCAGCTTCTTGAATTGTGGATCGAGCTCAGCAGTTGCTTTTTGTTTGTTTTAACTTGATTGCCACGGTTTCTTATAAACTCTCTTGAAGCTTTTTAGATCCGAGCATCGATTATTTGATCCATCTTGCTAAGATATGTCTCGAAAGTGATTTTTGATGTCCGGCATATCGAGCTGCCAGCTTATCCTTTGCACATTTTCTTCTTCCTCTTCATTTGCAGGCCGTGTCATCTTCTCTGAAGTCTGAAGAAAGATCGAAGGAAACGGCATACCTTATCATCATATTGAATGAAACACTGCGTTTCCCTTGCATCGAGAGCAACTCTAGAATTACGTGGCGTAGAAACAAAATCAAGGACAACCGTCCATTGGAACCGGCTCTTTACCGTTGCATAAACATAGGAAGTCTTTGCACGGCTCTTATAGGCGAAGTCACCATCCATTCTGCCCCAAGAGAACTTGGGTTTACTGTAAAATACTCCAAATATTTTTTTCTTTGTTTTCATATCTACCTCCTTGTCACCGGTTATTGGATATTTGGGAAGGCGTGCTCTTAGGTGCCTTGGGTCACGAGTCCTTAACTCAAGCCCCGGCTTCATTGGGCAACACACGGGCCTCACTTACGTTTTATCGTGACATGGGCCACGTATCTTGAAACTCTTTGATATTTTTTTTGCTTTCGCCAGCCTTGTTCCTCATAAGCCCCAAGGAAAGCGTGAGAACTACCTTGAATCGACTTTGGCTATACATGCGGTTCGGCAAATGCGTGGGCAGGATCTAAGGAACATGGCGATATGATAAACTTTGGATTTTTGTCATGCATTCAATCACTGCTAAATAGATCGTGTATTTCTTAACTTCCCACGGCGTCATTGAATCGCATGTCAATAAAAATCATAGTTGCATTCTCACATACCAGGTGCGAAAGCGGGAATGCGACTTAGTGACATGGTGTGCGGTGTTCCTCTTCTCATACGTTCCCTTGCCTCTTACGGCTTAATGATTGCGATAATAGCTTCCAAAAAGCACTAGGGAGATTGCCTTGCGAGTCTTTATTGTAATTGGCTTTAGCGTAATCAAAATCGATTATCGGCTATATCCGGCAGCCGTTGTTGAAAGTTCGGAAAATATAGCTAATTCCTCAAAACTCTGTATTGCTTTTTAAAACCACAGTTGATATTTCGATTTGCACTTTCAAAGAAAACCTTGCCTTGAGAATTTCATCCATGAATTGGCTGACCTCGGCATTATTCATTCCTCGAAGGTATCTTAGGAAATCTTGTTGAAGAACTCTTTTGATGGCTTATCTGGCAGTTCCCCCTGATCATCAGCCAACTTACGTGCTGCCCACTTGTTAACAACAGCAAGAAGCTTACTCCATGATTCCTCCTGCATGAAGAGGAATTACTTTTCGTCCTTGAGTTCTTTAACCTTCAAAATTGTTGTAGCTACATCAACAAAATCCACGCAAACAACGGTGGCGGGATCAGCGATGGCGATCTTCAATAGCTGAAAATAAGATTTTACCTTTCAGGCCGACGAGATTGCTGTACCTGTTGGGCCTTATGGAGGGCATTCATAAGCCTTATGCTGATTCCTTAACTGCTGGAGCTTTTCAATTAGTGGCTCCTTATATACTGTATCCGCTATGATGTCGTTGCACTGTATGGACAATTGAATATACTCTTTATTGGATAGGTTTCCATTTAAAACCCGGCTTCTTTGTTTTGCATAAGCTTTGGCAAATTCAAGCCGTTGTTCGATATTTCCCATTATAGAGCATAGAATTTGTGCAGCAAAAATACTATGATTACCAGAAATAATATAGAATTTTTTGTTCAAGAACTCCTCAGGACGGGACCAAGTGATCAATTTCTTGCATTGATGTCCCATCAATTAATAGGCATTGTAAACAAAAGCTGACTTTAACAGAGGAAAAATGCAATGAACCTTACCTTGTCACTAGGTCAAATGGCACAACATCGGTAGGCGTGAGAACCTCTGTTAGGCATCTCTTGAAACTCCTGATTAGGGTCTGTACATGGTCGTTAGATAGAACCCTATGAGTTAGATTAGCAGGGGCTGCCTCACAAAAATGCCGATCTTTTTGGAACCAATTCCTCCCATAGGATAAAATCTTTTAAATTCCTCTAGCTTGGGGTGATTATAACTTCTTTTCTTCATCGGATTGAATTTTTAATTCATCGGCATCGATAAAGCGGATGGCAAGTTAACAAGGAAGTCGTAGCTATAGGATTGGTAGAGGAGGTGGGGAGTAGGCAGGTAGAGGGCTGCCCTTTGAAGGTACTTATAACCATCATTCATTTAATTTAAGAATTTATGTCATTATTTTTGAACTTTTATGGCCGACATACGTTTTTTTTTTCTTCTTCATTTCACGTTCTTTTGTTTTCCCTCCCGTCCGCCTCTTTCAAAATATCCCGCCTTGCTTTCCAGCTTCCCTCTCCTATTCGTGGCCTACTTTTTCCCCGCCTCTTCTCCCGGATTCTTTTCCGCCTCCCCCTATTTCTATTTTTCTGTCCCATCACTACCTATTTCTATTTTTCTCTTATCATCACTCCACATGTTTCTATTTTTCCTTTTTTTGGGGGAAGCCCGGATGAGGCTATGGGCGGGGCTATAGGCGCACACCTGAGCGGCTACACTTCAAAGCAGGGGGCAAGCTTCGCCGGTCTTCTTCTGGCTTCATTTCTATGTGATGCGGCTATGGCTCCAATCATTTTTGCTTCTGTATACTACTTCTCATCCGGCAGATAAAAACTTCTTCCCTATGTTGTTCTTTCTGTAACGGCATTTGAAAGATATGGTTCAAGAGCTGGTTTCGGTTCCAGTAAAAAAATGCAGTTGCTCCTCTATTTTCCCAGATACCCGTGCTATTTTTCTCGTAGATCAAAAGAGCTTTCAAGTTCTTTTCGATATTGTGCAAATTGAGAAGAAGGATGTTTTTACTGGTAGTTACATGACTAGCACAGATTACACTGGCGGGTTCAGAGGATTCTGTCTTATTTGCATCCTATTGAAGATAAAGGCAAGCACTTTAAGTTGAAGTGCTTCTGCTTCAAGGTCTTGAGCACTAATGCAACAAAATGGCTTCCTGGGTTCGAGACTGCCATCAATGAGGTGTTTTTTCAGTGGGAAAAAGACTTCGAACATGGCGGCAAAGCTACTTACAATGCAAGTATGAGTAACTTATTTGCAGAGTTCATCCTTGCATTGATTGAACTGCAGTGATTTTATGTGCATATATTTCCACAGTTCGTTGATCTGGATTATATTGAACTGACTTTTAACTTACTTATATGAAATAAGTAACTTCATTCCAATTCCAGGTTTCGCATCTCTTTTTTTTTTGATTGAAGGCTATATTTGTATTAATAAGTTATACATAGAAATACATATGTATATATGAGTACAAAAAGTCAACTTTTTTATCTTGGGAAGTGATTAACCCATTCGATCTATCTTTTAGATTCTGGGAAAAATCTAAAACTTAGATACTACATCCATAGTCATATAAGACTTAACAAAAACTTAAAACTAAGATGATCTAATATATAGTTCTATGATAAGTCTGATTTCAGATTTCTGGTTTAGCAAATCCAGATGCTTCTCCAACTTTTCTTTTATCCTTTCTGCCCATGCCTCTGGTAGCAGAAATGAATGAGCAGAACGGGCAGCTACATGACTGACATTTAGAAGGGTTAAAACGACCTGAGTGGTCTATTGCTTCACAAATGAGTCCTCTCCTGGCATCCAGACTTTGAATGCACGAACAGTCACAACGACAATGATCACCATGGTAATCTGTTGGTGTGGCTCCGAATTGGTCCAGCCACATGGAATTTACCCCGAGATTAATCCGATTCCACTTCAGCTTCTTTTGTGCAATGAGAATATTACCTACAGGTTTCGCATCTCATTGTTTAACTCGAATGGTGTTGAACAATGCAAGCATGGGAAAAGAGGGACCAACAACTGTGAAGATATGGTTAGCACCCCAGATTGCACCGCTTGGGAGTGCCCTTATCTTTGCTCCAATTCCTTTCATTCTGGTAGAACCAGCATACAAGAAAATAGCTGATTTTTTTAGATCAAATGGAGGCCAAGTCCTTGATATGGCACACAGCGAGCTTGGTATAGATCGAGAAGAGGCATTGCATAATTTGATATTTTTTCTCTGTTTCAACACCTATGGAGGCATGGAAATTATATTCCCATCACTGCTGAGATACATTGGGGATGCAGGGCACAAGAGATAGAAGCGTGTAAATTGAAGCGCAAATCTAGTATTGAAGCCTGAGATATGGTAAAATAGAGATGCTTCTTGTTTTATAAATGAGCATGGGTTTTTACTGCGCACAAGGTGAACAAAAGGCAAAAGCCCTAAGATGTTCTGTAGGATTAGTCTGCGCTCTGTTGGAAAGGGTGAAGAAACAAGGGTTTGGAGCTCCGTGTAGTTTGCATACAGCTTGAATAATTGCGCCACGTGCGATTTAACATGGACGCCACTTACCAAAATTGTCTATTTTAAAGTATTTTGTAGGATCATCACTTACCAAAATTGTCTATTTTAAAGTATTTTGGAGGAAAGTCACGTACCAAAATTGTCTATTTTAAAGCATTTTGTAGGACATCTCATTTATTAGTTGTACCAAAATTATCTATTTTAAAGTATTTTGGAGGAAAGTCAATACCAAAATTGTCTATTTTAAAGCATTTTAGAGGACATGACTCATTTATTAGTTGTATAGATATTCAGGTTTATTGGCCTAAATACCATAACTCTAGATTTAAGTTTGTTAAAAGATTGAATATTGGAGCAATATTATTTTTATGTATTGTAATATTTGCTTGATTTCGTAAAGTAAGTGATTATTTCGTTGTGATGTTGTGATGTTAATTTCAAGCAAATAAGTACCTTATTTAAAGTAAATATGAAAAAATAACCATATATACAACATACACTACACTTTGTAAAGGCCAAAAATAAAATTAAAAAAACACTAGATGCCCTAAAAATAATGCTTATTTGGCGCGATTTTGGAACAGACATAATCCCAATTTAATTGAATGATGGTTTTATCTTCTTGGGAAGAGGTGCCTCTTGTGTATGGGAATCCCTTCTTGAAAGTGGCATAAACATATTTTGTAATGAGGTGGGGTTGACAACGGGTGAACCGCCATGCTCCGCGGGAGATGACCTTAAGGATTCTTTTGGAGTCGATGGCTCACACGCAGCGACTAATGGGACCATAGTTTTTCTTGGCAACTGCCCATAACTAGTTCGTGTCCATCACGGAAGGCATCTTGTTGTCCTTTGTAGCCTTCAATGCAATGGAAGGAGGTTTTTATCGTAGAAAGGCCCTTCCTACACATCTTTGAAGCCAACAAGTATATCCCTATTGCACTTTATCTACGGCGGGCTCAAAGAATCATATGATGGCAAGTTCCGACCATATCCTTTGGCACTAGTAGGTACCCCCTTCCCACTAGCGAGGCTTATTGGCTTTGCTTTGCGGTCATGATAGATGGATCATAGTTTTGCCGGTATAAAAAACATATTCCACAAACTTTTATTTGTTGTGTATCCTCCACGGCGCATATGATTGCATTCAGAATGTTATTTTTGGTGCCTTCCCATATAGTAACTATCATGCCCATCTGTTCAAAGTCTTCGCCCTTTCCGTTCCTCAAGAACGGACATGAGTCCTTAGATCAATCTCACGCAACATGTGGTTTGGCTTGACCTATTTCCATGTACCACTTTCGACTTCTATCAGGAGTTACAATGCGCATGGGTTCGACGTTGGGCCCGCGGAAAAGCTCGAGGGCTGCAGTATCAAATGAAAGTGATGAGAAGTTGACTTGGAAAATAACTCAAAAGGAACGCGAACGCGGTCGCGATCTTTACAAGCTTCTAAAAAAACATTGCTAACAGACGGAGGTCGCAAGGAACGCAACCGCGATCCTTATGAGCAGCCAGCATATGATAAAAAGGAAAAGTGTTCAATAGGATCGCGCCCGCAATAGTTTTGAGCAATCCAACCAGACTATACTATACATACTGGTGAAAGGAATCGCGACCGCGATTCTCACGGGCATTAAGACTGTGAAAATACAGAAAAACTGCTCGTGAAGATCACGGCTGCGATCCTTTCGAGCATATACAATGCTAAAATCAGGACAAGTAATGCTAGACTGATTGCAGTGGTCTTAAAAAGCGCAGAAAATACCTTCTTTTTAGAGGCGGTCGAGACGACATGGCGGCGGTTGAAGGCTCGAAATTTTTTTATGGCTCTTGAAAAGGTTTGCGAAGTGGCCATAATCTGGAATTTTCCTTAATTTATAGAATGGGGGTCATTAATGGCCCGCCATAATGACTGCCATAAAATTGATTTCCGGCGGTCGCAATAATTTCTGCAGGCGAATTAAATAAAGCTGGCGAAATAAATTCTGGCGGCGGTTCGAGAATATTCTTAAAAAGGCCGTATTTCAAACTTTTATTCTGTATACGGACGTCAGCACCGAGTTCAAAATTCTGTACCATGTGACAGGGGAGGGAGATCTGACTAGTCGAGGCATGTCATTTTAAATGAGATAGTGACACTCTGTCTGACATCGGACATTTTGCAGGAAAACATAATACTCACGGCACGCGAGTTTAATTAGGAATATCAGAATAACAATACGGAACTGAAATGCCCCGCCGAAACTACCTGCATTTGAAATTCAAAAAATTTTACCCACCTACACAGGCACATTAACCATTCATTTGAATTGGACTCGAGGAGGAGGCTGTTGAGGCGCTGAATATTTCTTCGAAGCCGATCGTTTTAAATTGCTGGGATTTGAGGCGCTCAACCTCACAGGGAAGGCGATCTAGAATATTTATAAAGATTTTGCTTGAGTTTTCGACAATGTGAAGAGTGTAAACAGGCAAGTCATACTACTAAAACATCTATATAACTTCTTTATATCATTTTAACGTCATTATATCTAATGAACGAGTTAGAGAGCAGTAATAGTTAGACGTTTTTATACTAAATACTTCTTGAGTGAGTCTGAAATGAATTTCAGAACATAAACATTAACCTGGTGTACCAATCAAATCATCAATTGCTTTCCAAAAACTATAATTCTACAGAAATTGCTTCACATGTCTTTATTCACACATCGTAGCAAACTGACTAATTTAATGTCCGTTGTGTGGACAGATCTGTAGGTCCTCAATTAGATCGCGACAACGATCTTCATCAGCTAAAAATAGGCATATCTCAGCATTCTAGCAAACGTGCTTTGGCATTCGAGAAATCGTGTCTCAGCATTGGACCCTACTTGTAAAAGCCCGGGAGTCCTCAGCTAGATCGCGGGCGCGATCTTCAACAACTCTGGTTTTTCTTGCTGTTCAACATCCTCCCTCATAAAAGCATTTAGTGCTACGCATCATCGCCACCGGGATTTCTAGTAGCAGTGTCGGCCCTATCAGTTCAAGATGGCTGAGGCAAGATCTATATTATCCAACGGTGTCAAAGTTGGCGAGCGCAAAGTACATGGCTTCAACAAATATCACAACTTGCCCTTGCCGGGGGGCACCGTGGTAGTGTCTATGGATAAGATTTTGGATGGCAACATACCTTTGCCATATCTCTCGGGAGTTTCATTCTATGGCCTGTTAATTCTATAGCGTCCCTCGCACCAGAAGGTGACATATCGACTCCGCCAGCGCAGTTAAAAAAAATTAACTGGCAGGTAGTCGAATACGAGGAAAGTCTCGTCAAGCAAACCTGTTCTGATAGAGGCATTTCAAGAGATGAGCTGGTGGAAAGGAACTGCATGCTGATGCATGACTGCTGCTACATGCCATATGCACACGGGTGATCATTTTCACTGATCCTAACCAGGCAGTTGGCGACATAAGGTTAGGGGAAGACTTCCTGGCTGCCACCGTGATGAAGATATGCCCTATGCCAGAGAAGCCGTCTATGAGATGCCAAGCTTGTGCTGAAATGCCGCAACTGCACGATCTGGTGAGGTGGTCCAATGCCTTCGTGTTAGTTGACAATATCCCAGTATCGACTCTCATAAAGGCTGTGAAAGAACAGAATATCGAAGCAGAACCATATGCAATGCAAGCGGAAGTTCCTAAGACTCGAAAGAGGTCTTATAGAATGGTAAATCGAATACCACGAACACCTGCTACCCCATGCAAGGTTGATAAGAAAATCATTGCGGCCTCTATTCTAGATTTCAAGTCCACGATTTGCTGCATTCGCAGATGCTATTCTCCACCTGCGAGATCAAATGCATGCGAAGTTTCTTTTGGAACATGAGTGCATCGGACATGACCACCTTTGCTTATAACATGCTTGACCTTTGCTCAGAAAATGGGCAAGTCCGGAAGGTGATGCTGAATAACAAGCAAGTATGCTTGAAAGCATGGCATAAAGCTTACATGATTCCAATGTCAACTTTCTATAAGTGGCGTAAACTTTTCCTTGCTGGTCATAGGGTTCTTTGAACATGGTAATCACGGGCTCAAAGAAACCAAGGCCCGCACACTCTAGCAGGAAATGCCCTCTTGTCTATGTACATAGATGAGAATCAGACGATGTCCCACAGGTCAAAAATCACTAATGAAGGTGTGAGAGCCCGAATGTGAAGAGGCTCCCTTACGTCCTAACAAAGAAGGACATTCTCGAGGTGGATGCGGTGTAGTGGAGATGTGGGCAAGCACATCTCCCAATCATCATTCTTAGGGGGATGGAAGTTACACCACCCGAGAGGTTGCAATTGCAAAGAGGATAGCTTTCTCCAAGTCAAATAGATGTATTGTAATAAAAAGAAAAATGGCTAAGACAAGAGATCCAATAGAGAGAAGAGAATTGCGGTCGAAAGGAAGGCACACATGGCAAAGACAAATTTCTTGTAGGAGCCTGTATTGGTGGGTGGAGAGCTTTTATCGCATCGTGCTCCTGAGCAAGCTCTGACAATCATTCATGACAATATGGATCAGAACAAGACAATGGTACCTAGATTAGAGAAGTTAGCCAAATCAGTGTGGAGAGGAGAACGGCTTGAAAGTAAGTGTGACAGGTGCATTGATGCATGGCCATGGTATTGGGGCTCACGGGCCATTTTTTCACTAGATTTGTGGAAGGATGATTCTAATTTTCATCTTTGGGTCCTTGAACCACATGCTTAAATCCACGAAGGATGCTTGAGACAAGCGGGGCCATTTAAGAGAAGTTGGCTACGATTGTGCATGGGGGGCGGCAGTCCTCAACACTATGGCATTGAGGACTAAAAAGGTCAATAACCGACAAGAATTTATGGCCCCTCCTAGTGCTCCGGTTCACCCCAAACATCTACCTAGTATAACTAGACAATTACGGCGGATCAAGAACATATATCTCTTTTCCTACCTTTCTTATCTTGTATGGCTGGGGGTTTTTGATCAGATACAGCTTGGATTTATGATGGTCGGCCATACCCATGATGACATTGATGCATTGTTCGGGAATTACTCAACATTGTTGCACATGTCGGATGCACTCACCATTTCTGAACTAATGCAGCTATTTCGAGAGTGTAGTATCAAAGCACCGGCGCCGTACCTAGTCACTGAAGTTCCTGATTGGAAGTCATTTGTGAAAGGATACATTCCAGACAAAACGGATCGCTTGGTTGGGCACCTGGAGCCCCTGCTCTTCAAATTTGTCATGAAAGATGGATGGCCACTTATGTATTACAAGATGAGGCCAGGGCATCGAGAATGGCTCCCTGAGAATGGAATAAGAATGTGGAAGGCAGATGCAGATGGTATGCCAATAATACCAGCAGGAACACCTAAGGCTGTGAAGCCATATGATAGCCTCAAAGATATGGGTGCCTTACGCTCGTCCATTGCGAAGTACATGATACATTGGGCAAACATATCTCATGGTGGTGTAAACTCATGGTCTAATGCCTACATGAATGAGGTTATTGACTACTGGTCCACTCTGATGTATGCACTTGGACAGGTCCCACCTGGAACCTAAGAAATTAAAGACTTCTGGCCTCTCACTAGACAGTCCGTGCTAATGGAGCCTGAGTCAGTAATGCTCGACGAGTACATGCCACATCCGCACTATGTCGGCCCTGCAAAGGATAAACCACAAAACCCAGTTGAAACATTCGATCCCTACCAAGATGTTAAGAAGGGTATGCTCTTGCTCATTAGACCAGGAGACTCATCTCCTACATGGATGGCCTTTGCTGAAGAGGAGCCTGTGCAAGACCCAACTCTTCCCCACTACGAAGAGGTGTTTGTGTCTTGGTGGGAGCCGATAGCAAGAAAAGGTACCTCTTATGAACAACAGTATAGGGACTGCTGGCATAAAAGGTGGAGGCCAATTCGAGCGACAGGGCCGCGTTATCAACATCTCAAAACCATAGACTATGGTTGGTCAGTCAAGGACAAGCCTCAGATGGTAGTGACACCTGCGAGTGTAGTGGCTTAATTACAAGAATTACTGGCCAAAGAGGCCTCAGAGGACGGAGATGAAACTTGAGTCTTCAAGGTACATTAAAGTAGTTATTTTTTATTACTCTCTGCATTTTTTAGATTAATACAAGTGCTCTTATGCATTACTATATCTTATATGCCAGAACATCACTACATTATATATTGCTGAAATTACGATTCACTCATCCTCAATACTGGCGAGGTGATCCCCGATATCTCATAGCTATTATTTCGGGAAGCCGGGATCTAGAAGAATACCCCTTATTTGGTAACCGACAAGATCATTGTAGCTCATTGAGCACTTGATCGCCTCGATGTGGTGCATAGGAGTAGGCGAATAATCCATTGGAGATGAATGATCTCTATCAACGAATGGAGCTGCTTTTATAGTCAAGTAAAATTATTGATGTGAATTATTGGTGTGCATTGTGCCACCATTATTGAGCACGTACAAGTATCATGTACACTTATAAGTATAACGCATAATTTGTATGGACATATGTATCATCGTAATCATGTATCTTGGACTTGAGTAGGTAAAAGTCTTTGTGCTTGAGTAAATTAGGTGTGCTTGAAATTAGGGATCCGCTTGCGAGAAAAAAGTGGAGGTCGGCGAGCACAATGTTACAAATTACTCAGGTTCGATACATCAAATAATATTCACTATGCTTATACATTCTTACATATTTCAGAAGTGCTTATATCATTATATCCTTAACAGGTGCACAAATCATAACTGATTCACTCATCATCAACACCTGCTGAGGTAATGGCATTCAACTCATAGATCTCGCGCTGAAGAATCCAAATAAGATGGATCACAACACGAGTTAGCCCGAGGCAACGAATCTCAAGACCATTAGCTTTGGATTGCAGATAGGGACCCCCTTTCTCACTCAATCACCAAGATCATTGTAGCTCATGGAGCACTTGATGGTTTGGATGTGCTCCGGATGAGGCAAGTAAGTAGGCCATGGGAGATGAATGTGAAGATATATAAGATTGATCATGATATATGATCTGGAGCAATGGGTATGATTGAGGAAAAGGAATAGCTAGGTTAAATATTGTGACCATGCTAGATATGAGAAAGGAAGAAATGAAAAATAAAACGTTAGACCATGGGAGCGATCACGGCAGTAGACCATGGTGCCGATCAGAGTAGCCAATGGTTCGGGTTTGGGTCAGAGTCAATGGTTCGGTTAACCAAAATAAGGAGGTCGTATAAGCGAATGGGTTAGTGCCATGTTTGTTGGGGATATAGTTAGAAAAGAGAAGTAGCAGGGCCGCACCGAATGGGCCCGATTAGGATAAAAGAGAGGTAAGAAGGCATATCGGTGATTAGACTTGCAGCTGGGAATAAGGAGGATGCATATCCAGGGGGATGAAATGTAAACATGTTCATATTGAAATAGAATTGATCCGTGTGCAACTATAGTTCTCTCTATAAGATCTAGTAGATATGATCATTGTATGATAATTAGCTGTGGTGTGTTGCAATAAAGGTTTAAGTTTCAGATTAAGGCAATATTTTCATTGGTATCAGAGCAAATGTCTACTAGACTTGGTGCATCCTTACTAAGTGGTATTGAGATTTTTTCAAGCATGGAAGGAGAGGATTAAGGATGTTCTGGAAGCTGAAGAAGTATGCGAACAGGTGATTGCTGGAGAAAGTGGAGAAGCAGAGAGCGGCACTGCAAGTTCTGCTACAAAAACTGTTGGAGAATCTTCTGCCACAGTAGGAGGAACTGAAGGGTCAACAAAAGCCAAGGTGCAGTTAGCAAAAAGCATACTTTCTTCCAAGTTGAGTTCAAGTATATTGCTGAAAGTAAGAGGTAAGTCACCTAAAGGGATATGGGATTACCTAATAAAAACATATGAAGTTAAGAATTCATCACAGATGGATATGCTAGACAGAGAGCTAAGGAAATTAAAATATAAGGAAGGTGATAATCTTACAGATTTCTTTCAAAAGTTTGATAATATTTTGGCTGATATGGAGGCTGCAGGAATTCCAGTAACTAAGGAATTTCAGATTTTATCTTTAGCACGGGCATTTTCAAATTATGAAAACTTGTCTACTTTGGTAAGGAATGTTGCAAGAAACAGGGACAAGGCTGAGCAAATGATTCGCACGGAGTTGGAGCAGAGAAAGGTTTTGCAGGATGATGAAGAAGAGCATACTGAGGTCTTGTATACAGGAAAGGGTCGTGGTGCACGGTCAGGCAGAACAGGCCCATGTTTTTTATGCAATGCATATGGGCATATCAAATCTAATTGTCCAAAGATGAAGGAGAGTCGATGTTATAACTGCGATGGTTTTGGACATCTGGCTATAAACTGCTCCAGCCCCAAGGATCTGAGAAGGGGCAGAGCTAGAGGAAGTAGTGGTGAAGGCCGAGGTAGCATAAGAAATGCAAAAGGTGGAGGAAGCTAGGATGCTAGAACTTTATGATTTACATGGGAATGTAGTGAATTTAAGCAATGTTCTGTGTGTACCGTCTATTGTTAGAAATCTGATATCTGTCAGCCAGTTAACTGATCTGGGGTACAAAGTTTGTTTTGACAAACATCAATGTAAAGTGTTCTATAATAATGAATTGAGATTTCTAGCAAAACGCGTTGGAAATTTGTTTGGCTTTTATAATGGTACTGAAGATGGAAATATAAATGCAATTAGTTTGCCTTCTGCAAGATTATGGCATGAAAGATTGGGTCATACTCACCAGAATAATGTGCAATATTTGATCAAAAAAGGGAAAATTGATGCAACAGATGAAGACAAACACTTCACATGCATTGGGTGTAAGCTTGGGAAGCACACACGCTTAAGATTTGGCAAATCCAACAAACGGGCAAAAGGTATACTAGATCTTGTGCATACCGATCTCTGTGGACCATTGAATGTCCAAAGTTTGCATGGCAGAAGATACTTTTTGACTTTTATTGACGATTATTCTAGGAAAACCAAATGCTATGTTCTTAAGACAAAAGATCAAGCTTTTAATGCTTTCAGAATGTTTGAAGCAGAAACAGAACGAGAAAAAGGTAGAAAAATCAAGTGCGTAAGATTGGATCGAGGTGGCGAATATCTTTCAGGTAAATTTAAATCATATTGTGCAGAGAAGGGAATACGAAGACAACTAACATGCAGATTCAGCCCTCAACAAAATGGCGTAGCAGAACGTAAGAATAGAACAATCTTAGACGCAGTGAGGGCCATGCTCAAGCACACAGGTCTGCCGAATTTTTTATGGGAGGAAGCAGTTCAAACTGCTGTATTTGTTCAAAATAAGATACCTTCCTCCAGCATAGCAGGAAATATACTAGATGAAATGTGGAATGGTAGGGAAGTGACGTATGACAGGTTTAAGGCATATGGATGTGTTGCCTTTGTACACGTGCCCAAAGAACTCAGATCAAAATTGGATGATAGAGCAATCACATCTTTCCTGGTTGGATATGATGAAAATGCTAAAGCGTATAAGTTTTATGACCCCTGTAAGTCGAAAACTCATTATAAGTAAAGATGTCAGCTTCGATGAGAGCATTTTGTATAAGTCACGTGATAAACTTGATGGTAAGATTGCTGATAAGCATGCAGCAGATCATGAACAACAGGAAAAGGGCGAAAATGAAGTTGTCACTAAGATAGATATTGAAGATGATGATATGGACGAGCAATCTGACAATACAGCAGACAATGATGAGATTCAAGAGCCTCAAATAACATCTGATACAGAAGGAATCAAGACAACAAGAAAGAAAAGGATCACGGAAGTAGAGAGACTAAAAGAAGGAGTAGATATAGATGTCTCAAAATTTGGAAGGCAACCAGACGGCAGAAGTAGAAGATTGCAAGAGGAAGAGATTTATGCTATTATGGCAATATTGGAGCCAGAAGTTCCGAAATCATATGAAGAAGCAATAACTTGTGAAAATGCAGAAAATTGGAAGAATGCAATGCTAGAAGAGATTAAATCCTTTGAGAGGACTGAAACGTACAAGCTGGTAGACAGACCGAAAGATAAAAATGTGGTAGGAAGTAAATGGTTATTCAAGATAAAACAAGGAAATGATGGATCAAAGAAATATAAAGCCAGGTTAGTTGCACAGGGGTTTACTCAGAAACAGGGAATTGATTACGAAGATACTTTCTCACCGTTGGTAAAGATGACAAGTATTAGAATTTTGCTTGCTTATGCTTATGCAAATGCATATGATCTAGAGATCCACCACATGGACGTGAAAACGGTATTTCTAAATGCTGAACTCGAAGAGGAGATATATATGAAGCAAGCGTCAGGTTTTGAAGTAGATAAGGACAAGGTATGGCAGCTCAAACGAGCTGTATATGGACTGAAACAATCTCCACGACAGTGGTACATATGTATTGACAGTTTCTTGAAGGGATACGGATTTGCAAAATTCAAAAATGAAGGAAACTTGTACAGATTTCAGCATGAAGATGACTTTTGCATTATTGCGCTGTACGTTGATGATTGCGTAATGATATCTAACAACATGGAATGTCTAAAGAATTGTAAGAAAGTGCTAAGTGACAGATTTGAAATGATGAGACCTAGGAGAATTCTGAGAGATTCTTAGGCATGGAAGTTACTCGAGATAGAAATAAAAGAATATTGGCACTGACGCAGAAAACAAATATTCAAGGGATGCTGAGAAGGTTTGGTCTGGAATCATGCAATGCTGCAATTACGCCCTTGGTACCAGGTCAAAAATTGACTGAAAGCTCATGTCCATCAAATGAAGCTGAAAAGGAAGAAATGGAACATACGCCATACAGGGAATTGATTGGGTGCCTGTTATATATCTCAAACTGTACAAGACCGGATATTTCATTTGGAGTAAATTTGTTGAGTAGATTCATGAATAATCTCGGAAAACAACACTGGGTGGCAGCAAAAAGGATTCTAAGGTTCCTAAAGGGAACTGAAAATCATGGAATTATGTTTGATAATAATAACCTTACTTTGGTAGCTTATTCAGATGCAGATTGGCGAGGGGACCCTGATACAAGAAGATTAACATCTGGATATACGCTAATGATTGGAGGGGGATCTATCCCATGGAGAAGTAAAAGACAAGGCAGTGTTGCAATGTCAACCGCTGAAGCGGAATACAAGGCAGCATTTTTAGCTTCTAGAGAAATAATCTGGGTTAGAAGACTGCTGGAAGAACTTGGTTTGATACAGAAAAAACCAACAATACTTCTATGTGACAGCATGAGTTGTATTGCAATAACTAGAAACCCGGTCTTGCATGAGAGAACGAAACACATAGAATCGCATGTACACGGTGACAGAAGGATACATTGCAGTTGAATATATAAGTACAGAAGATCAGAAGTTAGAAAAGAGAAGTAGCAGGGCCGTACCGAATGGGCCGATTAGGATAAAAGAGAGGTAAGAAGGCAGATCGGTGATTAGACTTGCAGCTGGGAATAAGGAGGATGCATATCCAGGGGGATCAAATGTAAACAGGTTCATATTGAAATAGAATTGATCCGTGTGCAACTATAGTTCTCTCTATAAGATCTAAACCATCATTCAATTAAATTGGGATTATGTCTTAATTTTAGGACAAATTTCATATTGCATGTTTTTAGTAGCATATTCAAATTCACACATTTCACCTCAAAATTATGAAAACGTAATATCATGTTATTTACAAAATAGTCAATATTTCACAATATAGCACCATATCATAAAAACGTGAATCAAAAATTTACATAGTTATTCAACTTTCTTCAAGCACCCCCAATGATATCATAGCCTTCTTCCTGACATCCTGAGGTATTGTAATTCTCGCATTTCTAGCTGGAATAGTGTTTGGAGTCCATGAGTACAAAACACTTTCATAGTCTAGCCAAAGATCATGATCACTCGGATTTCTCCTCCATCTCTTTGTCCAACAATCTGAGTACCTTTCTTTATCCGATACGTTGGTCAACTGATGCACTGGACACCACCATTCCACCCGCACATGGTTGAAGTTAATATTACCTTCTTCTTTGCAAATATCAGAGATAGTGAACCCTAACCACACTGGATATGTATCTAAATCTGCTGGCTTTACTACCACAAATTGGTGGCATTCCAAGTCAGTGGAAGGTTCATAAGCATCCATGCTTAGAAACTTTGGCCTATTGTTCTTAGGACCAACATAGTGTTTGTCAGAAGGAGGAGGAGCATATTGCTTGCGAATGCTACTTACAGTGTCATCAATATCCTCAGCACCTGCTAAGGTCTTCCACCTAGTTTTAGGCAACCACCCTTCTTTCAATTCATCTGAGGATGTGTCTATCTCCCCCAACAGGTTAATCACCTTCTTCCAGTAAGCCACCAAGACACGGTTGGTGTCATCTGGATTGGTTTGCCAATGCTTTATATAGTACTGGATTCCTTCCTTAGTCAATCCCAATTGCTTCACTTCTTCAGTAGGCTTTAGAGCTTTTGGTTGACCTGGAGGTATCATAAGCTTGCCATTCTCATCTCTACGCCATATTTCCTCCCCTCCTCTCCACTCATCCTCTGAAGGTCTCATCTTCCATTGGAAGATTGGAATCCCATCTCTCACCCAAAAAGTGAACTGCAGAGGCCTGGAATGACCTTGAAGATCCAATGTATAACCATCTACAAAGCTCTTCCAATCGGGCACTTCTTCTATGAGAGAAGCTATAGGGTTTGGAGTAGTGCATTCATGCAAGATTTCCATTAGCCTAGGAACGTTGGTCACTGTCTGCTGCCAAGTATACAACTATATTTGCCAAATAATGCATCCACATCCTCATGGGTATGCCGGGCCTAAGAAACCCTAAATTAACTCTTTTCAAATATCCCCAGTATTTGTTAAGTAGGATAGGAAAGAAAACATCCACTGTTCTTATTTTGGCCAGCACAATTATCAAGTTGCAAGAGAAACCTTTTGGGTAGATCTTGAGGTCTAGCACGTGAAGTTGAAGCTCCAACATGTTCATTAGACCCATGCTTCCTAAACCTTGCCTTCTTTGAACTTTTCAATATTGTTAGGGTTTCCATCTAACAATGCTCTATGTAGTGCACGGCTAGTTGTAGGGTCACGGAGGTGACCATTGTATCCATTTTCATAGTTTCTCAAACACCTCATGATACTCCCAATATGAAAATCTGGACCATCACTCCACAACTCCAAACTAAAATGGCCATAGTAGGTTTGAGTGCGCCCATGCAAGATTGCCCCCATCATTGAGATCAGAAGGGTATGATCTTCCACATGACTTTGGTATGTACTTGAATTGTGGAAGACAAGTCTTTTGCTGGTCCATCTTGTCATGTATAATGCATAAATAGTTATTGGGTTCCAATGCAGATAAAGTCCTCCACATCCAATAACATGATCTACATGATAGTTGGTCAGTCATATGGTCCTTCATATGCTCCCTTATCCTAGCCCCTTTGACTAGGTTGCCACAGTCTTATCAAGAGTCTCCTTCAACTTAGCACATAAATTGCACTTTGCAAAGTTGTTTGAAGTTGCTATGGTGACATGATTGAAATGCTTCTTCCATAACCTACTAAAGCTAGGTTGGGATATTGGAAGAATTCCCAATTCTCGAAGTAGGGAATTCACTTCTTCCAAAATACTCTTTTGAGTACAATGTGATGACAACCTTTTCTCAACAACTGCTCTTCCCTTTTCATCCCTTCTGCTTTTGTGTGGCATAGACTCTGCATTGAAATCAATATATTTTTCAAATATCTCCGGCAGCCAAGGTCCTAGTTTGTTGGTCTCAACAAACCATTATTTCCATGTAAAGCAATCCTGTTCCCCCTCACTTTTTTTTTTGCCAATTATGCCATGAGGAAGTTGGAATTGCATGGATTTTCTGCCATGCTTTCTGCCATCCATTTGCCTAGCAAAGGGTATCTTTTTCTGTTTGGGTTTCTTTCATCCTGAAGTGCATGCTCGAAGATTGTGTACATGTAGGTCCTCCTCTCATCAACAGTGTACTCTTGAAAAGTGGCTCTTGCTTCCACCAATTGTTCTATTGTAAAGAATTGCATACAAGCACTCCAACAACAATCTGAGCCCCTAACCTTCACCATTGTCTCACGTTTGGTGTCACTAATCAACTTGGCTCTTTTGCTAGGATAATGTCTGGCAACTGATACTTCTCCCCTTTTGCCTAGATTTAAAGTTCCAACTGCCAATGGATCAATATCAAGACAATCATTGTCCCCAACAACCTCAGGCTCTGGAAAAATATAATCCTCCACAAATTGAACACTACTTATAGGCCATGCCATGATGCAAGGAACCTCCAATTGCTTGACACAACCAAAACATTCCTTGTCACCCAAACATTTACCTTTCCAGTTGTCTTCCAACATCGAAATTGCAATACCAATATTGTCTTCCCCTAGCCTTTCATCATTAACAGCTTGACCAGGATCTGCTAGCACAATGACTCCTTGGCCTACTATTTCCTTGTTGCACTTGTGCATGATTCTCACCTTCTTGTTCCTCCATTGCACCCTACTATAGAGGACTAATTGTTTTTCTTCAACATTCTTGCTAGGAGTTGGTTTTTCATTGATATTGCTCTTTTCAATATGTTGCACACCATCTTGAGTTGGAGAGGCACCATTGACCTAGGCAAATTGCACCCTTTTTAGTCAATGAGTAGGAAAAAATTATTACACCATAAGATAAAAAAACTACGTACATTTATGGAATATGTAGAGGTAAATCAAATTTTTTTAAAAGCAAGAAATTCCTTGGAAATAGGTTGAATATAATAATAACAATGGGTGTAAACAAAATCATTTAAAACAAGAATTTTCGTGGCAACAACAAGGAAATGACATTTATATAAATATATCCAAATTTTAATTATCGAAAATTTGGATATATGATTACGAAAAGACATATATAACTGATAGACGTGAGAATTTATTATCCATATAATAATATACCCTAGATGATATAGCTGGCGGGAATTTCGTACGTCTGGCGTGTTATTTGAGGCTATCAATTATTCACGCTAATTTCTAATTAACCCTATATAAATCCGGTTCACGCTCTCAAGACCTCCATTCTGTCCAAATTTTTTTTTTTTTTACGCGCGCCAGGCGTTGACCCTCAAATTTCGACCTTCATGAAGAACCCAGAGGTCTCCTCAAAGAGGCGTCGGGTTGAAGAACCCTCAATTCCCCCCCCCCCCATAGATTTTCTTTCCCAATTCTTCTCTGATTCCGATTCAGAGGATGAAGAGGAGGAGTTGGAGGAAGAGGAGGAGTTGTCCTCTCAAGAACACATGACCGCTCTGCTTCAGGGTTGGCTTGACCCTGAAACAGAGAATGAAATCTCTGAAGAGTCGGAGGAGGAGGAGGAGGAGAAGGAGGCGGAGGAAGAAGATTCAGAAGTAGGTCGACAATTCGACCAATTTTTAGAATGGTTGAGAGATGAACCAGGTTTGCATGTCTGCTTTTTTTTTTTTTGCACCTTTCTTTCTTTTCTAACACATTTTTTTCTTCTTTGTTGCAGACGTGGAAGATCAATGATGCAGATCCCGAGCGGCCCCTTTTTTTTTTGTTTCTTACAGAAGCTTTGGACATGCCTCTGGGCATTTTTTTCCTGTAATTTTGTGAAAAGCCTTCGGGCAGCTGCTTACAAGCCTTCGGGCATCTGTACATATAACTCTTATGAATGAAATCAAACAGTTTTCTTCATAAAATTTTCTTCAAACAGTGTTCTTCAAACAATTTTTCTGTACATAAAATTATTTGAATTAAATCCAACTGTTTTCTCCAATTATTTTGTCTCCAAGCTATTTTCTCTAAAATTTTGTCTCTGCATTTGTCTCAACAAAGTATCGGGAACACTATAATCAACCACATGAGAAATCTCTGATTCATCACAGTAACCATAGGAAATTTTCCTATACGACCTAAAACAAGTCCCCAACCCTACAAGTCATTATTTAGTCTTGATAATTTTGCCTTTAAAATCATTTTTAATTTAGCCTATATAAAATTTCTAAATTCTATTTTTTCGAATGCAATAAATGGAATAAAATGCCGTGAGAATTTATTGCATAAAATGCAATATTCTCCATATATACCATATACATGTCATGTCTGGCGGGAAGGCATGACGAAAGGTGTTAATTCAAGCAATCAATTATTCACGCTAACTTATTTCTAATTATGCCTATATAAATCCATTTCACGCTCTCAAAGTTCCTACATTTTCTTCCTTCCTTCATACGATTTGCGGTTTTGCCTGGCGTGTTTGGATCCGCCCTCCTAAAATCTTAGTGAGCAGATTTATTTTCAGCAATGTTAGATGTTTGGTTTCGGCAATTCCTAACTTACTAAAAGACTCCGCCTTTTGTTCTGTAGCATCTGTAGCAGAGGACATCGGAGGCTCAGAATTAAAACCAAAAGCAGAGGACTAAGGTCTGCGAATCCGAAAGCCTCGGAATTAAATCCAAAAGCAGAACTCAGAACTCAAGGTTAGTTTTCATTTAGTTTTAAGCTGCATCTCAATGGCAGGTTTAATCCAAGAAGACAAGCTTTTGCATTTGCTCGAGGCAGAGGAAGCAGATGATGTTTATGAAAACCAGAATAGTTTTTTATAAACTTCATCTGCTTCTTTTTGTTTCGAGTAAATTCTTGAGTTTCTCTTCCTGAATTAATCATGCTATTGCATGCAAGTTTCTATTATGAATAAGTGTAGTAGAAAGCATTAGAAAAATCTCAAAGATAACATTTGAAACACGCTAAGCGTGTTCCATGCTAACCTTAGCCTTGAATATGAATACACGCTCGGCGTGCATTCAGCAGAGAGAGAGAGAGAAAAAAAACCTGTACAGATAGATAAGTAAATAGATATTCAGCAGAGAGAGAGAAAAAAAAAACCTGTACAGATAGATAAGTAAATAGACCTGTACAGATAAGGTTCCCAAAATGTGGATGGAGTATCGTGTACCCTATGATTTAGTGTGGTTTTGGAGTTGTATTCGTATACCTATACGTATAAATCCTACGCTGGAATATGGAGTTTGAGTCTGGGAGCATGTTCATTTTCTTCTGTATTTTCTATGTTAGGATGTTAGGGTTTAGAACACGTAGTTAGGGTTTAGAACACCTGGCGGGCATGCGGAGGCAGTCGATACAGCGGAGCGCAGAACTCGCTTCTAGCCAGATTTGAGCAATCGCTTCATTTGGAACCAAGTTTCGGCCATCTTTACGAGACTTTTGAGTTTTAGCAAGGCTTTTGTTGCAGAAATGAAGCAGCTTTTGAATTTTACCAGACATTTCTTGTTTTGGTAGCCTTGAGCTTCTTCCTGAGAGAGGTGTTTGTTCTGCCTCCTCTAGAGCTTTCATATATTAGCATTCACGATTAACTGGCTCCTTTGAGCAGTTGTCTTCTATGGCAATTTTGTTATTTACAACAAGTTATTTGTAGAAACAATGAGACCTAAGCTATATCATAATTGGGTGTGGTCATTTGTGTAATCTGAAAAAATATTTATTAGGCTTTTCAACAAAAGGGCAGTTATAGTTGATACCAATTCCTGGTTTCGTTTGGGCACAATGAATGAGTAATTATGAGTTGATCAGATAGGAAATAACCATTCATATTTCAATTTCTTGAAGATAGGCTTCATCGAGAACTCATTTCTATTGGCAAGTAGGTAACAAAGGATGAGAGAAATTTGTGATTATCTGAGGATAAAGCATGGACCAGTTCTACAAGCGAGATTTTTTAATGTATCTATTCATCCAACTATTGGGTAATTTCTAAGATCTGTTGGATGTCCAATGGTGCCTTGTGTTGTGGATCTGTGATGGGAAAAGCACTAGTCTCCTATTGTTATATCTAATTGGATTTAATTGCCTTATTCAGCTTGATCCGTCTCTGCAGACCATCCAGGTGCTTCGCATTTCGGCTCTGGTGATTCCGTTAAGAATATGCGGCCTATGCAAGTTGTTGGGCAGTTGCTTGGAAGAATTCAGGTATGATTGCTCGCTGGTTTGATGGCGCTGCCCAGTGGCATAGGGGTTTCAACTCCTCTTTTGAAGTATTGTCTGTGAGACATCTCTCCTTTCAAATTATTGTCTCTGAGACGTCTGTATTCTGGCTTAGATATTGACTTACATATTGACTTGCACGCAATGGTTCAGGAATCATATGCTGAGGTGGAAAAGGTCATTTGACCCCATCATGGATTCTGCAGACGGTGGAGAATGCACCAGAAGGAATATACTTGGGAATATTATAGAGATCAATGGGTATAATCAAACGATAAGGAATAACAAGTTTATAGTGTGGGTTTTTTCTCTCTCTCTGCTGAATGCACGCCGAGCGATAGTTTTCCTATATAGCAGTTTACACGCTGAGCGTGCAAACAATTTTATCCCTAGTTTCAACTTTTAAGTTAAACACGCCAGGCGTGTCTCTTAGTTTCTAAGTTTATAAATAAATAAATATAACACGCCAGGCGTGAATACTGATACTCCGCTCACTTCCTATTGATAGATGCCAAGTTACATTAATCACCCGGTTGGTGATGAAGATTCATTGGAATTACATTTGGGGCAGCAATCACACATCCCAGCTCCAGTTTCGGCTCCAATCTCTAGTCCGGCCGAGCACCAGTCTTGCAACCCCTGCAGTACTTGGATCAAGTAATGATGATGGCAGCAGAGCACAGGGCAATGATAAATCTGGGCTCTGAGGCTCTTGCAATCGCACGGAGGCTGGCCTTCTTATCTAATCACTTCGAGAATGCAGTACATGCATTGATCGAGAGTGAATCTCGCAATCGTCAGCTCGAGATTCAAAATGAGGAGCTTCGTTGGTTAGTGACTAGCCTCTATGCCCGGATGTCTCAACATGAACCACTACCGCAAGCGGCATACGATGCAATGGCTCAACCAATGGAGCATGACCAGGAGGTGGACCAGGAGGTGGAGCAAGAGGTGGACCAGGATGTGGACCAGGAGGTAGAGCAGGAGGTGGAGGTGGAGCAGGCGGGGGAGGTGGAGCTAGAGCCTGGGGTTTTTGCTGGGGTTTTACCTAATCCATTCACTATGCCCTGGAATGGAAATGGGAGTATCGATAGCCCAGCTACTCAGTAGACTGGGCTTGAAACAGTAGTCTTGGATTTTGTCTGGTTTATCCAGATTATATACAATTGTAAATTTCATGTTACATACCTTTTTTAAGCGGTTTCTTGGCCATGCAACAAATGTTCCAACACTTTCTCCAACCGTATCCCCACCGAGGTGTCTGCGAGGTAAAGCTTCATCCAGAAGTAAGCGCCTTAATCATCAGTAACTTCGGACATACTTATCCCCGGCGAATTCCATGACAAGTTTCGGTCGGATCGATGGAGTCGATCTTGCATAATCCTACTTTCCTTTTTCTGATTTGTAGTTAACATGAAACATTCATCTTCGACCTTAATCGCGGACAATTGCCTATTCGGATAACTTTAACGGAAATTATTGTACAAGCTATAGGAATGAGATGCTTACCGTAATTCTCAGAGCCATTCTTGAGAAGCCGATTCGAGTTCTCGAAATCACAAAGCGCTATGGAAACGCGAAAGGTCGGAAAAAATTCGAAGTTACAAGAAAGCTTAGGTTAATTACATTTTGGCGGGATAAATGTAATCAATGAAAGAACACGGTAGATTGGTTTTAAAAACTCAATGAAAGAAGTTCATTGAGACGGGTTTTTTTTTTTTGAAAGTGAATCTTCGTCATTATTGTTTTATGTGTCAAGAATATTTCAAAACTGCAATTTGTGTTTTCTTGAAATTCAAATTTCTCTCGCGGGTAGAAAACGCTATTTCTCGCATTGTAGAAAAAGCTATTTCTTCGAAAGTAGCTCGAAAGGCCAGATCCGAAGCGACCTTAGACTCGTTACTAAGGCGACTCGGGAGATGTCTTCTAAAACCGAGAGGTGGTCGAGGTGGGACGAGGGCCGAAGGAAGCGGTGGAAGAGGAATCTCAAAACCCGGCACTTCTCAAGTTTCAGAGGACGTTGATCAGAATACACAGAATACACAGAACCCTACTCAAGGTATTTAATTTGCCACAGAATACACACTGCGTGGAGAATACACACTGCGTGCATGAATTTGAGATATTTCCTTGCCTTCAGTTAATATGCTTTGCATGAGTTTGAGTTATTATGCTTTGCATGAATTTTAAGTATTACCATCAGTTAATGCTCTGATTGTCCGTTTTGTAGAACATAATTTTGCTCTGTTTTATAGAATATAGCAGTGTTAGACAGTTGGAGATAGCAATGTTCAATGAGGTTAAATAGTGTGAAATATGGATTCATAAAGGGTATGTAGCTTAAAATGTGGATGCAAACTAATTTAGTTTCAAATTCATGCATAGCATGGTCAATAATAGGAGCTACCAACACGCCAAGCGTGAATTGTACTAATTTAGGTTTAAATGCACGCCAAGCGTGATCTCTTGTTCTGAAAAGTACTCTAAAAAATGCTCATCTTCTTTGCAAAGGCCCAAGAGGAAGAAAACCCTAATAATTCGGGTTCTAATCCTGCCAAGAAAGCAAGGGTAGACGACCCAGTGATGCAGTACCATATGATCTCACCTTCGATGATGAAGGGCCGATTCTTATAGCAAACTAATCGACCCCTTTACCGCCCGAAGAGGAAATGGACGAGGGTGCAGAGTGGTACGTTGACCTTGCCAAGACAAATGGCAAGCTCGACTTAACTCTATTCTCGAGGAAAAAGGAAGCAGACAAGATGGCCAAACAAGGGATCCTAATCTCTTGTGAGGAAGAGGATGACACCAACTGCAAATTGCTCTTGGAGATTACACATAAGCAAAAGAAAGATCCGCTTTCGGACTTACTCTTTGTAGAGCTACGCGATACAAGGATACGCTCATGAAGACAGATGTGAACGATGAGACATGTTTTAAGTATGGTTGGCCAACCAATGTAGCAGTTACGCCAATATCTATTTGCCAAGGGGTAACAGCTGTGCGTAGAGGCATGTTCACTAAACCGACAGCAAGTCACTATTTGCAGCAAGCTAGGGAATTAGCTGACTTGAAAGCTTCTAGGAGGGTCCTAGATCTAGGGAAGGATGTTCAACCTGCAGTTGTCGAAGGCATGGAGGCTTCTGTTTTTGAGAATGAACAGGACAGGGTGGCGCATCTAGAGGCCATGAACAAGCTGAATAAATACTCTGACCATTATCCATTGGGTCTTAAGGAAACTTTTGCGATCCATGTGAAGTCCCTCATCCGTTCACCAAGCTCCATTTATGTTAGCAGAAGATATGATCCAGCACATGCCATGGAGATTGTTCAGAGCATGATTAGTAATCCAGGTCAAATGCCTATGCCAGCGGATGTGTTACCTTGGGATATGATCTCGAACAAGCCCTCTGAGTGGACGAACTTCGAGGAGGTAATGTCAAAGGATAACATTAAATTCGTCTTCATCGACGGGCAGCATTCTATTGAGGCATGTAAGGCCCTCATCGGCAAAAGTAACAAACAAAGGTCAAAACGCGTTCTACAATCACTATATCATTATAGGAGGTGTCATTATCTTGGATGCCGAAGATTTCACCGCAGATTTACCGAGATTAGTGCAACTTTGAATGAAATGGGGAAGACATTTCTATACAAAAGGTAACTAACTGTATTAGGATGTTAGCACTTTCATATTCACGCCAGGCATTCATTCAAATGAAACCAATTCACGCCAGGCGTGATTTCCTGTAATGAAACCAAATCACACCAGGCGTGCTTTCAAATCAAACCAACCACGCCAGCGTGAATGTTAAAGCACGCCGGGTGAATTGATTTGATTTGAAAGCACGCTGGCGTGATTTCAATTCATTTGAAATCACGCCTGGCGTGAATTCAACCGATTCGAAAGCACGCCTGGCGTGAATTGCATTGGTATTTAATTCATTTCACGCCAGGCGTGCTTTGAGGTTGATCTTTTCTATTGAAATCGCGCCCGGCGTGTTTCTTGTGTCTGATACTGATTCAATGCCCGTACTTTTTTTGGCAGTCCATACATTGGAGCAACCACGCCACGCGGGCCAACGATGGGTGGAATATGGCTGCCCATTACCCACCGCATGTGGCGGGTCAAAGTCCGAGGCTTTCAAGCTGCTTTGGAGCGGACTGTCGCGGACAATTATCTGAGAAGAAGAAAACCGCAAGAAAATCAAAGAAAAAGGTGGTGATGACATTGCGCATCCTTCGAAAGTTCATCTAGCGTGTCAGCCCAACAGACTCGTATAAGATTGTGTTTTGTAAGGACACGATGGCAAAAGTGGAATGAATGCAGGGGACGCTTTATGCACAAGGGAAGCCGCCGATACTATGGGTAGGGTGCCTCCTATTGATGTAAGCATCTTTGACTTGAATGTGTGGAGAGATGAGAAAGACTCGGGGGGGCTAGGATTATTTGGAGACCATTTGGGTTTTAGACCGTTTAAAGAATGAAGTCTTATACAAGAAGAGTGCTTTCACTAAGGATAGGATGTCCTTCGTTGAGTCTGTGCTGACCATGTGAAGGATGTAACGCACAATGAAGTCAACCTGTAGGAGCTGAGTTACAAAGGCTATCGGAGGGGGATGTGGCATTATCCGGAAATTGGATTCTTTGGACAAATACAAGGTCAAGAATGATGACATCAAGAAGTTTGTATTACGGTCAAAGGACTTCCTAAAGAATTGGAAGGCTAAAATATAAAACATAAGGAGACTCTACCCCTAAGGCTTGGGCCGGAGTTGAGAAGAAAAGTGGCCCTTGTGAAGAAGATTACTGGAGAAGACGGCGTTGTCCAAGATTCAGTCTCCATTGGGTACAAAGATCTCTTGCCGTAATCAACCCGCCTTAAAAATATATCACTCTTTGTGTTGGATGCCAGGGTGGGAGAGGAGATATAGGCATGAACCGGAAGGACTACAAAGCAGACTTCTTTACCAGTTTGTATAGGATTGACAACTGAGAGGTCCTTCACTATTGTCATCGTTTGTCCTTCAGGTGAGTCACATCTGCATGCACTATCCGCTGCTCATGATCTGGAGTGCCTCAAAGTTATTAGGGAGGGATGCCTAATATATGATGTTAAGGATAATGAGCTGCGAGCGCAACGGAAGATGGCACATGTGATCTTTATTATGATAGCCATGTTGTCGGGACGAGGAATATGATATTGCTAAGGCCAAGGGTGACAATATAGCGGTGCATGGGAATGTTTTCTTCTAGATGATCGGATAGATAGATAGTATTTTAACGCCACGCCACTAGGCAAACATCCAACCGGACATGTGACCACACACCACACTACATTCGGTTGGGCCCCACCCCCAACCACCTTACATTGCGTCCGTTAGGATTTGACTCCCAACTTGATGGGAAAAGCGATTACGGGCGGTCTCGAACTTCGAGACCACATTGCTAAGGAACTAGTGTATTACCACTAGACCAAACGCCCCTCCTAAGTGGGGAAATCAAGCACGAGCTACAAACTAAGGAGAAGGGCCCCTTAAATAAAAATAGATTTCCCGATCTATGGTCGCTTACCTGGGCCGAGGCATTTGCTCCAATTGATACAACCCGCTTGGGGCTTCATGTTGGAGGTTATATTGCAGAGAGGCTCTTATGGGTGTTAGAAGATGTCATTGCTTTGTGAGTGATGAGCGGGCCAAAGACTTTCTTGAACCATTCCTCATGCATGTGCTTGCCAAATCTCCTAAAGGCCCTTATGGCAACCTCGGAAATCATCGACAATCAAAGTCTCGTAGACTTGTCCAATTCGAAAGTGGACGATGCTTGGTGAAGGAAATAGTAATCCATGACGATAAGGAAAGCAATAATGAACAAATAGTCGCTAAAGTGGCTGCTCAAAGTAATTGTGATCGCGGCGAACTTAGGGAATATCTTTGCCTCCCCTTCAGGGTGATGCAAGCAACAATAGAGTAGATTCACAAAGGTTAACAATGAACTAATTGATGTGGAAAACCGAACTGAAGGCAACCAAGGCGGCTCTAGTGATTCACAGGTTTGCCAAATCAATAGTAAAATAATGTCAGTTGTGAAGGATGCAGCGGAACTAATAGAAAATAACAATTCTAACAGTCAGAAGAGCACGAAGATTAAGGGTGGCGATGGGGAGAATGACGCCGACGACGGCAGCGAAACTGAAGATGATAGGTATGGCCTTGCCCACGAAATCGCGCCACGCGTGATTTAATTTGTATTACCTTTGAATTAAATCGCGCCAGGCGTGCTTTGATTATTTTTGGTTTTGGACATCTGGCTATAAACTGCTCCAGCCCCAAGGATCTGAGAAGGGGCAGAGCTAGAGGAAGTATTAGTCAAGGCCGAGGTAGCATGAGAAATGCAAAGGGTAGAGGAAGAGGTGGAACAAGTAAGGAATATGCTGCAGTAAATATTGCAAGAGATGCTGAGACAGAAGAAGAAGATCCGGATGTCGAGGTAAGTACATCCAATGCACTGAATATTTCAGAAAGAGATACTGATAATAATCTATATGTACTAGATAGCGGAGCTGAGAGAAGCGTAATCAAGACTGCTGATGCGCTTAAGGAAAGAAGTATCAAGACATCCAGCTTTGTTCAGATGGGAAATGGAAAGATGCAAAAGGTGGAGGAAGCTGGGATGCTAGAACTTTATGATTTGCATGGGAATGTAGTGAATTTAAGCAATGTTCTGTGTGTACCGTCTATTGTTAGAAATCTGATATCTGTCAGCCAGTTAACTGATCTGGGGTACAAAGTTTGTTTTGACAAACATCAATGTAAAGTGTTCTATAATAATGAATTGAGATTTCTAGCAAAACGCGTTGGAAATTTGTTTGGCTTTTATAATGGTACTGAAGATGGAAATATAAATGCAATTAGTTTGCCTTCTGCAAGATTATGGCATGAAAGATTGGGTCATACTCACCAGAATAATGTGCAATATTTGATCAAAAAAGGGAAAATTGATGCAACAGATGAAGACAAACACTTCACATGCACTGGGTGTAAGCTTGGGAAGTATACACGCTTAAGATTTGGCAAATCCAACAAACGGGCAAAAGGTATACTAGATCTTGTGCATACCGATCTCTGTGGACCATTGAATGTCCAAAGTTTGCATGGCAGAAGATACTTTTTGACTTTTATTGACGATTATTCTAGGAAAACCAAATGCTATGTTCTTAAGACAAAAGATCAAGCTTTTAATGCTTTCAGAATGTTTGAAGCAGAAACAGAACGAGAAAAAGGTAGAAAAATCAAGTGCGTAAGATCGGATCGAGGTGGCTTAATATCTTCGTAAATTTAAATCGTATTGTGCTTGAGAGAAGGGAATACGAAGACAACTAACATGCAGATTCACCCCTCAACAAAATGGCGAAAGCGAACGTAAGAATAGAACAATCTTAGACCTTGATGAGGGCCATGCTCAAACACACAAGTCTGCCAATTTTTTTTATGGGAGGAAGCAGTTCAAACTGCTGTATTTGTTCAAAATAAGATACCTTCCTCCAGCATAGCAGGGAATATACCAGATGAAATGTGGAATGGTAGGGAAGTGACGTATGACAGGTTTAAGGCATATGGATGTGTTGCCTTTGTACACGTGCCCAAAGAACTCAGATCAAAATTGGATGATAGAGCAATCATATCTTTCCTGGTTGGATATGATGAAAATGCTAAAGCGTATAAGTTATATGACCCTGTAAATCGAAAACTCATTATAAGTAGAGATGTCAGCTTCGATGAGAGCATTTTGTATAAGTCACGTGATAAACTTGATGGTAAGATTGCTGATAAGCATGCAGCAGATCATGAACAACAGGAAAAGGGCGAAAATGAAGTTGTCACTAAGATAGATATTGAAGATGATGATATGGACGAGCAACCTGACAATACAGCAGACAATGATGAGATTCAAGAGCCTCAAATAACATCTGATACAGAAGGAATCAAGACAACAAGAAAGAGAAGGATCACGGAAGTAGAGAGACTAAAAGAAGGAGTAGATATAGATGTCTCAAAATTTGGAAGGCAACCAGACGGCAGAAGTAGAAGATTGCAAGAGGAAGAGATTTATGCTATTATGGCAATATTGGAGCCAGAAGTTCCGAAATCATATGAAGAAGCAATAACTTGTGAAAATGCAGAAAATTGGAAGAATGCAATGCTAGAAGAGATTAAATCCTTTGAGAGGACTGAAACGTACAAGCTGGTAGACAGACCGAAGGATAAAAATGTGGTAGGAAGTAAATGGTTATTCAAGATAAAACAAGGAAATGATGGATCAAAGAAATATAGCCAAAAGTTAGTTGCAGGGGGGTTTACTCGTAAAATGTGGAATTGATTACGAAGATACTTTCTCACCGCTGGTAAAGATGACAAGTATTAGAATTTTGCTTGCTTATGCAAATGCATATGATCTAGAGATCCACCACATGGACGTGAAAACGGCATTTCTAAATGCTGAACTTGAAGAGGAGATATATATGAAGCAAGCGTCAGGTTTTGAAGTAGATAAGGACAAGGTATGGCAGCTCAAACGAGCTGTATATGGACTGAAACAATCTCCACGACAGTGGTACATATGTATTGACAGTTTCTTGAAGGGATACGGATTTGCAAAATTCAAAAATGAAGGAAACTTGTACAGATTTCAGCATGAAGATGACTTTTGCATTATTGCGCTGTACGTTGATGATTGCGTAATGATATCTAACAACATGGAATGTCTAAAGAATTGTAAGAAAGTGCTAAGTGACAGATTTGAAATGACAGACCTAGGAGAATTACAGAGATTCTTAGGCATGGAAGTTACTCGAGATAGAAATAAAAGAATATTGGCACTGACGCAGAAAACAAATATTCAAGGGATGCTGAGAAGGTTTGGTCTGGAATCATGCAATGCTGCAATTACGCCCTTGGTACCAGGTCAAAAATTGACTGAAAGCTCATGTCCATCAAATGAAGCTGAAAAGGAAGAAATGGAACATACGCCATACAGGGAATTGATTGGGTGCCTGTTATATATCTCAAACTGTACAAGACCGGATATTTCATTTGGAGTAAATTTGTTGAGTAGATTCATGAATAATCTCGGAAAACAACACTGGGTGGCAGCAAAAAGGATTCTAAGGTTCCTAAAGGGAACTGAAAATCATGGAATTATGTTTGATAATAATAACCTTACTTTGGTAGCTTATTCAGATGCAGATTGGCGAGGGGACCCTGATACAAGAAGATTAACATCTGGATATACGCTAATGATTGGAGGGGGATCTATCCCATGGAGAAGTAAAAAACAAGGCAGTGTTGCAATGTCAACCGCTGAAGCGGAATACAAGGCAGCATTTTTAGCTTCTAGAGAAATAATCTGGGTTAGAAGACTGCTGGAAGAACTTGGTTTGATACAGAAAAAACCAACAATACTTCTATGTGACAGCATGAGTTGTATTGCAATAACTAGAAACCCGGTCTTGCATGAGAGAACGAAACACATAGAATCGCATGTACACTTTATCCGTGAAATGGTGACAGAAGGATACATTGCAGTTGAATATATAAGTACAGAAGATCAGAAGTTAGAAAAGAGAAGTAGCAGGGCCGTACCGAATGGGCCGATTAGGATAAAAGAGAGGTAAGAAGGCAGATCGGTGATTAGACTTGCAGCTGGGAATAAGGAGGATGCATATCCAGGTGGATCAAATGTAAACAGGTTCATATTGAAATAGAATTGATCCGTGTGCAACTATAGTTCTCTCTATAAGATCTAAACCATCATTCAATTAAATTGGGATTATGTCTTAATTTTAGGACAAATTTCATATTGCATGTTTTTAGTAGCATATTCAAATTCACACATTTCACCTCAAAATTATGAAAACGTAATATCATGTTATTTACAAAATAGTCAATATTTCACAATATAGCACCATATCATAAAAACGTGAATAAAAAATTTACATAGTTATTCAACTTTCTTCAAGCACCCCCAATGATATCATAGCCTTCTTCCCCGACATCCCGAGGTATTGTAATTTCGTGATTTCTAGCTGGAATAGTGTTTGGAGTCCATGAGTACAAAACACTTTCATAGTCTAGCCAAAGATCATGATCACTGGATTTCTCTTCCATCTCTTTGTCCAACAACTGAGTACCTTTCTTTATCCGACACGCTGGTCAACTCGATGCAATCGGACACCACCATTCCACCCGCACATGGTTGAAGTTAATATTACCTTCTTCTTTGCAAATATCAGAGATAGTGAACCCTAACCACACCGGATATGTATCTAAATCTGGCGGCTTTACTACCACAAATTGGTGGCATTCCAAGTCGATTGGAAGGTTCATAAGCATCCATGCTTAGAAACTTTGGCCTATTGTTCTTAGGACCAACATAGTGTTTGTCGAGGAAGGAGGAGGAGCATATTGCTTGCGAATGCTACTTACAAGTGTCATCAATATCCTCAAGACTGCTAAGGTCTTCCACCTAGTTTTAGGCAACCACCCTTCTTTCAATTCATCCGAGGATGTGTCTATCTCCCCCAACAACGGGTTAATCACCTTCTTCCAAGAAGCCACCAAGACACGGTTGTTGGTGTCATCCGGATTGGTTTGCCAATGCTTTATATAGTCCCTGGATTCCTTCCTTAGTCAATCCCAATTGCTTCACTTCTTCAAGAGGGCTTTAGAGCTTTTGGTTGACCTCGAGGTATCATAAGCTTGCCATTCTCATCTCTCGCCATATTTCCTCCCTCCTCTCCACTCATCCTCCTGAAGGTCTCATCTTCCATTGGAAGATTGGAATCCCATCTCTCACCCAAAAAGTGAACTGCAGAGGCACGGAATGACCTTGAAGATCCAATGTATAACCATCTACA
Organism: Isoetes taiwanensis; assembly: GCA_021234155.1. Classification (NCBI taxonomy): domain Eukaryota; kingdom Viridiplantae; phylum Streptophyta; class Lycopodiopsida; order Isoetales; family Isoetaceae; genus Isoetes; species Isoetes taiwanensis. The sequence continues at coordinate 28,069,270 of JAJEKV010000006.1, forward strand.
AAGCTCTTCCAATCGGGCACTTCTTCTATGAGAGAAGCTATAGGGTTTGGAGTAGTGCATTCATGCAAGATTTCCATTAGCCTAGGAACGTTGGTCACCGTCACGCTTTTCAAGATACAACTATATTTGCCAAATAATGCATCCACATCCTCATGGGTATGCCCGGGCCTAAGAAACCCTAAATTAACTCTTTCAAATATCCCCACAAATTGTTAAGTAGGATAGGAAAGAAAAACATCCACTGTTCTTATTTTGGCCAGCACAATTATCAAGTTGCAAGAGAAACCTTTTGGGTAGATCTTGAGGTCTAGCACGTGAAGTTGAAGCTCCAACATGTTCATTAGACCCATGCTTCCTAAACCTTGCCTTTGCTGAACTTTTCAATATTGTTAGGGTTTCCATCTAACAATGCTCTATGTAGTGCCCGGGCTAGTTGTAGGGTCCCGGAGGTGACCATTGTATCCATTTTCATAGTTTCTCAAACACCTCATGATACTCCCAATATGAAAATCTGGACCATCACTCCACAACTCCAAACTAAAATGGCCATAGTAGGTTTGAGTCTGCCCATGCAAGATTGCCCCAGTCATTGAGATCTGTAAAGGGTATGATCTTCCACATGACTTTGGTATGTACTTGAATTGTGGAAGACAAGTCTTTTGCTGGTCCATCTTGTCATGTATAATACATAAATAGTTATTGGGTTCCAATGCAGATAATGTCCTCCACATCCAATAACATGCTCCCTTATCCTAGCCCTTTGACTAGGTTGCACAGTCTTATCAAGAGTCTCCTTCAACTTAGCACATAAATTGCACTTTGCAAAGTTGTTTGAAGTTGCTATGGTGACATGATTGAAATGCTTCTTCCATAACCTACTAAAGCTAGGTTGGGATATTGGAAGAATTCCCAATTCTCGAAGTAGGGAATTCACTTCTTCCAAAATACTCTTTTGAGTACAATGTGATGACAACCTTTTCTCAACAACTGCTCTTCCCTTTTCATCCCTTCTGCTTTTGTGTGGCATAGACTCTGCATTGAAATCAATATATTTTTCAAATATCTCCCTGGCAGCCAAGGTCCTAGCTGTTGGTCTCAACAAACCATTATTTCCATGTAAAGCAATCCTGTTCCCCTCTGCCTGTTTTTTTTGCCAATTATGCCATGAGGAAGTTGGAATTGCATGGATTTTCTGCCATGCTTTCTGCCATCCATTTGCCTAGCAAAGGGTATCTTTTTCTGTTTGGGTTTCTTTCATCCTGAAGTGCATGCTCGAAGATTGTGTACATGTAGGTCCTCCTCTCATCAACAAAAACTCTTGAAAAGTGGCTCTTGCTTCCACCAATTGTTCTATTGTAAAGAATTGCATACAAGCACTCCAACAACAATCTGAGCCCCTAATCTTCACCATTGTCTCACGTTTGGTGTCACTAATCAACTTGGCTCTTTTGCTAGGATAATGTCTGGCAACTGATACTTCTCCCCTTTTGCCTAGATTTAGAGTTCCAACTGCCAATGGATCAATATCAAGACAATCATTGTCCCCAACAACCTCGTGCTCGAAAAATATAATCCTCCACAAATTGAACACTACTTATAGGCCATGCCATGATGCAAGGAACCTCCAATTGCTTGACACAACCAAAACATTCCTTGTCACCCAAACATTTACCTTTCCAGTTGTCTTCCAACATCGAAATTGCAATACCAATATTGTCTTCCCCTAGCCTTTCATCATTAACAAATTTTTGACCAGGATCTCGCTAGCACAATGACTCCTTGGCCTACTATTTCCTTTGTTGCACTTGTGCATGATTCTCACCTTCTTGTTCCTCCATTGCACCCTACTATAGAGGACTAATTGTTTTTCTTCAACATTCTTGCTAGGAGTTGGTTTTTCATTGATATTGCTCTTTTCAATATGTTGCACACCATCTTGAGTTGGAGAGGCACCATTGACCTAGGCAAATTGCACCCTTTTTAGTCAATGAGTAGGAAAAAATTATTACACCATAAGATAAAAACTATTACATTTATGGAATATGTAGAGGTAAATCAAATTTTTTAAAAGCAAGAAATTCCTTGAAATAGGTTGAATATAATAATAACAATGGGTAAACAAAATCATTTAAAACAAGAATTTTCGTGGCAACAACAAGGAAATGACATTTATATAAATATATCCAAATTTTAATTATCGAAAATTTGGATATATGATTACTTAAAAAGACATATATAACTCGATAGACGCGGAGAATTTATTATCCATATAATAATATACCCTAGATGATATAGCCGGGCGGGAATTTCAGACGCGTCATGGCGGTTATTTGAGGCTATCAATTATTCACGCTAATTTCTAATTAACCCTATATAAATCCGGTTCACGCCTCAAGACCTCCATTTTGTCCAAATTTTTTTTCGCCCGCCATGAAGCGCTCAAGCCTCGGCCGACCTTCATGAAGAACCCGAGGTCTCCCTCAAAGAGACGTCGGGTTGAAGAACCCCTCATTCCCCCCTCCCCCATAGATTTTCTTTTCCCAATTCTTCTCTCGATTCCGATTCAGAGAGGATGAAGAGGAGGAAGAGGAGGAGTTGGAGGAAGAGGAGGAGTTGTCCTCTCAAGAACACATGACCGCCTCCGCTTCGTGGTTGGCTTGACCCCTGAAACAGAGAATGAAATCTCCAAAGAGAGGAGGAGGAGGGAGGAGGAGGGAGGAGGAGGAGGAGGAGGCGGAGGAAGAAGATTCGAAGAAGGTCGACAACCACCAATTTTTAGAATGGTTGAGAGATGAACCAGGTTTGCATGTCCGCTTTTTTTTTTTTTTTTTTTTTTGCACCTTTCTTTCTTTTCTAACACATTTTTTTCTTCTTTGTTGCAGACGTGGAAGATCAATGATGCAGATCCCGAGCGGCCCCTTTTTTTTTGGTTTCTTACAGAAGCTTTGGACATGCCTCTGGGCATTTTTTTCCTGTAATTTTGTGAAAAGCCTTTGGCAAACAAGCATAAGCCTTCGGGCATCAGACATATAACTCTTATGAATGAAATCAAACAGTTTTCTTCATAAAATTTTCTTCAACAGTTGTTCTTCAAACAATTTTCCAGACATAAAATTATTTGAATTAAATCCAACCTTTTCTCCAATTATTTTGTCTCCAAGCTATTTTCTAAAATTTTGTCTCGTGATTTGTCTCAACAAAGTATCGGGAACACTATAATCAACCACATGAGAAATCTCTGATTCATCACAGTAACCATAGGAAATTTTCCTATACGACCTAAAACAAGTCCCCAACCCTACAAGTCATTATTTAGTCTTGATAATTTTGCCTTTAAAATCATTTTTAATTTAGCCTATATAAAATTTCTAAATTCTATTTTTCAATGCAATAAATGGAATAAAATGTCATGGAGAATTTATTGCATAAAATGCAATATTCTCCATATATACCATATACATGTCATGTCTCAAGGAAGATCAGACGCCAGGCGTGTTAATTCAAGCAATCAATTATTCACGCTTAACTTATTTCTAATTATGCCTATATAAATCCATTTCACGCCTCAAAGTTCCTACATTTTCTTCCTTCCTTCATATGATTTGCCGGTTAAGTGCTTTCTTGGCGTGTTTGGATCCGCCCTCCTAAAATCTTAGTGAGCAGATTTATTTTCAGCAATGTTAGATGTTTGGTTTCGCACAATTCCTAACTTACTAAAAGACTCCGCCTTTTGTTCTCAGAAAGCATCCGTCAGAAAGGGAGAGGACATCGGAGGCTCGTAATTAAAACCAAAAGCAGAGGACTAAGGTCCGCGAATCCCAAAGCCTCGGAATTAAATCCAAAAGCGTAACTCCCTAACTCAAGGTTAGTTTTCATTTAGTTTTAAGTCTGATCTCAATAAGGTGTTTAATCCAAGAAGACAAGCTTTTGCATTTGCTCGAGAGGCAGGAAGCAGATGATGTTTATGAAAACCGTAATAGTTTTTATAAACTTCATCCGCTTCTTTTGTTTCGAAAGTAAATTCTTGAGTTTCTCTCTTCCTCAATTAATCATGCTATTGCATGCAAGTTTCTATTATGAATAAGTGTAGTAGAAAGCATTAGAAAAATCTCAAAGATAACATTTGAAACACGCTAAGCGTGTTCCATGCTAACCTTAGCCTTGAATATGAATACACGCTCGGCGTGCATTCAGCAGAGAGAGAGAGAAAAAAAACCTGTACAGATAGATAAGTAAATAGATATTCAGCAGAGAGAGAGAAAAAAAAAACCTGTACAGATAGATAAGTAAATAGACCTGTACAGATAAGGTTCCCAAAATGTGGATGGAGTATCGTGTACCCTATGATTTAGTGTGGTTTTGGAGTTGTATTCATATACCTATACGTATAAATCCTACGCTGGAATATGGAGTTTGAGTCTGGGAGCATGTTCATTTTCTTCTGTATTTTCTATGTTAGGATGTTAGGGTTTAGAACACGTAGTTAGGGTTTAGAACACCGGGCGGCATGCTGCGGAGGCGCCGACACCTTGAGCTAGAACTCGCTTCTAGCCAGATTTGAGCAATCGCTTCTGTTTGGAACCGAAGTTTCTGGCCATCTTTCTGAGACTTTTGAGTTTTAGCAAGGCTTTTGTTGCAGAAATGAAGCAGCTTTTGAATTTTACCAGACATTTCTTGTTTTGGTAGCCTTGAGCTTCTTCCTGAGAGAGGTGTTTGTTCTGCCTCCTCTAGAGCTTTCATATATTAGCATTCCTGATTAACGGCTCCACTGAACAGTTGTCTTCTATGGCAATTTTGTTATTTACAACAAGTTATTTGTAGAAACAGCAGACCTCGCTATATCATAATTGGGTGGTGGTGGCGGTTAGTAAAATATTTATTAGGCTTTTCAACAAAAGGGCAGTTACAGTTGATACCAATTCCTGGTTTCGTTTGGGCACAATGAATGAGTAATTATGAGTTGATCAGATAGGAAATAACCATTCATATTTCAATTTCTTGAAGATAGGCTTCATCGAGAACTCATTTCTATTGGCAAGTAGGTAACAGTGACAGAGAAATTTGTGATTATGCAGGATAAAGCATGGACCAGTTCTACAAACGAGATTTTTTAATGTATCTATTCATCCAACTATTGGGTAATTTCTAAGATCTGTTGGATGTCCAATGGTGCCTTGTGTTGTGGATCTGTGATGGGAAAAGCACTAGTCTCCTATTGTTATATCTAATTGGATTGAAATTGCCTTATTCAGCTTGATCCGTCTCTGCAGACCATCCAGGTGCTTCTGGCATTTCGGCTCTGGTGATTCCGTTAAGAATATGCGGCCTATGCAAGTTGTTGGGCAGTTGCTTGGAAGAATTCAGGTATGATTGCTCGCTGGTTTGATGGCGCTGCCCAGTGGCATAGGGGTTTCAACTCCTCTTTTGAAGTATTGTCTGTGAGACATCTCTCCTTTCAAATTATTGTCTCTGAGACGTCTGTATTCTGGCTTAGATATTGACTTACATATTGACTTGCACGCAATGGTTCAGGAATCATATGCTGAGGTGGAAAAGGTCATTTGACCCCATCATGGATTCTGCAGACGGTGGAGAATGCACCAGAAGGAATATACTTGGGAATATTATAGAGATCAATGGGTATAATCAAACGATAAGGAATAACAAGCGATAGTACAGGTTTTTTTTTTCTCTCTCTCTGCTGAATGCACGCCGAGCGATAGTTTTCCTATATAGCAGTTTACACGCTGAGCGTGCAAACAATTTTATCCCTAGTTTCAACTTTTAAGTTAAACACGCCAGGCGTGTCTCTTAGTTTCTAAGTTTATAAATAAATAAATATAACACGCCAGGCGTGAATACTGATACTCCGCTCACTTCCTATTGATAGATGCCAAGTTACATTAATCACCCGGTTGGTGATGAAGATTCATTGGAATTACATTTGGGGCAGCAATCACACAGCCCAGCTCCAGTTTCGGCTCCAATCTCTAGTCCGGCCGAGCACCAGTCTTGCAACCCTTGCAGTACTTGGATCAAGTAATGATGATGGCAGCAGAGCACAGGGCAATGATAAATCTGGGCTCTGAGGCTCTTGCAATCGCACGGAGGCTGGCCTTCTTATCTAATCACTTCGAGAATGCAGTACATGCATTGATCGAGAGTGAATCTCGCAATCGTCAGCTCGAGATTCAAAATGAGGAGCTTCGTTGGTTAGTGACTAGCCTCTATGCCCGGATGTCTCAACATGAACCACTACCGCAAGCGGCATACGATGCAATGGCTCAACCAATGGAGCATGACCAGGAGGTGGACCAGGAGGTGGAGCAAGAGGTGGATCAGGATGTGGACCAGGAGGTAGAGCAGGAGGTGGAGGTGGAGCAGGCGGGGGAGGTGGAGCTAGAGCCTGGGGTTTTTGCTGGGGTTTTACCTAATCCATTCACTATGCCCTGGAATGGAAATGGGAGTATCGATAGCCCAGCTACTCAGTAGACTGGGCTTGAAACAGTAGTCTTGGATTTTGTCTGGTTTATCCAGATTATATACAATTGTAAATTTCATGTTACATACCTTTTTTAAGCGGTTTCTTGGCCATGCAACAAATGTTCCAACACTTTCTCCAACCGTATCCCCACCGAGGTGTCTGCGAGGTAAAGCTTCATCCGTAGCGCAGCAGTTAATCACTGTAACTCGGACATACTTATCCCCGAGCGGAATTCCATGACAGTTTCCAGTCGGATCGATGGAGTCGATCTTGCATAATCCTACTTTCCTTTTCTGATTTGTAGTTAACATGAAACATTCATCTTCGACACTGCAGACAATTGCCTATTCAGATAACTTTACTGGAAATTATTGTACAAGCTATAGGAATGAGATGCTTACCAGAATTCTGTAGCCATTCTTGAGAAGCCGATTCGAGTTCTCGAAATCACAGGCGCTATGGAAACGCAGGCGGTCGGGAAAAATTCGAGTTACAAGAAAGCTTAGGTTAATTACATTTTGGCGGGATAAATGTAATCAATGAAAGAACACGGTAGATTGGTTTTTAAAAACTCAATGAAAGAAGTCGGCGGACGGGTTCTTTTTTTTTTTGAAAGTGAATCTTCGTCATTATTGTTTTTATGTGTCAAGAATATTTCGAAACTGCAATTTGTGTTTTCTTGAAATTCAAATTTCTCTCGTGCAAGTAGAAAACGCTATTTCTCGTACAGGTAGAAAAAGCTATTTCTTCGAGTAGCTCGAGCGCGTATCCGAGCGACCTTCCGACTCTGTTACTAGGCGACTCCGGAGATGTCTTCTAAAACCAGAGGTGGTCGAGGTGGATGGGGCCGAGGAAGCGGTGGAAGAGGAATCTCAAAACCCGGCACTTCTCAAGTTTCAGAGGACGTTGATCAGAATACACAGAATACACAGAACCCTACTCAAGGTATTTAATTTGCCACAGAATACACACTGCGTGCATGAATTTGAGATATTTCCTTGCCTTCAGTTAATATGCTTTGCATGAGTTTGAGTTATTATGCTTTGCATGAATTTTAAGTATTACCATCAGTTAATGCTCTGATTGTCCGTTTTGTAGAACATAATTTTGCTCTGTTTTATAGAATATAGCAGTGTTAGACAGTTGGAGATAGCAATGTTCAATGAGGTTAAATAGTGTGAAATATGGATTCATAAAGGGTATGTAGCTTAAAATGTGGATGCAAACTAATTTAGTTTCAAATTCATGCATAGCATGGTCAATAATAGAGCTACCAAACACAAGCGTGAATTGTACTAATTTAGGTTTAAATGCACGCCTAGCGTGATCTCTTGTTTCGAAAAGTACTCTAAAAAATGCTCATCTTCTTTTGCAAAGGCCCAAGAGGAAGAAAACCCCTAATAATTCGGGTTCTAATCCCGCCAAGAAAGCAAGGGTAGACGACCGGATGCAAGATACCATATGATCTCACCTTCGATGATGAAGGGCCGATTCTTATAGCAACCATCGACCCCACCATACGAAGAGGAAATGGACGAGGGTGCAGAGTGGATACGCTGACCTTGCCAAGACAAATGGCAAGCTCGACTTAACTCTATTCTCGAGGAAAAAGGAAGGCATAAGATGGCCAAACAAGGGATCCTAATCTCTTGTGAGGAAGAGGATGACACCAACCGCAAATTGCTCTTGGAGATTACACATAAGCAAAAGAAAGATCCGCTCGGACTTACTCACTTTGTAGAGCTATTTTGATACAAGGATACGCTCATGAAGCAGATGTGAACGATGAGACATGTTTTAAGTATGGTTGGCCAACCAATGTAGCGATTACGCCAATATCTATTTGCCAAGGGGTAACAAATTGCGTAGAGGCATGTTCACTAAACCGACAAAGAAGTCACTATTTGCGCAAGCTAGGGAATTAGCTGACTTGAAAGCTTCTAGGAGGGTCCTAGATCTAGGGAAGGATGTTCAACCCGGCAGGTTGTCGAAGGCATGGAGGCTTCGTTTTTGAGAATGAACAGGATGTGGTGGCGCATCTAGAGGCCATGAACAAGTGAATAAATACTCGACCATTATCCATTGGGTCTTAAGGAAACTTTTTTGCGATCCATGTGAAGTCCCTCATCCGTTCACCAAGCTCCATTTATGTTAGCGTAAGATATGATCCAAAGACATGCCATGGAGATTGTTTGAGCATGATTAGTAATCCAGGTCAAATGCCTATGCCAGCGGATGTGTTACCTTGGGATATGATCTCGAACAAGCCCTCTGAGTGGACGAACTTCGAGGAGGTAATGTCAAAGGATAACATTAAATTCGTCGTCATCGACGGGCAGCATTCTATTGAGGCACAGAAGGCCCTCATCAGGCAGGCAGAACAAACAGGTCAAAACGCGTTCTACAATCACTATATCATTATAGGAGGTGTCATTATCTTGGATGCCAAGATTTCACACTGCAGATTTGGTCGAGATTAGTGCAACTTTGAATGAAATGGGGAAGACATTTCTATACAAAAGGTAACTAACTGTATTAGGATGTTAGCACTTTCATATTCACGCCAGGCATTCATTCAAATGAAACCAATTCACGCCAGGCGTGATTTCCTGTAATGAAACCAAATCACACCAGGCGTGCTTTCAAATCAAACCAATTCACGCCAGGCGTGAAATGTTAAAGCACGCCTGGCGTGAATTGATTTGATTTGAAAGCACGCCTGGCGTGATTTCAATTCATTTGAAATCACGCCTGGCGTGAATTCAACCGATTCGAAAGCACGCCTGGCGTGAATTGCATTGGTATTTAATTCATTTCACGCCAGGCGTGCTTTGAGGTTGATCTTTTCTATTGAAATCGCGCCCGGCGTGTTTCTTGTGTCTGATACTGATTCAATGCCTGTACTTTTGGCAGTCCATACGTGGAGCAACTTACGCCCGCGCCTACGGTCAACATGGGTGGAATATGGCTGCCCATTACCCACCGCACAGGCGGGTCAAAGTCCGAGGCTTTCAAGGCTCTTTGGAGCGGACTGTCGTCGCGGACAATTATCTGAGAAGAAGAAAACTACAAGAAAATCAAAGAAAAAAGGTGGTGATGACATTGCAGATCCTTCTGAAAGCTCATCTAGCAGGTCAGGCCCAACAGACTCGTATAAGATTGTGTTTTGTAAGGACACAGTATGGCAAAAGTGGAATGAATTCTGGGACGCTTATGCACAAGGGAAGCCGCCGGATACAATGGGTAGGGTGCCTCCTATTGATGTAAGCATCTTTGACTTGAATGTGACAGAGATGAGAAAGACTCGGGGGCTAGAGAGCCTTTGAGACCATTTGGGTTTTAGACCGGTGCTTAAAGAATGAAGTCTTATACAAGAAGAGTGCTTTCACTAAGGATAGGATGTCCTTCGTTGAGGCTTTGCTGACCATGTGAAGGATGTAACGCACAATGAAGTCAACTGTAGGAGCTGAGTTACAAAGGCTATCGGGGATGTGGCATTATCCGAAATTGGATTCTTTGGACAAATACAAGGTCAAGAATGATGACATCAAGAAGTTTGTAATTCGGTCAAAGGACTTCCTAAAGAATTGGAAGGCTAAAAATATAAAACATAAGGAGACTCTACCCCTAAGGTAATGGGGCCGAGTTGAGAAGAAAAGTGGCCCTTGTGAAGAAGATTCTTGGAGAAGACGACGTTGTCCAAGATTTCTCCATTGGGTACAAAGGTCTCTTGCCAGAATCAACCGGCCTAAAAAAATATATCACTCTTTGTGTTGGACAGCCAGGGTGGGAGAGGAGATATAGGCATGAACGGGAAGGACTCTGGCTTCTTTACCAGTGATAGGATTGACAACTGAGAGGTCCTTCACTATTGTCATCGTTTGTCCTTCAGGTGAGTCACATCTGCATGCACTATCCGCTGCTCATGATCTGGAGTGCCTCAAAGTTATTAGGGAGGGATGCCTAATATATGATGTTAAGGATAATGAGCTGCGAACAGAACGGAAGATGGCACATGTGATCTTTATTATGATAGCCATGTTGTCAGACGAGGAATATGATATTGCTAAGGCCAAGGGTGACAATAGCAGTGCATGGGAATGTTTTCTTCTAGATGATCCAGATAGATAGATAGTATTTTAACGTCACGCCACTAGGCAGCATCCAACTGGACATGTGACCACACACCACACTACATTGCTCGGTTGGGCCCTGCCCCCAACCACCTTACATTGCGTCTGTTAGGATTTGACTCCCAACAGTACCGAGTGCGATTCTGGGCGGTCTCGAACTCGAGACCACATTGCTAAGGAACTAGTGTATTACCACTAGACCAAACGCCCCCTCCTAAGTGGGAAAATCAAGTACGAGCTACAAACTAAGGAGAAGGGCCCCTTAAATAAAAATGGATTTCCCCCGTCTATGGCTGCTTACCTCGTCGAGGCATTTGCTCCAATTGATACAACCTGCTTGGGGCTTCATGTTGGAGGTTATATTGCCCGAGAGGCTCTTATGGGTGTTAGAAGATGTCATTGCTTTGTGAGTGATGAGCAGGCCAAAGACTTTCTTGAACCATTCCTCATGCATGTGCTTGCCAAATCTCCTAAAGGCCCTTATGGCAACCTGAAATCATCAGCAATCAAAAGTCTCGTAGACTTGTCCAATTCGAAAGTGGACGATGCTTCTGGTGAAGGAAATAGTAATCCGCAGCCTGATAAGGAAAGCAATAATGAACAAATAGCTGCTAAAGTGGCTGCTCAAAGTAATCGCGGATGATCGGCGCGAACTTAGGGAATATCTTTGCCTCCCCCCTTGGTGATACAAGCAACAATAGAGTAGATTCACAGGTTAACAATGAACTAATTGACAGGGAAACCGAAACTGAAGGCAACCAAGGCGGCTCTAGTGATTCACAGGTTTGCCAAATCAATAGTAAAATAATGTCAGTTGTGAAGGATGCAGCGGAACTAATAGAAAATAACAATTCTAACAGTCGGAAGAGCCACGAAGATTAAGGGTGGCGATGGGAGAATGGCCGACGGCAATAAACCGAAGATGATAGGTATGGCCTTGCCCACGAAATCGCGCCACGCGTGATTTAATTTGTATTACCTTTGAATTAAATCGCGCCAGGCGTGCTTTGATTATTTTTCGTTGTCAAACTAAATCACGCCGAGCGCGATTTGGTTAAGACTAACTCAAATCACGCTTGGCGCGTTTGTATTGTTTGTGTTATCTTATCTTGCTGACCAGATACATGTTTGATGTTTCAGCTTGCATTGCATTTCTAAGAAGGTTGTGCTTGCATTACAGTTCGTTTATGCAATCTGCAAATGAATGAGAACCATAATTCATTTGAATATACTACAATGTTGTATATGATTGATTGTTTGGTAACCAATTAACTTCACAATTATGCCAATTCATATCTGCAATCTGCAAATGAATGAAAACCATTTCATTATCAAATGAATGAAAACCATTTCATTATCAAATGAATGTAAATGAATAACAAAGGTGTTTGTAAGAGCAATGAGATTATGTCAGTAAAATATTCATTTGGTACTCTTTCTTCAGCAACTTGGTGCAGCCTTATCATCATCAATTATGCTATCAGCATATAGACTACTCTTGTGCTCCAAAACTCGGTCCAGAAGATGATCATGAACATCCATTGGAAGTTCATATATGTTCTCATTTGCATGTAACATATCAAAACAACATGACATGACCAAGTGGCTATATGCATGGCATTCTGGTGCATCCTCAAGCAATTCATATTGATTTCCTCCCATGAACTTGTAATACTTGCCTGACAGAACCACTTCTCTTCTTGCAAATTTAGCACCCCATGCATCTTTAAATGCCTTTTCCACAATGTGCTTAGGTTTAGTGCATCGGATAATATAAAAGTCCACTTTTTCTTTGTTGTTGGCCTCAGATGGTACTGCAAAATTATCCCCAACATCAACTACATCAGATACCCATTCATGATCCCCTTCATAGATAGGACCTGCAGAAGTTTCAAAGACCTCTTCAACACCGGGACTTAGTTCGTAATAAACCCAAGATCCTATTACTCGCTTTTGTTTATGCACTTCCCATACTTTCCTTGGCCAGTGGCGACAAAAAGCAACCTAAATCCATATGAGCTACCCGAGTAGGGTCATTGGCATGAACAGGCCTGATACAATGGAACTTCTTTGGATCCCTGTTAATGTCTTACAATCATGGCTATCACTCCTATCAACATCATTGATAGTTATCTCCCAAAAACCTCGTAAAAATAATGTTCAATATTGTTTTAAACACAACTAATTTCCATACTAGCACCATACCTATATTTTTCCTCTCCTTCTATCTCACAATCTGATTTAAAATGTGAAATGCAAAACACAACTACATCATGTGCATTCCTTAGTGGTACTGAATTCCTCTTCAACATCTCATGTGTGAGTGCTCTTTTATTACTGACTCCAAAGACCATCATGTTCACCAGCATTTGTTCATTACAAAATCTAAAGAAAAAAAGCAAAGATAAAACAATAGAGTAAAGTTGAAGTATTTACCTTTGCCATGATATGATGCAAAAGAAGTTCCGGTTTATTGGTATTCCTGCTTTTTGAAAGAATCGCCAAGGAAGTAGAACATCCTTGCACCTTTAAATTGATGGGAACAACCATCAGACCACATGACATGATTCTTGTAGTTGACACCTCTATCAACAAGAAAAATAGCATGTTTCTGCAAGCAATGTTGAACAAACAGAACATCATGTTCTCTGTCATCACTTATATAGAAATGTGTTTCCTTAACGATCTTTCTTTTTTTGCTCTGTAGAATTGGTAGCATGCCTATAAGTGATATGCACCAAAATGGTGCATTGGTCATTCCTCCAATGCAGGCTTTGTATTTCTTGTTGAATTTTGAAGGTATAGTTCTCTGCAAAGTCAATGACTGAAACTATAGTGTCCTTTGGAAAGGTTGCCAAGCACTCCCTGAACTGTTTTGCTTGCCATCTTGCTTCATAATTATGAGGAATAAAAGCATTAAGAAAAGTGTCACCAAATTTGAACAACTCGGCATGGGTGTTGTCTTGTACACAAGCTTGTTGACGGTGTTTGGGAGCTTGCTGTAAATGACAATAAACACATGTCATTACCACCTTCTTGGAATAAGCAATTCATTAGCAGTATAGTACCTTCTTAGTAGCTATTGAAACTTCTTTTCGACTGTGCTGCTCAACAACGGTTTGCTTACCAATTCTCTTTACAGTCTTCAAGGAATCGCTATTGTTTGCACTTTTCTTCTTCACATTTTCACCTTCTCGGCACCTTCTTAATGGGTTCTTCAACTATGTTACGCCCCATAATAACTATTTCTATAAGAATGGCAATTGCAATACCAAATGTTCTTAGTTGATTATAAGTGTGCAAAATGTTACCTTGTCGTCATAAACCTGTCATATAAGAAAACAGTTTCAATTCATGTACATTTCACAAGAACGTGTCAAGAACATGTGCATCACCTTAACAAATGTCTTCCACTCTACTTGATGGTCCAACTTGTAATCTCTTTCTTGTGGCGTGACGTTAAAATCTCTTCTTCTTCTTCTTCTTCTTCTTCTTCTTCTTCTTCTTTCTTGTGGACAAGTTGGCATCTTGTTTGTTCCACATGTTTTGCATTTCAGTAGCAGACAGTTATGTTGATGCCACTCTTCTGAATCATCCTTAGAACATACCATAGCAGTAAATTAGTATCTGGATGTATGGGATCTGTTGTAGCAGTGTGGATCTCTTGTTCTGCATCTTGATTCACAAATAAGTTGCTTATCATTCAAATTGTGTCTATTTTGCTTGTCAACACCAAATAATATGTAATGAATTATGAGTATCAGTTACCATGCTGCAATTCTTGCACAAATTCGCTTGTATTTATCCCGGAAATGGAATCTTCAATTGCAGATTGCTGAGAAATTGCATCAGCAATTCGAGAACAAATGCCAGAGAAGTTTTCACTCTGTTCCTGAAAGAATTGAAGGCTAGATAGCAGTTTGACCACATCAAAATTAACATGTGTCTTGCACACAGATGCACAAAATGCCTCTCTCCAGTCCGCCATAGCCAGAACTGGAGAAAATTAGCAGCAAAGAAACTCATGAAATTATTGCTGTGGACAGTACCAAAACCGCCAAATCTAATTTTAAAATTCATTTTGCATCAGCGGTCACAACCTCGCATCAGCAGCACGGATTAGCAGCACCACGGATTGCTGAAGTGGCAAATTCCGGTGCTTCGGATCGACCAACAGAATTTGGCGCCCAAGAGAAAATGACGCGTGAAGGCCTTTGACGTGCGGCGAAAATGTAATGTGACGGGTCCAGCACTCAACCAGCACATGCGTCGCCCACACTCGAGATTGAGTATGTAAATAAAAAACACACCCGATAATATTTTACAGCAATTTTCTTTATATTTGGAGCTATTGTATGCATCAGCCTCTATTTGTCATATAAAATACTATATTGGAGACAATTCTGGAGACAAAAGGTTGTATGGATTTGTCAAGCTGGCTGCCTGCTTCAGAATTGGGTCTTCTTGAATCATGTAAGACTTATGTGATGCTATTTTTTGTGTTGTAATTGCATCCTTCTTTTAAATGTGTATAAGTTGTTAATAGTGGCAAAATGACAGGCAAATGCATAATCGCATATGCTCTCTGATGTTCATTATCTATTTTCCTCATAACGTACATGTAAGTATTTATCAGATTACCATCTATCTAAATTTAATTGCCAGATACCCTGTTGTTTCTACTTTCTGTGATAAGGCATGTTCTCTTGCAAGTTATGTAGATAAACCAGCAATCTCTGATCATAAGCAAAGACTAGAAAAAAAAAATCATCATTTGCTACTTGATTGGCATATAAGAGTCAGTTTTTTCATCATAGTTCTGCAGCATGCAACATGTCCAGGCAACTGCAAAATATGGAAAGAATGCACTTTCCTTCTAGAATTATATCATTTGTAACAAATTGAAGAGACTAGATATGAAATTGATGGATATTTTGCTCTCATCGGGGCCCTTTTTTTTCCAAAGAAAGTCACAAAAATACGGCCATCATATACCATATAAGACACCATTTGTGACCCAAGGCTAAAATGAGACACACAAATCTAAACTTGTTTTTCCACTGCATGGTAGTCATAAAATATGACACCACTAAAATGCTAGTGGAAAAGCATGAAAAAATAAGACACGTCTTATTTTTAGTTATTTTTAGTTATATATTCAAATAAGACTAGGTGTCTTATTTTACGGCGGGGGAAATCCCCCGGAATAAAATAAGACTCCATTTGGTATCCAAACCTATTCCGAACCTAAATAAGACATGCCTTATTTTTATAGTGGAAAAGTGATTTACTTTTAAGACAATAGGTGGCCAAACATCATTGTATAAAATATGTGACTTTTAGAGATAAGACTAACGTGGAAAAAGGGCCTCAATATGCAAAAAGTGAGCATGAATTTGAAGGTTTTTGTAGCAAATACATTGCTAGATCTATGATGCCGTCTTGGCTAAAAATATAGCAGATGATGAGTGTGGAAGGCCCAAGCTTAGCAACTAATATGTGCATCTGAATATGTTGCAGATACTCTACATTCCCCCAGCTTGGTTCTAACTCTTTGTAGTAAGATCGTTCTTTATTCTAACTTTATCTCCCTCCTTCCTTAATTTAGCTTCTGTAATAGTAGTTGAGAGCAATTTATTTCTGAGCAGAGCGCTTGCAAGAGATATAGCAAGCCCACTAATGAAGAGAATTGGTGAAACATGTGCATTTTGAAGCATGCTTTGCCATTTCGATTTTTTGCCTTGGGTGCTCAGTTTTTAATTTTGTAATTTAGTTTGAGCACATTAAGGTCCATTTGCAATGATGACTTTGGCATAAAAAAGGGCGTTTGAAACATCCTTAAAATGTAGTAGTAGGTGCAAATTATGCAGAAAGAATCTATGCAATGCAGCTGCATTTGGTGAGAAGCAAATGCATCCAAATCAGAATCTATCATGTGGGAGTGCGCTTGGAGGCAGAGTCGTTAGATCCAAGATTTAGCTCTATATGAATTGCCTCCCTAGCACACTACTTTGTGATTATCTTCATGATGGTCCCAAACTGTTATGGCAGAGAAGTACTGAGTAAGGGCCTGAGATTGATTAAATGCGTTATTACCAGAGCATAATGTTTTTCATCTATCTTTCTCGATTCCACGCATGTAATCTTCATTGCAGAAATGAAGTTGTAATCCACCCTTGCATTTGCTGCTAAAACATCTACCTCCAGAACTAGCTCAAATGCATTACTACCTCCTCATTTGGTGCAAGGGCAAGGGTGCCCATGTATCGCCTTGCATTAGGGTGCTTAAACCCCAAGATCAGCCACAATAAAATGGCTTTCATTTATGCAAATGCTTAAATTCTACTTGCAAACTAACAAGCATTGAAGTTTAAGTATTCTTTTGGACATATATTTGGATAATCAACACATGTTTTTAAGGCCTCCAAGTTTGTCAAAGAATTTTCTACTACATAATTGACCTTGTGGTGTTCATTCCGCCCAGCCAGTGCTTGGCTACAAAAGGCTAGCTATTTCTTAGATGCTCAAGATCTCGCAAAGAACAAAAAAGAAAGTGGATGGAATTGAATTGTATGATAGCTTAGCACGAAATGTTTTATGTGCAAAAAAAAGGACGGGCTTAAATTGTATGATAGCTTAGCACAACATGTATTGTTAAATAATGCAAACAATTTGACAAGAACATTATTTGTGAAATTTGGAAGCATGTATTGGTCGGCTTATTATTTCCACTTGAATTAACAAGAGTGTAGTTGACCATTATAAGGGTTTAGCATAAAACATTATTGGTTATCTGTAGGGCAATTGAAATGTTTGAGGCAACACCAATGACTGTTTAGGGCATTATTAGATATTGACACAAAATCATTGAAATCAAATACATGAGTTGTAATGCTTTAACACATCATCCCTAAAATAAATATCTAAAAAGACTTCGTTAACAAGTTTCTAACTTTAGCCATTTAAGAGTTGCACCGGTGCCTTAATACATCACCCATAAACCAATAATCTAAGTAAAATGCATAGAAAAGTTCGTTTACAGGTTCCGAAACAATTGATGAAATTTTAAGGTTAGAATTCTATGCCAAAGCTACCCCATTACCATAACTGCAAGCCCCCAAGAGTTATGAAGGGCCATGTTGCAGAACAATTCAAGAAGCAAGCATATATCTCTATTAGAAATTTGTTTTCTTTTGTACTCTAGACATTGACTTTGCCGTTTTGAACGATGCTTTCATCAATATGCTACCATGCATTCAGATGAAATGTGAAAAAAACCCAAGATGACGTGTTTCTAAAGTAAATCCACATGATTATCATTTACAGGTTACCAACTTCTGCCCAGCAACGCTGGGCACTATTACTAGTCCATTAATATGATCTTGTGTTCGTCGTTGGCTTTAAAAGCTATAGATATATAAGTTCCCGAGTAGAAACTGGCACGGAGCCTCCATGAGTGACCGAACCGCGAGTGGGGCTCCACGCGTAGTTTCTTGCCCAAAAATTGCCATTAACTAGGGGGCTCCTAATGCAGAGGAACCCATAAACTATCATTCACGTAGCATTTTTTAAGTTAAATTAGAAAAACAAAAAAAAAAAGGAACCAAGGGTTATGTAGTATGGTTTAGATAAAAGAAGCCTTATAATCCTACTAAATGGAATTGCCACCATAGAGGAAAAAAAAGGAAAACAGTATGTCTGACCAAAAATATATATATGCCATTTTATATAGCCTAAAATGCAGCATTACATGGAGAAAGTTTGATTGAAGATTAAGGGTAAAGACTTAGAGCAGGACCAACAAGGAAGTCGGTCTTCAAGAGGGAACATTAGCGTTGACAGCGTCAACAAACTGGGACACAGAAACGGGGGCAGCAGCAGCAAGTGCATCTGCATTGGCTACGACTATAGGACTTAGAATCATATAGCTGTAGCTGATCATTTCAACCTTCTGATTCTGCACGGTTGATTTACCGCTAGTGTGTTGCTCCATGTTAACGCTGCTCCAGAATATGGTACCCACCGGATAAGGTTTATTGACGGAGTCTCCATTCACTCGGTACACACTGTACAGAGTCTTGGACACCTTTTCGGAAGATGAGGAGCCTATGGTCTCGATTGCAGACGTGATGAGATTTGTAATTTCTGTAGCGACCTGCTGGGCATTTGATGCGCCCATTATGGACTCAACGGATTCGATGAAACCATTGATTGCTTTGATGAGAGGACCGCAGTCGGATGAGGTGTGCTCGTAGGAGTCACGCTGGGATCTCTCCAGGGGCAGATAGGCACCATACTTTGTAAGCTCACTCAAAAACGAGTCGAACGCAATAGCTTCCTGTTCGGGCGTATTGATCGGAGAGTTGGGCGTGTAGCCTACGCTCACCATGGCTGTGCTGAAAAATGTGGAGATGACATTCTCGTGAAATTTGGGGTCGGAAAATATTGTGGAATTTGGTGGAGGAGGATAGCCGGATTTGACTGTGCCATTACCAACAGCAAGAGTGCCTTCAGTATTTTGAGAAGAAACGGGAGTGAGGAAAGGTTGGGCTCTTGAGGGTTCGGTTCCAGAAGGTGGCAGCTGGGCAGGAGCACGCTCGAACAATTCCTTGTTAAGGCGTGCTTGCTCTGGAGTCAAGAGCAGGAAAGAAGCCATTGTCAGTGCGTGGTATAATGCTAGGAGGAGGTCGCTAAAACAATGCAAGGCTTCGTGAATGCTCCCGGCTTTTAATTTGGGAAAACTACTAAAATACCCCTATGAGTTTGTGTAATTACCAAAATACCCTTACCGAGTTTAAAATTACCAAAATCACTCACTCTTTCTGCAAATCACCTACTGTTATGCAATGTGTTCGAAAGTGGTAAAGTCAAGCTGATGTTAGCACAATCCCAACGGTTGGTGATTCTATCCCATAAAATAACCGATGGTCATGATTCGTAGAATAACCAACGGTGCTGATTGTGCCACGACCCACAACAAGAACAAACTAACTGACTGCACCAATAATGATAAAAAACAACAAGAAGGACTCACCTTTACACACGAGTCCGATAGTCCAATCTACCCTCTGTACTGGCTCCATCCATTTGTAGCAGTGGTCCATCGTCTTGATCTGCCACCCCCCCATCAGACTGCATTTGGAATTTTACATCTTAATGTGACACAATTGGCAGTCCTTGTTGAATGAATTGCACATACTTTCAAAAGCTGATCAGCTCATGGACAAAGTTGCACACAAATGGACCTCGAATGGAAAACGTTTGGTCACGAATGGACCTCCATTGGTTGGTAAAGTTGCAGAGAGTGGTCCATCCGTTTGATATTTTGATCGATTAGCTCCACATATATAGCAGCATTTTGATATCCAAAGTACTATATACTGGACTGGTCCGTCCTCTTTATCTGAAGGCTACCAAAACTTCACGTGCTACCGTACCACAACGATTGGCAGTATGCTGAAGATACTTTTAAAACCTGATCAGTTAGTGCAAAACGTGGTTCCTACTACGTGTCTGTTATTATAAATGATTGGGAAAGAAAAGAACAATATAAAAAGCTCAATCATCATGGACATGGTCCATCATCTTCATTTGCTACCAAACATGGATTGGGACATTCACATGTTAGTGTACGAAAAGGATGTTGAAGGAATTGTAGTATGCAGAACTTCCTTTTTTTGAGAATGGTTTCCCACAGCTGATAAGGTCAAGAAAATCATTGCTATTATATAGGTCTCTATTATTATCAGAGCATGATGGCACCATGTATGGACATTATGTTGACAGACAATTTCAAAATCTGATCAAGTTATATGCGGCTAATAGTAATGAGTGGACCCCAATTGATGCCATTTCAGAGAGGCTCCAAGCTTCACATGGGCACGAGCGTACTTTGGTTCATAACTTATATAATGGGTAGTATAAGCAATTGCAATTGGAGTTTAAAATAGTATAAATTATGAGCAATTGCAATGGACAAGAGTACCAAAGTAAGTTATAGTGCAGAGATGGCTCCTCTTCTTTTGACTGCGGAGCAAGCTCGTCGTAACTTAGAATTATTCCAGCATGAAAGTGGCAAGAGCAAGGGGAATGATGTTGTTGCAGTGGAGACTAGCATTGGCGAAGCTATCAGCCAGGCTAGTGCTCTCAATTTGCCTGAAAAAACCTCCCCTCCTCCTTCAAGTGTGGAGACTTTTAGCAATCCCAAGCTTCATGTTGATGTTATTTCTACTTTTCTTGCCTCATCCATGGTGAACATCAACTATATCCCCAATTCAAGCCCTATGGATCCAGTTCAGGAACAAAAAGCCTTTGTAGATTTATATGCCGACCTGCTACGCTTTGGGAGCTACATGCCTTTGGTAGAGTCTAGAAGAACAGAATTTAGTTATGAAAAGGAAGACTGCAAGGCATTGTTAGAGCAGATTGAGTCGATTGTTGGTGAAAGTGGGATGGAGCCAACGATCGTGATGAGGCAGCTCATAATCCAAGCCTGTTCCTTGACAAGCAGGGAAGAGACAAAGACTATGTTTGTTGTGTATCATTTCCAAGGTGCAGAAAGCAACCCAGCACTCTACATGTTCTATGGCGTTGCCAATGTGTTACGCTCAAAAGTTGGCAAGAGCACGGCCACAGCCAATCAGTCCATCCAAGTGTACTCCTACAAATTTGAAATCGACAGTAAACTTGTGAGTAGCATGGCTGACGCATTGGCTATCACCATAGTGCCTGCAGAAACGCTTACCAAAACCATCAACGCTCGCTTCCTGCTCCCCACTGACTAGATGAACCTGGCTCTTCTGTTCAAATTTTCCTAGCAAATCGTAATGGCCTGTGGCTTCTGTGTTTTTTCCTTACCGAAGGAAATTTTTAGTGACTGTAATAGGATAAAACCAACAGCGGCATATCAAGCTGGGAAGTGGCTTGAGCCTATCTGACATGTTTGTTTTAAGTAACTTTTGTTTAAAAAATATTCAGGTCATCGTGATGTCGCTGGACTGCTGCTTTTTCTTCTGTTTATTTTCTTCCTGTTAACATCAGTGCTCAGGGGATTCGAACTTTTAAACAAATATTTAACCTGCAGATTCAACTTTTTCTCACGAATGAACCTCCATAGGTTGGTAAATTTGCAAAGAGGGGTCCATCCTTTAGATGTTTTGATAGATTAGCAACACATGGCTACCAAAACTTCACATGCTATCGTACCACAACTATTGGCAGTATGCTGAAGATACTCTTAAAACGTGATCAGTTCGTGCAAAAGGTGGTTCCTAGTCCTACTACGTGTCTGTTATTATATAAACTTAAAACCTGATCAGTTCGTGCAAAAGGTGGTTCCTACTACGCGTCTGTTATTAATATAAACGATTGGGAAAGAACAATATAAAAAGCTCAATCACGATGGACTTCTGGTCGTGCCATGGTCATCATCTTCATTTGCTACCAAACATGCGGATTGGGTGGGACCTTCACATGTTCGTGTACGAAAAGGATGTTGAATGAATTGTAGTATGCAGAACTTTGTTTTTTTTTTTAGAATGCAGATACTTTTTCACAGCCTGATAAGGTCAAAAAAATCTGGTTGCTATTTTTACAGTCTCTATTATTATCAGAGCATGATGGCATCATGTATGGACATTATGTTGACAGAGAATTTCAAAATCTGATCAAGTTATATGCGGCTAATAGTAATGAGTGGACCCCAATTGATGCCATTGCAGAGAGGCTCCAAGCTTCACAAGGAAATTTTTTGTGACTGTAATAGGATAAAACCAACAGGGGCATCTTAATAAGCTGGGAAGTGGCTTGAGCCTATCTGACATTTTTATTTTGAGTAACTTTTGTTTAAAAAATATTCAGGTTATATAGTGATGCCACTGAACTGCTGCTTTTTCTTCTGTTTATTTTCTTCCTGTTAACATCAGTGCTCAAGGGATTCGAACCCGGTGGCATGTACCTACTTTTAAACAAATATTTAACCTGCAGTGGCAGTCCTGCACCATACAATCAGCACATTTCACAGCATCATCCTTTTAGCTTAATGTGTCAACACTAGAATATTTCCTCTGCAACAAACAGTAACACAAAACATAAATTGGCCTTGTTGTACAAAGCAAAAACAAAATCTTAGGTGGCTTGCAATAAACTGTAAGAAACCAGGAACCATAAGCGTTTATTGAGAAACAAGCATGGAAAACAACAAAGACAGTGCCAATAAGGAATACACAGATCTTTGTGAACTAGAGCTAAAAGGAACCTGCAAGGGAGACTTCCTTCCAAATAATCTGGCAAGAGGCAATGGGTCAAAGTCCCTTTTCTGCTATCAGAAAGAAAAGATAGAGATTGTCTTTGAAAACTGATCAAAAACTTAAAATTTCCAATTTTTTATTTACAATAGTACGGGGTGACTGGCAGACTGGGTGCACATATAGTTTCTGCTTGATGGTTGAAAGCATTATCATTTTATCTGAATGTCCTTCCAGAATGACTCCTCAAGTGCTCCTAACTGCCCAGCAGGCACAGACCAACAAGGAAGTGTTTGAGCGTGTGGCTGCCAAGCTATCTATGGGCCATGTATTAAGGCTTTACTTGGCTTGGCTTGGCTTGGCATGGCAGCATCTCTTGCATCTAAGTTAAATATGTACAGGGACAGAGATGGAGATAATTGAAGAAATAGATCCTTCAAATGTACCTCCTTGAGAGTTCCCGAACCCCATAAAATCTGAAACCATGGGTTTGCATGGGATCTCTTTCTTGTAACCAGTTCTAATTAAGCCAGACTTCCTGCAGCCGAGGAAAAAAAACAATGTCCAAAGCATTAGTCAGCTCCGGTTGAACTCAGGTTGAACTCATATTCCCATTGTTTAGATGCTCCATCACAGGAGTCGCTACAAAACCATGAGACACACCATTACCGCATGCCTCCTCTGCTGCCCTCCTCACCGTGCTTGTATCATCTATCCCTTCATTACAAATATTGGCAAACGCTCTCATGTGCTTCATCCCATGCTGCTTCAAGGGTCCACAACTTGCTTCAAATGTCCGAACCTAGGGCAAATTGTAGTTGTTGTTTAGATCACCAGGATATACATGTCCGTTCTCAACTCATAAGTTCCTTCAAACCATTGAACCTACATTCTAAAATAAATATGAATTTATTTTAATAGCAGAACTTGAGTTTGAAGACTCTTTGTCTATAGTAATGATCTTAGAAGCAAAAACATGTGGAGAAGGGACTTTCTCAGGTGGTGGAACAGAAGAAAGGAAAGCTATCAACATGCGTACCACTTGAGCAAAGTTTGGGCGGACATTTGGGTCCTCAACCCAACAAGATTGCAAGATAAACACCAACTCCTGTGGGAAATGATAATCAGCAAGGGTAGGCCTCACGTTCTGCAAAAGCCAATAAGTTAAGATACTACAAACCACAAATTGTATGGAGATCACATATTATAAGTGAAGTTGCACAAGTACTAATAAAATACCTCGAACGCAACTGCATATGCCACTTGTAGATTAGACATGCCCTCAAAAGGCATCTGATTCGTAAGGAGCTCCCATAGCACTATTGCAAAGCTGGAGACGTCCACCTTATGGTTGTAGTGTTTCTTCTCACCTTGTCGAAGGGTTACAGTGTTGTATAACTATAAAAAAGGGGAAAAATAATAAGAAAACACATGCCATATTGACAAAGTACCAGCAGTACGGAAATCAAATACCTCTGGAGCCATCCAACGATATGTGCCTCAGTTACAGATTCTTCTCGAGCTAGACCAAAATCAACTAACTTGACTATTTTCTGGTCTCTTGTGAGCAAGAGATTATCTACACATAACACCAATGTTAGCCTAACAATCTACACAAATTACATTAGATACCATGCAACCATCAACTACATACACATGCACAAACTTATCGTTTGGTATTCTACAAGTAACCAAAAAGCATTTTCAAACGGCCTCAGAAATTGTTTGTGATCACTTTTATCACACAATGTTGGTATTACACATCAGCGGTCAAAACCTTCAGACAAAAAGTACCAAGTATTGACATGATTAATTCACAGAACGGCCTCAGATACTGTAATTTGCTTGTAATCATTGCATCATACAATGTAGGTAAGAAAATGAGCATCATTGGCCATGTTGGACAACATATAGTACTTAGAATTCTAATGAAGCTGGAGATTTGAATCTATCTTGCCCATAGAAACTAGTGGTAGTAATCACAATATCACATAATGCACGTGGTTAAAACAATTATTGACTAAACAGCTGACAAATACAAGTATTTTCAATTGAGCTCTACCATGGTTTCTCTACCATGAGCAGGGATGGAATGTTCTTCTGAGGAGCCCAGTGCTCAGTGGCCATTTACCATTTGCTTCTTTCTAAGCTATGTATGTACTAGACCAGAACTGATGTGACATAACAAAATTCAACTTATTTGATGTACTGCATGCAAAATATCTGTTGTTTGCTCTAGAGGCTTTTTGAAACAAACAAGGATTCTTCATCTGCAAGACAATCGCACCTCCTTGCTCGTCTTCCAACTTGCATAAGCGTTCAGCTGCTGCTTCATCATGTAGATCCTCAAAACTTGTAACATTTTCAATATTTTCAAAAACAAAATCACTTACAGTTTCGTCCGAATCATATAGAGATGAATCTGTAGAAGCATCCTCCTCGCATCGTTCAAATGCGCCAAGCTCCGGCTCTATAAGGAGAATGCAATGGCGGAGTGCAAACGCAAGAAGAGCATACACCCTCCTTCCCATGGCATTGGAAAATAGGAAGGGTTTCCATTTGAATTAAATTTTGAATTCTCGGTTGGCGTGCCCCATTAATGGGCGGTGTCCATCTTGAAAGGCGTGGTCCATAAAGGTCACCAGGTGTGAATATTATAAATATTAAAAAAAAGGGGTGGAAACCCTTCCGGTTTTCAAAATTGGAAACCCTTTCCGTTTACCACAGAAACCCTTCCTATTTTCCACGGAAACCCTTCCTATTTTCCAAACTTAGAAATTCGGAAGGGTTTCCATGGAAATTAGGAAGGGTTTCCATGAAAACCCTTCCTGGTTTTAATGAAAGCCGGAAGGGTTTCCACGGAAAATAGGAAGGGTTTCCATGGAAATTTGGAAGGGTTTCCATGCAAATTAGGAAGGGTTTCCACAGGAGGCCAACCCAAATCGGGCGTACTTAAAACCATCGTTTGTATACCTGTTTGCTTCAGCGGCCCTCTGCTACTATATCAACTGCTCTTGCGATTTAGAGCAAGATTTAAGATAGAATCTAAACTCCAACGAGTAATTTCCAGCAATAATAGAAGTCGAAGGAGAATGTGCATCATCACAGCGAGCGTCTCTGTCGTTTCAGAGAGGAAAGAATACCTGAAGGGAAGATGCAGAAAATTAGCTAGAAAGAAAAAAACGTTTCCAAAAGTCACGCTGATTACGCTTTCTCTGGCGTTACACCAACGCAAACGAAAAACCCCAAAAACTCTCTGTTATCTTTCCTTTATTATCCTTCTTGCCCTTTTTCCGTTCCTCTCTGCTTTTCTCTCCCCTGCATTTATGGTCAAATTGCCGCCAAAGTTTTTTTTTTTTTGTATAACTCAAAAACTCTAAAGTTAAATTCTTTTATCTTGTTACACAATTGTATGCTCCTCTTTGTAGGCCCGAGAGGCGATCTCCTTTCTTAGTTAAGTGCTTTCCATCTTGATCCTTTAAAAGTGCTTAAATTTGGAGATTTTTCTAACTTTGATCCTTCTTCTAAAGATATGCATCACTTCTGTCATTATCCGTATAAACCTGACGCTAAATGTAAAGCCTGCTGCTGTGACTGTTCCACTTGGAAAGATAGATAGGAAGAAGCACCTGCTGACTGGTCAATGCCACATGAAGAGATGTAGCAGATAGGACCAAACTGGCCAGACTTGGTTGCATAGAGAAAAACAATGTTTGAGAGTCTAAAGTTGCCGCTTACACAATGGGCAAAGTTCTGAAATGTGGGGAGCAAACTTATGGATCAGCACATTAACCCATAGACATCTATGAAGGATCTGCCACCACAAGGCAGAAACTTTGGGATGAAGCAATATATCCCAAGCCCAGGACCACATTTGCTTCCATTGAGAAGGGGGAAGGTGAAGCTGCCAACCACCCCCGAGGGGGACAATATCAATGTCGACCAGCTTCTGATAGATACCAAGAAGAACCACTTTAAGTGCTAGTTTCCCAAAAGAAATGCATTGTCCAAGTGCTTGTGCAACCAACACCATTCCAGGGGAATGGATCATGCCCATTAGGTAGCGACATATGAACTTAGAGATCATAATTTTACTCTATAAGGGAAAGTCAACCATTCCTAGCCCACCCACAAATCTTGGGTTGATACATGTGGACCAAGCAACCTTTACAACCACACCTGTCTCAATACCAGCCCAAATGAAGTTGCGAACAATGGCTAATAGATTCCATATAAACATGTCTGTTGTTGAGAACATGCTTAGCATCCTCCCTGCCTATCTAAAATGTTCAATTTTGGTTGAATAAGAGAAAGCAAAGTTTGAAACAAAAAGTTAATCTGATAAGAAGCTTGATAAAAATCTTGCAATGCTGTTCGTTGGCTATAAAATGTTGCTCCAAATCCTTCATAATCACTAAGAACATATCCCAAAAGTCTAAAGATTGTCCAAATGCCATAACCATTTGTTAGAAGGAAAACATGGAGCATTTAATAAAGACAGAAGCAGGAGACTATTACATATCCAAGATGCTGACACTATGAAGAGCAAGATGCCGACAGGATGAAGAGCACAATGCACTGTAGACTTGCAACAATGTCAGATTTTATAATTGGCACTGTAAAGAGGCAAAGATTGGCATCCAAAAAAATTTGGCGAGTAGCCCGAAGGTAAAGGCACGTGGCGACATGTTGCAAATTGCTATATTGCAATAGATTGTAGGCTCATAGATATACAGGCACCAAGGGACATGGTAGGGGCAATTGCAAGATTGTACTATAATGTATATGCGAAAATGGAAGAAGAAGGAAAAGCAATAGATTGCGACACAAGAGTCAAGCAGGGATGCCCATTATCCCCCACATTGTTCGGAATATACATAGATGCACTATAAGATTTCATAGCAGAACAGCAAGGGGACAGGGACGATCCCACGCTAGGGGAAATCAAGGTACCCATCATGTTATATGCCGATGACCTAAGCATGATGGCCACAAAAAACAAGGGAATGCATAGGTTACTGAAACTGCTGAAAAACTTCTGCGAAAAGACAGGATTGACAGTTAATCTTGTGAAAACCAAAATAGTCTTTTTCAGCCACAGGAATAGACACAAACCATTCAGGTATTCGGGAATAGAGCTAGAAGAATCAACAGAGTACAGATACCTGGGGTATGACACACACGGTACAGGGAAATGGGCTAAAGGGGCCATTGGGAGTTACTATAACATGAAAAGCAATAAAAGCAGAATAATAGACTGGGAAATCAAATGCTATTTGTTCAGTGCAGTGGTCGCGACCACACAACTATACGGGGCTGAAGCTTGGGGACCGGGGCTAACAGAAAAGAAATGGGAAAAACAGGAAGGAATCTTCAGACAATGGCATAAACAAGAATTCAAGTTGATAACAAACACACCACAGACAACCATAGTATATGAGACGGGGCAGAAACCAATGGAGATAAGGGCGTGGGAAAAGACTATCAGATATCTCATAAGGAATAATGCAGGGGGGAGACCGAACAAATTAGCGAATATCGCGATCAACGAATCAGCGAAAGCACACATTATAGCGAGCAACGGATGGTTTAGGGATGTAGCAATATGGACCAGAGAAATGGGGATGAATCGGCGACGATAAACTAAGGAGAATGGAATGAGGAATGGGCAAACAGGGCTATGCAAACATGGTCGCAAAAACACACAGGCCCAAGACAACTTGGCTTGACATGATCTTCAACCCGGAACAACGGATAGGGGCGGCCGGATGTCCCGGGGGATAATCTACTAGGTAAAGCCGGAGGGATATCCTAGCAAGATTTAGGATGGGAAGTCATAACCTAAGAATTGAAAAGGACGGATGGCGGAGAGTATAGAGAGACGACGGATATCGTAATCGGCGGGAGAGGGGAAGTGGAAGACGAGAATCACATGCTAAATGGGTGCCCAATATATGAAGAAATCAGGAACAAGTATGTAAATATAAGATGGGGTCAGCCGCATTACACACCATGATGGCAAGGATGTAAAACAATGAGAGATCTGGCAGACGCGAATGCGATGGAAATGACGACACAAGACAGGGAAGTGCATAAAGAAAAAGGGCTTCATTATATGGCACCGAGGCGCACACCATACCTTAAAAAATGCTCAACTCAAAGTTGATTGATAACGACAAGACTGTGGTAACGGCCTTGAAGCCGATCCAAAGCGGGGTGTCGGTATTAATAGGTAGAGCCTTCAGAAAAGGCTACAATAGAAACCAGCATGATGTGCTAGTAGCACCCATCAGGGAGCTCGCCCATGCTACATAAGTCTAGGGGCCTCAGGGCACAAGGGACAATAATGTATTCTATTCTATTCTATTCTATTCTATATTTCCAAGGGAAACCCCCTGACAGTTGTGAAGGAGCTCGGTAGTGCCATTTCGGCATCCAAATCGGCGGGCAAAAAAAAAAAAAAAAAAAATACGGCGTTTTTGTGGATCCCAACGAACCTGTAGAATCTGGTCGCTTACCTTCACGTAGTAAAAACGTGAAGAGATTGAGCATTGCCATCCCCCTAACCTGCAGAATCTGGGAGCATCGTTGTCCCCGTGACCAGCAGAATCCTGTCATGCCTTCGGATCATCCTCAACGCCCTTCCAGATTGTCAAGGGAGGGCAAGAATGCCATCCTCTTCACGTTGCATCACGTATGACACAAATAACTAAAGTGGAATCTGGCGGAGGGTTTCCAGCTAAGGTGGGGTCCCAATAAATTGTGACGTCCCCGTCCATGAAGTCACCGTTGCTATTTTTTTGTGATGTGGCTCCACCCTGTTGGTACCACTTTGAATCCAGAGTGGTGCTGCTACAATCTACGATGGCATATCAGAAATCTTGAAGTGGTTACAGGTAGGTTATATGCTGCCGAATCCTAATCTTCATGCTAGCGAAACCCTTATTGCACTATGGCGCTCATCATATTCTAGGGTTGGTAGGCAGCGATCCCTTATGGCAATGTTCCCGCCTCTAATGGTGCTTCTGTTTTAATCGTTGGAGTCTTGAAAAACCATGGGAGACTATGATTCAGAGAGTTTTTTGCACCGAGTTTTGCATTAGAAACCATGCTCTTCATTCTTGCCTCCAAAAGTTTGAAGACTCTTCATCGATTTAGCGCTTCATCTCAAACTGCAGATCCTTAGATCAATGACATGGCGGATCTGAGCTAAAAATAGGATGGATCATTGAGATGGCCATTCTAAGACCTTTGATTCTAGTTTATTCTTACTTGCATCTTTTAATGCATGCATTCTAATCCTTTTTTCGTATCCATCCATGCAGGTACAAATAGAACTAATAGAGCTTCAAGAATATGTGCTCCTTCTGGGATTGAGCAACAGGCTTGTTTTTTATTTCAGAGCTTTCATTTTTGTTGTTCTTTGGTGATAGCAGGGCAGCTCATACATTGGTAAGTTTTAGTTTATTCAAGCTATTTTTTTCTATGGAATCATTTCTTTTGTGCTTGATTCATATTAATCTAGATGGTTATTTCGTGTATGCAGGTTTATATTGTTGAATTCTTTTGAAGAATCTGTCGCAGTCCTTTTACTCTAGTTTTTGCCCAAGCCTTTCATTTCTTTTAGAAATGAATTTGAGAAATAACAGGACAATTGTTCTCCTTTCTAATTCTAATCTTGAACGTGAAGCTATTGATCCATCTCCTCCTCCCAAAAAAAAAGGACTTCTAGAGTTCTCATTTCTGCTAAAAAGACCACAAATGCTGGCAAAAAGCTTGTTAGGCATGCTGCTAGGGGTTCGTGAAGTATTGACTTATACATAAGGGGGGTATGGCATCTGCGTTCGTAGGGTAGCAAAAAATCCCCCTGTATACGCAATTTTAAAAGGCAATTTGACTCCACTATGTATAGATATTGCTCCAAATCAGTGCCTAAAAACACCCCTAACCTCTAAGTATACGTACGCAAATGGTCCAAAAAATACCCCTCCGTTGAACTCGCATGGATTATATGCTGATCAAAGGTGAATCCCCTGGGCTTAGAATTTGCAATTGAATCCATTGAGAATGGTGTCTTTTCAATAAGGAAAGTTGGTCTTCACTTTGGTATTCCTCAAACCACCTTGAGGAATCACTTGTATGGTAAGTCCAAAGCCAAGTTTGGATCTTTTCCCAAAGCCTTGACAATTGAGGAGGAGAAATTTCTCCTTGATTGGGCCCTCCAATTGGCTGAGGAAGGTCGTGCAATCACACTTGATATCATGAAACAAAAGGTCACTGCTATGACTATCCATAGACAGACTTGTTTCAAAGCTGGACTTCCCGGCAAAAAGTGGTGGAAATCTTTTAGACGTAGGTATCCAGAAATTGTCGTTAGGACTACACAGTGCATTGAACTTTAAAGGGTTAAGTCAATGACTACCAAGAACCTTGATAATTTCTATTCTACTCTTAAGAAAGTGTATGTTGAACTGAATCTTGATCCAAGTAGAGTATGGAATTGTGATGAAACTAGAGTGGGAATAGATGAAGGTTCTCGTGTGTGTAAATGCATCAGATAATTGTCTAAGTTTACAATTCATTTGTTTATGTTCATAAACTCAAGTATTTAAATTCAATTACTTCAGTTCATAAGTTAAAGAACTAAGTTCAGTTTTTTAACTCATTACTTGTTTGCATTCAATAGGTAGTAAAATTCCAAGTCTTTATGTCTTTAAAGGCAAAAGGATGCTGGATCAAAATCTAATAACAGGTTGTGAAGCTAGTGCAGTCATGGCTTTTTAAAAAAAAAGCTTGGATAACGGATCAATTGTTCGAAGCATGGTTAGACCATTTTAAGAACATTGTTCCTGGAAATGTAAGTAAGGATAGACCTCATTTATTAATCTGTGATGGCCACGATGAAGGCTAGAGAAATAGGGCTGCAAATTGTCCAATTGGCACCGCATACATCACATAGATTGCAGCCATTAGACGTCTCTTGTTTTAGACCATTCAAAGTAACATTTAGGAAATTGAGAGGCCATTTCATGCATACCAAGTTTGGTGTAGAGCCCACTAAGGAAGACCTCACTCCAATTCATGTCAAGCCCTTACACCTAGTAACATCACTGCTGGATTTTTAAAAACTGGGATCTGGCCTTTAGAATCTCCTCTTGTTGAACCAGATCCATTGGCAGATAAGATGGAAAGGGAAAGAGAGGCAGCAGTAGCTGCCAGGGTAGCACCTGGCTGAAGCTCATACAAATGATGCTAATAATGATGGAGATGATGAAACATCAGCTAATGAAGTGGCAGAAAGAGGAGCAGATGTTGGAGCAGATGCTGGAGGTGGCATGGAAGCTGAAATAGAAGGTACAAGTTTGCAATTATTTTCAAATCTTATTTTCTTCTAACCTTTATCTTATTTTTAGGTGATGGATTTGCTACACTTGAAGGCAATTCAGTTCCTCATCTACCCATTCCTACTATCTCAAACCCATCAACATGTAATCCTTATGCTCCTCCTTTTGTTTCCAAAGTCCCATCAGCATCTAATCCTCCTGCTCCTCCTGCTGCTGTAAATTGCTTGAAACTTAAGGCTAAGAGGCTTAGGCGTCCTAAAAGCTTAAAGGACAGGCTACTTGTGACTTCAGATGAAATGGTTCATGCTAGATTAGAGCATCAAAGGCAGTGTGAAGAGGCAGCAGAGTTAGACAAGAACGATTAGAGGAAAAGAAAAAGTTGCAGGCTCAAAGAAAAGAGGCAAAAGAACTGGAAAAGAAGAGAAGGGAAGAGAATAAGAGATTAAGAGATGAAAAGAAGGCAATAGTAGCAGCGAGGGCAGCTTTAGAAAAGGCTGCTCTTGAGAACCAAGAATTTGTTGCAGTAAGACCCAAAAGAGTTAGGAGGAAGACAAAAAAAATGATGGCATCGGAGGCACAAGAGTTGGATGATGGTCCACTTATTATCACAGGTGAATTATTGGTTGAACAATCTATGCATGAAAATAATGAATGTCAAGCTGAAAATGTTCATGACACTACAAGAGAAAGGGGGTATTAGAGTCAGTTTTAGAGTCAGCCCTTCGTTATAAGCTTAAACTGAAAATACTATAAAAAAACCCTTAAACTGACATTATGGTTGACGCTACAACTGACTCTAAGCTCTGTCATTTAAACGTCAGAATTAGCTCAAAACCTTTGTAGAGTTGTCATCAGAACTAGAGTCAGAACTTGTGTCAGAACTAGAGTCAAATTTTCTGTTAGTAATAACGTCAAATTTGCGTCAGAAATAATGTCAACTTTAGCATTAGAATTTAAGACAGGAGAGTCAGTTATAGCATTAGAATTTTGTTAGAAATAGAGTCATCATTAGCGTCACAATTTAAGACAACTCTAGCGTCACAATAAAGTCAATATTTGCATCAGAACTAAAGTCAGCTATAACATCACAATGGAGTCAAGATTTGCATCAGAACTAAAGTCAGCTATAACTTTAGAAATATAGAGTTAATTTTAGCATTAAAATTAGAGTCAAGCTTAGTGTCAAATTAGAGTCAGTCCTAGCATCAATTATCATATAGCCCAAGGGGCCCAGGGATTTGAACCCTGATATTACCTTTCATCTATCCATAAAGAACTACAGACTGTCTTCAAAGATTTGCTTCTATAAACAAGTTGAAAGATACATAGCAAAGGAGAAGGCCTAGCAAATACCTATTATTAGCCATCCTAAATTTTGTCCAAAACTTTATTGTCCATGTCGATATCAACATGCCTTTTGAGTGCAATATACCAGCACTATGCTCCAAGAAAGAAGTCTAAAGCACATCAACATCAATTGCCCAATGTATCCCTTCTCTTGAATGAGAGAAGTTCAAAATACATTACATAGAATTAACATGCATGCTATATTACCTCGGAGCATTTCTTTATTAGCAAGAGACTTTGAATAGAATGACAGACTTTGAATAGAATGACAGTGCATGCTCCCATCACAAGGCTTCATTCTTCAAACAACTAAACGAATAGTAAGAAACACCCTGAAAAGAAGTTGTCTTTCATCCGCAAAATGAAAACAAGTATCTTTGAAGATGCAACAAGGCTGTAGTATATGCTAATCACAGTGTATAAAACATTTTGGCCATCATTCTCATATTGCTACGTACATTGTATAGTTGATAATGGCATTCAAAAAGATAATAGAGATATGCATTTGCTGATGTAGGAGAACATCTCTCGTCATTGCATGGACACTGCTTAGCAATGCCATGCAAATCTTCAATCTATTTTTGGACAAATTTCAGAAG
Organism: Isoetes taiwanensis; assembly: GCA_021234155.1. NCBI lineage: Eukaryota > Viridiplantae > Streptophyta > Lycopodiopsida > Isoetales > Isoetaceae > Isoetes > Isoetes taiwanensis. The sequence continues at coordinate 28,103,422 of JAJEKV010000006.1, forward strand.
ATCTTTTTTCACTAACCTTTAATGATTTTTGAATCTACAAAGTACTTAATTCACATTTTGAGCCGCATGTACATAAGTAGTAGAGTAGAAAGTCACCTGAGATAATAGTTGATACTAGGTTCTGCTTGGGCAGGCGATGGTTCATATCCATTGGCCGTCATCTAACTCCCAAGACATAAGCATCACCTTTCACGTAAGCCTTCCAAGCTATAATGCATAAATTCTACTTACTCAAATAATTTTCTTACAAATATTATAACCTTCTCACCTTTTGGTTCACTTCAGAATATTGATGATCAAAGTATCCAAATACTCCACGAAGTTTTCTGCTCAAATGCATCTTGTTCCCAAATAGTTATAGTATAAGCTTTGCAAGTAAGAAACTGTAAATGTGAATGCCATAATATTAGTGCTTTGGTTACTAGTTCTAAGCCATAGTCTGTATGTGCAACTGGCATCTTATTTTTATGAGTGACAGGACTGCCAGTTGCAGGGCCAACATGCGAATATTCGTGTCCTTTCAACTCAAAGCGTCCACTACTACAAAAATAGGTAGAAATGGCACAAAAGTGACATTTATGCTCTGCCTTTTTACGGAGCATAAACGTCACTTTTGTGCCATTTATGACGTTTGTGCTCCCCAAATGGCACAAAAGTGATGTTTATGCTGCGTAAAAAGGCGGAGGATAAATGTCACTTTTGTGTATAAAACATTTTGGCCATCGTTCTCATATTGCCACGTACATTGCATAGTTGATAATGGCATTCAAAAAGATAATATAGAGATATGCATTTGCTGATGTAGGAGAACATCTGTCGTCATTGCATGGACATTGTTTAGCAATGCAATGCGAATCTTCAATCTATTTCTGGAGAAATTTCAGAATATCCTTTTTCACTATCCTTTAATAATTTTTGAATCTACAAAATTCTTAATGCGCATTTTGAGCCGCATGAAGATAGATGTACATAAGTAGTAGAGTAGAAAGTCACCTGAGATAACAGTTGATACTAAGTCCTGCTTGGGCAGGCTATGGTTCAGATCCATTGGCTATCATATAACTCCCAAGACATAAGCATCACATTTCACGTAAGCCTTCCAAGCTATAATGCATAAATTCTACTTATTCAAATATGTTTCTTACAATTATTATAATCTTCTCACCTTTTGGTACACTTCAGAATATTGATGATCAAAGTACCCAAATACTCCACGAAGTCTTCTGCTCAAATGCATCTTGTTCCCAAATACTATAGTATAAGCATTGCAAGTAAGAAACTGGAAATGTGAATGCCATAATATTAGTGCCTTGGTTAACAGTTCTAAGCTATTGTCTGTGTGTGCAACTTGCATCTTATTTTTATGAGTGAAAGGACTGCCAGTTACAGGGCCAACATGCAAATATCCAAGTGTCCTTTCAGCTCAAAGAGCTGTGAACGTGTCCTTGAATAGATCTTAGGCGTTTAAAAATTCCTAGGCGTAAAAACTCAAATGAAAACTCGAAACTGAAGCTCAAATGATTACCAGTTGTAAATCACATTCATCAAAAATGCCTTAAGGTCCCGCAATCCTGCAAGATTCAATCTTGTGTTAAGCCAAAGAGCATAAAAGTTGAGCTTTTGATACTTGCCAGAATTGACGGATCCACCTTCTATGTCGCCTTCAGAGCTGCAACTAAACAAGCATTGTCTCAAGAACCACTCAATCATGCCTTTGCCTTGCTGCACAAGCGAGATTCGCTCGCCCAAAACTCTGTTCCATCACATTAGGGTTTCAGGGATATGAGGTATTTATTGTTTTTAGAAGGGTTGCCTAACCCGAGGTGCGCTTCTAGATTGTCCACGTAAGCACTCACGTCAGCAAAAAAATTTCTCCCAGCGTCCATTCCTTCCCTCTCATATGTTGCAGAGATTGTGTGGTAAGATGCTGGGAGATATTTTGTGCTAGGGACCGCCTACTTTGAAGGGTTTCCGATTGAAAACCGTGCCGCTCGTGGGCGGCGCTGCTGCCAGTTTCCAGCTGGAAATCCCGAAAAGTAGGCGGCTTCCAGCCGTAAATCACGAGTAGTCCAAAATTCAGTTGATTCTTTTTACCGTAATTTTTTTCTGTCTTTTCGGCATCGGCTATGACAGAGCTCCGCCGATGGCGCTTTCCATACTGATCGAGGCTCTTGAGTTTTTGATGAGCCTTTGGTGAGCTTGCTAGTTTGGTTTACAACCATTGAGATGCGGGTTCTTTCTCCAAAGGTCATCTACAGCTTGCATACAACCATTGAAAAACCTTAGGAATATTTTGCTTCCAAGAATCCAACTATTTTTCCCTCTTCAAAAAGTTTTCCCTCCTCCAAATCTGTGCTCCAGATTACTGATGCTTCAAGATCGATGTTGTGGCAAGGAATCCAGCCACAAATTCAAAGTCTAATCCATCTTCTTTTCCATAAGTGCTCCAGATCTTTCCTGCTTTAGATTGATGTTGTGGCAGATAATCCAACCAATTTTTGAAAGAACCATGAAGAACAGAGAATGGCTAACTGTCCTTTGTTGTGTATCAGGCACAAGTAATAAGCTTCCTTCATTGTAAATTCTAAAAGGGGTAAGAGCTAGGGAACACTATTTATTTGGATGGATGTGAGCCTGATGCAGCTATGCCCATGCAAAAAAGAGCATGGATAACTAATGATTTATTCAAAAACTGGATTGATCATTTTAAATCTAATGTGCCTGATGGCGTTTCACCGGAAAATCCGCATTTTCTGATATTGGATGGACATGGAAGTCATCTTCAATTGGAAATGATCAAGTATGCATTCTCACTTGGCATTCAAATACTTAAATTACCCCCATACACTAGCCACAGGTTGTGCAGCCTCTTGATATAGCTTGTTTCAGGCCCTTCAAGGAGGCATTTAAAAATGTGAGAAAAAAATACAGTCTTGATAAGAAAGGCATGGAGCCTGTGAAGGAGGATCTCACATCACTTGTGTGAGGACCCCTTCTAACATTATTGTTGGATTTAAAAAGACGGGGATATGACCTCTCAATCCTGCCATGGTAGTCCTCGAATTAGATGGCATGGAGTTTGAATTTCAAGAAACCAGAAATGATGGAGCTTTGAATGAACTTGCTGATGTTGTACATCAAGTTGCAGGTGCTGTTGTGCAGGAAAATGAAGATAGAAATGATGTTACAGGTGGTGAGCAGCAACAAGCTCAAAGCAGATCAAGAGGGAGAACATTTGTGCCAAAAGATATTAAGGGTATCCTCCTAGTAACTAAAGCAGACATCATTGCTAGGTTAGAGCAGGAAGAGGGAGAGAAGAAAGAGAGGAAAAAAGCAAGACCACAACCCTCCAGAGCTCGCTGCTTGAGTCATATGTGTGTTGGTTGGCCAAACACTTCTCAGCATGTCCACAAATCTCACAACAACACTTGCAATCTTCACCATGAAATCCAGTTTTCACTGATATGAAAGCATTCAGGCCTACTCTGGCATACTCTAACTTCATATGGTATATGCAACAACAGGTTTCCCTTTCTGATACTTTCTTTACATAAAGAGGCTTCAACTTCTCGCAAGCCTTTAAGCAAACAGGGTATTTAGGATGTGCCTTTTTGTATTGTTGAAAAAGCTGCAGATGAATGGTGGTCTTTAGTTAGAAATATTTATGCGAGAATTGCAAGGAGTTTTTGCATGGAAACTTATACCTGTGTGACCTCCACAAGGTGCAAGGGATAAGAAATTCAGAAGCCTGAGTCTCCAACAGAGTTCACAATATCCTTCTTGCAAGGAGAGACATTGCTATTCTGTTTTCAGAATTCTGTAATACTTTGCTAGGGGTGAGAGAATCACACCTCAACCTCCTTTGGAAGTTAGACCACGGATCATTTCCAAGGACGGCTTCTGATTTTCTTCATGCAGCAGTTGAAGTTGTTGTCCTTGTAGAACCTATCATAAGAAATATTGCACATTATTCAATGAATCTCTCCCAGCTAGCAACAATCAGTAGATACAAGCACTCAAAAGCATAAAGAAGCATAGGCATGAAATCAAGAATAGATGTAACTAACAGCCCTGCCATAGTGGAATTGCATCTCGATTTTGTGGACGAAGCCATCACCAGTGTCGAGGTTCTGGCTCTCCAAATATCATGGTTCCTTTGCCTCTTTGTGGTTACCATTGTTTATATAGAAGGTACAGTTCTAATAGCTTGCATGTTGCTGCATAAAAGTTCTATGCTGCACGTATCCAATACACATATGTATTTGCTTGGATTGCTTTTGTGAATATGCAGGTTCTATAAAATGAAGGCAATATATCTATTGTACACTATATGATTCTGGTGATAGTAAAAGGCAGATATGAAGCTAGGTAAGATGTTCCAAATAGACTCTACTACAGACTCTACAAAGATAAATCATGGATTTACCTGCTTCAGTGTCACAAATATGGTGGATTTGCATGCTTCTAAAGAATGGGTTTTGTATGTTTCATTTTAGCAAGCTGCGATGCTGCATATTTCATATGAAGAAAATAAAGAAATAGCAAGCCATGCAATTTAGAGCATAGCAAGGTTTGAGCCCTTCTAAGGTTTGCAAAATCGGGAGTAAAATACCTGGTTTAAATCAAAAGAGAAGCTCTTCAAGAGTAGAGAACCAACTCGGAAGCAAGAATATAAAGATCCCACCGAAATGTTGATCCAAGTTCATCCTGCAATATTTGCATCTGAGTTAGCAAAACAACTGGAAAAGACAACAAATGATTCCAAAATCTCACCTTGCACGATGTTTACACTTCTGATCCGATAATGCAGACATAAGGGTCCACTTCCAAAGCCCTGCAGAGTCCATGAGTGCAATTCTGTGCGCTGAAATTCGTTCTTGGGTTTGCTTGCTGCAAAAATGAACTGCCAGACTTTTGTCGTTCCTCAGATCAATAGGGCTCATTGTAGAATTTTTTTTCCAATGCATCAGAATGAGGAAATTCAAAACAACTACCTGAATCGTGAGATGCAACAAGACTAGTCCTTAGAATCTTTGGGCCAGCAATCAGGTCGCTACCCAACATTTTCCTGCATGCATGCAGCCAATGTTGATGCAGTCATCCTTGATACACGCCGGCTGAAACATCCATCGCCTGTCATTGCATTAGATTTCGACCCTAGACATTGCATTAGGTTGTGCTTTAGGATCCTTGTTGAAAATAAGCTTTGTTCATTTGCTGCCTCCATAACAAAACATAGCTACAACCAAAAAGAGCTTTAGCCTTCACTTCGTCGTCTTCTTCCAGCCCAGTTCTTCGGCATTGCCTCTTAGGCTCATCACGTTAGATCAAAAGTAGCTTCCAAAGAATAAAACAAGAGCTCTAGATTATGGAAAGGAGGCAAATACCCCTGAGAAAAAACCAAATGCTCAGTGTGCATGGCCTCTAATTAAGGAAAAAGGAAAACGACATGTGCTCTCCTGATCTTCATTGCTGCTCTGCACCTCGCAAAAATCCGTGGGGTTATGGCTCTGTAAATAATGGCAGACGGAAGACCCTAAGATCCAAAAAGAAAAAAAGCGAACACGAAAATTAGAATCTTCATTGCTGCGCTGCACCTCGCAAAAATCAGTGGGGTTATGGCTCTGTGGATAATGGCAGACGGAAGACCCTAAGATCCAAAATTAGAAGAGCCAAACTGAAGAATATCGAAATTAAGAGAGGAATACTAGGGAGACACGAAGGTAAGCTTTTTGCCATATCTAATGCCGCCATTTTTCAAGGGTTATCTAATTTTCACAGCCGTAGATCTAGAAAAAAAGAGGATCCAATGGTGGAAGTTAATTCCACATCAGTTTTGATGGGGTGGAGGTGCTACGTGGATAGGGTAGAATTGCAAGAAAGGCTGTAGGCTTGGTTAGGCTGGTGTGCTAAAAATGGATTTAGCTTCGGCTGGCTATGGCGATGGCTTAATGTGCTCTGGCGGGCTATGGCGCATGGTTCCGCCTTTTTAAGTGCATCAAATGCCCGCCGCCGGTGCAAGTTTCTCCCTGAAACTCCTCACGGCGCGGAAGTTTCCTTCCAAAATTTTTTTTTGCTTCCCCAGTCACGGGGAGCAGACGATCCCTTCTCAAACAGGGCAAGGTTTTCCTTTGTATTTTGCCCACAACCGGCCAGGGGTTTGGAAAAGCGAAAGCACCGTTGTCGCCTTGCCCGAAGAGGCGTTGTTAAGCATACCACCGCTTTATCTATGAAGAAACATGTGGTATTCTCAAGATTTTCTTGAGAATGCGATTCGCGGATGCCGCCGTGATATACAGAGCAGCCGTAAAATCGCCACCGCCATTGATGTTCTCTATTCTTTCAAAGCTATTTATTCCATTTTTCAATATTAGTGATGCCGCTTATTCGCTTTCTTCAGGTAATGCTAGGATTTGGATGACATTGATAGAGCGCATGCAAGATGGGGAAAAATCCTTCAAGGTAATGAATGAGTTGCTTACAATATTTGGCTTTAGATAGAAAGTCAGGAGTATTCTTAAATTTCGGATAATGTCTGCTCCAAGAATGGTTCCATGCTGCGACATGATCTGTGCTAAAGCATAATATGATTTACCAAAAACTCCGATTCAGGGCTGTGTTGAGTAAACTTGCTTTGAATTTCTAGATTGTGACATATTTGCAAGATTGTTAGCTTTAATGGCAAAAAAAGATAGTGTTTTAGAAGGACATCTTGAAAATGGTCTAAGTATTTGTTATTTGCTGTAGAAGCTAGGAAGACATGAAGAGGTTGCCGAAAGCTGTCGTTGTGTCCTTTTCTCAAAGTTTGCGTAGGATCCGCAAAGATCTCTTAAGGTATTTTTGAGAATTGTGGATCGTGTATATGGTCGAACTTGGTGTATATGAGCCTCAAACTTGGTAAGCTTTTTGTTACATTATATTTAATCATATTTTCTCGTGGCAAATGAGGTAAATTTGGTAATGTTACCTATGATCTGAAATAACTTGCAAATAAGCATGAAGATTTACTTTCTATGGCTGAATCTTGCCAATATCCTCTTTTGCCTTATTGATCGGTTTACGTAAGGCACAAAGAGGTGGAAAACATGGTCTGATCTTGGCATTTTAAAAATGCATTCTTCATCGGCCAACATTTTTTCTAGGTGTCTCCGTTAGTTTTATTCTCTTTTTGGTAAACCCCGTTTGACTATCCAACATGGAACGTAGTTTTTGCAGCAATGCTATTTTTAAGTTGTGCGAAGTTATCCGCTTGCACGACATTACTAGCAATGCTAAACACTTATTGAACTTGGATAACCATGTCCATTGTAGGAAAATGTGTGTTTTTACAACCCGGTTGTATTTGTATTAAAGTTAGAGTAGACCAATTATACCTTATTACGCTTGGTTATGGTGTTAGCTTCTAGCAATGGCTGCCTATCATTGGCTGGCCTTATACCTCTGTCTTGCAAATGTAATGGCATTTCCTGATGAGAAGTGTGGTCATCATGCATGTATATATTTCTCTTTATGTTGACATGCGTCCTACATACATTTGTTGGTGGAATCTGCTTCACTTATGCAGGTGCATAATTATACTCTTAAGTAAGGTAGACTTCTTAAGAAATGTTTGCAAAACGTGCATGCACAATGGTTGTATAGTTCAGCATGGTCTTTAGACAATTCTGTCATGTTCTGATTTGTAGTTGTAAGATGCAGATAATTTGTTAGGCTTTCCAATGGATGCTCAGCTTTCTTTTTGGAGTTACCTCACGAACATGTATGAAACATGTATATCATACCTGTCATGAACTACATCTTCACCCATGATGAACTACATCTTCACTTATGCAATCATCAAGATCATGTGTTGAACTTGGCACTTCTAGTTGTGTGAAAAAATGGACTTGACATTGCTAGATGAAGTACATCTGGAAATGTACAATGATAAGGTTGTAATTTAAAGAATTCTATAGTTTGGTGTTTAAATTGCTACATCATTCTTGATGTCTCTTTAATGGGGTATGGGAATTCAATGCTTCATGGTAGGCCAGTTTGTAGTTTTTTTTTTTTTTTTTTTTTTTAACATTGGTAATTAAAAGAGGGGTTAGGGGTTGCTTTTTTTTTTTTTTTTTTTTTAAATCCGATGGTCCTATCATAGAAAGTTGGGTGTGTGTTGCACGAGTATGGCGGGTGGCCAAATCCGGCAGATCTGAAAATTGATCTGGAGTGTGGTTGGCCTGAGATGGTTGTAGCATCTCTTGTGGACATATTGTACCTCATGTTTCTAATAATATGAGCACAATAAACAAATGACACAATTCATGGAATTAGACCTAACCATTTACTCTACAAAAAAGCAAACATCACTCCCTCAAGATTATTAACATTATAAACATTAACATTAACATTACAAAATTTGACATGGCCGGCCTTGTCGGCCAACAACATTTTCTCCAACCTGCTGCAAAAGAAGTTTTGTGCTAAGTCGAACAGATCTCAATTCTGGACATCCTTGAGAGGGGAAAGAACATGCAGGAGTTGAACCTTGGGATTCGTCTGCACATCTTTAGCCAAAAAGGTTTGATACTAAGTTTGCAAATAGAGAAGTCTTTGATAATGGCATGGACTTCAATGTTGCATCCGCTTAAATATGCCCAGTGGGTACATAACAAAAGAAATCGACCTGTGTGGTCCTAAAATATGAACAGAGGATCTCAAGTTTGAGCAAAAATTTTTACACTATGCTCTGTTGCTTCTGGTGCAATTTCGTCCATTATTATTGATCAAATATTTTGAAATTGAATTACTGAAAAAATCTTAAAAAGCATAAGGAATAGATCCTAGGAGGGTAACAATATTGCAAATTTAGGTTTACATTGCATATTTAAGGTCGTGGAAATCATGGCCACTAATGCCATACTCATGCCTAATTATGTTCATGCTCTAATACAAATATGACATAGGCATGTCTCAACCGTCAGAAAAGAAGTTGAATGAACAGATGCCAGTTGCCTCTGCAAATGGAACATACACAATAGAGCTTCAAAATAGAGTTCTTTCTTTGCCATGGATACACTAATTATGACGTCTAGCATTCATATTGAAGGCTTGCATATCTCTATTGCAAGCTTGCATATCTAAGTTCATTGCATTGAAATGATTTTTAAGACACAAAGATCAGATGCACTTATTTGTAAGGCACAACAATGCAATATGCATATATGTCTCAAGTAAAATGTAAAAGTGAGCATCTAATCCCACAATAAGAGCTGTGGTTGTAGAATTAGCTCTTCTTCCCTTTGCTGACATTGACCGAATACAAACAGAGAAGGAGCATAGGAGATGGCATATCTTTGTACTAAGAACCAAAAGGAGGCAAAGGAGAATGTTGATAGTTGTCCTATAAGGGGAAAAAAAAAAGACAATAATGAAGATGCAGGAAGGAGAAGCAACAAAGCATGGATACCTACCTCATTTGGAATAATGACAATATTCCTAATCTCCAAGCGTTCAAGTGAAGGTTTTCTGTATTATGGTTAGTAGCTGGTCAGGGAATACCCAAGATCTGATCTCTAATCCCCCCCACAGCAGAAGAAAAGCATGCGATGCAGAAAAATATTACCTCAAGAAGCAAGCAGCCACTAATCCTTTTAGATTCCCTAGAACGCTCGCCAATCAATGGCATCGATGCGGTATGTAGAGAAGATAAAAGTTTGCACCAACAAGTTGCCATTTTAACATGGCAGACCTGACCTATGAAGAAGTCGACCAAGAATATAGGGATGCAAAACACCAATCCTAAATCCGTAATACCGATAGTATGCAACTACATCCTATACCTAGTTCCAAAACCAAAACCCCAAACATAGTAAGTTTTCCCTATACTCTCCTTAGGGACGCCTTAAGGAGATGGCGATAGACATATGGATTGGATTCGTTGAAAAATGATATATATTCGACATTGGTTGGTCATCAAGAGTATAAGAAACCTCGCATGGATGCCCGCCATTAATGGAGAAATGGAAAATTAAGAAATTAAAATTTGTAACCTTAGATAATGATCCTATGGACCCAAGAATCGGAAGAGAGGCATCAATAGTCGAACTAAAATGAGAGACTTAAAATTTAAAATTGCATTGGCAAAGAGTGATCCTAACTCGTTTGAAAATTTATCGAGGAAATGGATTTCATGTGCAATGTAATTAGAAGTAAATGTGAAATGGAGCCTGTTAGTTTCAATTAAAATTATTATGTAATGCCAAGTGCGGGATTGTCAATGATGCACATTTTGTGTTTGAAAGGATAATGTGTTTCGCATAACGAGATGAATGCAGGATGTTCTCGACATGGAAATTGCAAGGTAAATATGGAAGTCTTTATCAAATCGTTCTAGATACATTTACATTTAGTGCATATATGCTAAAGGTTGGTAGCATAAAGGGATTCATTTGACAGGTTGCCATCATGGGATGTGGCTTCTTGAATGGTGCTTGCAAAGATGCATTCGAAATGAACATTCCGAAGGCGGTCTTAAGCTTTCCAATGAAATGCAAAATAATGGCATTATTCCGCACAAACTTACATTTGTTAGTGTTCTTAGTGCATCAAGATCGCGTGTATGGTTAGAAACATCCAAAATATAATACTATAGCACATTCTAACCATAGCTTTTGTCCACGACCCCATATGTCCGAGGGGTAGAGGTTTCTCCCTAGCATTATAAACAATGCATCATAACTAAATTGTTTGCATGAGACACGGCCCATGTGCGAAAATATTGACATGACGTGGTCCTCAAAATTGTTTTTACACTAGAAATGCCCGTGTTCTTACCGCGAAATACCTTATGCGACAAATTTGGCTCCATGCCTCATCATCATCATCTCTCGGTCAAATTCTTGTTTGCTTATAAGTTGTTTTCCCATGGATTCTTTTAAACTCGTGCTCTACCACGTTCACTCCATATTAATGCCAATTCATGGATGGAAATCTCAGCCATCGGATGCATAAGCAAATTCTTTTGGATTACTTGAAAGAACCCTCGCGTGATCTTCTCGATAAATTTATGAGATCATGTGCGTGAGTTAACATAGATGTGTAATCCTTATAGTAAGACGTAAACCATCTTTTGACTGGATTCGATTGGTTGCCTAAAACCTCGGAAAACAAAGCCTAGGAATAGATAAAAAAAGGGGGATTAAACTGGGGTTTGGCTCGGCTTCATCCACCACCCAAGCGAGAAAAAGATTTGATTTTAGCCTACTCCAAGATCAGATATGACTAAGTCGATGCCTTCCAAACATGAAGTTTTATAAGAAGAAGCGTTTGGTGAAATTTCATGTGCCATCCAATTTTACAACATGGATCCCTCTTCCACGAAATTCAAGAAGCCAACTGTTGGCCTTATTGCTAGTCCTAGAGACAGTCGCATAGCCGGATCTTTGAAGGAGCAAATAAGAGAGAGTGAAAGTCGGGTTTAGTTTTCCTAGTTCCGCAGCCAGAGAATATCATTTAGACATCGGCGGAAAGCTAGATAAACCGACAATGCATAGATCTACCTCAAGTCTATACACAAATCCCGAGAAAAATGAGAAAATATGCAGGAAGCTTAAAACAAAGCTAAAATGATTGAGTAAATGAGTTAGGTCCATATTCGATTGGGATATTTTCCGATCCCAAAGCGCCTAGAAATACCATTCTTTCCCTGCCCATCTTTGCTTTCTCTCTTAAATACACCAAGTAGATCTAAACTTTTATTCAAATCCCTTTTTATTACTAGACTCTTATCAACAAAACACATCATTAAATGCAATCACTGAGAATTTGGCCATAATGGGGCTTAGAAAGCTTCAAATCATTCCCAAATCACAACCCATTTAGGTGAATTGCTTCCAATGTACCTACTGTAAACATCCATAGCTCAACTATTGAAGCACACAAAACCCATCTAAAAATGTGCATCAAACCCATTTCATCAATTTTAGGCTTTATCCACGGAGGGGTTTTATCCCAGAGTTACGATGGGTTTCTCCCCCGCCCTATTTCAACAAGTACCAAGCACCCCGAGAAGTTGCAAAGGTTCTCTGCGAGCCCAACCCTCTCTTCAAAACCTACAAAATGAGAACCGAGAAGATGGAATCGGCCGTTCTTGGGACAAGAGCCGCCATGGAATGCCTCGTAAGGGGCTCGGCCAAAGATAAAATCCTGTTGTTTTTAGGGCAAGCCGATCTGGCTATGCCCTTATGGGCGGCCGTTTTGACGCCACAGCATTCTTTAAGGACGCCATAGCCAGCAAAAACTTGGCGCAAAACTAAAAATGCGGCATCTTACTCCAACAAACTGAAGAGCTTAATGTTGTTGGGCGCTTCACGAGGGCGATTGCATCCGGAGGAGATGCTTCAGTGGTTGGGTTGCCACAGTTGTCGAACCCGCAGTTGCCCTTTCCTTTTATGCGACGTGTCAAAAAAATTTGCATAGAAGTGTTGCGCACAAAGAATCGTCCTCCAATAATTATATATGTTAAGAAAATGTTATTTAAACATTGATTGTGAGAACAACAATATTAGATAGTAGATAGATAGTAGATGTGCGCAATGCATAGCATAAATGTGTTAGGCATTTGTAAACATAGATGTACTAAAAGTAATGGGCCAATGTGCTAGTTTCAATATTTTATCATTTTTGCACATAATTTCTTCAAAGGAGAATGGTTTTTGGAAGGAGAAATTTCACTTTTTGAAATTTCGTATGAAATTTCGAAATGATTCGGCTTACACTCGCTGCTCGAATTTCCTTCAAAATTTCAATGCCGAAAGTAAAATTCTCCTACCTAAATTTTTACTCACCTTTAAAAATTTAGGCCATTCTTTGAACCGGATGCGGCCGGAACTCGTGTTTTTGAACTTGTGAGGAACGCTCTTCAATTTTGATGCAACCTAAAACCTTATTTAGGTCATTTTGGAACTCTCGTCCGTGACGTACCGTAAGAAGCCTTTGAGAAGAAAAATGGTTGCTCATGCCATCAAGGCCGGGTTAGGGATGCAAACGCCATAGCCAAGGATAGAAGCCATAGCCGGAACAGGAAACTAGGGATGCAAACGCCATAGCCGGAAACATCAAGGCCGAAGATACGGATGCAAATGCCATAGCCTGGAACAGAAAGACAAATTGAAGAAGCGCGTAAACAGTGGTAGAAGCGCGTAAAAGTGGGCTGGCGTAAATTGGGGTGGCGGCTACCAAAAAATGCCCAGAGAGTTCAACTCGTTTTTCGTTATGTAAAACGCGTGTCAAAAAGGCGAAATTTTAAGGTGAGTAAAATTTCAAGAATGTCACAAGTGTTGAAACACCTTTGAATCCCCGCTTCGTACACACAAAGGGTTGGGTGTAATATATTAAAATTTGCCAATTTAGTTAGGTTTCGAAGTTTGAAGTGTGGCAACGAGTTAGGGCAGCGACCTCTTCCTCATGGCAAGGTAAACAACATGGCATCAAGTCCCCGTCCGGTTCAGTCTGTGGCGCGGATCAGTGCAACAGTGCAAGGTCTGGAGTCAAGAGCAGGAAGGAAGCCATTGTCAGTGGATAGACGAGGTCGCTAAACAACCAATTTACCAAATTGAACAATTTGTAGGTGCAAAATGTGACCTAGGACATAAGCAACAGTATAATTGCAGCGGAGATCAGTTCTACTGTTCCTTAACGTGTTTCAAAGTGGTGGTTCAGCTTAAGTGTCCAATCCTGTGTTGGGCAAAGTCCGGGGAACTCCATACCCTATCCGGCTGAGGTGGCATTTTTACCGCCACCTCAAATTATTGTCGGATCAGCTCCCGTCCAAATTTTCTAACAAAACGGAATATTTCCGTTTCTATTGTCACGAAACGGAATTTACCATCAGACCATTATTGCTGCGAATTTGCGATTTTTGGCGATTCTTGGGAACGAAAGGAAAGTACAGAACAAGAACAAGAATGACAAATTCATTTCCCGCTTCCTTTCCTTCTTGTCCGCCTTACCCTAGAAGGGCAATGGCCGCAGGGCAGGGGCCGACTCCATTTTCGGTATGCCTGTTCTAGATCCACTGCAGTAAACATAGAGAGCAAGTCACTAATTTCATGGAAAGAGAGCCAAAATGATGCTCCGGTAGCAGTTTTAGAGACCGGATTTGAGGGACTGGACGATCTATCTGCACAAAAATACGCTTTTGATTTGGGTTCTAATCCATCTGCGTATTACATCGATCTATATTTCTCAGACTTTAGGGAGAGAAAATTGAACGATATTTGCAGTTTTAATGCAGTTCCTGTTCTAAATAGCAACAGCAGGAAGTTTCCGGCTGAATTTTTCCATTTCCTATTGAGACTAACATGAGCAGGAAATTTTCCTATAGGGCCATCGGACTTTGCCCAACACTGGTCCAATCCATCCTGTGTACTGGCTCCACTTGTAGCAGTGGTCCATCCTCTTGATCTGCTAGCTAAGTACCACCACTAGATTGGATTTGGACATAATTGGCAGTCCTTATTGAATGAATTGGCAGTCCTGATCAGCTCATGGAAAAAGTTGCACATGAATGGACCTGGAATGAAAAACGTTGCTCACGAATGGACCTCCACTGGTTTGTAAAGTTGCAGAGAGGGGTTCCTTTTGATGTTTTGATCGATTAGCTCCACATGGCTACCAAAACATCACATCCTCTTTATCTGAAGGCTACCAAAACTTCACATGCTATCGTACCACAACGATTGGCAGTATGCTGAAGATACTTTTAGAACGATTGGCAGTATGCTAAACGTGGTTCCTACTACGTGTCTGTTATTATAAACAATTGGGAAAGAACAATATAAAAAGCTCAATCATGATGGACTCCTGGTCGTGCCATGGTCCATCATCTTCATTTGCTAAAAAAAATGCGGATTGGGACCTTCACATGTTAGTGTACGAAAAGGATGTTGAATGAATTGTAGTATGCAGAACTTTGTTTTTTTTAGAATGCAGTGTCACAGCCGATAAGGTTAGGAAAATCTGGTTGCTATTACTTATGGTCTCTGTTATTATCAGAGCATGATGGCACCATTTATGTTGACAGACAATTTCGAAATCTGATCAAGTTATATGCGGCTAATTGTAATGAATCGACCCCAATTGATGCAATTGCAGTTTCTGTGTTTTTTCTGTACCCAAGGAAATTTTTTGTATCTGTAGTAGGATAAAACCAACAGCGGCATATTAAGCTGGGAAGTGCCTATCTGACATGTTTATTTTTGAGTAACTTTTGTTTAAAACATATTCAGGTCATAGTGAAATCACCGAACTGCTGCTTTTTCTTCTGTTTATTTTCTTGCTGTTAACATCAGTGCTCAGGGGGTTCGAATCCGGTGGCATGTACCTACTTTTAAACACATATTTGACCTGCAGTGGCAGTCCTGCACCATACAATCAGCACATTTCACAGCATCATTCTTTTAGCTATTGTGTCAACACTAGAATATTTCCTCTACAGCAAACAGCAACATAGAAAATAAATTGGCCTTGATGTACAACACAAAACAAATAGCAAAGAGCCCTGTGTAGCAAGTATTCAAAATCTAGCTGGATTGTATTAAACTGTAAGAAACCAGAAACCATAAGGGTTTGCTGAAAACAAGCATGGAAAACCACAAAGACAGTGCCAAAAAGGAATATAACAGTGAGTGCAAGGGAGTCTTCCTTCCAAATAGTTTGACGAAAAGGCAATGGATCAAAGAGAAGACAGAGAGATTGTCTTTGAAAATTGATCAAAATCTTTTAAGAGCATTTTGGGGATGACCTCCAGATTACTTTGTTAAATTTCCCAGTTTTTTATTTACAGTAGTAGTACGGGTAAGTCAGTGCTAAGAACATATAGTGTCTGCTTGATGGTTGAGTGCATTAGCATCTTATCTGCATCTCCGTCGTGATGGCTCCTCTAGTGCTACTAACTGCCCAGCAAGCGGAGAACAACAAGGAAGTGTTTGAGCGTGTAGCTGCAAAGCTACCTCCTGCTCCACCAAGTGAAGTGTCAATCTTACCTCGTAATTTTGATGGTATTGCCAACACCATTTCTGTTGGTTATGCAGCCTCGAATGCGCCCTATCCTCCTGCACCAAACGCAACAATATTCTCAGATCCATCTCTTCATGTGCATGCGATTGCAACATTCTTCAGCACAGCGATGGCGACGGTAGGATTTGTTCCGAACTCCCCTGTGACGCCTCCAGATGAGCAAGCCAGGCGCTTCAACAGATTCATAGACGAGCTGGACAGGTCTTATGGACCCTTTCTGCCCCGGAAGGAATCCTTCAGGCGCCACCACCAAAACTCCTCCATAGATTGCACTGCTCTCTTAATCACAGTCCAGCTTTTCATCCACGAAGTTCAGATGAAGATGGTGGGCGCTAGCACTGCCGACGAGGTCAGCCAGGAGCTTACCAGAATGGTTGTCTCCGCAGTCCAGAGCATGGGCTCCTCTTCTTCCGCCCGAACTGAGAAGACCCTCTTCAGCGTTTTCCAACTCGAATCCGACAGCAGAAATTTTCCTTACCCCGTTGGCATCATATTTTGGAGCACCCTTGTCCTCGACCGCCACACCTCCGGCAGCGGTAAATCCTCCTCTGTCCATGAATACCAGGAGATTGAGTTGCTTAGCTATGGCTATATGATCCAGAGTCCGGTGGTCGTCGATCATGCAGATGAATTATCCGCTGCCTTTGGCGTATCTTCAAATCAGTTTGTCCAAAGTATAAACATGTAAATGTTTTGTTCAAATTCTACTGTCAAACTGTGTGTGCTTTATTTCATGCAATATTTCATGTAACTTAAACGTTTTGTTCAAATTAACTGTCAAATTGTGTGTGTTTTATTGCATCATTCTCCGTTGTTTTGTTCTGTTTGCCCTGCTCGAGCTCCATAGATCCGCTCATCACCATATCCCCATTTTTTGCCACATGTGTGCAGCACCATAGCTGGAAGTGATGATGTTTTTTTTTCCTTTTCCTTCCTCTCAATGGATTCTATGGATCTCCGTGGCTTTATGTCTTAGATCTAGAAAAAAAAAAATGAGCTGTGCCACAGGGGCATTATGCTTCGGAATTCAGTGAGAATGCGGAGATGCAGAGTGCAAGACTTATGCCAAGTCTCAACAAAAGTATTGCCGGAGTTGAAGAAGAGCGTGATCCATGGCCTTTGTGCTCGTCCATCGCTGCCTCTGATCCCATTATTTTTCTTCCTGCTCTAATGAAGAAAAGACCCAATACTACATCGCTGATCTTGGAATGGGTTTTAGATGGTTTAGGTTTCTTCATGCCCATAAAACTGGTGCAGTTTTCAGCGATCAATTCGTTAGCAATTGTTTTAAGATGGATGAAATCTGCTCAAAAACAGGGGATTCAAGCTGGGTTATGGTCGGTTATGTTTGGAGTGCGTGATGTTCGGATCAAAGCTGCTTGCGAAACAAAGAAGCTTATACAAAAAGACCTTGGCCCTCCTATGCAGCCTCTTCTTCCACCATAGCTGGTCATCAAAAAATTTCTTACGGTTATTTTGGCTATTCGATATCGTGTGTTTAGAGCCGGAACTTTCTATTGTCTTTAATAGAAAATTACGAGAAAACTTGTCTGAAAAATTCTTATGATACACTCACGTGACCGGAAATTTTCCAATTCCAACTGATTGGTTTATAGTGTTCCCCGGAATTTGCCCAACACTGAGGCATGACTGGAATTTGCGGCCGTTAGAGGCATGACAGGATTCTACTGGTCATGGGAACAACGACGCTACCAGATTCTGCAGGTTAGGGGGATGGCAATGCTCAACCTCTTCACGTTTTTACTATGTCAAGGTAAGCGACCGGATTCTTAAGGTTTGTTGGGTCCACAAAAACGCCGTGTATTTTTATTTTTTTTGCGCTCCGTATTGCCGTCGATTTGGATGCCGAAATGGCACTACCGAGCTCCTTCACAACTGTCAAGGGGTTTCCCTTGGAAATATAACAATCTGCAACATGTCGCCATGTGCCTTTACCTTCGGGCTACCCGCCAAATTTTTTTTGGTGCCAATCTTTGCCTCTTTACAGCGCCAATTATAAAATCTGGCATTGTTGCAAGTCTACAGTGCATTGTGCTCTTCATTCTGTCGGCATCTCGCTCTTCATTGTGTCGGCATCTTGGATACGTAATAGTCTCCTGCTTCTGTCTTTATTAAATCCTCCATGTTTTCCTTCTAACAAATGGTTGTGGCATTTGGGCAATCTTCAGACTTTTGGGATATGTTCTTGGGGATTATGAAGGATTTGGAGCAGCATTTTATAGCCAACGAACAGCATTGCAAGATTTTTATCAAGATTCTTATCAGATTAACTTTTTGTTTCAAACTTTGCTTTCTCTTATGCAACCAAAATTGAACATTTTTAGAATGTTCTATAAAATGCTTAAATTTACAATGTCAAAACATGATTTCCTTTGATTGCGCTTACTTAGTCAATCACTTTTCTACAACCATATTTATACTTACATTAAATTTATTGCGGCGGCCTTGGCCGTCGCGAACATATCTCTTATGTTTGAAACCTGTGGGTTTGAACCTCCTATTAACGTTTGACATATCATAATTCAATGCTTGATTTCAGAATGGTGTGCAAAGATATCCTTGAACATTTCGTCACGATTGCTTAGTTTAGAATGCCAAAGGGGTTAAGTCCAATTTCTAGGGCCCCTTCTCTTGTTTTTCTTCCCCAAAATAAACTCTTGCCTAATAACTGGTATGCATTTTTCTCCCTAAATGAACATTTGGGGAAATTAGTCATCATTGTATCATTGTATTAGACTTCCTCACTACTTTGGACCTTAGCATATTTTGATAGTCATATTTGATAGCCATATGTACCTGATTCATGTTTGAACAATCATTCCAAAACTTGCGCACCCCAATAAGGGACGCAAATGATTTTGGATTATTAACGTCTTCAATGTTGGTAGCAAATAAACAAATAACTGAATATGGTGTTGAATATTTATAAATGGAAGAGGCAGCAGAGGAGGAATTTGTTTTTATGACTCTTTTCTGCTTCACTGGGTTCGATTGGCACTTACTTTCTAGTTTTACTTTCCTTTGGATAACTTCTTACACTAATAGAATTTAGGGGGGTTTGATACGCTCTAATAGTAACGCTTTAAAACTTTGAAACGCAAAGTTAGTTGTAGCGCGTAACAAAGAACAAAATTCATTTCTTGAAATGCGTTACAAAATTTACCATTTGTAACGCGTTACAAATATGTTTGAAATGCGTTACAATTAAATATCGTTTCAACTCTGAAACGCGCTTCAAAGTAGAAGTTTGACATGCGTTACAACTCATCTGGAACGCGTTACAAATTAAATGCGTTACAACTTTGCAACGCGTTTCAAGTTAGATGTTGAAATGCGTTACAACTGACCCTTACGTTACAAAAGCTAACGTTCTAAAAACTTTTGAATTATTCTATTTCTTCGTTTCTCAAGATCGGGCCGCCTTCCCTCCTCTGTTGAATCCGCGATTTCTTTCTTCTTAGAATCAGCTCCAACATACAAAGCGATCCCCGGTTGGTTATCCGCCTCTCACGAGGAAGAGAAGGGCTCGTGAGCTACGTGAAACAAGGAATAGAACAACCAATTCTTCCAAGGGAGAGTTATGCGGTCAATTCTCACCTTGTTGGTGTAGAGATTGTTGGCGGCCGACATGAACGAATACCAATGATTATAGCGGATCATCTACAAAAAGTTGGTCCATCTTGGTGTGCTCGCAGAGTTTTTTAAAGCAAAGATAACCCCGCCCTATGATCATTCCACTTCCGACGGGTTAGTATATGGTTAAGTTTATTTGCTTTCATATTTTTATTCCCTTCAAGTTCTATGTAATGGTGTTTGACATAACACATCACATCGCAGAGTGTAACTCAATTATGTTACATTAGTTTTCAAAAGGAGTTTGGAGAAATATCCCCGAGGAAGATGATGAGGTGGACTCAAAGACAATGTCGATCCTAGATGTCGTACTCGCATGCATACATTGTGTGCCTCTATGATGGGGGAAGTACTAATTCATCTTTAGCTTGTTCTCAGGCCTAATTTATCTATGCCTTTAGATGTTGAAAGGATGATAAAGCAAGTTGATCGAAGAATGCCTTGGATTATATGATCGCCATTGCCATCTATAGGTCAAATATTCTCTTATGGGGTAATAGATACATGATTAAAGATTCTACAATTTCTGGTGCTGGTAGAGGCTTATTCATTCTAAATGATGTAAAAGTTCCTTACAATGGGGAGGTGTCACTGATGATATATGGAGGTCCTATTTACAAGTCAGCTGAGTGGGAGAAATTGACACAATACTCATTCCGTATGATGGTGTATGGGTGTAATAACAATGCAGCTTCCATGGAGATGAGTAGAGTACAAGAGGACAATTTAAGGACCTATATTGATGGTCGACCAGAAGAACATGGAAATATAGCAGGATTAATCAATAGTTGCGGAGGGAATAAAACTCTAGTGAATTGTGTGTTTGAAGAAAGAAATAATGACAAAGAACCTTATATGGCAGGAAAATGTCATATTTTTGTCATGGTGATGGCTATAAGAAGTATTTTCAAAGGTGAAGAGTTGATTCTAGACTATCCAATACGAACAGATGTTCCTCCACAATTTGTTAGTGATTGAAAAACCAAGATTATCAATTGTGAACTAAACTTGATTCTAAAGCTTTAGTGTAATGAAGGACTTGTTGTCTTACATCTTGTCATGTCTTTTAAATCTTTAATACTTTGAGTTTTAGAATAATGTGTATTATGCTTGATATGTATGTTAGCTTTCATATCGCTATGCAACATCTTAATTATCCACTATAAATTGAAAAACTTATTGGTCTTTGGGTTTCATATTATTAGTATTATGTACTAACAATCTTATTATTTTAAGAGAGAGGATGGGCATCGAATGTCTGCAAAACAACTTGCATCGAAGGATAAGATCATAAAGGAAAATCCGGTGATTATTCGAAGCCAAAGACCTAATCCACCATTAATTGAGAATGCAAGGGATGAACCAGCTACTATTGACAATGCATATGATGAGACTGCACGCAACCTTATAGAAGATTTTGCAACTTTTGAGCAACTCATGGAAGATGTGAACACACACACACACATATGGAGCATCATGACAATGCAACTAATGACAATAATGACCAAGAATATCCAACACAATATGTTGATGAATACATCATGAAGGAGGCTTCAGCAAAATTGTATGAAGGTTGTACAATATCGGTAGCTTGTCATCAATCTATCAATACTCAAAGATTCAAGCTCAAGACAAAGATATCCAATATAGCTATTGACGCTATACTCAAGTACATCTCTTCTTTTTGTGTCTATTCTCATAGTTTTGTATTATCTACTAATATATAGAATGCGGGGTTTATAGGGAAATTATTGCCAGGAAGGAAATAACATGCCTAAAAGTCGGCAAGAGGACGCGAAATAAACTAATCAAGGCGCTTGGTTTTGAGTACGAAAGCATTCACGTGTGTCCTAATGAATGTATTTTATATTATAAAGATAAGAAGGACTATACCAGTTGCATTATATGTGGATCAGGAAGGTATAAGGATGGATTTCAGAGTGATAAAGTCCCCGCTAAAGTATTACGTTACTTTCCTATCATTCCAAAGATGAAGCACATGTTTAGAATGAAAGAAAAGGCTGCTCTCATGACATGGCATGCACACCAACAGTAACAAGGATGGGATTATCGTTATCCCGCAGATTCTAGGGCATGGAAATTTATAGAGGAGACATGGTCCGATTTTGCAACTGAACCTAGGCACATTCTGTATGGGGTTGGCAACGGATGGCTTCAATCCATTTTCACAACGAAGCGCCTCTTGGTCAACCCGCCGATAATGCTTGTAAATTACAATATTCCGCCAGATGAATCCATAAAACGTAGCCACATAATGTTGGTCATGATCATTCCAGGTATTTGCTTTAATATAAATTTAATATCTTTTTGAAATCGACTAACATTGATTGTGCATATAACAAAGGGCCTTCCCAACCAACGAATTTTGATGTGTACCTTTCTCCGTTAGTTGATGAGCTTCTACAACTATGGGATGGAGTGCCAATGGTTGATGCTTCTAGGACAAAATTTACGGGACAAAACTTCATCTTGAGGGGTATTTGATGTGGACAATGCATGACTACCCAGGCCTCACCGTATGTACAGGTGTGTGGTTAAATAGCCATTTACAATTTGACATGGTCGCGGATACAACATTTTAAGACCTTACATTGAAATGTAGGACTCCAAACAAAAGGCAAGTGTGCCTGTGTGCGTTGTGGTGAGAAGGTTACTACCGTTACTCCAAAGAAATGAGGAAGATGGTTTTGAGGGTCACGATAAATTTCTTTCCAGAACATCATCCATTGAGGTCGAGAAGAGTTGAAAGCAACGTGACACAAAAAAAGTCAATGACCTCAAAAGATTGGTTTAAGTTGTGGAATAATGTTGAAGAGAAAGCATGGATTGATGCATTCAATGAGGGGTGTGTGAAGGACGATGATATTGTGATGGATCCTCCCGATG
This sequence comes from Isoetes taiwanensis, assembly GCA_021234155.1. Classification (NCBI taxonomy): domain Eukaryota; kingdom Viridiplantae; phylum Streptophyta; class Lycopodiopsida; order Isoetales; family Isoetaceae; genus Isoetes; species Isoetes taiwanensis. Next base: position 28,126,042 of record JAJEKV010000006.1, read on the forward strand.
GTATGAAGTGGCTTTCAAGATTTTATCAATTGCCATATTGGACCGAATTAAAGTTTCACGAGCCTATTAGATCCCATGCACATAAAAAAAATGTGTCGAGAATCAATATGGAAACACATTACGGGGAGAGAAAGACAGAAGGAGCAAGAGGCGAGACCAACTTCAAGTCAAGCGCACAATGTGCTTGGATGAGATCAAACAAACCACCTCCATGGATTCTAACAAAGGGTGACTATCAAAAGGTGTGTGCTTCATTAAAATCTCTACGTACTCCAACTGGTTACTCCTCTTCCATGCGCAAATGTTGGACAAAGGGACTCAAGTCACATGACTTTCACAAGTTACTAGAGGTAAGTTATGCACACTTATTATACTCATTGATGTTTGTTTTTAACTTCACTATTTCTTGCATGTAGGAGTACTTGCCAATTGTTCTACCAGGTACTCTACCTTCAAACATTTGTGAACCCATTTTCAAGCTAGCCAAACTATGCAGGTATAGCACTTGTACCTTCTCATGGTTAATAATTCACTTATGTTGATGTTATACCATGTTGTAGGTGGTTGTCATTGAGGGAGATTACCATCAATGACCTACCAGGAATGAGAGAATTAGCAGCTGAAGTATTGTGCTTATTTGAAAAACAATTTCCCACTAGCTTTTTTGACATCCAAGTGCATTTAATTGTTCATCTGGTCGATGATATCGAGTGGGTTGGTCCAGTATCATATCGATGGATGTTTTTCCTCGAACGATTTATGAAGGTGCTCAAAGATTTTGTTCGTCAATTAGCAAGACCTGAAGGGAGCATGGCCGAGGGTTGGATTGCTCAAGATTGTAGATTTGCAGTTTGTCCTTATCTGAACTCAAGAGTTAAAGAAGAATTGAAGCTTCTAGCACCTGACGAGTGTGACGGTAGGCTATACAACAAGGGAACAACTTACACATTTGATCGATTGTCTACTTTGCAACCATGTGCCGTGGGATAACTCTGACCTTTCGGATGCAATCCTGCAATCGAACAGTCATTTCGAGTCGTACGATGTCCTGCTTGTTACGAGCCATCGTTGCGCGGCAAGTTTGGAACCGGCGCATGGGGAGGGTTTTTTCGTTCTCCCTCTTGAGGTCTCTCTTCAAACCCTCGAGGGAACTCTGCACGCAAGCTCTCAACAACTTCAGAGGTAGGGAAGGCTGCCAAATCCTAAACCCTACAGATTTAATAGGGTTTAGTTATCGGGGAATCAAAACAACTCCATCTGTTAATCCCACCGTTCAAATGGTAGCTTATGTCCCAAGAAATGACCCCGAAAAAAAAAATTGGCCATCCACCACATGGATGTGCCAATCCCCAAATTTCCCCTTTCTCGACATAGGGGCACGGCGGAAAAATGACTTGTTCCAACAGTTCGGCCAAACTATGAAGCTCGGAATGGGGTTCTAACTCTGGGCATAAGTCCAAAGCATCCAACTTACTGTAAGAACCAGGTATTATGACCAACAAAGCCAAACTCAAATCGCAAATGGCCATAATGTTTGGCTCATCCTTGAATGTTTGATGGTGTAAATAACCATTTAGCCTACAACTCTACGAGAGCATGTGTTAAGAATATGGGTAAGACATGCCGTATGTTAAGTAAAAGATAAGTTGGGGCAAATCTTGCCTTGTATTTTGGCCACATGGCCTTGGCTACAAAATCCTTGAAAAAGCAATGGCCACTAAATTTAAAATGCAAAAATATCTCTAAGGCATCTCGTGTTGTGGCATTATGGGTGATACCATGGCAAGGTATGTCTTAAAAGTAAAATATTTATGTATTTTTATATTTCTAAGGCAAAGCCGTTTACAAAAGAAAAATGGCAAAAAAAAGGGGCCTAAAGCACTTCCTCCTAAATAACTTTTAACACGTGAATTCTAACGAGGTAAACCTGTGAATGTCGATGATGCCTGGCTTCAGACAAAAAAAAATCGAATTGATCCGTTGCCTTTAATATGGAAAGGGCCTAATGCCGATTAAAGGTTCTGTTCTGGGATCGCTCTTTATAGATCCAGCAACACTCTCTTCACTGATGACAACATTAATTACTATTGAGTATAATACTAATATAGACCCCATTTTTAATGTCTTAAAATATACATGTCTATACATTGAATGAAACCATTGAAACGGAAGGAATGTTTTTTTTTATTATTACGTTACATGCAGGACCAACCTTCCAACCGAATAACCATTGAACTCCTAATCAACAATTTTTTTGAACCGAATCCATTCTTGGCGGCCCAGTTGCCTGTGTTGAATGGGCAGGAAGGTAGCAGTGGTTCTATACACAGGCATAGGCAAGGAGATTCCGGGAAATTTCAAACTTCATTTTTCTTTTAGTCGCTGACGATCCAAGTAGGGAGCAATCGATCTTCAAAGAACAGGAAGGTAAATCGTGCCATTTGTTTTTTAGAAGAGTGAGCAGCATGCAGCAGCAGACTTAGGTTTCCTTGTATTTCGTCCTCAGAACAACCAAGGAGCAATAATCAGGTAAGATTTGCTTCAATGCTTCTAATTTTCTTGCTTTATTTTTGTTTTCCTGAGCATGTTCTGAATGGCTGCCAAAAGTGCTTGTGCTGTCCATTTTGCAAGGTTGTTCGCATTATTTCTTAACTCAGTGCTTGTTGGCTCTTGCAGTTCAACTTCGTTACCATCCCTCAGAGCTACTTTGTTACCATCCCTCAGGCAATCGAGGGTAAAAGCAATCAAATCTCTTCCATTGCGCACAAAACGCTAAAGGACTAGGAGGATTGGGTCTGTCAATCCAATTTTGCACCTTCTGCATTTTGGATATTCCCATTAGGTCACTTGTTGGAATTGCTTAGCTATTTCGCTTGAATTTATCATAGGAGTGTTTCAGTCCGCGCGTATCTTTCTATAAACCAGATACCTTGCTGGATTTGAATGCGACTTTTTGCAGGAACATTTAGCAATTGAAGCTTTTAAAGCGGTATCCACCGTCCTCTCCAGATTTTTTGAGGGAAACCGGATTAACGATGATGATTAAGGTTTTTTAATCCAAAGGACTAGAAGTTGATTTTGATAATAGTAAAACTTTGTCTTGCCCTAGGGCTCAGTTATTTATGCAAAGAGTTGAGGCCAAGGAAACAAATGGTGCTGTACACTTTAAAATAATAAAAAGTCTTGAATTACTGTAGGTCTTGGGTTGAGAAAAGCTGATGTATTTATTTCTTAGCTTTCATGCATTGAAGTCAGATATCTTGTATGCTTCTTCTAATTATCCTAAGTTTTTGGGTTTCAGAGATCTGAAGGCAAGCAGTGTGCTTCTAGATGCAGATTTTGAGGTAAAGTTAGGGAGCTTAAGCAAGTTAAGTGAGCAACAGGACGAGGGCTGCAGGATGTATGACTTATTCTGTTATGGTAAAGTTCTGCTAGATATATTATCAGGATTAGATGTGAGTGACTCGCCTGATGCATACACAGATGCATGGATCAGGAAAGCCCTGCCATTGATGGATTATCAACACCAGCATTCTTTTGTCAGATTCATAGACCCAACTCTGGTTCTAGACGAGGATCATCTTAAAGAAGTAATGGTAGTGGCTGTTCTTGCTAGGCAATGTCTTGAACCCCATCTGGATGAAAGCTTTGGAATAGGTTTTGTGCTTGAATGCTTGAAAAATCCACAGGTTTTGCCTGAAAAGTGGACCAAGCTGGACAGATTTATGGTTGAATTTAATGGGCAGGCCTAATTTTTTATGTAATAATGTCCAAGTCGGGCCGGTCGGCATCGTGGAGATCGCAAAAATTTGCAGGTTGCTTGTCATGTACGTAGTGTTTTCCCTTGTCTCTCCTATCCGGGCGTATGTCAAACATATTGTTGGAAGACTACGCACCATCTCATAACGCTTCCCATAAAGAAAAACAAATATTACACATTGCCATGGATATTTACATCCAAATCTCGAAAAAGTTCGCCGGTGTTGATAATTTAAGAAGAATATGGCCCAACTTTTCTTATGTCTTTATCAACTTTGGAGCTGAAGATGATGTCTTTGGCTATGTCCCTAGGCATATCGCTACCTGGTTATCACTTACCCACCGTATTGATTTGAAATTCATCCCATAGCTTTATATTGTTTTTTTATGTCATTTAGCTTTGATTTTGTTCTCAAGGGTGAGTCTCAACGAAATCTCCTTTTCCAATTCAAATGGATAGCAGCTTCACGCTTATTTTCACCATGCTTTCGACCTTTTCATTTGTCGCCTTTAGGTCTCCTTCGAAGCTGCAGATTTTGATAGAGAATCTTGTAATGCTTGTTGCTCAATCTTCTCTAAAGATTCCTTTGTGCCCCCGACAAACTTGTAACAAATTAGCGGTATGATTATTGGTCGCTTCAAGTCTTTGAATCACGTTCCTGCAAGGCTGTCCGAAGTTCCAGAATGTGCTCTTCAAGTGCCTTAATTTTCTGCCACAAAATTTAGTCGGATGTCAAAGATAAAAAATGAAAAGCGCATCTGCATACAATATGGAACAGTTCAGATGTATGAAATGCCTGCGCAATATAGTCAAGCCAGTTGTCAGCTGAAGGATGTGTAACCAGGACTTGTAAGTGTTTGTTATGTTGTTGATGCTTACTGTTTTGGGTTCCAAATTAAGCAAAGTATGAGCAGAATATACTCCAGCAACTATAGCATTGGCATATACAAAGATGTTTTAAGTTTCTTGCAATATGGTTTGCATATAAAAATGTTATCAATGGTCATGCAATTCTAGCGGTCTTACATTCTATTACCTTACTATTATTTGTTGTTTGCCTTATCTTGCAGCCCACCTCTTCTAGACTGCAGCTGCGATTAAGAAGGTGCCAGCTTCTATACGATTTGGAATTCTTGTAAAATCACTCCCATGTGTCTATCTGTGTTGCTTATATGCCGCTATGTATGTACTTACCTTTTTTGTTCATTTACTAGTATGAAATGTATGATCAACCTCCGTCGGAAGAGGAATCTCGTCTTAGCAGTACTCTCAACTTCTGTAAGATGCAAAAGCATCTAGCAAGGCATGGCATTTGGCCAGTAGAGGAGCGACATCGAAAGGTAATTTTTTCTAGATTATGAAATTAGTAACGAATTCATAATTTAATTTTATATCATTTTTCTTGTGTAGGCTATTGAGCAATTGCTTCTTCTGGATGATATGGAAGTACAAGCTGATAATGAAGGTCTACCTAATAACGTTGAACAAGATGATATTTATGCACATCAAAATTATGATGATGAGCATGATGGTAGTGGTGCAGCAGGCAGCTATGCTTGCTGAAACAATATTGTATTTCTTTTGAATTAATAAAATTTTTCTTTTTGTTATGTTTTACTAATTCGTCCAATTTTTTTTTTTGTAACGGTTCATGAACTTGTAACGCGTTGCAAGGATTTTTTTTTTTTTTTAATATTGTTATTTGCAATGCGTTTCAATATTGAAACGCGTTTCTGTTTTAATTCTTTTGAAACGCATTGCAAGTTATTGACGCGTTTCAAACTTGTTATGCGTTACAAATCCGTTACGCATTTCAATTGACCCCATCATTCGTAACTCGTATCAAATCAACATTGTAACGCTATTTTTTAATTATATTATAATATTATTTTAGTTCAAAAAAGCGTATCAAAAAGCGTTACAAGCATAGGGATTTTCTTCTAGTGTTAGCATCTCAAATTTGAGAGTTTTGCTGCAATAACATTAACCTCCATTCTTTACTTGATCTACACTCTGTAAGAGCACTATTAATCAAAGAGGCAACAACCATCATATAGGACGGATTCCCAAAGGCGAACATGGCAGCCATAGAAGCAGGTAATATACTTCTACAGAAAATAACAGACACATACCTACCTTTTGGGGGAAAAATATTCATCACAGCAGGAGACTTTAGACAAATAGCTCCAATCGTTAAAAACGCAGGAAAGACCCCCACCCTTATGGAGCCATTTCAATGTGCTACAACTCAATGAGCCAGTCCGAAATGCCACAGACCTAGAACGTATACACTTTGTCGATGCAATCGGTGAAGGAAAACTCCTTGAAAACATTCCACTAACATTATTCAAAACAACTACGAACATCCAAGAAGCCATTAAGTCTCTATACGACAACACGTACTTAGCAATCCAGACATTTATGAGAAAAGGGAATTCCTGTCACCTAAAAACATCATTGTCGATGAATTCAACAGCCGGATTCTACAAATGCTTCTAGGCTACTTGAAGAAATACTTCAGTGTTGATAGACTTACAGAAAATGACCAACTTATAGAAGACCGCCCAATGGCAACAACAAACTTCCTCAATGGTTACAAACACCCAGCACTTCCCCAACACGAACTCGAACTAAAGCCCAACACAATATGCCATCTAACAAAAACCATAGACAGAGATAGAGGCTTGGTAAAAAAATGCAAGAGTAATGGTATCTTCAATACACAACAGATTTGTGATTTTCAAACTACTTACAGACGAATCGCAACATAAAGGAAATGTTCATCCCATCTCCCCAGTATACTTCTTGTCAGTCAGATGATCGACCATGGACCATTCATAGACGACAACTTCCATTGCGACCAGCTTACTCAACAACATTCAATACCTGCCTAGGACTTACACTCGACAAAATAGTCCTCGACCTGCGAACTGAAGTTTTCACACACGGCCAATTATACACAACACTCACTCGTGTCCGAAGAAAAGAAGATGTACTAATTCTTTTGGATCCAAACAACATAGCACAGACTACAACAAACGTGTTGTACACAGAACTCTTACCATAAACCAGGTACGCACAGAAGAAGAAGAAGAAGAAGAAGAAGAAGAAGAAGAAGAAGAAGAAGAAGAAGAAGAAGAAGAAGAAGAAGAAGAAGAAGAAGAAGAAGAAGAAGAAGAAGAAGAAGAAGAAGAAGAAGAAGAAGAAGAAGAAGAAGAAGAAGAAGAAGAAGAAGAAGAAGAAGAAGAAGAAGAAGAAGAAGAAGAAGAAGAAGAAGAAGAAGAAGAAGAAGAAGAAGAAGAAGAAGAAGAAGACGACCACTACTCTCCACGTCAATGATATAGGCAGAGCATCCATGCCTTAGGGCACTGATGTTCTGCCTATATCATGGGCACTGCATTAACAGTTGTACCTCGATTCAACTCCCAAGGATGCTACAAGAACTTTTCAACCTCACTCCGGGATATATTTTTATCTAATCTATATATATCGAACTATATATAAAATTTAAATAAATTGTTTCTATTATTCCATAATACTATACAACCCATTTTTACATATTTTTTAATTCTCCTTGGTTTACAATTAATAAAATGCAAAAAAGCAATTACCCATCACCCACAGTCAATCACTTAATAATCAGAACTATTTAAAACTCCCAAAGGAGCACAAGGCGCTGAATCCGCCAGCGCTAAATTCTTGTATATATATATAATCAAGAAAAAGGGTCGAAAAGATATTTTAGAGATAAGTCCTATTATTGTGTAGGGGCTTAATTTAGTTCTGAAGGTTAAATTTAGCATGAAGATATACAATCCAATAAGTTGGAGGCAAGGTATTTTTGAAATTCAGGGTTGCCTAGTTCGGCGCAAGATGCATGAGATCGGTCTGGCTTATCAGTCGGATTGATCGATAAGCCAGACCGATCAAGTAGTATGTTTACTTTGTTTTTAACCTGATGTGTAGTTCGTTTGTGAAGAATTTGGAGTGGGGAGATATCCTTGTGAATTGGGGTAAACCAGCAAGTATTGGACATGAATGCTAGTAGTAGAAAAAGAAAAAGAAGTTACGAGACATCTAATGGTATTCAAACTTTGTTTGTTTTGCTATTATTTTGGTTGCCAGGCTCATTTAATTGGAATCTTGGTTGCAATTTAACAATCTATACTTCTTTACTATTTATTGACATTGCTCGCTCATCTAAATCGGATTATGTTTGCAACATTATAAAATTCTTTTAATTTATAAATTCTTTTAATCATATTTATAATGATTTGTAACATTGAGTGTTTGATCTTCTGTTATTTCATAATCATGCCAACAATAAATAGTATAGAGAAGAAACCATTGCGAAGAAAATGAATTGTACTTTTGCATTTATTATCAATCATCAGTACATAATTCCAAATGACTTTGAACAATAGCAACTACATCGTCGGGTATTTTTTCAACCTGTTTCATGGAAACTGCAGAGGTCTTTGGCTTCCAACCATAGATTATTGATTGGACATCCACCCATTGTCGTTGTTCACTTGGATTTGGCTTCCATCTTTTGTAGCAACATCCATTGTATTGATCTTTCAAACTCTTCCTACCTTTAGTGAGTGGCTTCCACCATTGGATGTGAACTCGAAGACACTCTTTTAGGCCATCCTTTTGTTTAGTCGGTTCTTTTTCAGGTTTAAACTCCTCTTTTGGTTTACCACTTGCAGGGCCACAATACACCACTTCATGATCTTCTTCATTGTCAGTCATCATTATAGGAACAACATCTAGAGGTTGATGGAGCATCCACTGTGAACGAGGCCAAAATCCATCTTGCAACTTGGAATTTCTTACTGGAGATCCCTGTATTTCTGCTATGACATTTTCCCAATATGAAATCACTGGTCGCACTACTTCTTGATATTTGGAACCAAAATGCCCATTTAACCCAATTTTAAATCTATGTATTTTGAAATGCCAGATATGATATTTTCCTCTTCCCCCATATGTTCATTAAGGGGCACAGGCTCAGGTTCACCTTTGGGCAATATTTGTCTACCAGCATCATCTTTTTTAAAAAGTTCAATACCATCTTCAGGCTCCCATGCCGCCTGCTTAGGATGCACCTTATACTGCATTTTAGGATCTCCTTTATCATCTAGATATAACCGAAAATGTAATGGCTTCGTATGCCCCACCAATTTATTACGGCCATCTTCTATATAGCCATCCACAAATTTCTTAAAATCAGGGACTTCTTGTATGAGGTATGGAACGTTTCCAGCAGATACACATGTTTCATATATCTCAAATAATTGTGGCAAAGTGTGTGCATGCCTCTTCCTTAAACTGTCTCCAAATCTGCTAAAGAAGGCATCAATATCCTCATGTGTATGTCCAACCATAAGAAACGCCATCACTATCTCTTTAAAATGTCCCCTTGCCACTAACATTGCCAAATATGCCAAGACAAATCGATTCTTGTTCTCAGAGACACAATTATCAACCTGCAAGAGTAGAACTTTTGGCAGAGGCTTAAAATCATGATGTTCGACTCGCGTTAATTGCTTGCCATCTGTTCTTGCCAACAATGCTTTATGAAGGGGTTGTGTTGCTGAGGTGAAAGTTGGAGTTAAATCTCCTCTATCTCCAACGTTGTAACTCTCTAAATTCCGCAAACATTTTGCAATAGAACCTATTGTAAAGTTTGGGTCAAATGACCAATTCCATGTGGCAAAATGACCATATGAAGCGGGACCATGCCCATGAGTGAGGATTCCTGCTAAAGCCATAGGCAATTGCATAGCATTCTTTGTAGTGTTTGGATTTGGTTTTAACCTAGGAATGCATGTCTTCTTTTGATCCATCTTATCATGTATCAGACACAAAAATTCTTGTGGCCTCCCGAAAGACAAATATCTCCATGAATAGTAAATGTTGCGGCAACTTCGCTGTTCCATATTGTGCCTATCCATTTTATCACGAAGTATATCCCTCTCATGTGGATTTTTTGTGCTTTCCAACCTGTTCTTCAAATCTGTACATGTTTCACATTTTGAAAAGCTACTATTTTCTCGTGAAATAAGGACATCTTTGAAATCTTCATTCCACAAGCGGCTAAAGCTAGATTGGGAGATGTGTGGTAGTCCTTGCATGTTTAGAGATTCATTCACTTCCTTTAACATGGACATCATATTGTAGGTAGGTGGCATCACCTTTTGATAATCTCTCTCTCCATCACATGTAATTCTGCTTCGATGTGGCATCTGATTAGCTGTAACATCTATCAATTGTGTAAGTGCAACCTTTGCAGCCTCCATTCTTTCTGTACTTCGCTTTACAAGTTTGTTTCCATGCATGCCTTTTTTTGCTCCATTAAGCCACTTGATTCTCCTGTTATAGAAGGTGGCTTTACAAATCCCATAAATTGTATACCATCCTTTACAACATACGACTTTTCCATCAAATAACATGCCCTCGTATTTTCCATCTTCACCTTTTACACTTGCTGCAAAGCTATCATATGTGAAAGTTGTCTGATCATCAAATTTCAAAGAATGATATTCGGTCCGGGCAGTTAAGATCTTCTCTCGATTAGCATATTGGCAACAATGCTTTGAGCAACAATCAATAGATGCAACAATAGCAATATTCTCCATATCACAAGGGTCACCCTTGGCTTTTTTCACTACTAATTTGGCTCTCTTTCTCTTTATGAAACGATAAGGACGCTTGTATTTCTTCATTCCTCCCCCCACATTAGTAACTTCTTCGTCAATTACGTGCTTTGCTCCAATCAATGATTCTCCATTGAGTAATATCAAGTTTTTGATAGGCCACCGCATAAGCTTTCCAATATCGAATGAATTATTGTCAACCAGCATCTCAAACACTGTAATTCCAAGGTCATCTTCTCCCAAGTAGGCACTATCAACAACTTCGTTTGTGAAGGCCACAACGATAAAAGCAAATCCCAACTTATTGTTCTCTTTGTCTAGGACAATCACCCTATTGCCTGGCCATGTAGATCTATCATTTGGATTGAACTCATGACCGGTTTCTTTAGGCGAGTTCATTCCTTTAGGTCTGGAAGCATGACTTTCAACATTTGGTGCACCTGTTAACAGTAGCCTCAAGTCGCTCTTCCTCCATCTCACAAAAGAACCAATATGCTCCAGTAGATAACTATGTGATGGAGTTGTAGGTTTATCATAGACAACCGTTAAAGAAATAGTGACATATCCATCACCTAATATTTGGTTGTGGCAATATCTGTTTGGATCCATGGTGAATATGGTTCCTTCTGCTACATTTATATCATTCTCCATGAGTGCAACGTGCATTCTTTCTTGCATTTCCTCGCTCTGTTATTAGCATTTTTTCTTGGTTACATAATGCACATAACAATTGGGTCAAAGCATGCAGCTGGGGGGCATTTTTGCGCCAGCCAAGCACCCCCTAAGCACCTAATGTGGGAAATTTTACTTATTTTTATCTTTTTTTGTATAACTCCGATGAAGCTGAAATTTTGTATTCCAAGGCGTAATATGAATGCGTTTCAGGGAAAAATATCAAAAAAATAAAAAAAAAATATATTTTTAAAAAATACAAAGAAAATAGTTTCGGAAAGCACCCCCTAAGCACCATGTGTCGCTGACACGAAAAGTGTCCCCCACCTCCATGCTTTGACCCAATTTCATAACTTGAATAATTGATGCTATCCACACCTGAGAAGCCATGATGTCTCTATAACGATAACTATAAATGCCAACGTGCTTAAGCTTCTTGAACCTGATTAGAAAAGTTCCAACACACGTTGAAGGTTACAAGATAGATAGATGATTAGATGTTGATTGCTCAAATATTTTGAATAGTTAGTTAAGTCTATTTAGATTGCCTACTCAACCTAAAACACGTAGTGTGTGTACCTTAGAAACCATAACAAAATGTATTGTTGCTCTTTAGCTTCAAACCTGCAATATCAAATAAGAAATTTAATTTCTTAGAAAGTAATAAAATATACAATTGATTTATAGAATATTTAATTGAATTGGTGTTTTTTGTTATGGAAGTGATCATAGGTAGTGAAATCTTTGCTACCGTGCATAAGATATGGAGGCACACCTATTCTTTGAATGTTTTCATTGTCGTATGAGGCATGGCTTGGCAGAGTGAACCTTATATAGAATAACAAGGCCTAATAATTGAATTGGATACCTAACCATGGTCGTATGAGCTGAGGAAAGAAAGTTCCAACACATGTTGAATGTCATAAGATAGATAGATAAATAGACCTTGATTGCTCAAATATTTTGAATAGATGAATTGAGGGTAACTAACACATTATCTAAGTCCATTTACACTGCCTACTTAACCTAAAACAAAAAGCGTGTGTACCTTAGAAACCATAACAAAATGTATTGTTGCTTCTGTTTAGCTTCGAGCCTGCAATACCAACTAAGAAATTTAATTTCTTGGAAACTAATAAAACATTCAATTGATTTATAGAATAATAATATTAATTGAAAGATATTTGATGTTTTTGGTTATGAAACTAATCATAGGTAGATGAAATCTTTGCTACCGTGCATAAGATATGGAAGCGGACATATTCTTTGAATGTTTTTATTGTCGAATGAGACATGGCTCGGTAAAGTGAATCCCATGAAAATAAATAGCAAGGCCTATTAATTGAACGGGATATCTAGCCATGGTCCTATGAGCTGGCGCTTAGGAAACAAAGTTCCAACGTGTGTTGGATGTGAGTTAGTTTCAGGCTTGCAGTAGACGCAAAAAGTAAGTTCCAACTTCCAACATGTGTTGGATATTGGATAGGTTTAGGGTTAGGGCAAACGCCAAAAAAGGCAAATCTCGAATTTAGGGTTCCAACATGTGTTGGATAAGTTTAGGATTAGGGCAGACATTCAAAAAAGCAAACAAACTTAGGGTTATGGCATTTTATTTTGCTGGAACAGAGCAGACACCACGCTCTCGCATTTTCGCTCTGCCTTCCAGATTCTTGTTCGCTCTCTGGATCTAGATCTTAGTCTTCAGATATGCTTCTAAGCGGAGAGATCATCAGATGTAAGCGGAGAGCTCTTCTATGGCAGACCTCCAACACCTGCCATTTTCGCTCTGCCTTCCAGATTCTTATTTGCTCTGTTTTTTCCATTTTTCATTTGCTGTGAGCGGAGAGCTCTTCTATGGCATACCTCTGCTGTATCAAACAAGAGCTAATCTGGTATGGCCGGCATGTATTACCACAGATGGCCTGTCACAGATGGAGCTTGAAGATTTGATTCTTCACAAAATCATTTCAACTCGACTCAGCCATGAGTTTTAGAGCTTGACGAAGCTATTGATAGAGCCAGATCTTTTCGTATACCTGCCATTTTCGCTCTATTTTCCAGATTTTTATTTCCTCTGAGAATGGAAAAACTCAAACATAGCTCATATATATTTATGTAGTTTGATTGTGGAATGGCTCTTTTTAGATTGATGCGATCTCGCTTCCAACATGCGTTGGATATTTGGCTTGTGTAAATTACACTTGTATTTTATAACTAAGACTTCATGGGACATGATTACATTTTTATTAATATTCGTCTCAATATTTTTGACAGACATCAATGCGAGGTTTAGAGCAATTTCATTGGAAGACGTTAGTTTTGAAGACTATGACATGAAGCAAGATCTAATAAAGAAGAAATGGTTTTTTGAAGTGTTACATGGGTATACATCTTTCAATGATGTTTGCTTATTGGATGAGGATCGAAATATTTATGGAATATTATTGAAGCTTCATGATGTGCCTAGTGAAGATGGTAATTGTATGCTTGAGGCTTTGGTGGAAAATCCATGGGAGAACAAAATTTATGGATACTCTATTTGCTTTGAAAATTTTGATGTTAATAGAATGGTCCAGACTGAGGAAATTGAAGTCAGTTGTCGACGTTATGGTTGGAAGCTGCCTAATTATAATGACTTAGAAGCAGCTGGTCTGCGTTCTCATGATGATCTTTATGACGGGCTTCGTATGATTTGTTCAAAATTATCCAGAGAGGATACTGGTTCTCAAGTTTATGCAAAGCTTGCAAACAAGACGCCTAAAGGTACTCAGAGTTGTTCTAAATTATTGAAGAAGAAAAAAGATGCTCCAAAATGTATGGAGGATGTACAAAAAAAGAAAAAGAAGTCCCCGGAAGAAAGCAAGGAGAAAACTAAAGAGGACTCAAAAAATAAGAAAAGAAAATCTCAAGAGGAAGGGAAGGAGAAAGTGTTAGCCAAAAAAGGGAGCACAGATGCCAATGTCGTAAAAATATCAAAGGATAATGCCATAATTTGCTTACCGGGGTCACCAAAGGATACTGTTGAGAAGTTGCCATTAAAACTGAAGTCAGATGATGGAAAAAAGGATATGGGTAGTGCAGGAAGTTCGAAGAAGAAGAACAAACAGGAACTTAGCATTGGAGAGGCAGTTAAAGAAGATTCAAAGTATTTTATATTTGGTTTTCCGCTTCCCATCATGATCAACGTTCATAACTGCATCATTCCTGAACTTAGTAAATCTAAGGAATTTGCACAATGGAACTATCGGAAATTCAACCCAAGTCATGTTCAGTGGCTACGAAATGAAATGTTGAGGCATCCGACTAGCACACCGGAGACCGCTGACCTATTACCTATAGATGCTGCTACATTACGGCCTCTTTGTGTAAAGAAATTGGATGAAGTTTGCAGCAAAGATATGAGGTTCGTAGTAATAGCTGGTTAACATTCCATGAGGGCGATGCAGTTACTTTCAAATGAATCTTCAGAATACAAGATAAGGTGGGGCATGCGTGCAGCCAGGATCATTGCTCATGACACACCAATGTTAAAGTTAATGGAAATCTCGTCTGAGGCAAACAAAAAGAATGAAAAAAAAAAATTGTCTCACCTTTTCTAGACCAGTTTGAGCAGGCTACAGCACAATGGGAGATCATGAAATGCCCTCCAAAACCAATTCAAGGAAAGCCGACTAGTGCAGAATTTAAGGTGGTTATTTGGTTTTGTTACTTTTTATAATTCAACATCACGCTTCCAACATGTGTTTAAAATTAAAGGTTTCTTAATAGTTAAATTCATGATTCAACTTCCAACGAGTGTTGGCAGTTTCTAATAGCTCTAATTTCTATTATGCAGGAGTTTGCTGAAATTGCAAAAGTCACATTTGGAGGGAAGGCTTCAGTGTCTGTGATTTACAACCTTTTAACAGCAGAGAGAAATATATTTGATAAGTGGAGCAAAGCTATTGATGTGACGGTCCTTCGCCCGACACTTGCTGTTACGGAAATACTTCACACAAAGCCTAAGATCTCACGGGTGCAGAACCTACACGTCATCCCCAAGTCCCAAATAATATGTTGCGGTCTCCCTAAGCTACGGGTCTCTAGCTCGGGAAAAGACCTTCACCCAGAAGCAACTCGACGTGACCAGCGTCGAGTCCGCACTAGCGAGCTTCGTCAGTGCCCACTCGCTAATGCTGAGTGCTTAACACTCACGGCCTCGGTTTCTGCTTATTCTCCCCGGAGAGTTGTGGGCAGACCAAGGTGCCATCCAGGCTAGCAACATGAACTATTATAAGTATTTCTACAGAAATGCTAACTTGGAGAGAATCTTATGATCAAAATACATTTTGAAGGTAACCTATTCTCACTATTAAAAGGAAATATTATGAAGGCATAATTGTTAGCAAGAGGAACTGAACCCTAGCCATTCAATTCACAAATAAGGCTTATCCATTAAAAAGGAAATCTTATGAAGGCATAATTGTTAGCAAGAGGAATTGAACCGTCGCCATTCAATTCACAAATAACAGGCTTAACCAACTCATTAAGCATTAGAAAGCATTAAGTTAAGCATTCTTTTAGTATTCAACGATGAAGTTCTGAAATATTATACAGAAACCCTAAGGGCAGTTCCGGAATCTACAGGTGAAGCTACGGCTCTTCATAAACTCGGCCGAAAATTCAAGTAAAGCATAAAGGTAAGTGATTTTAACGATTTCAGAGGGATCTAACAGCTGGTGATCGATTAGCCAGGGATTTCGGCCTTTGGGTTCGCTGAAGACCCTGATGTTCATGGTTTCTTCTAAGCAGGAATGAAGAACGAAATTTACAAGGCAGCCTGTGTTTTTTCTCTGATATTGCAGCCCATGATTACCCCCTGCTCTTAAGATGGATTATCCTTCCTTTAACAAAACATCAGACATTTTCTTACCTCTAAATCGCTTCCTTGCAACCTTCTTATCTCTCTCTCTTTCAATCACGAAATCTCACTCTTCCTTCCTCTGTCTCACGTTTTTCCCCCTTTCCCTAATTCTAACCTCCTTCAATTATTTCGTTGCCACATCACCTCTTATGCCACGTCATCTCCTTATTTATTTTATTTAATATAGCTTAGAATAATCACAATAAAACTTACATCACATTCTTATCCCCTTTAGGATTCGACGTCCTCGTCGAATAAAACTCACATCACATTATTACGAAATATACTCCTTCACAAGTTCATGTATTTTTTATACTTAACAAGTTTGATACATCTTTTAGATAGCCTTATTCCATGGCATGATATAGATTGAAAGAGGTTCGAAAAATCTTTAGCATATTTTGCTTCGGCCTCGTTTAACTCCATCCACGTTGCATCCTCTATAGAGTAATCCGCCCATTGTATAAGAATTTCTTTGATCGTTCTACTTCGCAGCTTCCGTTCCCGATACTGCAATATTTGGGATGGCATTATCTCAAAGGTGTTATTCTCCTGGATTAATTGCAAATCCGGAAGCACTTGATCTCCGTCATGTAAAGAGGGTTTTAATAAACTGACATGAAAAACATCATGAATCTTTACATGTGGTGGCAGCTCTAATTGGTAGGCTAGGTTCCCCACCCTTTTAATGATTTTGAAAGGACCAGCATATCTTGGAGCAAGTTTGCTACATTTCCCAATTCTGAGCTGTCTTTTCTTCGGTTTAACACGGAGATATACAAGGTCTCCCACCTTGAATTCTCTATGTATTCTATGCTTGTCACGCAAATTGCTTACGTCTATGTTGTGCTATACGCTAGCTTTGCTCCTTATAAGCTGCACTTTATGCATATTCCTCCAACATTTGTCTAGAAATTTCAGATTTAACCATGGGATCATACCAATTTATTGGGGCATAACAATCCTGTCCATAAAGTGCTTCAAAAGGTGTCATTCCTATTGATTCTTGTTTAGAATTATTGTAAGCAAACTCTGCTAAAGGTAACAATCCTTCCCATTTCTTTGGATTATCTTGACAGTACATCCGCAACATATCCTCAAGAACCCTGTTTACTCTTTACGTTTTTGCCCATCGGTTTACGGGTGATAGGTGTGCTCATCTGCAATTGAGTTCCAACTCCCTTGAAAAATGAAGTCCAAAAGTTACTAGTAAACCTTGGATCTCTATCTGAAACAATACTTGTAGGAATGCCATGTAAACGAAAGATGTCATGAATAAAGATATTAGCAGTTTCCTTCGCTGTTATTGTTTTTCTAACTGGAAAGAAGTGAGCATGCTTAGTTAACCTGTCAATCACCACGAGAATAGCATCCTTTCCTGTTTGTGTTCTTGGCAATCCTACTATGAAATCCATCTTTGATAGATTCCCATTTTCTTTCCGGAATAGGTACTTGGCCGCAAAAGGCCAGTGCCCTAATGCATTCGGCCTTAACACATGAACACATCACACAATTTTGGATATACTTACGAACATAATCTTTTAATCCTGGCCAAAAGAAACTTCTCTTTACCTTGTGATATGTCTTATGAAACCCTGGATGACCTGATATTACTGCATCATGACATTCATTTAGTATCTTCTTTTTAATGTGATCTATTGCAGGAATACAAACTCTTGATACCAATTTTGTGACGGTCCTTCGCCTGACACTTGCTGTTACGGAAATACTTCACACAAAGCCTAAGATCTCACGGGTGCAGAACCTACACGTCGTCCCCAAGTCCCAAATAATATGTTGCGGTCTCCCTAAGCTACGGGTCTCTAGCTCGGGAAAAGACCTTCACCCAGAAGCAACTTCGGCGTGGACGGCGTCGAGTCCGCACTAGCGAAGCCGTCGGCTGCCCACTGCCTAATCTTTGAGTGCTTAACACTCACGGCCTCGGTTTCTGCTTATTCTCCCCGGAGAGTTGTGGGCAGACCAAGGTGCCATCCAGGCTAGCAACATGAACGATTATAAGTATTTCTATAGAAATGCTAACTTGGAGAGAATCTTATGATCAAAATACATTTTGAAGGTAACCTATTCTCACTATTAAAAGGAAATATTATGAAGGCATAATTGTTAGCAAGAGGAATTGAACCCTAGCCATTCAATTCACAAATAAGGCTTATCCATTAAAAAGGAAATCTTATGAAGGCATAATTGTTAGCAAGAGGAATTGAACCCTCACCATTCAATTCACAAATAACAGGCTTAACCAACTCACCAAGCATTAGAAAGCATTTAAGTTAAGCATTCTTTTAGTATTCAACGATGAAGTTCTGAAATATTATACAGAAACCCTAAGGGCAGTTCCGGAATCTACAGGTGAAGCTACGGCTCTTCATAAACTCGGCCGAAAATTCAAGTAAAGCATAAAGGTAAGTGATTTTGACGATTTCAGGACGATTTCAGAGGGATCTAACAGCTGGTGATCGATTAGCCAGGGATTTCAGCCTTTGGGTTCGCTGAAGACCCTGATGTTCATGGTTTCTTCTAAGCAGGAATGAAGAACGAAATTTACAAGGCAGCCTGTGTTTTTTCTCTGATATTGCAGCCCATGATTACCCCCTGCTCTTAAGATGGATTATCCTTCCTTTAACAAAACATCAGACATTTTCTTACCTCTAAATCGCTTCCTTGCAACCTTCTTATCTCTCTCTCTTTCAATCACGAAATCTCACTCTTCCTTCCTCTGTCTCACGTTTTTCCCCCTTTCCCTAATTCTAACCTCCTTCAATTATTTCGTTGCCACATCACCTCTTATGCCACGTCGTCTCCTTATTTATTTAATATAGCTTAGAATAATCACAATAAAACTCACATCACAATTGATCTGTATAACAAGGGTGAATTGCCAGATTGGAAAGGGAATACTGGAGGTGCTAGAAGTGGAAAGGAGATAGTGTTATCATTGTTTCGTTGCACGCAACAATTAAACATTCGGGAATTAGAATATGTTGCGAATGCATTGTTGAAAGGCTCAATTCCTTGGAAGAGCAAGAAGGCAAATGAACGGGGGCTAGAACATGTGGCAGAGTATGCTGATAGGTTGAAAGAGTGTCGAATACTAAAACAGGGCATGTTAACTCATATGAAAAAATATACGCGGGACCATAACTTGACCTTGTCAAGGTTATTTGCAGAGAGTCCTACAATCGCTTCATCATGGGAGCAACTTAGAGGCTATTGTTCAGCATGGTGCAAAGAAGTTTTGGATAAGAGTAAAAGTAGTAGGATGCCAAGCCTCGCCACTGATCAGCTTGAAGCCATGTGGGATACAGATCATGGGCAAGTTAGAATGGACCATAAAGTTATCGTTGTGTACAATATAGGACCAAGGGTCACAAAGACTAGAGATGTAAGGGTTTTTGAGAAAGAGAGAACTATAGATTTAATTGTAGTTCACACACAAGAAGGGTGGAAGAAAAAAGATTTTGAAGATATTATTAACCTTGGTGGCTGACATCAATAAAGAGGTATGTTGTGATAAGGATTTGCAGTTTGGAATACTTCCAGATTATTTCTTAAATTTATTGAATCTTGGTTTTTTCTTTATGCAGAGCTCTTATTCTTATCTATTTTTCCTGACACCGCATGAGATACATGATTGTACAGAGACCTTAAATGCTACTGAAGGCAAAGTGCAAATTCTTTTTGGTTACCATGAAACTAATGCAACAGATAAAGGTGTCCTTGCACTAAAGACCTTTGTCATTCTTGCACGTGTTTCAAAGGATGCAAAAGGATCACTAGAATCACTATTATACAAGGATTGCTCACTATATTTTCAGACAGACGATCCAGCTCCAGATTATGATCCAGTTTTACAGGTTGAAGATTCTAAAGAATTGGATTTATATCTGAAGCCTATGAGCTATTCAATGGCCAGTGGATTGCAAGGTGGCGGGATTGTAAAAGATATTATATTGAGAAATGGTATACTTAGGTTTATTGATGCTCTCTCTAGGCCGAACCAAACAATAGTGGAGGTCAATTGCGGAGGCAATGTTGCTCGGGAAGCATTGCTACTTGATAGGCAAGTGATTGTCTTAACAGATAATGCTATTCAAAAGACTGCAATTGAATCCATTATATCTGAGTTCTCAAAGCTGTCTCTATTTCACATACTCAAGAAAAGGGCACAGGTAAACTTGGGTATATCATGTGAAGTTCAGGAACTAGAATCCACATCTACAGCTTTTCAGACTGCACAGCAAGTTTTGTCTACATCTTCTCCAAAAGAGCTTTCTCATAAAGATGCAGAAGATGAAGATGTAGATGTAGATGTGGATGTAGATGTAGATGGGAACATGTATAAAGATGTAGAGGAAGCACAGAATGTAGAAGCTCATCATATACCCTTCCAGGAGGAAGATTTACACTCCCCTGCAAGAAAGGAAGAGGCCATGCCGAAGTCTGGAGAGCATGACAAAGAACATAATGGTGGAGAAGAACATGAGGTAGAGTTACAAGAGGAAGGGTTGCACTCCCCAATGCTTGCAAACAAGGAAGGTGACGAAAATCCAGGTGAAAATCTTTTCTATGTTCCTAAGAGAAATGCATTATGTTTTAGAGCTTATGGCTCTACAAGTGATTTTGAGGTTAGAAATATGTTAGAAGAGATTCAACTTGATGAATATGGCTCAAATTTGAACCTTGATTTAGGTGACGCATAATGTATCACCTCAAACATATGTTCGATGTTTCAACTAATTATTTTCTTCATTCGTAGGAATATGATGATGGTCGAATGAAGGATCCAGAGCTTTTTTTATGAATGTCCAAAACCTCTTTATATCCAGTATATGTTGTAGATTTCTTGTCATTGTAAAGACAAGAACGATATGGTTTTATAATCATACAGTTTGATTATGTTAATAAATTATAAAATGCTCTTTTCATACCCGTTACAATTGCTCTTTGTGTGATGAACTAATTGAATAACTCTCAATTTGTTAATAGATATGGAAGTTGTACAAGCAACACCAATATTTCAACAAGGCCCGCGGAAACTTATTATTCTTGATATGAATGGAGTTTTATTGAAATGTGTACGTTTGGCAGATAATACACATGAGATCATAGTCAGACCGAACTGTCTTGCTTTTATCGAACACCTTCTAAAGTTTGCAGAGGTTGCAATTTGGACAACAATGTCCGAGACAGGTTTACTGACTTGTTTGGAAAAGATTGTGCCCAATGACAAGGTCTTCAAATTCTTATGGTGTCAAAGTAAATGCACAAATTTAGGTTATGACGAGCTTTTCCATAAGAGGCCATTTTTTATCAAAGATCTCAAGAAGGTATGGAGGCAATATCCAGAGTATAGTGTGCATAACACTATTATGGTTGATGATGATTACAGAAAATCATTTCGAAATCCAAAATATGTTGTCTTGCATCCTTTCCAATATAGGGGAAGTAAGGAAGATAATTTTCTAATGGAAGCTTTATTGTCTTATTTACGAGAAGCATGTAATAGTGGAAGCACACATGAGTTTCTGAGATGTAATTTCAAGAAGGAGTTTTTTCGTGAAAAATGGGAAGAAAATTCTGATGATGTACAAAAATCTTTATATTATGCTCAAGAGTATTGGGCACCTAGAGAAAATGTTGGATCAGCTCCTGGATCTGAAACGAAGACTAATTTCACGTATAATGATTGCAGTGATAGTAAAGGGAGCAATTCTCGTGATATTAGACAACATGATCAGCCTAGAGCTTCTCGTGTTAAAAGGTATACAACTACCAACAGCCAAGTCAGAATGTCTAATGCTGCGACAATGTTGTTGGCGTTAAATACAGGATATCAAGGTAGACGCATCAATGCAGGCTTAGCAAGACAATATTTGCAATATAAATTGTGAGAAAAGGATGGCTGAACAGCCAAGTCAGAATGTCTAATGCTGCGACAATGTTGTTGGCCTTAAATACAGGATATCAAGGTAGACGCATCAATGTAGGCTTAGCAAGACAATATTTGCAATATCAATTGTGAAAAAAGGATGGCTGATATTGGATACTATCTAACCATCCCTATTGTACAACTTTTTCCTAAATGTATAATCTTAAAAGCAATTTGATCATTATACATTCTATTTATATGTTCTTTATAACATAGATGTTGCTCAATAAGAAAAAGTATATTTATCGTATCTAGCATTCTATGTTTCGTATAAGGTGGACAATACAAAAACTATAGAGCAACATGTCCAATTCAATAACCAGTTTTGTTTAAGGTGAATGGTGTAAGACCTATAAAGCAATTGTGGTTCTATCTTTACTCCCTTTCTTTCTTTTTTTTCTAAGCATATGGATAGTTTTAATTAATGGTTGAGAAATAGCGCTTGCTCACTTCAAGTGAGCAAGTTGCCTAAACTTTTATGAACGTAGTTAAAGTTCAATCTCCTCCTCATTGATATGTCAAATAATGTGTATACTAGATAGCCAATGTAATCCCTTTGGCGTGCTACCCAGATGCATGGGTCCAAACTATGCAGTAGGCATTTGATCTTGGGTCTAGTTGGCTCCTATGGCCAATCTACGAGCGTCGAAAGCTCCATGTTTTTTATTGCATTTACTCATCTGTGTGTTTAATTGATATAGCTCTTACTATATTACTGATGGCTTATAAATGTTGAGAAAGATGCCATGTTTTTTATTGCATGTACTCATCTGTGTGTTATTGATATAGCTCTTACTATATTACTGATGGCTTATAAATGTTGAGCAAGATGTGAAGTACCATATTCGGATGCAAAATCTCAAATTAATTCTTATTTCTGGAATTCCTATTTTTGATTAATAGGAAAAGATTGCACCATTATCCTTCAAGATCCTTCAAGATTGTGTAGAAAACTATGCAAAGTCATATCAGTTAGACTTGAATAAGTCTAAATTTTGCTAAATATGTCATAAGTATGAAAAGCTGTTTTCTATTCCTCACCCTCCTGGATCCGGATAAGATTGTAGGCACCTTGAAGATCAATCTTCGTGAAATAATGCGCACCTTGGAGTCACTCCAACAACTTTGGGTTCAGAGGAAGCGGATATTAATTCGGCACTGTGATTTTATTGAGGCGACGATAATCAACGACCAGACGCAACGAATCATCCTTCTTTTTGACGAAGAGGATAGGCGCTCCAGTAGGGGACTGAGAATGTCGAATGAAACCAGTGGCTAGATTCTCTTCAATATAATCCCGCAAAACCTTCAACTCAGCGGGAAATAGACCATATATCGGACCATATGGCGGCATTGTCCCGGGCCGCAAATCAATAGGACAATCATATGGACGATGCCCTTGACTTTGTCAAAAACATTAGAGAAGTCACCATATTTATCTGGGAGCATTGGAGCAGACTTCACCGGTGCCGAGCTAGCCGATGGGTGAACCTGGATCGCAAATACTAAACTTGGATCTTGCCTTCCAGATTTAACGAACTCGCAAAGAGAAATCTTCGAGATACGAAACTGAGGGCATGAAGAAGCCTCTACAAGGAGCAACTGGAACAGGAACAGGAACAGGAACATGAGCAAGAATAGGAACATGAGCAGGAATAGGAGTAGGAGAAGGAGCAACTGGAACAGGAACTGGAGCAGGAGCAGAAGCAGGAACTGAAACTGGAGCAAGAGCAAAAATTGGAGCTGCAGCTAGAGGTGGAGCTGGGATATCATCGAGAATATGGTTAGAATCTGAGGCATGAATTGGAGCAGAGGCAAGAGTCAAATCAGAACATGGAGTAGAAACAGGAACATCAAGGATGGAATCAGGGGTCCACGATACTGCACGGATCGAAGTCGGTGTTGGTGTAGAGACCTGAACTGCAGATGAACTGGAACTAGAGCTAGAACCAACAAATTGAAATGATCTAGTACGCCAATCAATCTATGGGTTATGTAGCTCGAGCCACGACAGACCCAAGATTATTTGCGCATGTGGGCTAGCGATGAGGTTGAAGGAAATACTACAAGAAACCTGAAGAAGCGCAGTACATTCCGTGACTGCACCCGAGGAGATCTCCCGTCCATCAATCACTTCGACAGAACCGGGTTGCTCAACCTTACTTCTAGGGATGGCGTGCTTACTGGCGAACGCACTATCCATAAAGCAAGCATTTGCACCACAATCAAGTTGCGCCAACGCTTCCAATCTTCCAACCTCTGATTTCAATGATAAATGAAGAATGCCTTGCTGACCTTATCCGATGGAATAAACATGTCAAGAAGTGTGGAAGGAGTCAGAGAAAAGGCAGCCAGCCGACGAGAGATTCCTACTCGGACCGGCCCCTGAAGTTTTCTGATTGATTTGGGCGCTTCACAGGGCATCCACGAGCAATATGTCCAGTTCCTCCATAGTAGAGGCAAAGATTAGCCTCGCTCCGACGCTGCTTCTCGGCGGCAGATAAAGCTCTTCGAACTGCCGATCAATCTGCATAGGCTCAGGTCCGGACCTGTTGGATTCTACAGATGAGACCGGGGAAGGCGTAGGTACAGGCACTTGTGTGATTGGGAAGTTTCGACTACGTCTCTCTTGCCTACGTTCGAAGAGCCGCTTATCACATCGAACTGCAAATCTGATGGCTTCTTTCAAAGTCTGAGGGTCCTCTATAGACAACAGCATATCTTTGACATCCTCATGTAACAGATTGCCAACCCTCTTTCCAATAAAGACGATTTTATTATTCAAAAACACATTACATTGGAGTTTTTCAAACACCATCTTGTACCCAAGGTCAACAAGCTGATACATGGAAATCAAATTCCTGATTAACCCACGAACACACAAAACCAATCTTGTTAATTTGGAATTTTCTGGTTTGGCTAAAAATATTTTTGGAATTTTTCTTATGTCAATTTCTTAAGATTATACGGGTTCTGACTGCCGAAAAAACTTCCCGATTATCCAAATATCATAGAATTTTTCTATATGATTTTCGCTTCTTGGATTTCTATCCTTAATCCTGTCGACAGTGCATGCATGCATCTCGATGGCACCTATGAGGATATATTCAAAGGGATTTTGTTAGCGTGGGCAAGGAGCTTCTTTCATAGGAGTTTTTTGTTCTTTTCTTTTGGCGATCTAGGCTTCCATGTTGACCGGATGCAAGACATTGAGAGCATGTCTAGAAGCGAGGCTATCATATTTTGGCATTACAAGCCATTATTTCAGGAGCTTAGATGCTTATTGGGCAAGCCAGTTATAAGTTATTCAACAGACAAAACCTATCTTTAATAGAAGTATGTTTCAGCATTTGTGTTAGCAGAGCTTTAGAGTACTCTTAAGATCCTTTTAAGCTTAGAATACCAACAAATAACGATGGGCCATTTTCATGCAAGACTGAAGTGCAGCAAATAGCAAAACTGTTTTTTTTTTATTTTCAAGCTTGAAACCATTTTTATTTGTTCTTTGTCCTTATGTGTTTTGTTTCTATTTGAAGGTCCGGTGGCTCATCGCCACAAAATCTTAAGATCCTTTTAAGCTTAGAATACCAACAAATAACAGTGGGCCATTTTCATGCAAGACTGAAGTGCAGCAAATAGCAAAACTGCTTTTTAATTTCAAGCTTGAAACCACTTTTATTTATTCTTTGTCCTTATCTATTTTGTTTTTGTTTGAAAGTGTAGTGGCTCATCAATAAGGTGGCCACAAAACTATTCGACAAAGTGATATACTATTAGGTTTACTCTACAATATCTATTTTTACAGGGCATGCTAAATTGTTGTACTCCTATTTTTTTAAAACATATTGTGCTTTTGAAACAGGCATCATCTGAGGTATCGTTTGGGCTCAAGTTGGTGGTAATCCTTTGTTGCTCTGCATTTAGATATAATGCTTTCATTTAGGTTGGAGTTGTTGGTAATTAATGGTCGCTATGCATTTCGATATGAATGCTCTGGCTTTGTTGAAAATATAATGGTAGATCTTTGTTCTCCAAATGTATAATTTTTGCTTTCTAATGTAAGATTACCTTATTCTATTGTATTTTGTTATAGAGTCAGAATATGCATGCTAATACTCTATGTTGTTGCTACATTCTTTTCAAGCATTATACGCCTAATAGAGACGTGTAAGGCCACATACCTCAAGCTAAGCTAGTATGTCTCTAGGAGAATGCTCTTGGCCATACATCCAACATGAATGCTATGTGCATTTTAGTCACTGCCACATGCGTTTGTTACAACAGCAACATATGCAACATACTGCATGGACTATATCAGATAAAATAGAATTAATGTCGCATTAGTTCATAAGGCCATGTCTAAGCATGAAGGCACCAATGTCCAAGGTTCTCTTCAATATCTAAGTTCTTGGTTACTTCCTCTACAGATGCATTTGAAGTGCTTGGTTCAATAAAAACAGTCAATTGTCAATGCATGTGTAAAAGCAGAATGGAAATTGGAGCCCAGCATTATCCCAGCATTATCTAGTACCTAAAATCTGGCTCTGTAGACATTTGGTCGCTTATTTCAGCCAATATCCGATTGTTTTTTCAAGAAGTTTTTATTGTATGTTGATAACAAGCTGCAATTTATATTTGAAGATGTGGTCTGATATTTGCATGCTTTCCTCTTTATGCATGCTTTTGTATAGGTGTTTATTAACATCGTATCATTTATTTATGCAAGTTGTGCACAAGCCGTCTTTAGCAATACATTTACTATTCAAGAGTATTTTTTAGAAGTCGAGTGACAGTGGTCTCTTTACCGTAAGAATGGCATCTACAAACTAGCTGAGTAATGTCATTATTTCCTTCGGTCCCTCGTAATAGAGATGCAAGTAGGAAAATGCAATGCATGCCAAATCTACTTTTTGATTAGCAATGTTCGAGTGGGAAACACGCAGCGCCTGTGCTTGAAACATTCTCACGGCTGTGGGTGCTATGTCCATGCATATTCTAAGAAGACTAGACTTGCTCCAATCAGAACTAGATTTGCACATGAAGACGTTTCTGTGCATTTTCTATGATACAAAAGATGGTCAAGCGAGTGCTGGCTTACAAGCAACTGAACCTATATGATTGAGGATACTCTTGACATGGAATGCAGCGGTTTCATGATCCACACCAGTTTTCCACTAGCTAATATCTACATCTATGTTGGCTTTCCTTTTGAATAAAATTGTTTGATTTAGGTCTCATGTCTATAGATATTTAATCGGCTAAAACAGCATTTGTATCAAAAGGAAAATGCTGGTACTACATGAGACCTGGAATGTAACCTAGGAAGCCTTAAATAAAGTGGCCTTAAAGCAAAAGAGAGAACATGGAAGAATCAAAAGAAATAGAGCATCTTACAAGCATCTTCCAGATTCGGCATCCAAAAATATGACTAGAGCTGCTTGCTATCTTTGAATAGCCCTACGACATCCTTGATATCTGCGCCAGTTTGCAAACGCCACTCCAATAGCACATCACCTTCTGACCTTGTATCAAACCTTTGAATTTGCAATCAAAAACCCTATAAGACTTCCTGAGAATTCAGGCCTTCACCTTCACGTCACTAATGAACGTATTCACAGATAGACATACTGCCCAAATCATTACAAACCTTAGATTATTAATATCGATTGCTTCAATTCACAAAGATGCGCATCGCCTCTGAATTTAGACAGGCAGATTGTCTTAGAAGGCGCATGCGAACATGATCTGCCAGTGTTGCCAAGAGGGCTCCATTGAGGACGAATGCCACACTCCAAAAATGTCTGGCGTTCATCCTCATTCGGGCCCGCTATACTAAGTTGATCCTGCCTACCCAGCCACTCCATGTATTGATGGGCATGGCTTTAGCGGGAATATTAGGATCTTATCTCCAAGAGATCATAGATGTGTGCATGCAGCCATGTTCTTAAAAACTACATTGAAATGAAACTGTATCATAATATTTCACTATACAGTTTCTCATCATACCTATCACTGCCAAGTTTTTTTCCTCGAAAACCCTTCGGGCGGGGGTTTTTTTATCCTAACAATAATAGGTTTGTTGTGCTCTATGATTGAGTCCCATAAACATATGGGTCTTTGTGGACAATTAAAAAACCATTCAATTCAATTCAATAGAAGCTCATCATGAGAAACGACAAACAATATCCATTGGAATGTTGTCTTCGAGAGAAAGAGAAATTGCCAGAAATAAGAAGTATAGAGTCTATGCAAGAAACTAAGGCTTACATTAAGGCGGGCTTGGATTGGTTCAAATTGGAAGATAGGTGCTCTCACTTCTTCTTTAGGGCTGCCAAAAGAAGACGTGTGCCGAGCTCTATTTCTTCGTTGTTGTCTGAGGCTTACACAGTTGAAGCAATTTCTTATTTCTCTTCCTTTTTTGCCGAATGCCCTTTACCCTTCCAAGAGGACATGCTAGAGGCAGTTTTATCTAAGATCTATCCTATGTTTTGTCACAACGGCGTGCTCAGTTAGAATTTAACATTACTGTGAATGATTTGCACTTTGTTGTGGATTCCTTAAGAAGTGTAAGTGCCCAGGCTTGGACGGTTTTCCTGCAGAGTTTTTCCAAATGTATTGGAGCTGCTTAGGTGATGATATCTTTAATGCTTTCTCTGAGTTTCGTCGGTTCAAGAGTTTGGATAAGATCCTCAACACTGGTTGCATTGCTCTTATTCCTAAATGTAAAGAGCATAAAACCATTTCTAATTCCTATAACTAAGTGGAAGTTAAATTCAAAATGCCCATCTGGCATTGCCAAGACCTTTTTTAGGACAACCATCATTTTGATGTATTCCGTTTCAGTGGAAGTTAAGTTCAAAATACTTATGTGGCGTTGACAAGACCTTTTTTAGGACATCCAAGATTGGATGGCCCGACAAAATGATATAATTGTCCCTTGCTCATATGTTGCCTCCATTTCATTCTTTTGTTTATTTTTCTTTCTTGATCCTTTAAATGCGTTGGGTGTTTGATTTATTGGTAACGCACCAGTTCTAGCAACTACATGTCTCGAGTTCGAGATTGCCCAGAATCGCACTTTGAACTGTGATGCAATATAAAGTGGTTGGGGGCAGGGTCCAACATAGCAATATCAGATGCAATGTAAAGCTAAAGCGGTTGGGAACAGGGTCCAACATATATAGCAATGTAGTGTGTTAAAGTGGTTAGAGGCCGGGCCCAACCGAGCAATGTAGTGTGGGTAAAGCGGTTGGAAACAGGGTCCAACATAGCAATGTAGTGTGTTAAAGTGGTTAAAGGCTGGGCCCAACCGAGCAATTCACATGTCCAGTTGGATGCCAGCCCCCAACCGAGCAACGTAGTGTGGGTGTGTGGTTAAAATAACTATCTATCTATTTAGCTATCCTATTCTGGAACAGGGTCCAACATAGCAATGTAGTGTGTTAAAGTGGTTAGAGGCCGGGCCCAACCGAGCAATGTAGTGTGGTGTGGGATGCCGGCCCCCAACCGAGCAATGTAGTGTGGTGTGTGGTTAAAATAACTATCTATCTAGCTATCCTATTCTATGTGTAATAACTATCTATCTATCTAGCTATCCTATTCTGGAACAGGGTCCAACATAGCAATGTAGTGTGTTAAAGTGGTTAGAGGCCGGGCCCAACCGAGCAATGTAGGGATGCCGGCCCCCAACCGAGCAATGTAGTGTGGTGTGTGGTTAAAATAACTATCTATCTATCTAGCTATCCTATTCTATGTGTATTGTTTTTTTTTTTTTTATATGTGGAAAAATACTAAAAAGAAACTTTAATACCACGTCATGAAAGATGTTACCCTAGTTGAATCTCATGTGCAATTAGAAGTCTGCTCCATAACCTTAACAACCTGGCCCTCAAGTTTTAATGCTGAGATCAAATCTCAGCCGTTGGTTGTAGTGGTGTTACCCACCAGTAACACATTAAAAAGCCCATAAACACCTAATTTGTTATGCGAAATGGCCATAAACGCCTAGTTTGCTATGAAACCACCATAAAACCACTACAAAACCACTATAAAACTCTCGCCCTCAGGTTGTTAAGGCGGTTAACACCCTAGAACTCGGGTGTTGTGCCCTACTATAACAAACTCGGGCCTCCGGTCTTCGTTTGTTATAATAGGGCATAACACCCTCGTTCCAGGGTGTTATCCCTCTCTTAACGCCCTGGTTCTCAGGTTTACAGGTTCAGATTTAATCTGGACCGTTGGTTTGACAGCTGTTACCAGCTAATAACATACCTGCGGTTGAAAAATTACAGAGATCTTCTATAACAGCCTAGGATAATCGGTGGACAATGCCATAACACCCTAGGAATTTCCACTGGCTTCTCTATACCCTGTTTCTGCAGATAACAAGCCTGTTTCAGAGACTCTGCACCCTGTTTTCAAGATTTTTAGAGCAGATTACAAGCTTCGCTGGAACTTTGCCGGAATAGGTGGCTTCTCTGAGAATGGAGTTTGCAGGAGTTTGCATGCCAACGGGCTCTAAAAACCAGAGCTTAAAAATAGGCTAAAAACTTGAGGGCAAAAGCTAGAGCTCAAAAGCTTGAGTTCAAAATTAGAGCTCAAAAATAGAGCCAAAAAACCCTGCTCTAGCTTCGCCTAAACCGCCATAGCCATCTCCCCGCCACGAAAAGAATACCACTTTCCATTTCCGCGCCTCGCTTCCATTCCAATGAAAAAACTTAATTTCGCTTGCATTTCGAGCCCTGCCAAGAAAAACTCTGCCTTGCTCCCATTCCGGCGCTCTGCTTCTATTCCGGTGCCTTGCTTTTCATCTTTTGGCTATGCCTTCTAGTCTAGGTCTCTCTGTGCAAACCCTCGAACCAGGGCGTTAAGGGCGATCGCATGGGCCCCAGTTATTGAAAAAAATTGGTTTCATCAAAAACACATACCCATTTTGATGGCCCTCAATTTTTTTCAATAACGCCCCGCTGCATGTTATCTACACCATAACACATGGCATTTGTTAGAGGGTGTTATCCCTCACATAACACATGGCATTTGTTTTTATTAGGGGATATAAAATTATTTTCCTTGACAAATAGGATGCTTTATGCAACTCATTGTTAGATACAACACAATATAAAGATAGATAGATAGATAGTAATTCAAGAAAGATAGATAGCTAGATAGTAATTTTTTAGTGTGTAAAGCAATTCACTAAGTTAATCTCCTCCACTTCTTTTGCTCATTCGCAAGGCAGCAAATATAATAGCACAGATAAATGCATAATCCACGCCAGGATGTACCCAAATGCGCATGTTTGTTTTGAAGCTAAGGAAGCTTTGACATTTTGCCTGCAAAGCAAATAACTTAGATATGAGAAAACATGTGGTTGATCATGATCAGCCAAATCATACCTCTGCTAGAAGCTGAGAGCCCCTAAGGATGCGAAAACCAAGGCCAGATTTCTTAATTTTGAAATCGGGCTCATCTTTGAAGGACTTGGGAGCCAAGTAAACGTCTGCACGAAAACAGATCCAGAAAATACTGGAGGTTCTGATTCTAAAGAGCTTAGGTCCGCGGGCAGGTGGGTAAGCCCGCCACACCTTTCTGCAAGACAAAGGCTGCAAAGGCAAAATTAGGGACAATAATTAGGACAATAATTAGGGACATTATTAGCAGGATTTAGCTTAAAATTGTTACGTTGTGGCGCAGGAAGAGCAGCAGCTGGCCTTGCGCATCTGCAAGGCTGATATCGTCTGTCGTAAAGGCGCAACATGAGCTTTTTGTTTGTAGCAGAATTTGGCCGCTGCCTTGGTCCTGTATTATGTAGTCGCCTCCCCAAAAGGACACCTGCTTTAGCTCCAGATTTAGCGGCGCTGCTGAACAGAAGCTTTCTGCCACAACTGGCCCGGGATTTGTCGCACCCGCCATCTCCACCAAGCTTCCGTTTAAAACGCTTTAACTAGCATTCGTGTGAATAAGGTAACATAGATTTATATATATGTAAGTATCATTTGTTGCGTCATCTGGAAAAGAAGAAATCAACTATCTTTGGAGGAAAGTCCTGTGCTGCTCACTCATTGCTTCAGGAGGTTTAAGTCTTGGGTGTAGAAGACAGGATTTGGAAAGATTATCTCCACCTCATCTAGTCCTACTATGGTGTATGGCGGCATGGAAAGTGGGGAGATTATTCCAAGGGGGCCCTGCGAACGGCGGGGCCCCCGCGAACGGCGGGAGCTGGGAGCGGGTCCTGGAATGATCGATCGACCCATTTTTCCATCCGCCACAACATGGCAGCTGCGAGCGACCTGTTGAGCGGAATCATGTTGCCTCTTTCCATTCCGAAGGCGGAACTAGCGAGCCAGTTGCCATGTTGTATTTCATTTTCTCTTATAATATAAATTTCTGTTGTCCCTAAAAAAAACACAACATAGATTTTTTAAGTCCACGAAACCAACGACCCCAATGAGACATAGGGATTAAGCCCCATCACAAAACATGACAAGGTTTGCCACATATATATTTCATATGTTTGTCACCTAATATGTCCATAAATCAATTGCTTAGAAGCAGCGTAACCCACCATAGACTTCCTTATTTTATCCCCCTCAAAGTCAATAAAACAATAGTGTTTCTTGAAGATGTGGTGGAGAAGGGAAATTACTCCATGTTAGATCATAACGCAAATGCCTTGTTAAATTATATTTCAATTCAATTGATTTTAGATAGCCCATTGATTGCACGCAAGCATAGATTCCACGTAGGTGAAGCATTTCTTTATTATGGCTAGCATGGACCAACATGCTAGAGGAGGGCCACCAATAGTGAACCATGGTTCAATCTTGGACTATTGTAAAATGGATTAAATTTACCAATAGCAACCACAATAGCATATTTGAGTGACCCTTACTATTATCTTCTGCAATTGAAGAGGGGGTTAATTCCCCTTGCGAGCCTGTTATGGCAAATAAACAGGCGAGCCCGGGAGGGCGAGCCCGTTTATTTGCCATAACAGGCAAGCAAAGGGGATTAACCCCCTTAACCGGCAGGCAAGCTGCCTCACCCGAAGCTGTTGCACCTATAGCGGCCCAGATCGTTTATCAGCTCACCCGAAGCTGCACCCATAGCTCCCCAGATCGTTTATTGCAGGCTCGGCATCGCCCATACCTAGGTTATCAGTTCCCAGCCTGGATTATCAGCATCTGAGGCTAAATCTTGGGCTCAGCTGATGGATCCGGGGCTCCCAGGCTCACGCTGCTGATTGTTATGCTCTAAAATAGAGCTTGAATCAACGGCAGGGATTTCTTGGATTAGAAAGCCTGCCGGTTAAGAAAGGGGCAAGTGTTACATATGATTGCCTATGGCTTTGACATGTATAAGTATGCCAAGACTGTATATTGTTGATGTCAGAAATAGAGTTTTTTGGAAGGTTTTTTTTTTTTTTGCTATTTTGGAAGTTTTTCGGTTGGCAGGGAAGCAACGGCCACATAGAGATGGATATGGCAGTGGGGATCTTCTTTTTCTGAAAGCCTTTTGTGGGTGCTGCATATCCGACCTCTTCAATCCGGCCCTTGTTTTTGTTTTTGGGTTTCTTTGTCCTATTTTTTTCTTTTTGTTTCTTTCAAGCCCTCCTCCTTAGATGCTCGTGGACTTCCAGTGACGCATTTTAGAGTCATGCAAAGCTCATGTAGCAGAGTTTTGCTTTGCTTTCTTAATGTCACTCTCTTTCTGTAAATCAAGATTATTTTGTGTTTTGTTTTTTATTTTTCCTTGCTTGCATTGTAATGGGTAATCATTACTTATTGTAATAAGTTGTGTTATATGAAACTTATCATTGCAAGCCAATGCACAGTAAATACTTAAATGGTTGTTCAAAGACTAGGTACGTTTGAACAACAATTCATTTTGGGACCATCAAATTTATTATACAAAGATAAGCTCACAACTAACTTTGATAATGACTCTTTTTTTTCATATTCTTAGTCTTGTAGGATACAGTCTACTAACCAGATATTTGGTTGCTAACAACCTGAAAGCCAAGTACCAATTACTCCACTGAAGCAATCTTAAATGCAGTGTGACAAGCGTATGATGCAACAAAAATGAGAGAAATGGTACTTGCACAACACTACATACTAAAAATTAAGAACTTAACTTGTATTCTCAAAACTTAGATGACCCGTTCTTGCTCGACATGATTGCCCATAAATCTGCAAACTATGCACAAAGGAAACCCCAGACAAACAAAATCTTTGAGGCAATTTTTTTCTTTTGATGTCAAGGTTCTTTACTAACTACAAATTCTTGATAGTTCCCCTCTGCTTAAAGAATTTCGAATTCTAAAGACCATCCACTTTGGAGATCATGATCCAACGTCATCCATGACTGCAGTAAACTATTGATATGCTCTTCTAAGAGTGGATGATCTCTTTTTACAGGGTGCCAAAATCTTTTCAAAGATTGATCTTTGATCAGAATATTACCAAAAAACTAGCAAACTAACGTGCTTCTAAATTCCAAAGTTTTCTGCCCCTTCCAACATTTAGATGCAACCATGATCCATTGCAAGGCATTTTGAATTGGAATTAAAATAGCCATTCAACTTAAAATCTTCAGATGTAGTCATCCAAATTGTCAAGCCAGAAGAGTTTGGTAAGAGTTGAAAGCTAAAAAATAAATTTATCTTTTAAACTCTGAAATTTCATTATGGTATACATCAAAAGATGAAATTCAAAAACATTAAACCTAAAGAATTAAATTCAAAAACTAACCTAAAGAATTTTTGGGTGCTTCGTGTAGGCACCCTCCCCACTATATTCCTCGCAATAAAGAAGCCACTAATGTCACGGTAGAGCCTTTAATTTGGACGGTATAGCCTTTAATTTGGTGGCAATTAATGCGTTTAAGACATCTTCCTAGTGCATACTGGATGGACCCCATTTCTAAGAATTATTCACGCGGGATATGTCACAGGAGAAATACAAAGACACTAGCTTAAAACCATGACTCGATAAAAAACCGCCAGCTTTAATATGAAAGCTGATAGTATAGTAATATATACATTTTATATCTTTTATATATATATATATTTGATGAAAATGAAATAGAAAGACTATATGATCCTCTCAACTCCAATTAATCACAAATACCATCCAAAAGGTCTCAGTTGCCCAACTTATTTAAATGCCCAACCAAGAAGACAACTATACAAATTTTTACCTGGAAACAATCAAGGGGACATAACCTGCTCCGTGGGTGGTGCCATTGAATAGTATGGTCCTGCAGTAAATCCTACTGGTGGCAAGCGGCGACGAATCTCACGCCCTTCTTGGCACAGGGCACATGGATGGCAGCAAAAATGCACACAAAAGTCACAGATAGCTTCTCCTGTCTCCCTATTTTCATCTGATGCAGCCAGTGCACCACATCCAAAACAATTTGCTGTAGACTCATATGAACCCTGTCTCAATGCCAAGCCAGTATAAGTACAAGCACATACTATAGAATGCAAACTAGAGTACAACAGAACACCTATTGATTATCAACCTAAAATTATTTGGTTATATCTCCTTTGATCTATTTCCAAAGCACCAGAGAAATTATTAGAGTATAACAAAAATTATCTAGTTTTGAACATTGTGTTTCCAGCCACTCTTGACCCAGAGCGTTTTTCTTGAGTAAATAATGCTTTTCTCAAGTAAATGATCTTGGTTGAGCACTGTTAATCCAGGGAAAGTTTTTCTTGTCATGCAGCCTCTCTAATTTATAACTATTGTTTTTTGACATGCTGGTATCCTCATGAAGGATAAGTGGTCTCTTCGCTCCAGAAGATTACAGGGATCAGCGAGCCTCAATATGCTATTCAGTAAACAGGTAAGCAGTACAAATGCACACTTAACATGGTTTCGTAAAGAGGAACAACTGGCGATGAGTGGTGCCTCACAAACAGCTATTAATAATCTCTTTTTAAAAGCAAGAAAGTTTAAGGGCACAATGGTGCAAATAAAGGCCCATCATAACAGATTCTATATGTCTTCTGTTCTGATTCAGAGAACATGCATAATTTAATTCATGATAGTTACTGAATTTCATGATAGTTACTTGAAAGAAATAAGAAAGAAGACTTTGCCTGCAAAGGAAAAAGAATACAAGTAGAAAACTCACCTCAAGATTGAACTGGCGACGGAGAGCAGTCCTAGCTGGGAAGGTGAATAAGGGTGCAATAGCATTAGAATTAAAGAGGAAGTTCCCAAACAACCAAAACCCAGTATAAGCACAGCAGTGTCTGCCAAAATGATGGGAGGAAGCGCCTAAGCGCTCAATGTTACTGCCGTACAAAATACAAGGTGCAAAGGTCCCCAGCACACCTAAGAATGCAAAGGATCTGATTAAGCACTTAGAAGAAAACTTCAAACAAGGGGAAAAGGTCTTTAAAACTTACAAACTTCGGCATCGGTGCCCACATAATCTCCAGAGCATCCAAAGCAAGAAAAGAGTCCGGTGCTCCAAGGTGTGCGAGAAACCGGGGCACCCACTACATCTGCATGCCCTATAGGGATTCCTTTAACCACATCATCTTTACTCTGTTCAGAATCCTTTTCTTCTGGATTTTTTTCTCCTTTATACACATCTTCTTCCAGTAGTGGGCTATGTTCCTCAGAATTCATGATGCTAGATCTCTGAGGTTTCCAAAATTCTACGACTATAGAGACTAATTTCAGAAAACGAAATAGTGAAACAACAAAACGAGGATATGCAAGGATTCTTACTCGGCGAAGAACGCCCCAAATCTAAGTTCGGCTAGGTCTTGGCATGCAACTGAGACGCAGGAACGTGGAAACAGTGAGAGCCCGCGTTTGACAGAGAACCGGAGCCGTTATCAGCCAGAGGCGTAAAACTGCCACGTATGTCTAAAAAGCACGATGGATTGGCCTTGTGAGTGAAAACAAAATAAAATACAGAACCTAAATTCGGGGCACGTTCCCATGCCCCTAACTCGACTTCAACTTCGACTCTCGTAATGACCGGTTGTTGCAAATTACGCCATAATTCCGCCAAAATTATAACGCGGAATAGAACAATAATTTCCTTGATGTTTTAACGAGCGGCGCCGCTTCCCCGTCTTGCTCCAGCCCTGCTTCCCCGTCTTCCCTGTCTTGTTTAAGGAGCTCTACCCTGCTCCAGCCTTGCCGGAACTGCCATATCCCATCGTCTGCACCAACACAGATATGGCAAAAAAGGCACCAACACAGATATGGCGGCTCTGTTTGCACCCAAAATGGCGGCTCTGTGAGTATTTTCCAGCAAGCTTTGAAGCCAAAATGAAAGGGGCTAAATCTACGACAGCAGAGGTCGGATTGCACGGCAGGATTTGCTCCTGAAACTGAAATTCCTTCGCGCAACAGATACTTCGTCTGAATCCTTCCAAGAAGGGCTATTTTTGCTGTTTACAGGGGCTCTGGATTATTAAGACTAATGTGCTATGATTTTGCTCAAAAATACAAGATAGAGAGTAATGGTTGTGCATTAGAAGAAGTTTGAAAGCATCGATCGGGCATCTGCAGCATGCATCGATCTGCAATGAGGAAGCGAGAATGCAACAGAAAAACAGGGCCTAATGCTATCTGGGACGCCTCTTGAGTGGAAATTTGCAACAACCGGTCATTACGTCCGGTAATTTCCATTGGTCGGACATTACGCCTGTAAAGGCTCTAGCGGCGCCGCCAGACTCGGCGGAGCACTCGCGGCTCCGCCGCTCGTGCACCGCCTCGTCTGGCGGAGCCGCTAGAGCCTTTACAAGGCGTAATGCTCCTCCCAATGGAAATTACCTAGTACATAATCCAAGGCAGCAGACCGAAGGCTCCAGAAATCCCCCTATTTTTGGAAGAATGAAGTTGCCTCCGGAGCTGGCTTCAAGATCTGGTTGCATTACACGGATTTTAGGTCTGGTCGACCTCATCGGAACGTACACTCATATTGAAATCGTATACAGGAAAGTGGGCCGAATTAAAACCTAATTCTTTGCCCCTCCAATAATAACAAGGTGTTATCACACATAGGGCTGCTTTCTTGCAGTTTAAAATTGAAGGGGCAACAAGAAAATGCAAAGCCGCCACGGTCGATTAATTTGGGCATTGTAAGAGTTGAATTGAATTGAATTTGTTTTATCATCCACGAAGACCAATAGGCCTATGGGACCCAAACAAAGAGAGAGCGCAACAGGCATATTACTGCCCAGGATTAAAAAACCCTTGCCCTGAAGGGTTTTCGAGGGAAAACCTTAGCAGTAATACCTCTGCTCACAAACTGCACAATGATATATATCAATGAAGTGTTGGAGGACACAAGAGGGTGTGCATATACCTCACCTCCTGGGGATATGATCTCAATATCCCCACTGAAGCTGTGTATAGCATCACATGGAGAGGTTGGTCAGGCAGAGTCAACTCATCATAGTGCGCCCTAATAGGTCAAATGCCGGACAGTGCTAGAGAGTATGGCACTTGGGTGTAAAATCGCTAGTGGGGTACAACTTTTGGCGAAGCGTTTAAGCACTTTAAGTCTTTGAGAAACTTCATGGACGCCGTCCCGATCACGCCCTTCTCCCTCCTTTTCCCTAGGCGAAAACTTCGGAGTCAATGTCTCACCGCTGACGATGGAGGCATGGAGCCGGATGATTTTCACAAAGATCGAGGTCTTCAGGCAGTGGGGGGTGAAGCCCCATGAGGAAGAAGCTTGGTTGGAAAATAATGTCACGGATCGAGATTGGGATTCCGTTTGGACAAAGAAGTTGAACAAGGGAAAGATAAAATGGCAGCGCGGCAAAGGAGCATCTTCAAGAGAAGTTGGAAACACTCTGCCGAAAAATCTACAAGAATTGTCACAACAAAGAAGTAAGAAAGCAACCCGACCCTTGCTTTTGGCGTTTGAAAATTGCACTAGATCAATACTTGCACCCGAGGAACACAAAGTAAACCGGGCTGCATTTGTCGCGGCAATGCCAAAGATACCACAACAATAGACAAGTAAAAATAGAGGGAGATGTTGTAGCACATGTTAGAAAAGCTGAAATGAAGGCAAAGCCAAAGGTGGCGGTTTGGATCAAATGAGATCGGTGCATGTGATGAAAACATAAAAACCTTAGAGAATGCAAAGACAGGAGATTGGAAAATCGGTTTTACTTATCACAAAGAATCTGGAAGTGAGGGAAGTGAGCCGAAAGGCAATGAGAAGGCCTCAATTACGTAAAATGATGTTGGAAGAGGTCGAAAAAACAGTTTTAAGGCGGACCACAAATGATTTGGCTACAAAGCGGGGAGGAGTTCAAGCTTAATCCAACATGTGAGTTGGAGGCGAAATTAAAGATTTGGAGCGATTGTCGGATGGAAACTTGGCGAGAACAAGGTACAAAAAGCAATGAACCCTACATCCGTTAATGAGCGGGTCAAACGTAAACTCAAACTTGAGGAGGAGTTAAAAGTTCTCGAAGAAGAACGAGACTTACGCATTTCTACATAAACAATTTGTGGGAAGCTGAAAATGGATACTCCGCAACATTTAGCATCTCTACTATTATAATGAGATAAGTTGTTAGTGGAAGATCCATTTTATACATGTTAAGCATGTGGTCCGAATTCACTAAAGCTTACGGGTTAAGTTTAGCACTCAATTACCAACATGAGTATCATATAGCTTGTTGTTCATTGTTGAGAGGAGGACAATGTATTCATGGTTGCCCGGATCCGCATGCGAGAGGGTGTATTTGTGAACTAGGTTTTGGCCATGTTGAGGTGCTTCAAATAGTACACCAAAAAGGATGTGTTAATCCGTCCCGCCATTGAGGTCTCACCGTTGAGGGTTCAAAGAAGGACAATGGTGCCATTTGAAGATGCACAACACCGCAAAGTCCTATAGAGTACAAATAATTGTGACCGATTTGAATGCAAACAGAAACCACCACCACCGGTCCAAGAAGCCGTCCAAGAAACTATAGACTTAAGTCAGAACGCGAAGACCGGTTGTAAACACAAAGACCACCGGTTGTGGAAAAAACAATGAACCGATTGTACACACTGAAGCACCTAAGGAAGTTGAGGGAGTAATTCCATCGGATGAGGGCAACAGGGTGAATATTTGACAAAAGGAAACGGCGGAAAGAACAAAGAGGGGTAAGCTGGAGGAGGATAGCAAGGAAGTTGTTAGGGCTACAAGAAAGAGAACAAGAAGTAGCTATGCAAAAGATGCGGGAAGCGGTCTCAATCATGACACCACACATATCAAAGTTTGTTACGAAGAAAATGCGTAATCAGGGCCCTCAAGTTTGGTGAGCGATCTTCAACAAGTGATTCTTCGCCATTAATAACCCCCGAAAGGGGGTATGGGCATTGCCGGCCAAGAAGGCCACAACTTAGTGTTGCTTTAAACATTGAATATTATTAATTTTCTTTTTGTTGCATTCAATTGTAGGATTACCCGGTTGATTCTGTTAGGGTGAGAGAATCCTAGCTGTTGATACGAGAAAGTTTTCCACATTCAACCCATTTTTCATTTTCATCTTCATCTATTTATTCATGTAGTAATTCTGTTGTGTAGGTATTCGGGATGTTCCAACGTACTAAATATTGATTTGGCAGACAAAAGATAAACTCATTGTCTTGGATTTAAATGGTGTGTTGGTAAAACATTTGGTGCAAATGAACACATACGCTTGGAGGCGAGGATTGACAATGACATACACCAGCGTAAAGAAAGTGATATTCGGACGGGCGGTGCTCTTCTTGAAGACTTTGTTACGTATGTTGTGTTGGTATATGGTCATCAATGCAACTCTCTAATGTGGAAGATGTCTTTGCAAGTACTATGTCGATTTGAGGGCGATTTCAATTTGTATGGGGGCCGGGAAAAATGTGTAGACCAGTTTTCACCACCCTAACAAACCTGGCTGTCCAGTCATGATGAAGCCACTTGGGAAAATATATGAGCCATACCCAAGATTCAAAGGTAAGACTTTGCTTCTTGATGATTCATTATACAAGTCTTACCTTAGCAGTCCCTGGAAATTTCTGCGGGTACCTGCATTCAAGATGGATGTCCATGATGAAGTGCTAACAGTACTCACCCCAAAGATAGAAGAAATAATGCAGGCCAAGACTGAGGAAGAAATGAAGTCACTAGTGAAGAACACACACAGATACAAGCCCTGGCCCAAGATAGATAGAAATATTATGAAGCTATGCTTGGAAAGACTTTCTGGAAAACAGTTGCAGTTCTGCAGGTTTGTGAAGGAGGAATTGGAGAAGGTTTATGATGATGACGATTGTCATTCTCCATAATTATTGGCCTGTTTGTCATTTATGTAGGCCAAGGAATCCTACACTTTTCATGTACCATCTTTATCTTAATTTAAGAATCTTTTTGCTATATTGTTTATGTAGTTCAATGCAGACTTGTCTATAAGTTTTTGCTATAGTGTTTATATCTACTTCAATGCTGACTGAAAGGGATGCTTAAAACTTATCAAGTGCTTAAAAAAAAAAATTCGTGCAAGTGCTACTCTTGTATGAGTCTTAATGGCGGAATCTTGCTTATTGTCATGCGATGATGATTACTTTTTATGTAGTTGCTTAACGCTAGCGAAGGTGTTAATGTCATCATGTGCTTACCGTCATGCGGTTAAGGTCGATGCTTATTGTTAAGGTATATAACTTGTTTGAAGGTAGGCTTTTATTGCATAAGTGCTCGTGTGTTCCAATTGCTTACCTTGGCAGCGCTGAAACCGATTAAAATGCTTAGTGTTTGAAACTAATTAAAGAGCTAGAGCACTGTTACATTCAAGCAGAATCTGAATGGACTGCACAGGAATTCGAACTTCATAAATGTGATAGATAGACAACAAAAACATTTGATAGAAGAAGAAATAGAAGAGATTTTAATGAAACAAAGATAGAAACAAAGTTACAAAATCGTTTGATAGAAACAAGATTTTTTATAAAAAAAAGGCCCCCATGCCAGTGTACAAAAAACTTTATATACAAAAATTTTACAAAAAATTCGCCCCGAGGCCATTGTCTTCTAGAGGGTGGGGTATCTTCTTCAAAGGGGTGTCTTCTTCTTGGGGTGTCTTCTTCATCTTCATCATACGCATGTTCATTCTCCATCCGCAACAAATGAAAATGAAAGATTAAACAAACAAAAATTGAAAAGCAGAAAACAAATGAAAATGCATGTACCTTTAAGGACATACGAACTCCTCCAAGCTTCTTCTTCTTCTTCTTCTTCTTCCTCTTCTTCTTCTTCCTCTTCGTCTTCTTCTTCTTCCTCTTCGTCTTCGTCTTCTTCCGAGTCCCCTATCCAACCCCCATACTTAGCGGTGACATACTCCTGAATTCATTTCGATTCCTCATTTTCGATTCCTCATAGGAATCGAGGAGAATCGAAGATGAGAATCGAATCGATTCCTCCTCAAACTGGGAGGCGGTGGAGTGGGGCGGGAGAGGAGGAGGCGACAAAGGCGAGAAGAATTTCCAGAGGCGGGAAGAGTGGAGGGAACACCTCTTCGACGCTTAGTAAGTGCCTCTTCGAGGTGACCTCCGGCTCCCTCGATCTTGCTCGCTTCATTATAGAGTTGGGCGGAATGCGGAATGAGGAATTGGGAGGCTGAAAGGCGGAGGAATTGGGGAGTAGTCTGAGGCCGGAGCGTGAGCTTGTGAGAAGAGCTTACGCTTAGGCGCCTAGACTGCTTAAGTCCTGTGCTTAGGCGCGTCAGTGTACGATAAACCTCACACGCGCCAGAACAATTAATTCGTAACCAGGCTTAAATATTTCGTATGACCAGTCGAATTGACACATGTCACATCGTAGGAATGCCTTGACAATATAATTTTGCCAAGAATGTTGGGATAGTGATGGTACCAAAATAAATAATTGAACCTTATTCCAATGTCACAACTCTACATTCTTATAAACAACAATTCACTCTTCATTTCGAAGTACGTGTCCATGCACACCACCCTTGTGCATCCTCACTAAAATATGTGCTTACGTGCTTAGGTGCTGGAACAACAAATCACTTGAAAAGAATCACATCAATTTCGTTAAGTGTCAAAGAATTACATTATTATTGGGAGACTGGCCATAATTTTTTCATGGGTCTCCTGTGAAATTCTGTACATGTCTGTGCCTTCTATTTTTTCCATATCAATTTTAGGATATCTTACCACATGGTCATTACCTGAGGCTTCGGGTTGTTTAGTGAGCAACATATACTTGAAATTACCCAAGAATTGATAATACAAACCACTTAAGATAACCTCATGCACTCCAAATTTTTGCCCCCATCCATCTTTGTATGAATCTTCAAGTGTGCATTTGGGTTCTGTGCACTTGAGGATGTAGAAGTCCACACCCTCTGAATTGTCTACCTCGCATTTCTTCGCAAAATTGTCACCTATCTCTACCAAATTACTAATCCATTCATTGGCTTGTTCAAGAGTCTCCTTTTTCTTCTCAACTCCTGGTTTTAAGTCAGTCACCTCCCACTTTCCAAATCTACAGTATTGATCACGGGAGTCCCAATTATGATCCATGCAAAACGAAAGCAGAAACATAGCGGGCATCTATGAGCAAGCCTGTTTGGTCTACTCTGGCGATGTGTCGATCTGATGAATCTTCTTTGTGCCTTTGAGTGTTTCAATTTCATATTCTTCCATGTTTGCCACAACAGCAGGGTTCAATTTCCCAAAAATATCTTTTGATCTCATCTGTTTCATCGGCCCGGTAGGCTGCTGAAATATGTACCACAGAAATTTTACAATATCTTTAGCATGCCTGGAGTTGCACACCATTGGGTTTGAGTTGTTCCTTACTTAGCGACCTTTTGATATGATTTTTTGCACCATCATGTTCACCTTTACCATGAGCGGTGGCAAAGTAGTTCCACACTATTTCCTTGTCATTGATTGTGGAAGTATCGCCTAAGAAAAAAAAGGTTTTCGACTTGAATTGTGATGAGCAGCCATCACTCCAAACCCAATGCTTCTCATACTCTATTTCACGTTCCTTAAGCCATGCAACATGCTTTTGTAGGCGGTGTTCCACAAATAATGAGTCATGCACTTTATCATCGAGAAATGTAAAAGTGAGTCTCTTTTATGATCTTCCTACCATTGATCTGCTCCAACCTTACGTTCTTTTTTCTTCTTTGGACGGTCTTCTTACATGCACTTGCGAGAACGAGGGAATATCAGCACTTTTGTCATGTCTATATGTTATGTGAACAAGTATAGAAACTTGGTTTGTATGCCGGTGCATTAATTAAGCGGGGCTCATTTTGGATCTTGATCTTTGTAATTTTCTGCAAAGTCAATATGAGATACAATTGTATCTTGGAAATGATGAGACACACTTTTTAAAGCGATTGGCGCCAATGTGCTATGTAATTGTGTGGAACAAAATCTGATATTACCTTCTTCACTTCCTCTTGAAACTCTTTGGGACTTCTCTCATACGTACTAATCTCAAGGCGGGTTTGTACCTCAAAGCCTTTCTTGGATCCACGAATTCTCTGTCTGGTCCACGGGTTGCTTTTCAAATGTCTTCCAAGTAACTAATGCTTGAACCGTGCCATCCATTTCTGTGGACATTTTCTAATTCTATCCAACCCACATTTTTTACACGCCAACATCAAAGGTTATGATCAAACCACTCCTCATCCTTGTCTCCATAAATCTTTGGTGCACTTGATTGTATGCTCCTTGGCTGCACATTACG
Source organism: Isoetes taiwanensis (assembly GCA_021234155.1). Classification (NCBI taxonomy): domain Eukaryota; kingdom Viridiplantae; phylum Streptophyta; class Lycopodiopsida; order Isoetales; family Isoetaceae; genus Isoetes; species Isoetes taiwanensis. The sequence continues at coordinate 28,170,738 of JAJEKV010000006.1, forward strand.
GGCGGGGGCCACAAATCTCTCGATGGCGGTTGCAATTGTCATGAACTCCACCCGATTTTCTCATCTTTGTTCAATCCACGATGATGTATTCAAATTTCAAGTGGTAAATGCAACAGCATGTATGCCTCTCCGCATCCTCCTTACAAAACTCGGTTTCAACCTCTCAAAAAGTCACGCAATGCAATTTTGATATGAGGATTCTCCTCTCTAAACTGAGGGTAGAATTGCAGCTGCTGGGAAATCGTGTGAATGCCAAATAAATGCTACATATAATGAACCCTACAATATAGGATGAATACTTACTTGGCTAACTTCAAGAAGGTGAATTGGATGTTCCATCTTTATTCTGTCTCGATACATACTTCCTCCCGTCTTTCTTGTATGGAGAAACTCTTGTATTTTACGTCGAGAACTTGATACTTGACTTCTCTATTGTAATCTAACATGCTATCCATCGCTTCCTCCTCTGAACATTGACCAAGGTCCTTCCCCTTTGTTAGCTTGCACCTTCTTTGAAAAGCATTTGAAATTGTTTTTCGGGGATCTTTGAGCAATCGGCCCACCCTTGATTCAATGGCTTGACACCATTTCTACCTGCTTTGCCATTATCGGGGTGGACTTTCTTGCCTGCGAAGCATGTCATGATTCCTCTCAAACTTATGTTCTTACATTGTTTCCTTCAAATTCTTCACCATTTGCTCGGCCATAGTAACCTGCTTAGATTTCTTTATAGAAGCAATTGGTAAATCCCTTGCCCTCCAAAGAAGACTGTCAAGGATGCGGCCTTTGTCATTGTCATCAATATTTGTACTAATTTGGTTGAATACTTCATAAATTTCTCCTGAAATTTCTCTTATTCTGCGGTCACTCAGTCTCAATTTCTTATTCTTCTTTGAAGGCGAATCTTCAGAAGGGGAATTCTTCTTCATTGCTATCTTCTTTGCATACAATCTCTGCCTCTGATCTCTCTTCCTTGCTGCATCAATGGCTCTGTAAATTGAACGGGGAGAGGAATTGGGCTTCATCTATCCTGGATTTCTGTGTATTGCAAAATTGGTGAGGGCAAATTGTTGAATTTCGGTTCAGGCAATTCTTGGAAACAATTAGTCCCTCCATTTTGCTTGAATTCAAGATGGGTTAGCCCGCCATCCAGGAATATGGCGGGCTATAGGCATTCATGTTTCCGGCACCAAACATGTTCATGATTCTCTCAGCCTGTCATTTGACGGGCGCGCACCCTACATGTCAATACTTCAATCATGCACGTCGTGTTTAAAACACACCGATTTTAAGCACTGGTAAGCGGCGTCCGGACGGTGATTTCTGCTACCCAGTACCGATTTTGCACCCACTTGTCCTCAATAACTCCCAGTTGGCAATACTGATATAGCATGCTCCCTCATGCCTCTCGGATCCATCTATCAGTCTCAATGCGAAGGCTGTAAGCACCTCACGAATGGACGCAATGAGTTTGTGCTTCTTCAGGGTTAATGTGTACTCTTGTGGACTTCGCTGAAGCGTGGGGATTGATTTGGCTCTTGTAGTGCTTGTCGAAGAAACATGTGTTGAGATACTGCCTCACGTGATTGTGATCCTCCTCAATTTCTACCTATATGCATCTGTGATCCTGCGCATTCCGTCTATAAGGTTTTAATTTAGGTTTTCCTGAAGGACTAGCAAATTTGTGCTCAATGTGAGGGATGTATCTATATAGCCAACGTAAGGAGCATGTCCTTATAGATACTAGTAATGGGTGCCCGGCGTTGCCGGGCATAGGTACGGTTTTATGCAGCAACCATGAAGTTGTAGACAAAGTTATAATAGCTAGCTACACTGAGATGGAAGGAACAGAGAAACAGGAGACAGGAGATAGTAACAATTGCCTAGTGTTGTCGTGCTTTGGCAGCACTATGTTATGTTGGGTTTGTTATGTAGATGTTGGTGTCATAGCTAGCGCTTTAATAGTAATGTATGGCCTATGTTGCTATTGTGTCTGATTAGTTCTTCTATAAAGAGTGGCTAGAAAGAAAGGCTTGCTGATAAATACTTAGACATTGATGACTTGGAAGGAATTTAAAGAGGGAGAGGTGGGGGGTTTTCTAGGTGTCTTTGATGATATGTTGTTTCTTCTGTCCATCTATCTACTTATTTATCTTTCTATCCAATATTGTATGTAGCCAATTGAATGATACGCAAAGCCAACGCAGGGCTAAGCCTGCCCATGAAATGCTAAGTGGTTGTTGACATGCTGAACCTCCCCATGGCTGAATAATGTCATGATGTTGGAACGACGACCTCAAGTGCGGTTGTCGAGATGTTGAACCCGCATGGAATCTCAAATAATGTCATACATGTTATAATGGATGCAACTATGATGTTGACTATAAATGCAGGTATTATGTGGAAGTGTCTATTTGATTGTGTCTATGCAACGGGGAACATGTGGATACAATTGGGGGAGATGAAACGGAACAAACAAAATTGCAGTTCTACAAAAGAAGAATCATAGAATTCAAGTTCATGCAATTTCAATCCTCATTGTTATGTACATGTGTGCCTGTTATTAGTGGCTAGTATTGTCTACCAATTGGAACATATGAAACGTTCATGCTTTCAAATTTGGTACGGTGCCCATACAAAGATTAAAGTACTTGTATCCCCTGGTTGCAACATTGAGTGTTTTGTTGATATGGTGCCTACACAAAGATTAGAGTACTTGTATCCCATTGGTGAATTTGATACGATGCCCATACAAAGATTAAGGTACTTGTATCCCAAAAGTGTGAGTCCCATAATAAAAAAGCTGTCTATCTGAGCTTAAATTAAATAATTTAGCTATCACAACCATCACTGGCCATTTCCTAAGGTTCAAACAAATAATGGTCAGTTTGAATGTAATATTTATCAAAAGAAATCTGCAATATTGATAGTTGTTGCATGGAATTTAAGGGGGAAAAAAAAAGCATCTATGATGCAATGACAAAATTAATGTTCTATTCGCGTGTTACCCTACTACGCATAAAACCTAAGGGCAAAAGAATTACTAACTATATATGCTTCACTACTACGCGTAAAACCTAAGGGCAAAAGAATTATTTATCAAAAGAAATCTGCAATATTGATAGTTGTTGCATGGATTTAAGGGAAACAAAAAAAAAGCATCTATGATGCAATGACAAAATTAATGTTATATTCGCGTGTTACCCTACTACGCATAAAACCTAAGGGCAAAAGAATTACTAACTATATATGCTACACTACTACGCGTAAAACCTAAGGGCAAAAGAATTACTAACTATATGATACAGCAAAGGTAACATCATTTCTTGTTGTGGTTGATTGCGCAAGGACGCAGAAGAAATAGGGTCCAAAATGTTGATATAATCTACAATCTCCATTCTTTGAATGAAGACATTAATTTTCTAGGTCATCTTCATATGTAGAATACGACTTTTGTTTCCCCTCCAGGTGCACTTTAGTACTGAAAAGCACTTGGATCTGCAAAGCATAAGGTTAGGATGCAATAAGGCTCACATACACAACTGGATATGATATGACCTCCATGGTGTGTGCATCATGCCTAACAGCTTGTTAAAACAATGCAACATTTGTTGTATAAACTTCCTTTGGTCCCAAAATGGTATCCTATATTTTTGAACAGATGAAGCAGCAGAGTGATTCCAATAGAATAGAATAGAATAGAATAGAATAGAATAGAATAGAATAGAATAGAATAGAATAGAGAGCGAGATACCAATAGATGTGGTTTCCTGATGTGACTTTGTGACCTTAGACATATATAATGAAAGTGAAAAAGATTAAAAATTGTAGCAAGAAGACAATTGTAAGATAGACATTACCATGTCTGACTTTTCCAGGTTGTTAGGATATTGCGGACGTGACTTCATCACAGAAGAAGGCCATTCTCTATAAAGTTCTGTCAACAATAATAAAATTAGTTGAAAAGGAACATCTAATACCTGTTATTGAGGCATGGATCAGAAAAAGTAAAGAGAAGCAAACAGGAAATTTAATTAATGATGATGCAAAACATTTATTAGATTACTAAAGAATATTTGTCCTATTTACAGAATATTACAAGGATTCATGTATAAGCTATCTCTTTCATATATCAAAGCAAAAGGCTGATATTTTCCTGATATCAGCTCACTTTCTCTAGTCCCTTCATCAAATATAGTGTCACGATAAACAATGTGAATATTCCTTGTGTTACAGATCAAATTCCCAGAAGTTTAAAGCTCACCATCTCTAAAGTCACTAATGCTTTATGTATTGCTACCAACTGCAAAAATGCATAGTTGATAACATAGGATATGATGCAATTGCATCATATTCCTAAACTGTCTCAAATAATTCAAGCTCTAGAAGAAAACATCATAGCCAAAATCATCATATAATGTGGCCTTCTAAAAAACAAACAAATTCTCAAGAATCTTATAGCAGCTCAAAGGAAAAGCCCGATAAGCTTTTCTGCATAGCATGTAGATTGCAGGAAACCTTTATTTTATGCAAAGTAGAAAGAGCTTTCATTTATTGCATTAGTTGTAAAGAAATAATGTTCGCCATGCTCATGCTCAGGATGTAACATTCATCTTACCTTAGATGTTGTGCGAGAAGATCGATTACTTATTTTGCACTTTTTTATCTGTGATTTGGATCTGAAAAAGATAGACAGTAAAAGGTCCTCAAATTAACTTCATAGAAACTCAAACTGAAGAGATTGGATAGCTTCAACATTCATCATTGGAGTTATAGTTGGCATTTAACATAACATTTGCACACAATATAATATATACTCAAATGCTTAGAAACCATTACCTGGCTGACCATGATGACAGTGGTAAGATGTAGAGAGCCTCCTAAGTGAAGCCTGAAATAAAGCAAAGATGAAAGCCCATGTCGGCTCTTCATGATTGATGGAAATTACAAAGGTCAAAGGCCTGAAAATATGTGCGACCTACATTTCTGCACAGCCTATATCCTGCAAATCAGCCTGCAACATGCCCATGAAAGACTGTTACATGGCGTATCCTCATGCAGAAAATACATGCCCTACCTCAATTAAGAGTGAAATAATGCTCGATTCTACTTTTGCATATCAAACACAGATCTCGTGAATTTTCAGTGTCTCATTCATAAATATTGTGCAGCCTTGTGTACAAAGGCTTTTCACTCTAGTTTTGCAAAGACAAAAGTACGAACTCAAATAAATAAGAGCAGAAAAGGAAGTGCACTGCATACATTATAGTGCCATAATAGATTTGTAAAATGTCTTACACATCGTCAGTAAGCAAGCAATTGCTCCTGGTATCTTTGCCACCATGTCTGCATCTCTGCAAGCATCACCCCCATCCTAAAGTAAAGCATGTTTCCCATTTCGTTTCTGATCTTTTTCAGATGTTTTCTTCCTGAACAGACCCATAGAATGCCTGGCAAAGGAGCAAAGATATTAGAAAGGTTTAGCATTAACCTGGACGAAGTCAGCAAATCTACCTGCAGGGAATCATTTGGGATAAACAATAAACAAATAATAGCTACTCTGGCCCTGATTGAAGGTATCCCTGGAAGAATAGAAACAACCATCTAAAACATTATGAAGCAAACCCCATCCAAATTCACAGCAAACTTACAGCGGCAGATTTCCACAGAGAGAAGATCCTATTCCTAATCTATGATCTTATCTAACATGTCCGGCAAATCCACGATGTCCTCCATGCCAGAAACTCCAAGCTCATCCAACTCATTTCGAAAATCCTAGAGCAATCCAACGGAGATGTCAATCCGTTTTGTTACTCTCAGTTCTGACGGGTAGTACTCATTTCGAAAATCATAGAGCAATCCAAAGGAGATGTTAACTCGTTCTGTTACTCTCAGTTCTGATAGGTTAGATAGAAGGAAAAAAGGCAGCCGGCCAATCCTAGAACCAAATCATATGCATCATGGCCCTGAATCAAGGTAACGAAGTCAGGTTCAAGAAGACCGCCAGAAGATAAATTGACACTTTGGTTAGCAATCGTGGCATGGCATGCATCACCCTCTTCGCCAGCTGCAATCGAGCCCAAAGAGGAAACAGACTAAAAAACAGAGAATCCAAAATCATACAAATAACGACCCTAAAAACTTCTTTAGATTTTCGAATAGTCAGAATTTTTTACGGGATACCAATACATTTAAAACCTTGGAAAAACCAACCCAAAAAAAATTCAAAAAGTTTTTGGAACCCCGGAAAAACCAAATTTAAACAATAGGATGTTGAGTGTTAAAAGGTAATTTCAAGTTACAATGTTAAGAATCACCCTCTCAAATTTGAAAATTTTTGTTTTGGTGTGTTATGATGATGTTGCTTTTTTTGGTTTGGAAAAAAGATAAAAATTCAAAAAACATCGTGAAGTTCAATAAAACATTAAATATAGCACAAATCATATAATACACCAAAACAAAAATTTTCAAATTTTTTCAATTTGATGCAGAACAAAAGATACGACCAGAATGATCAGCTGAGCAAAGAGTATGATAAGGAAAAATACTGCATTAAATTTCAGAATGCCTTGTACATGGTTCCTACTTCTGTTAGAATTCAAGTGTTCCTAGACCAGAACAAGAAACTAAAAAACGAAGCAAACGTGGATGTGGTGCTATTTGCTTCTGCAATATGAGCAACTATATCTGGACACCAAACTTTAAACAAGGTTTAAAATGAAATGCACTTATTTAAGAAGTGCGTTTGAAAGATTCCTTTATAAAAATTGAAAACTTGAAAAAAACAGACAAAATAGGGAGCAAAATAGATTGTTGAGCAATTAGCATTCGGAATACCCCCAAAAAAACAACATTTTTGAAGCCTTTTCATTTTTAAAAGAGGGCAAAAAAAAAAAATGCTTGTTTTGAGGAGAGAGACATTAATTTTGATAACTCAGTAAGTATTTATTGTTGAAAATAGAAGGAAATATAGTTTGTCTTTTTGCAAGCTTAATATAAGTACTAAGAAAATCAAACATAGGAAAGACAAAGAGTGTGAAATCATGGAGCAAGAAAGAGTTGTTCTAATTAAGCATTGTTGAAGAGACAAAGCTTTCAGTTTAAAAATCTTCATCAAAATATATTATAATTCTTAGCGGAAGTAGTTTATAACTCTGTCTGTATAAATTTATACGGGAGGTGGGGGAGGTGGCTCTTCCCAGTCCACAGGACTCTCGTACCCCTTAGGATCTGTCTCTTGCGAGCCCACAACAGCAGAGACGCCACCTTCTGATTCCAATCTTACCAGTGTTGTCAGGTACGTTAAGTACGGTACGGGTATTAGACGTACTTAACGTATTAATACCGTATGTATACCTCTCATTTAAAAAGTACTTTAAATATGTTTTTTGGAATTATAAAATACTCATTAAATACATAAAATACGTACTTTATGTATAGCACGTTAAGTACTTCCTGTAATTTTTTAGAACTACTATTTCTTATATTGCAGTTGAAATAGTTGCAATAACAACTAGTATGAAGAACTTCAAGTTTTAAATAATGAACCAGTACTCTAGAAGCAGTACCAGTGATATATTCTAGTTTGCAATCTACACCCACAGATAAATAAATTTAAGTAATGTTGCTCATTTGTTGCATCTGAAGCTATTAACCACCGCTGACCTCTGTATTTCTTTCCTGGCATGAATGTAAAGCTACTGAAGTATTAAGGAGAAGGCCTGCCTCCTGCCATGACAAAAGAAGGAGAAAGGTGGGTCTGCATCTCCATCTTCATTGCGATTCCACGGCTAGGGTAAAAAGAAAGAGGGGGAAAACGCAGAGGTTTTGAGTTTTTATTTGCAAGAAAATTGTTTTTTTTTTTTCTTTTTTAACTACAATTCCATCATTTCCCCTAATGTCTAAAGTCTCCTAATGTGTTTTTTACTCCTATTCTATCCTATTGTTTAAATTTGGTTTTTCCGGGGTTCCGATAATATATAATAATGTATTTTCTCTAATTTATAATTTCATCAATTCTATTGGTCTAACGTCATTTGGACGCTTTTTTTTAAGATGCATTATCATCATTACTATATGTATTAATCGTTAAATGCGGTATTAATAAAACAAAAGCTCAATTTGACACTGTCAACTTATAGGTATAGTGCGTGTAATCTTTGTGAGGAAGGTAAGGGGCGTATGTAAGCAAAAAAATCAGATGCGTAAACAACCTTGAATCCCCCAGAGCGCAGGCGGTTTTCCAGGCCGCAGTACCGGGCTCCAAGTCGACAAACTCCACCTCCTCATCTTTTCTCCCAGTAAGTGGGGAATTTTGGATTTACGTATAAGTGCCTTTAACATCGCCCGACACCGTTCTTTGCTCCCCGGTTCCTCGTTTTCATCGGGAAAGGATTCACAAAGAGCTTATCACGGTCACGATGAAACTTATTTTATCCGGGTCTATGTCGCGGAGACAACATTGCACCCCATAAAAGCTATTTGTGGTGCTGTGCGAGAAAATGCATCAAGATCCGGTCTCGGTGAGAAAACCAGCGTATCAAATTATTAATTAGCCTATGTGGCCGATAATGGGATACCACGGTGCCTTCATTTGTGGATCTCTTAATTACTTGAAACAGTAGGAAGGCGAAAAGCATTGCGGGGAGGAGTCTTCTCATTTCGCGTATTGAAATGAACCATGGTTTTTTGGCGTCTAGCTATTTGTAAAATCTATATGGAAATGCTCAAAACGACTTCTTGGCGGACCACCACCATGTCCCTTGACATTTGTTTTAGCACGCCAAATCTGACATTTAAAATTAGTAGAAAGAAAACAATGAAAATAAGTTAGTTTAGTGGTGTGGCCGTATAAATTTATCCCCACGGTTGCCTTGCTGTATAAAACTTATACCGCGGTCTTGCGTGGCGTATAAATTATCTGAAGATTACTTCTTTTGTATAAATTTATACACGTTTGATCCGACCATTTGAATTTAAACCTTGAGGCAAGCGTGGTATAAATTTATACAGGTGTTTCTGATAAATAGAAAAGCAATAAATTTAAAGCTTACCATCGCGGTTTTGAAGCCGGCGTTTGAGGGGCTGACTCGATGGTTTAAGCAGACATCGTCTGCCGGTCAGAATGAAAAATGATGACCCTCCGGTTTCTGAATGTAGCGTGACTTCCTTTAGGCGTCAAAAAGCCGCGGACTTTGCGTCGCGTGAAAGCCTCCCTCGTCAAAAGCGCTATCCTTAATTTTAAAGCCGTATGGAATATCGCAATGCACAATGTAAAATTTTGCTTGTCCAAAAGAGTTCCCGACCTCGTGCAATCTCACTGAACAACCACGGTACAAGCGGTCGACCAAATTTATACCGTGCCTGGTCGCGGTATAAATAACGAACACGGTATAAATTTATCGATGCACAGTCGCGGTATAAATTATAAATAACCGAGCCGCGGTATAAATTTATCTGGTGCACAGTCCGCGATATAAATTTATCACCGTGACCGGGCTTCCATAATTGTTACAAATTTACAAAGTTCGGGGTTAATACACAAATTAGGCTATGCTAAGCATACTTCTGAGAAGACTAAATTAAAGCTTTTTTACTTGACCATCTCTCGAAAAGCAATTTGGAAGTAATTGTCGTCTTGCTTCCGCGACCATTATGGGCTTCTTATCACGAATCATAGCAGAAGCTGACACTTTCATTACCGCACGGGCTTTGAAGTTCTTGGAGCTTGTTTTTGTGTTTTGAAGTCTTCTCCATGCACTTGTTTGAACTCTACATATTCTCGGTGCATGAAGCGAATTTTGTCGATGAGGCTCATTTTTAATCACGAAGTCATTGTCGAGATTATGGCTCACGGCAATGACCTTTGCTTCTTCGTCCTATAACCCCCACGTAGATGTGTGTTTGACGGCTCTTCGGACTTCATTCATTTGTCTTCTTTTGATAATTCTTTTCTTGCTTTGTAGGCGTGTGTGCCTCAAAAAGTACATAGTAGGTGTAATCTTGAAATCGCCTTCTTATAATCTTTTAATTGGTTGCCTTGACCCGTCTACCATCACAACTAGTGGCGACACATGTGCATGTGGATTCCTTCTCATTCTTTGCTTGAGGATAGCCACATGTGCATACTAACTTCTAACACGAAGCACTCGACCCCATCTTCATTTTTGGTGGCCTCTTAATCGTGCTCCGGTCAATGAAATGGTTTGCTTGAGGAGTTTGGTCTCATTAACCCTCTTCAAAATAGCACTTGACTTATGGGGCCGGCCGCAATAATGCGCCCGGGGAGCCTTTTGGAGCCTGCGACTCCTCTATGGACAAGGCCTTTGTGGTTCGTGACCTTTTTTTTTTTGGTGGGGGGTGTGTTTACGTTACCAATGCATGTTTCTTGCTCCTCCCTCTTGTCACCACCGGTTCCTCCTCTTCCTCTTCTTGTTAGAAACCCGTCCTTCTCGACATCTTCTTGAGGAAGTGGGTACCAAAGACCCTTGACCATTTCCTTTTTTCTTCACAAAAGTACTTCGAGGGACAAAATGTTCACTATGTCATGAAATCACGGGGTAAATTAGAAAGGCGGCGGTATAAATTTTATCGTGAAGCCACTAAGACATACTTACATAGCCATTCTTGTAATTTTTCCGCCATGTAATCATGGGCGTCTTTAGATGCGCACATGCTTATGCGAAGCATTCTCTTTATTCGAGAACATAGTAGACTTCACAGTTGTCATTATTATTGCGTCATCAAAATCTCATCTTCATTTCTGTTGCGGTGGGGTTATCATTTCCCGTGCGGGGTAGTAATCATCTTTGGTAAACTTTCCCCTCCACATTTGGTTACACAAATAAAGATGCGCTGTGTTCATATGTTTGTGGCTGCGTGGATTAGCGGTATATAAATTTATCATCAGAAAATGTTTTGGAGCGGTATAAATTTATCGCTCAACAGCGATATAAATTTATACCGATTCTGCGAGAACACTCAGCGGTATAAATTTATCGCCTCGGTACGAAGCGGTATAAATTTATACCGTTTCTACTTTCGAACACTTTAGTGTGCGGGCGGTATAAATTTATACCGCTTTCGTAAAAGTATTGCGGAAGCGGTATAAATTTATACCGCTTCGTTCGGCGTAAATTTATATTATCGGGAGTGTTCTAACGGTATAAATTTATACCGCTCGTGCTCGAGGCATATAAATTTATACCGTTCCAGAACAATTTCGGTATAAATTTATACAGAAGGACCTTAGACTCGACAGATTAAAAGAGACGAGAAACTAGAATAGTACGGAATAGAGACTTACGTGGCCATGACCATATGGATTCGCTTTATAGGCTGTTGAGAAGCAAGTTGGGGGGGAGGTATATAAAGAGCATAACACGGCGGCTTCGACTCCGAGCATCGTATATAGAAAATAGAGTGACCGGCACCGGGCTTAAGTACCTCTGTTAAGTCAAGTTTAGGTATAAGCGTTTCTCCATAAAGTTTCCAATACAAGTAATGCAGTGAGTTTTCGTATAAATTTATACCATTTACGTTTCTATGTTGCCCTCCTTTGTATAAATTTATACCATCTCGTATAAATTTATCTGATCTGCGCCTTCAAGTTTTCCTTCTCTGTATAAATTTATACCATCTGTATAAATTTATACCTCGCAGTACGCTCTTCGTCATATAAATTTATCTGATGACGCTTAACTTTGAGTATGGCTCGAGAAAAGAAGCTGAGCCTCAACTCGTTAGCGGGCTTCCTCCCGCAATGACTTTCACACCTCCTCAACTGACACGGGAAGTAGCCATGAAAATTACGCCTCCGATATTCAAACCCCGATACGGTGAGTTTACTCGGCCCGACCACCTCGGCTTCCACCAGAGTTCAATTTACTCCACCACACCACGCTCACGAGGCGTCGTTTGCCCCCACCAATCGTTTTACTCCACCACCGGGCTAGAGAGCTCGGACTACCTCCTCCGGTTCATTTTAGCACGTCTCCCATAGTCCACCGTAGGTCGCATCCCGAGGCAAATCACGCCAACTCCATCCATTTAGCTAAATGGTACTACAACAAGTGGGGCTTGATCACCCACGCAACTCCTGTATTCTCGACACCGGGGAGCTGGTCAATTCGTCACCAACCCTCGATTACTTTTTCCCAGAGAGAGGGAAAGCACCTCCCCCCAGGACTTGCCCACACCAAACCTCTCAGCATCCACTAGTACACCTCATGTTGATCTCTCTGACGAAGAAACACCTCATGTTGATCTCTCAGACGAGGACCTACCAAAGCCACAAGACACTATGTTCGAATTCAAAGCTCCAGCAAGCAAGAATCTTAAGCGTAACTTACACAAGAAAGCATGTACAACCCAAAGAAGAAAGAAACTCATGGACGAGGCTCACTTGAGGGCAACACATACAAAGCACTGTTGTTCTCAACTTTGTTTGCTCAAGATTGGACTAAAGGAATTGAGGTTGATTCGTGGACCAGAAGAAGACCACCCTACCACATTTTGTCAATGTGCCTAAGGATGCTGCTGAAGAAGATTTCATACACCTGCATGTTGTTGGTGCTATGGTATTTAATGGAAAACTATCTTGCAAGGCATTTTTGAACTATCCAAGCATTCATGCTGATCCAAATCTCACTATCATAATATTGAATAAGCTTCTTTCCAATCTAGAACATATACCACCGGTTCTATATCTTCAGCTAGACAACACGACAAGAGAAAATAAGAATCAGGCCTTGTTTGCTTACTGTGCTATGCTAGTTGAGAAACAAATCTTCAAGAAGGTGAAGATTGGTTTCCTGCTTGTTGGTCATACACACGATCAAATTGATCGGATGTTGATAGGTTCTCTAAGCGTCTTGCTCGAAAAAAGCTCTCGACCTACCAACAATGATTGAGGTTATCCAAGATTCCTACAATCCTCGTCCGGACATCGAGTTATTAGAAGAAACTTTATGATTTCAAGGAATGGATTTTTGGAGAGATCAACTGGTCCTGGCTATTGAGCCCTTGAGAAACATTACATTTCAGCATCGGATCAAAATTTCACTTGTAGATGGCAAAGCCATCTTACAAGAAAAAAATATACCACATCCTTGCGGTGGCGACCCGAAAGAAAGTATTCAATTCATTCGCACCATCCCCAATACTAGTTCTATGCTCTGCAGAGCAAATGCCTCTAAAAAGCTTGAAAGAAATCACAAAGAGTAAAAAGGGGGAAGAGCATTTGACTCAAACAAATCATTGGATTATATTGAGACAAGTATTGATCATGCTCTAACCACTTTGGGGGAGGCAGATGCTTTATGGTGGCCTCAGTTTTTCGACAACGTGACATGTTGCAAGCTTCATTACAAGGTCGAAGACCGGTTACATTCAACCGGCCATCTAGGCAAACTCTCCCAGTGCAAGTTGAGAATCAAGAGGAACATATAGAGATATTGGCTAGCTCGGATGAAGATCACAATTGTCATGTACAACGGCCCCGGACATACGGCACAACAAGTTGCTCGAGTCTCCGGTTCGATCCTCGAGATTTGAGAAAAAGGAATGCTCATACTGTCCCGGTGATAATGATGAAAGGGAAGCCATTCCGCTAGCTAAAAAATCTTGGAGGTAACAAGAGAGGATGGAATTCCCACTCAATTAAAAGTGCTTTGGATGAGAACAAATCGCCAATGCTTTCGGTGGGAGTTATACTTTGGAGATGGTAAAACATGAGTGGGAAAGAGAGCAAAGTCCAAAGCAAACACTCTTTGTCATAGATCTAGCTAAAGTAAAGGTTCTTGCATATGACTTTGTTTCGGCTGGCGCTGCTAATAAGTTACGTATGGTCCTCAAACTTTAATAAGGATTCGGCATGTGGATTAGACAAACAACCTAGAAAGGTGGCCAAAAAGATGATGATGAAGACTCACTTGTAGACGGTGAGAAAGAAGATCGTTCGAGTACATCCGGTTTTGAGTGAAGGCGAGGATGAAGGCTCAAGTGATCGAGGGGATTAAATGAGTCGAGGATGAGATGCATCCCGATATTGCTGCAAAATGTAAGTTTGTCCAGATGATTTCGAACATGTAAAGAACAGAAAGTGCAGGTGATGAGTGTTTGTCAAAATGTCCTATATTTTTGACAATTTTGTTCATAATTTTGTACAATTTTCACAACCTTGAATATATCACTTCTTTGTCAATCTACTACCCTTGCTATTTTTTTTATTGCCCCTTTTTTGCTACACTTTATATAAGTAACTATTTTTTGTTCTAAATTAGGAGGATGAAAATTGCTATTTAAAATTTTTGCATGGAAGTTATGTTCAATCAACCCCTCAAAAAGGGTACCTAAATTACCTAAATTGTCACACCTGTCACAAAAAAACCTTAAAAATGGACCTTTTTAGGGGAATTTTAGGGAATCTTTCAAAGATTCCTTTTGAAGTGTGTTTGGAGCAAATAAGTGCATTTCATTTTAAACTTTGTTTTTAGGGCAAGCATGGCAAGGGCACCCTGATCTGACCCAAAAAGTTAAACAATACCCAGCCTTGTTGGCATCGGGCCATAAATTTGTCGGGCCAGAAATCAAAAAGATCCCCGTTAGATCTCTGCCATTTAAACAATCTTGCTCTTAACACCAAAATGCAAACTAGTGTTTCGTGTTCTTCATCAACAACAATACATTTACATACAACATGTTCCAAATAGAAGCTTTGAATTGCAATAAAAAAACAAAGCTACTACCGCTGCTGCTTCTGCCCAAATCCAAAGAAGGCAAGGGGGCTCGTCTTGTCATTCTTTCCATATTGAGGTGCAGGCTTTTTAGAAACCAATTTACATTGATGGGAGGCCTGCCAATCTTGGGGATTAACCAAAACTGGAGCTTGGCGATGGCATTTATTTGGAGAAGCAAAATGGTGTATGTCCTCCCGTAACCATTACAGAATTATGGAGGTTCTGTTTTGAGTAATTTTGGTGTCCAAAATAATCATTTCCAAAAGCACAGATATGGCACCAGCGTTTGAAAGCGCATGTTGAAGATCCCAGTTGTTTTGACCATAACCATCAATACAAAGGCTGATTATTCTTGGTATTTTGGCTCGTTGGATCAGCTAAACACCTCTATTAGTTTTAGAACTCCGTCCTTTTTTCATATCACTTATTCTCCGCATCCAAGAGTGAAATCAATTGCAGTTCAGTCTTATCTTTTGCAGTTCTTCAGTATTGCTCTGCCATTGGGGCAGTCGAACTTCCTTCATGTGGATCGCAAGGCTTTGCTCCGTCCTTTTCTGTCCATAATTTTGTCTTTTGAACACCTCGCTTTCTTTTCTAGCTTTATTTCAAAAGTGTATATTTTTGCCAATAGTCATGCCAAAATAAACGTCCTTTTTTCCCTTCAACCAAAATTTTGTAAAAAAAGCATTTACGAATGTAATGGCATGGGAAATAGAAAGCAAAAGTTGAGGAGGTCATAATTGTATGGTCATATTCCCTTTTAATATAAGATGAGTCTAGGTGAACAGGTAATACAAATATAGACAGAAATATGTACATGTATCAGGTAAGTGCCCGAGGACTGAGCTAATCTCGGCGATCCATGATCTTTTGAATGTATGAGCCCAACCTCCGTATAAATTATCTAAATTGTCACACCTGTCACAAAAAAACCTTAAAAATGGACCTTTTTAGGGGAATTTTAGGGAATCTTTCAAAGATTCCTTTTGAAGTGTGTTTGGAGCAAATAAGTGCATTTCATTTTAAACTTTGTTTTTAGGGCAAGCATGGCAAGGGCACCCTGATCTGACCCAAAAAGTTAAACAATACCCAGCCTTGTTGGCATCGGCCATAGCTGTCAGTTCCGAAATCAAAAGATCCCCGTTAGATCTCTGCCATTTAAACAATCTTGCTCTTAACACCAAAATGCAAACTAGTGTTTCGTGTTCTTCATCAACAACAATACATTTACATACAACATGTTCCAAATAGAAGCTTTGAATTGCAATAAAAAAACAAAGCTACTACCGCTGCTGCTTCTGCCCAAATCCAAAGAAGGCAAGGGGGCTCGTCTTGTCATTCTTTCCATATTGAGGTGCAGGCTTTTTAGAAACCAATTTACATTGATGGGAGGCCTGCCAATCTTGGGGATTAACCAAAACTGGAGCTTGGCGATGGCATTTATTTGGAGAAGCAAAATGGTGTATGTCCTCCCGTAACCATTACAGAATTATGGAGGCTCTGTTTTGAGTAATTTTGGTGTCCAAAATAATCATTTCCAAAAGCACAGATATGGCACCAGCCTTTGAAAGCGCATGTTGAAGATCCCAGTTGTTTTGACCATAACCATCAATACAAAGGCTGATTATTCTTGGTATTTTGGCTCGTTGGATCAGCTAAACACCTCTATTAGTTTTAGAACTCCGTCCTTTTTTCATATCACTTATTCTCCGCATCCAAGAGTGAAATCAATTGCAGTTCAGTCTTATCTTTTGCAGTTCTTCAGTATTGCTCTGCCATTGGGGCAGTCGAACTTCCTTCATGTGGATCGCAAGGCTTTGCTCCGTCCTTTTCTGTCCATAATTTTGTCTTTTGAACACCTCGCTTTCTTTTCTAGCTTTATTTCAAAAGTGTATATTTTTGCCAATAGTCATGCCAAAATAAACGTCCTTTTTTCCCTTCAACCAAAATTTTGTAAAAAAAGCATTTACGAATGTAATGGCATGGGAATAGAAAGCAAAAGTTGAGGAGGTCATAATTGTATGGTCATATTCCCTTTTAATATAAGATAAGTCTAGGTGAACAGGTAATACAAATATAGACAGAAATATGTACATGTATCAGGTAAGTGCCCGAGGACTGAGCTAATCTCGACGATCCATGATCTTTTGAATGTATGAGCCCAACCTCCGTATCGAGCTCGTGCTCAACATCTCATGCAGGGGCTGGCCAGGACGGACCAAATCAGCATAGTGTATCCGAATGTCATCATATATATGCCAGACAACTCTGAAGGGTGTCGCATTCGTCTTCCACAACTCCAACATGGCAGCGTTGACAAAGCCTCTAAGTCGCATTTAATTAAAGTGGGTCTCATGCCATTCCCACTTTTTTTGGAACCCTGTTATTTTACACGAAAAGGACGAGGGAAACTTTTAAAACCGCATTATTGCTTTAGAAGATGCCTCTTTTCCTCTAAGAAAGAAAATGTTAAGGAAAATTACGCGGTCTATTTTTCTCGGTTAGCGAGTCGAGAAGATAAAGAGCACAGCTAAAACCAATGAAAATGCTATCTCTCTGTAAACAACGTGTTGATCTGCCCTGAATTTTTATTCATAAATAATTTAATTACATTGTATTTTACAGTGGTTGGAGATACCATGATGGTCGAGCTGGCACAAATATTACATCATCTTCGCACATAAACCACCTACTGGGAACAGCATGCAGAGCAAGGTTCGAGGTGTTCCAAGCCACCAGAGCAACTTGAAGAGAATAGAAATCTGAAACACGCTGGCCTTACTAATGCATGTCACCAACCTCCTTTCATCCTCGTTATTCAATGAAAGGGTCTTTCCATGGCTCCTGATCACGCCCTTTCTGTTCGCGATCTATATTGGGAAAGGCAAAATCAAGTTAATGAAAATATATCTATAGACAATACAAATAAGAAAACAACCAGTTCTAAGGGCCATTTCTGAAGAAAGTAGGTCTGAGACCCTTTCTCGACTCGCGAGTCGAGAAAGGGCCTAAGGCCCCTCTGAGGGCCTTTCTCGACTCGCGAGTCAAGAAATGTAGCTTAGAGCTTTAAAAAAAAAACTAGCAAAAAAGCACGCCAGAGGCCATAGAATATAAAGGCGCAGTAAAATAAGGGCAAGGTAATTGGATAGCAAAAGGTAATTGAATTATCTTTGTATTAGGGCAAAATTGTATTGAAATTTATGGCATAGTCGAAATAGCATATGTTGTTTGCACAGTTTAGATGATGCCCCTATGTTTTAAGGTACCAGTATTCCTTAGTTTTGGAAGGGTAGGATATGAGGTTGTTGTAGTTGTCTTTGGTTGTGTTGTAAAGGTTTATATAATGTCTTTCTATTTCATTTGTCTTTTTTTTGCTTTTGGTTTCTTCTAAGAGGTCGATGTGGAAGTAATTTTCATACGATTTGTGCTTGTTGACCTCTGCTGCTATTTTGAGATTTGGTTTTGATTTATGATGTGGGTACCTAGTTGATAAGTTTGTTATTTGTCCAAGTATTTCTTATTGTTCTTATTGCACGATAGGCATTATATCTTTATTGTGGGTTTTATTTTACCTGCGGCATTATTAGTTGTGTTGGAGTTTTCTTGCAATGTAGATGCTTTTGTTTTTTCCTTTTTCTTTAGTTTTATTTTAGGCGTATCTATAACAATTGAAATAGCATTCGAGATTGGGATCAAAATTGTACTGTATTATATGTTAACAGTTTAAGCATTTATGAATAGTTTAGCATATGAGTCCAATATTTGGCATGAATAAATCTCCTCCCCACTATGCTTTCATGACTACTGCATGCCTCAACATGCTTAAGAAAACTAAAACTAAAAAAAGTAATAGACGTATGCCATGAATGGGCTTCTTCTTCCTGATTGAGCAGTAAAAAGAAGTGTTATCAGTTGCATTTGGAATGCACTTTTGGGATCGACACATTGCTTGAGGTTTTGAGAAAATTAGGAGTACGTAACAAACATGATCTTTTGCTAAGCATGGTGCTAATTGAAAATAATTAAAACTCTGCATTATTACATCAAAAACCTTTGCTTCTCTGATTATATGCTTGGGAATGGCAGCAACAACGACCATGTGATCCATAGCTTCAACCTTGTTTGTGTACCTTCTGGTTCTGAGAATACAGGCAAGTCCCTAAAAGAAATGACAGAGATCTTTGAGACCCTTTAACATAATTCTTGTTCTGGGTTTGTGCTTCACCATTGATCATAACTACTATTTCTTTAGCATTCCAACTTGGATGATTGAGAATTGGGCCTAAATACTGAAGAGACAACAACAAAAAGTTTAATAGAAATGATGCTTGTTTTATTTGATCCATGCCATCACGAAAGGAAGGGATCTTATTTCATAGCAGGTCAGCTCGGCGTTTTGAGTGTAATGACTTTTGTCTTATGGTAACCAGAAAAAAAAAATTTGCTTTCCGTATCCATTACTTCATGCATTGTGGGTTACAAATGTAAAGCAAAGCTGGCAAGGAACATATAGACCAGAATGGAAAGTGTAACTCAACAACTTGATGTTATACGTCAATCAGGCTGTTCATACCTCATAATGCCGTTCAAAGGTATGAAATTCATAAACACATGCCAAAAGAGACCGACTATCCCGGTCACTTTCCTTGACTTTTAGTGGATGCATCATTACTTGGAGTGTAGTAAGTAGTATATTGATGAGACGTACATGAAGCGAAACTGCAAAGCCCTCCCAACAGAGTACTAGTGACTGCGGGTTCATAATGTCTAAAAAACCAGATGAAACTCAACCTAACTAGAAAGGATGGACAAAAGAGGAGGTAAATAACTGCTATTGTTGTGATGAATTAGGGGGTTGATCATAAACTAGGCAATGATGAGGACAAGAAAATGCCTTGAATACGAGGAGGATTCCTTGCTTAAATCTGTATAGTTGCCAAATGTTCATGTGGAGTGTATCTGGAACAAGGAAGGAGTCCTAACAACATATCCATGGAAAATTGTGGCTAAAGTATTTGATGCACAAGTTCAAGCTGCAAAAAGAGCTATGGTAGAACTAAGCATTAACAGAAATTTTTTTTGACAAAAGGATCAAAGGGACTGTTAATTGAGAAAAAGACAACTTGGCCAGAGTAAAGGAAAATATAGAATAGGTGCATGGCCATTACAAAGACTTCAGGCAATGTTTCTAGGGGTGCACATTCTCTTGTCCAATGATACTAATGTTCTGTGAAGTGACCAACTTGAGAGCCCAGTATAGTAAAGACTGGCTATAGTTTAGGTCTGCTGCAATTGCATTTAACATTTTCAACATCGTTAATAAGATACAATACATCCTTAGGATTTGCTGGAGACGCCCATAATACTTACTTGTCCTGTGATTATTATTTACAGGCAGCATCTAGCTCAAATCCAAAGAAGTGGATGCTTGTTTAGCTGCAATAAGATATGCTGAGTTATCATGCCAGCTACCAAATAAGGCTGTAAGTAAGATCTGGCTCTATTATTGCTAGCAGTCATACATTGCACATGACCAGTTCATGGATATAGCACACTTAGGCTTCTCTAGCTCTAAATTCAGGATTGGGTTGTAATTATGACAGCATAAAACAAACAAACTGCTCATTAATTAAAGCAAACAGAAGTGAACGTTACATATACTCCAAATAAAGAAACTCCAAATAAAGAAGATAAAAAAGGGACAGACAGCTTACATATAGTCTCATATCCATTTATCCGGCTGCAAAATTCATTCTGCCTGGAAGTGAGGTCTGTAAACTAGATGCCAGATGAAGAATTTGTTGTACCAAGATTTTATACAAGATATGAGTGTCGTCAGTCAGAAGGAGAGTGTCCTTGCAAGCAGTGCTCTATTAGAGGAATGCTTGATTAACAGAGGAATGCTTGATTGTCTTTGCAGAGACAATCAAGCAAAGTGTTGTAGGGCACAACATCTACTTTGCAAAGTAAATTGTGTCATATACTTTGCAAACCAGGTCAAACTTTTCTGCTTTGCATAGACCATAAAAGGGGGCATTACATCAATTCATATCCATTTTCTGCAAAAATGAACAAATGTGCAATCAAATAAAGATTTTAAGACACAATCTGATTATCATGTAGGAGATATATTGGAACCTTCTGTGATGATGGGACTGAAGATGCAGATTGCCTTTTTGGCTTTGTGTATGGCTGGCTGCTTGGACATGGAAAACACCTTAGCAAATCAAGCCAGAAAACAAACAAATTTATACAAGAGATTGGCAAATGCAATTATTGCTGCAAAGGGTTTCCACGGCTTGCCCCGTTATGATAATCACTCTACTGAACACTTCACATGCATCTTCATGCTCGTAATTTGCCATAAATATCTATAAAGTTATTAGCTAAAACGACTGCAATGCAAGATGCAAGCATATCCAAGAAATAATCTTCACTACAGAATGCAAGGCAACACTTCGAATATCCGTGACTACTTACTGGATAATCGTCAACCTCCCACTGTTAACGTATGGGGGATATCTGCATATGGAGTTCATATGTACATGGGTTAGGAAACAAGTTTACATTCTCAAGATAACAAGAAATCCAGGGACACTGATTCTACCACTGAGTTGGCTTTATTGAATAAGGCAATGTCATTACAGAAAGAACCCAACATGCCATCACAACAAGATGATGGAGCACATGTTTCTCTCATGCTTGGAATGAACTGTTCTGATGACTACAGATCCAGAGAAGCAGCCACAAAGAAAAACCCCGTGATTCAGAAACAGACCTAGTTTTAGGTCATTCCGGGGTGGATCCAAGGTTAATACAAACGCATTGCAATTTAGAAGATGTCCATCAATGCCTCCGAGGAAGAAAAGGACCAAAGAATGCAGCAGCAGGGAGGATGAATCGAGAATGAGGCTTTTGTGGTGCAAGAATTTCGTAGTGTGCTTTTGTCAACAGAGGAAATGAACAGTGCAGGCACAAAAAAGCCGCGGATCAGGGGCCACAGTAACCTGCTTTGTGGTTGAAAACATCCACCTGAGACAATCTGGCAAAGCTGTTGCCCAAGGTATGAACAATAATAAGCTGACCCCGATTCTCATCTTCCCAACTTACGACTTGGGATTTAAATATAACGGAAATGGCTGGATTCTTTCAACAAAAACGGATTCTTTGCTTGCACAAAAGTGTTTGAATATGAAACTGGAACCCACAAAAAGAAGCATCCTGGGAAAGCGTGGACATGAATAGAGAATGTGGATTTACCTGCCGAGAAGATTAATTCAATGCTATAAAAGCACCAAATTGAATAAGAGATGGATCGTATTCCGAATAGAAGATGGACCGTATTTCGAATAGAAGCTGGGATTCAAGACAGAGATAAGCCAACAAAAATAGCGCTCCAACCAAATGCTCCACCATATTGCCCATCTAGCACCTTCGCCATGTACAGAGAGGAATGGAAGAAGATGCATCTGAAGGAGAGGAAATACTTAAGAAAGATGCAGTCCGGAGCATTGCTGAGTGGAAAGAGAGGTCCGAGGAAAAGGCAAGAGGCGCATGCAAATTTTTAGCCTTTTCTAATTTCGAGGACCGTCGATGGTGAAACAAGAGAATCTAACGGGTAATCAATATGCCAACTCAGATTAGGGTGACGTGGAGGCGCGACGTGGATAGGCTAGAATTGCAAGAAAGGTTGTAGACTTGGTTAGGCTGGCGTGCTAAAAAAAACTTTTTTTCCCTTTTTTTAAATAAAAAATTGAAAGTTCTTTGAGGGCCTTTCTCGACTCGCGAGTCGAGAAAGCCTCTAAGGCCCCTCTGAGGGCATTTCTCGAGTCGAGAAATATAGCTTAAAGTCCAAAAAAAAAAAACAAAAACTTTTTTCCCCTTTTTTTTTAAGTAGGAAAAAAAAAGTTTTTTGAGGGCCTTTCTCGAATCACGAGTTGAGAAAGATCTTCAAGGCCCCTCTGATGGCCTTTCTCGACTCGCGATTCGAGAAAGGCAGCTCAGAGTGATACGCAGTTTTCAGGGCCAGAGGTTATAAGTCGCATTTAATTAAAGTGGGTCCTTCAAAGTAAAAAGCGCAGGTTCTGAGGGTCTTTCTCGACTTACGAGTCAAGAAAGGCAGCTCAAGGTGAAAACACAGTTCTGAGGGTCGAGAAACGCAGTTTTGAGGGTCGAGAAACACAGTTTTGAGGGCCTTAGTCGAGAAAGACACCTCAGGTTGAGAAACGCAGTTTTGAGAATCGAGAAACGCAGTTTTAATGCACAACATATCCTATGCATTTTCTATGTATACATATATGAAACAATAGACCCTCTCCCTCCTCTCCTCCTTTGCCCCTTTGCTCTTTTCTACCCTCCCTCCCCCATCCCTTCTTCCAACTTATCCCCTTCCCTTGCTCTTTTTTTGCCTCTTTGCTCTCCCTCCCCTTGTCCCTTCCCTCCCCCCCCCCTCTCCCTTTCCCTCCCCTTCTTCCAGCGTATCCCCTCCCCTTCTCATTTGCCCTTTTTCTCTCCTCTTCCCTCCCCTGCCCCCCCTTGCCCTTCTTCCAACTTAGCCCCTTCCCCTCTTCAATTTGTGGCTCCTCCTCCTCCTCCTCCTCCTCCTCCTCCTCCTCCTCCTCCTCCTACCCTTCTCCTTATCAAGGTGTGGCCCCTCTCCCTCCTCCTCAGTTTGAATTCTCTTTGGGTAGAAGCATGAAAGGGTGATTGAATTTTTTTGTATATTGATGTAAAAATTTGAACTGGGTTAAAGTGTTTGTAATGTACATTTTGAATTTTACATGGAGTTGCCTATCATTAATAAAGGCGGTTGACGTACAATATTCTCCATAATTATACCAAATCCTCCCGAAATCTTGTACTAGCTTCTCTATCAATAAAATCTAAATATCTTGCCTGCGGAAAAAAAAAACTTTGGCGCACATTTTGAACTTTACTCAATCGATCAAACATGGCTCCGGATTCTACCTCAACGAAAACTTGGCCCGAATCGATTATAGCTGCTCTTAAATCGAATGCATTTCAAGAAACAAATGTATCTTGAACAAATTGAAATCCCTTTCCTTCAGCGGTAATACAAATCCCTTCAAGCGAAGTAGTACAAATCGGTTAATAATCGATTTCTTGTGCGGGATGTTGTATCCCCTTTCTGAGAATGGATCGATGTCTTAAAGCACCGGTTGAAGAAGAAACTATGGAAGAAGGATTGGACTCTCATGCAAGCACTTGAGGTTGACGATCGGGTTTGATTTCAATCCTCCCGTTGATGAAGTTTGGAAAGCAATTGTTACAAACAGGGCAAAGAAAATCAAACAGAGGGTTTGTAGGGGGTGGATACGTGACAAAGCCAATTAGAAGAAAGGTGAATGCTTACTTCAAATCTCATAATGAATGAGGTATCTAATTTGACTCCAAAACAAAGAAAGTATATTTGCAAGAAGATTATTGCGGGACAAAAGATTGCAATTCCTATTTGAGCCAGGTCATTGGAAGGCCTCAAGAGGCTATCGTGGAAAACAGATCGGTAAAGAATTTAAAGGATGGCCTCCAAGGCGTCAAAAATGCAAATAGCAATGACGGACTTTTTGCAAAAGCATTCTCAGTACTATCTATGGTGGTTGGAGAGGAAGAAGAAAATTACGTAAGACTTCACTAGCGACTAAGTTGCTAAAAATACATCCTAGAAATATGAAACTAGCGTGGAGAGAAGGAAAAGAATGTCACTAGGTGGAACAAATCTGTGGGCATTAAGGGGTGAAATATAGATCGAGGGCTATGAAGGATATGGTTGCTTTCGGTTTTGGTTAGATAACTCAATAGAGATGTCATGAAGAAGAGGACACAACCAATTCAATATAATATATTAACATTACAGTGTACGACTGAATTTAAAGTTTGTAATTGCATCTTGTTTTTCGAATAAAGATGTTTTTATTTTGTAACACCTGATGTAAAGTTTGTAGATTTCTTTACTTTTGGCGGAATAAAGATGTCTTTTATTTTGTAACACTTGATGTAAAAGTTTGTAATGATTTCTTTACTTTTTGAAATAATGTAGATGCAATTGCCCTAGTTGTTCTACATTTTATGTCAAATTATTTCATGGCAACACGTACATGTATATTTGTTTACATGTATGTTACGGATGTATATTTGTTTACATGTATATTCGGATGTATTGTAGATGTAGGCAAAGAACTAAGAAGAAATTAGTGTGGAGATGTATTAATTGTCAAAAAATTATGTGACTTCATAGTAAATGAAATAAAATTCATGTCGAATGTACATGTATGTGTGGGAGTTTAGGGTCTTGAATATGTAAAAGATTTGTATGTAATGTAATGTATTGAGGTGACTAATTTTATTTTCTTTGTAATTTTTTACAGTGAATTATTCCAATTTTGTGGATCAAGATCCGAGGTTGGATTGGGCTTAGGCAATTTGAATACTTAAACCTTCTTGCATTAGAAAGCTAAAGGAAAGAAACACATGTTGTTGCGCGTGAAACATGAGCAATCAGATCTGTACAAGCGAGGCATTTAATTTGATGAGGTCAAGACTCCATGAAAATTGTTCGTGCAATTGTGGTGTGTGCGATCCGAAGCTCATCTTTGGAATATGTCAAGCCAAGGACAAGACATTTGATAATGTTAGCACATTTTGGAGGGCTATGGTATGTGATGAGCGCAAAACAGTAACGAAAGTGGCATAAGCTACAATGTATCAAATCGATGGGAAATTGTGGGAAACAATTAATTGAGTTGTGTCCAAGAGAATACAAGGAGAGATTGACCAAACGCTTGATTGGCAAGTCTATGGTTACGTTAATGAGCCCTCGAAGAAAGGAACTTCAAGAAGACTAAAGCTAATTGACAAGAAAGGCAGCTCAAAGTAATATGTTGGATGATATGTTTGATCATATGTCAAGTTTGTATATCATAACTTTGTGGCACATTGGCGAAAGCAAACAATTCAAGGAATCCATGAAGAGTCTTTGTGATGATACCAGTATTATCAGTTGTTGATTTCTGAGAATTATACTTTGAAGCCATTCAACGAGATTCAAGCACAACATTGGTACAATGAACAAATCCGCATATTGGTCCACATCACAATGTTCAAGGTACTGTGGTAAAATGAGGAAATGTGTGCACTTCTTTATTTCAGATGACAAAACACATGATACTCACTTTGTACAAAAAGCATTCAAGATGCACCTCAATTGCATTTGAAAGAAAATGGTCTTTGGTCATATGAAATACCACTTAGTTTGGTCCGACGGTTGTGCAGCCCAATTCAAGTCGAGAAGAGCTTTCTATCATGTAACTAGGTATCATCAAGAGCATAAGATCAGAATACACCGGAATTTCTTTGGCTCGGGACATGGGAAGGGCACACATGATTCGGAGAAGGAGCCATAGCCAAACTATGGCTCGAGGCGCAAAAAAGAAAAAGGATGGGAAAGTGATAAAAAATGCGTAAACCGCATGTGAGGTTCTTGAAGAGAAAATTTCTGATGTGGAAAGGGTATTTTGGAAGGTGTCCGACATTGACCGTTCCCAAAGATTTGATGTGCTCCCGGTGAAAGGGTGCAATCTCTTCATTCGCGTATCATCCATAGATCCAAATGATCCAACAAAGTTAATGTGTAGATCTCTTTCATGTTTTTGTAAGGCATGCATCAATTTTGATTGGCACGCTTGTGAGAATGCCGATCATTGTGGCGGTGGGAGTTGAGAAAACTAGAGCCTACAAACGGGGACAATGTTGAAGAAGATGGAGTGCGAGGCGAGAGGACTTGTGGGCTAATGGCGTGGACAATGTGGATGAGACGGTGCAGGTTGGAGATTATTTTGCATCATTCACATCCCCGCACAATTATGAAAGGGTCCCTTATTATCTCATCCAAATTACGTAAGTGAAACATGCCCTCGAAGAAGACACCAAGGATGACTATGGAAATGAATTTTATTGTGGTAATGAAGTTATAGCCGGTAACTCGCTTTGAATTGATTCCCGTTGCCATCAAAAGTACGAGCTTATTCAAGGAAAGAAAGTTCTTGTCCATCCCGAAGTCGAATTGGGGTGAGATTTCCATTGGAGCAGATCAAACATAAGATTAAAGGTACATCTTATGCATATGAACCGACTAACTATTGGCATGAAATGTTCTTTGGGAAATTTGCCGAGATTGTAGAATCTCAGTAATACGTTAACTTGTTGTTGAAGTAACTTTTCTATGCACTAAGGCATGGACTTGCAAACCTAATGTAATCAGAATGTGAACGAGATAAAACACAAACATTAATATAATGTTTATATACTTCCAAGACTGTTATACTTAGTGTAAGTTCAATTGGTTTCCCTATTCGGCATTTATCTCCTCAAGAATCGGGTGCGCCAGGTGAGTTTGCATTTGAATTGGGGATATGGATTGTGATCTAGTCGTTCGATCTCCTCCCGCCATCGAAATCAACCAGTCACCACAGGTAAAAAAGGAATTTTTATCCCTGTCTATTCCCTTCTCCCCTGTTTCTGATATGGCTCGTACCATGCCAATGATTTGTTCCTTAACCAATGATTTGTGCCAATGATTTGTTCAACATCCTTTTCTCAAAATCTATCCCACTGTCCTCTTTTTCTGACCCAATTGGCCAATGGTTGATGCTGGCATATATCCCACAAGCCTAGCTCAAAGGAAAGGGCTATACTCAATGTGGAATATTCCTTTCAATGTAATAAGGAATATTCTTGATGATTAGGCACTAAGGAATATTCCTTTCAATGCAAAAAGGAATATTCCTTTCAAGGTAATAGGAATATTCCTTGTAACTATGGGTGCACTTAAACAAACTAAAGAATATTCCTTTGAAGGTAATAAGGAATATTCCTGATAACTAGGCGCTAAGGAATATTCCTTTCAATGCAATAAGGAATATTCCTTGTTATCTCTATATTGTTGACTCACGCTTTACCAAACACAATATGCATAGGCACACAATATGCCTTAACATAATCCATTCATTTGGCATTTGTTGATTTGGCAATTGTTGATTTGGTAACATGTGGAACATTGAATGCATGTGGGATATTTGAGCCCATTACTAAAAAAAAGGGTGGACTAGGATTACATCTTGGCAGGGATAGGTTCTGTACGTATGAAACTATTTTTTCAGACGTATAAAGTGCAAAAATACGTATTTTTGGGAAAATATTATTTTTGTATTTAATACCGCCGGAAAAAAAGTTCACAGAAGTTTAAACCTTTCGTTAAACGCGAACTTTTCTTCAGCTGCAGCGAAGTCTAATTTTCGCCACGCGAATCCCTCATGCCTTTTCGGCGTAGCGAAGCCTTTTAATGTACCGCCTACGAAACTCTTTTCGCAGCGTAGCGTTTAAGTATAAAGGTTCGCACGCTGAAACTTTTTGTTGGCGTAAGCATTCTTTGCGTTCGCTTTACGAAGGGCTGTTCGCTGGGTGAAGCCGCGAAGTTTCGCCACGCGAAGTTTTCTATATATATTTCGAGGCGTCCTAAAAAATTTCGGCGTTTGGCGAACTGATTTGTTTAAACTGCGAAGATGTTTTCGCGTAAGTTTAAGCAGTTCATTCGTTTTCGTGAAACTATTCCGGTTCGGCGTGGCGAAAAATCTTGTTTTCGCTTTACCGCCGAACGGACCAGCGTAAAAGCGGTTGTTTTAAACTTACGCCGAAAAGTTTTCGACGCCGGAAATTTTTTTAGCCGTATTTTTGACGTATTAAACGTCAAATTTGTGCCGTATCAAACGAAAAATACGTATTGCGTATAAAACGTATACAGTATTGAACCTATCCCTGCATCTTGGACAGTTATGAGTAATTGAAGATTACAAGCCAGCGAGCCATAACTTTTCAACATCTAATCTCTATCCACACTTATCAATGAAGCAAAACCCTATTTATATATGTGCACGTTTTTTGTGATATATGCATGTGGGATATTGCTAACTTTGTGTTAGGGTTGTGCTAGGGTGTGAAATCGTATGCATGGATACATCCCTTTCCTCTTCTGCCTAATTCCCAAAACAAAATCGTATGCATGCAAACATCCCTTTTATTCCCAAAATTCTGCCCTGTAGCTTCATTCCGTCCCCATCATCTATTCCGCCATCTCCTTCACTCCTTCCCCATTCCGTCCATCTCCTTCACTTCCGCCATGGCCAAGTTCAAGACCACACTCCGCAGGAACACTATCCCGGCCATTGTGCCTGCTCCTCCCCCGCCAGCACGGTCCTCCTCTTCCTCCGGAGAATCCGTGTCTTCCTCCCACCCGGTTACAGTCAGGGCGAAGTTCACTCCACCAGAGGTGGAGAAGCTCATCATGGATCATCAGGCTGTCGCTTCGTTGCGGGTGATCGAGTGGGTGCATGAGGCTTACCTCGACGAGGAGCGACTCCTCGAAATGAAGATGTATATGCCATGGAAGACGACCTTCATATAGAGCTGAAGATGGCCTAAAGATCAATCCCTGGTTTCAATTTTTTTAGTAATAGTCCTTGTGACAGAAGTAATTAAATACAGAAGCAATAATCCTTGTGACTCCATTTTTTGTAAAGCTTTTTCATTAATGACAGAACTCCTCTTCTCTACAGCTGTTGTGACTATTTTTTTTGCTTTAACTGTTCTCTGAGTTTCCACTGTTCTTTTAGTTAACTGAACTATTTCTATCCTTTCTGTATAGATATAAGAAACATGTTTGGTACTTAGTTTGCAACTCAAGTTTTTGGTGCAACTCAAGTTAATGACAGTTTTTGTCATTAATTATAAAATGCAAAGTACAATTACTGAAATAGTTACACCAAACCATCACCATACCATGCCCCACACTATCATATTCACCAGAACGAGCACATCCCACCACACACCACACCATTCACCACACACCCCACCACACACCCCACCATTCACCACACACCATACACCATAGACCATACACCAACTATCATATTCACGTAACGAAAGCACATCCCACCACACACCACACCATTCACCACACACCCCACCACACACTCCACCACACACCACACCATTCACCACACACCGTACACCATAGACCATACACCAACTATCATATTCACCAGAACGAGCACATCCCACCACACACCACACCATTCACCACACTCCCCACCACACACCACACCATTCACCACACACCATACACCATACACCAAATGGTGGAGTGTGGAGCGGTGGTGGAGTGTGGTGGTGGGGGGTGGTGGTGTGGTGTGTGGTGGTGGTGGGGTGTGGTGGTGGGGGTGGTGGTGGTGGTGTGTGTAGTGGTGTGTGGTGGTATGATGTGGTGTGGTGGAGTGTGGTGGGGTGTGGTAGTGTGGTGTTGAAACAATCAAAACAATCAAGTATGTTGTAACAGTCGAAACAATCAAGTAACTGTTTTGATTGACCAAAAAGGGTACAAGGCTTCTTTAAATCAGAAATCTTTTTTCTTAAAAAAAAAAAAAACTTACATAGTCATAAAGTATACTATCAGTAGTATACTATTCAGCATAGTGTCATTTACACATTCCTTATGATAGGAAATGTGAACACAAATGTGAACAAAAGATATATATAAGCCTGTTACATAGTTCATCTTGCAAAATCAGATACTCAGACTCATGATCAGCTCAGAAATCAGAGGACTGCTGGCTGATACGTTCTTTCGGATTGGCATCACAATGCATGACCAAAGCATCTATTAGAAATTATCGTCGTGACAGGGCGTATTCATGAGAGAACCATTTAGATGTAATCTGTGACATCCATAAATAAGGTTAGAAATATTTAAAGGAACATGAGATGCAGTACATACAAGGGAAGGCATACAACTTACTTCCATATCTCTACCAGAGATACTACAAGAGAATGAGGGTTCTGCGTCAAAAAAATCGTCAGACTATCTAGAGAGATTTTTGCCTGACGTTTACGCTGACGAGTATACTGACGATTGTTTATCTGACGCTTTTCCTGACGATATTGCGTCAGATATTTCGTCAGATTGTTCGTCAGAAATAATCGACAGGCTATGCGTCAAATTAATCGTCAGAAGTTTAACGTCAGTGTTTTCGTCAGGTTTATCGTCAACATAAACGTCAGAATATGCGTCAGACAATTTCGTCAGGTCGCGCGTCAGAATTATTGTCACAAATTGCGTCAGTATTTTCGTCAAATAAAACCGTCAAATAAAACGTCAGAAATATCGTCATTATTAAAATTTTTTAGTCCATATTCCTAACGAATAGGGTTAGGGTTTTTGATATTTCGATACTCTATTTTGGCGTAAGGCAAATAGCCGGAATCGGCCAGATTTGCTGGGGGCAGAGCTCTGCTCTGCCGTAAACCCATATTTGATACAAGGCACATTGCTGAATAGGCAAATCTCATACATGGAAGATGATGGACCTGCTTGCCGAAACTGCTAAGGATGAATCTTTGCATTGCTGCAACGGAATGATTAACGCCAGATGTGCACAGTTTCTGAGAAAACCCTGTTGCTTGGCGATCTGGTTGGAGCTAATACCCTACTGGTAATCTTTTCGTTGCATTTTGTTCAGATTTTTGCACTGATTTTGATGGTTCTTTGAAAATGGCCACAAAATAGAAGTTAGAACAGAGTCCTTGAACTGATAGAGCTACTGTGGCCGAAATGACATTTCAAGAACACTTGATATTCAACTTATGGAACTTGGGAAAATCGACCATGGAGGAATGCAAATGATTCACGGATAAAAGGAGCAAAAAATATCAGGTTTATTATCTCCTTTACTATGACTATGGATTTACCATCGCCTTTCTCAAATGTCAAGCATGTAATTGGGAAGAGTTTCCATTATTTGCCAGCCAGTTCTGCTAACAGAATTATTCCATTTTGCATTAATGCATTTAATATTTATATGCTCAACACTGAAATTAATACTATTAACATATATAGACAAACATTTGCTTTTTCATTTTGATCGTTTTCATCTTAGTAGTGGAAGCCTGCTTTGAACCACAAGTAAAGATGTTTAAACCATCCTCATGCTTTGCATGGCAAAGCTCATCTTGGATGTTATCGATTGTACAATTTTAATAGCAGATCGACCTTCTTATTGATGTCCCTCTTATGCAGAACGAAGCTAAAAGTGGTTTGCGATAACTGTTCCGAAAATTCTGCTTGCCTATCTGTGGCAAGACTTGGTGTTGCATCTGGACCTTATTTCTATGCAGGCAGGTGCTTAAGCTAATGGACGAGATTGAGGCTTTGTTTATTTAACATTTTGCACGTAAAAATTGTAAATATGGAATGTCATGCCTCAGACCAGCACAATGGAAAGCCTCTCATACAATAACATTACTTCTTGGCATCCATATGATTATTGTTTAATGATTTAAGTATAGATAACGGAGGTTAACTATGTATCTTGGCAGTGCAGGGCTTTTTCCGGGATATTCATTAGCATTGTTTGCTCATCTAAGTGGCAAATATACGTCTGCCTCAACATTAGCATCAGAGGTCTGCCTGCATGAAATCAATATTCCCAACATTCAGGCAAGTTTGTCATAAAATGAGTGGTATATATCTACACGTTTTTATATGATTCACCTTTCAATGCAGTGTGTTGGCCTTGATACGTCTTCACATATCCATGTATGGCTGGAATATTTATCTTTGGAGGCAAACGCAAATTAATGCATTTATTTTTGAACTTGCACCTGGAACTGAGTTGCGTCATCATGAAACCTCGGTGATGACTATGGGTCTGACAACAATTTTGATTGCTAGAATGGTGATCCATCTAATATAACATGCAAAAGGAAAGCCATCTTTCCTGATTGACTTGATTCCTGTAGCTCAGGTATGTATTTACTGTTCAGTGTATGGTATTTCAAATAGAATAGGAAGCAAGAAAATATTTGTTATCAGACAGTTTACATTGCAAAATGTGGTTAAAAAATAGTTGATCATGGTTCTTAGGAACTAATGGACATATTTGCAATTGATTTCAAGCATGGTAATCTGTTTTTTCTAGATATAACAATGCATTGAAGGCTGTTATAACTCAGTGACAAAGTTCTAATTTCCTTGTTGGATTGTATTACATGTCCTTTACATGCATAGTCTGAAGGACATCGTTGCAGTTCCAGCTACATAACGACTTGGGGTTCAATTACATTTAAAGATCAGATACCCAATGAGGTATTGCTACTCTTCCATTTTAATGTAAAGTGTTTCTATAGGTATTTACCTGATCACAAACATGGTGATTTAAATTGTCTTATTGAGTGGGCTTATTGAAATTGTTCAAGATGGCTAAATGCTATGAACTACTTGTTGTGAGCAAATATTCATCTACTCGCCTGTTCATGGAATTTGCTCAAATTTGTTTTCTATTATGAATATTTCCAGGCATTCACAGGCTCTCTGAATGCATCTGAATGCAGTTGAGCTATTTGGGATGCCCACTCCATGGGAGTACGACAACAGCCAGGTATTACATGTTGCATAACAGTGTTTCACATTTTCACATGTTGGTATATCCATATGATAACTAAATCTAATGTTTCTTTTTAGTTGCAGGTCTTTCCTGACTAGGTGTTTGCATTATGTGTTATTGACAATGATGCAGCAGCATTTGATGTACTATATGATATGTATATATGTTTTGTGAAAAGTGTTTAGTTAAAAAAAAAAAAACAGTGCAAAATGTGTAAACTTTTTAACATACTGAATGGGAAGTGCTTTTTACATGTAGGAAAGTTTCTTATTTGTTCTCTAATAGATGCTGTTCAATAATAATATATATTATTATTATTTGTGTACAACCACCTCCAAGTTTTTATCACTTTGATTAACTCGATTGTCCATCAATCTCAATAGCAACAAAAAACAGGACTAGCAGTAAAAACTCTTTCATGAAAGCAATGACGAACTATATGACGAAATTTTTGACGTTTTTTGTGACGAATTTGCTGACGATTTTTTTGACGTTTTTTCTGACGATTTTTCTGACGAACCCTGACGTTTTTTCTGACGATTTTATTGACGTTAAACGTCAGAAAGTTGACGATTTTTCTGGCGATTTTTCTGACGCTACATCGTCAGATAATAAACGTCAGGTAAATCGTCAGCCAGTGGGGTCTGGGCAGTTGTCTATTTTGTGAAGACCTTCTGACGATTTTTCTGACGCAGAACCCTCATTCTCTTGTAGTGAGACAAGAGCTTCAACATATTTGTGCATAAATCCCATCACATACAACCCACATGATGTTAAATCGGGCTGATGTGGCACCTCTACTTGCTGAATCTGATTAACATTATTTCTCTTCATGAAATCGACGCCTCTAGATACTTGACCGATCGATGTGGTTAACATTTGTGTGTGCAGCCTACATATCACGAAATTTAGCAGACCGAATTAGCGAAGAAAAGCAAAGCAACAACTTAAAGTATTACATACCCTTTGATTGCTTTCTCATTCGTCGCGATAACCGTAAGAGGATTCAAGGCGGAATTCTCGGTGCAGGTAGGATCTTGAATCGATGGTGCGAGTAAAAAAAACAGCCAAAGACAAAATGGTCATTCTCAAGGATAGGTGCAAGGATATGATGGCATTTAGCTACCACAATCCCCTTCATCCCCGATTTCACTATTTCAATGACATTCAGGTGATCCTTCAACCGATTCACCCTTTCTTTTCTTTCTGCTGGTAGCTTCTCTAAACCTTATATAGTTGTAAAGCGGGGATAAAAAGATTTTGCTCTTCCACCGAAAAGGCAATGTCTCATACAAGCACCTAGATTAGATTAAGATTAACATTAGAGACAAGGAATAGCAACAAATGTTTCGTTTAAACCGGGTTATTACCGCCATAAAGATCCACTAAGCGGCTACTCATTTTAGAGTTAGTTGCACATAAAATTGCTATGTCGATGCAACCACTTTCATTTCAGCCGTGCGGACAGTTCTTGAATGGCGTGAATGGCGCGCGAATTCCATAAGTTTATCCTTGTCATCATTTATTTTGTCGATCCAAGATGTTAGTGTCATATTAACAATTGATCCATGACAATAAAGCATAAATTGATACCTTCCAATCTCTCGCTTTCAAATGGTTTAGACCTGCAAAACGAGTAGAATATAATAAGCTACTTCAAGTATAAGTAAGTCAATGTTAGTGTCATATTAACAATTGATCCATGACAATAAAGCATAAATTGATACCTTCCAATCTCTGTTTCCAGTGGTTTAGACCTGCAAAACGAGTAAAATATAATAAGCTACTAAAGTATAAGTAAGTCAATGTAAGCTAGCAATTACCGTTTTGCAGCGGATGTCCCTGCTCTGGTTTGCACACTCTTTTTTCCAGCTGTTTTGGCATCAGCTTTGACCATAAATTTAGTCGTTGCCTTGGCTGCAATCTCCAAGGCTTCTTCAACATCATCTAGCTCCTTTGAATCGTCGCAAGTCTCTGAAGACAAGAAAGTGCTTCATTCTAATGTTTTGAAAGCAAGACAAAAAAAGAAACACGTACCTGCCAAAGAACAAGCCTTTTCCTCAACTTGAAAAACAGCAGCTTCAGGATTGTTTTCAATGTCGTCACCAACATCTTCAGTAATTTTATCTGTAAACACGTCAACGTAAGTTTCAAAATACAAAAAAAAAAAAAAAAAAAAAATAGAAACCCTGAAAAGGAGAGAGAATTACTTTCTGGGCTTTCAGCTAGTTGCTCCAATAATAGCAGCTCCGCTTCAACAGGTGGGATCTCTTTTTGGAAAACAACCTCTGCTGCAAAATATTGAACATTAGTGAACTCTAACTACAACAGATGCAATCTTAATGTAATCAGAATGTCATCACCCTACCTTCCACATACCCCTCTGTCTCCAAATCCTGCACTGATTGCTTATGAGTTGTTGCAATTCTCAAAGGTGATGTAGATGTGGATGGACTTCCAACATCGATAGCAGCAGCATCTTTTGTGCCAGGTTCAGCAATTGGGATGTCTGAGAATGGTAAATGCAACCCCATCTCAATAACATTCTTCTTTTCACCTACAACATGAAATTTTGCTATATTCAGAACTTAAGCATAGTGCACGAAACATGAATTGTTTAGTTTACCTGCAGTTTTACTTCTTCCTTTCTTGATACTACCCATGTCTGCATTGACACAATTGGGTGTCAATAAGAAATGTAAACACTTGATTCAGAATCAAGGGAAGATGTAGAGTAGATAGAAGCAAAATCTGAAGAAAAAACAATCAGATGCAAATCAAAACAGAACAAATGTTAATTACATGCAAGTAGGTTTTTACTACAGGCAAACTTTCTGCTGATAATGTAACGACAAAATAGAAGTACATTAGTGTACATAGCTATCACAATGTAAAGGAAAACCAAATACTAAATTCAAATGTATGAACAAAATATTTTATCAATACACCCTATCAAATACATCATTCAGCATTGAATGTAAAGGAAAGTCAAATACCAAATTCATATGCATTTCTGATCACATGTAAATGCAAAGTACAGTCAATGCAATACACCCTATTAATACACCCTGTAAAGGAATTCCAGAAAAGCACTTCATGGCACATGTAAATGTAAAGTACAGAAGCAAATACATTTCCTCTTTACAGTAAAGACAAAACCACGCCAAATCAAATGTTAATACAGTTATGTACATGATGGAAACTAACTATATCTAAGTACACTCAAACTAATTATGTAATCAAAATAGAAATAGATGTACCTTTGGAAGGGATTCCTAAAAGCGTTGTCGCAGTCCTCGGACCATGAACAATCATGTACACATATATTCGTCGTTGAAACCCGAATATAAGACAAAATAGACAATATGTATGACCACAAAGTGGAGATATTACCATGGTCGAAGTCAAGGCAATCATTGCATTGCTGCCAAGTATTGCTTATATGTGAGAATGAAGCGCTCCGTCTTGCTGAAAAGTATGGGGGCGGGCTGCGGAGGCCCTATCGGGTCTGATCTTTCCAAATGCTTAGTCATCTCCTTTATTCTATTCTCACAGTTGGAATTAACTTCCAAATCCTTGCTGATTTTTTCAATGGCAGCTTCTAATTCTTGCAAATCAGCCTTTAAACAATCAATGGGAATCATTAGAGCATCTAAGTCAACAATATAACTTGATTTCTCCTCCTCTAAATGAGATGCCAAAGCCATTTGCACATCAGTTGGCTTCCGCTTGCTTTTAAAACCTGCCATAATCTTTGAACTGCTCACATATTTTTGCATCTTTACTCTGCACAAGTCTTGTCAAGAAGCTCTTATCACTCTCATGCTTCAACAGTTCAATTTCTATTGTTTTTCTTTTCTCTTTTAAAGTCTGTATTTCATCAAGCATGGAGGCAGAATCTAATGCTCTTGTTTCCCTCCACCTTTTCATCATTTCCAACTGCTACCCCAATTCTACCTGAGGCATACATTTAATAGCTTTAACATTGAAAGACTTTACTGTAGCTAATTCTGTCAGGTCAGATTCTTTTTGAGAGCCTTTTGAATGAAGACTTGCACTTGCTTTCACCTCATCCCAATCAATGCGTACTCCTTTGTAATGAAGTGCACATGCTCGGGAAAAATACAATGGAATGTGATGATTTGCAATGTCCCTCCTACAAAAAACGTGCTCATACACAGAAAAAAAATCTGCCATCCAACCAGGCTTAATCCTCGCACTCTTGATAACCCCTAACGTGGGGGCTTGAGAACCCCAAACATCCCGACTATTTGCACTAGCCCGGAAACATGCTATCAAAATTGTTGCTCCTAAGTCTTTTTGATGCTTACTTTGTCAAACTCGAGGTGACAAGACCTCCCGATGAAGAAGACCCACTCTTGAGTTTTCGGGCGGCAGTTCTAGTGGGAGACCTTGGCATGGGCTTTTTACAGTTTGTTTACAGGAGATTTCCTTGGAGATGTCTTTGTTCCAAGCTGTTTCGTCATGATCTCTTCCCTGGTGTTTCAGCTCTCTGAAAATGCAAGCTTTTGGCTATGGAGGTCCTGATCTTGGCTATGGATGGATGTCAAGCTTTCGGCTATGGAGGTTCGAATATGGATGTCAAGCTTTCGGCTATGGAGGTTCGAATATGGATGTCAAGCTTTCGGCTATGGAGGTTCGAGCGGGAGGAAGGTTGAACAGAGCGCGGGAGGAGAGTTCAAAATTATTTGCCCTATTAATGATTCATTCCAAGAATAATAATTTCTGGGGGGAGGGATTTCCTTACATTTTGAATTTGTAAATGTAAAATACGGGCACTTTTTTTGCCCACCCTTTCATGCTTCTACCCATTTAGTATGAGTTCCATTTTCAGTCTAAGTCTCAAACGTCGAGATCTGATCCACTTTAATTAAATGCGACTTCTCTCCTGACCCAGCTCCCCAACCCATCTCACTGTCTCAATCCGGAGATGGTGTGCACCTGTGAGGATAGCGGCAATGGACCTGCGCTTTTTCATAGGTAGATGAGTGCGCAGATAGCATTGTGGGCCTCGCTCCAACATGAGATTTATATGGCGTTGATAATGTGCCGTCTTGACCTGTTCAACGGTGCTGGCATCTCATAGCTTACTGAGGAAGCATGCGTCAAGGTACTGTCTGAGACTGCGACGATCTGCCTCCATTTGCACTTGGATGCACCTGTGCTCCTGCACATTCCATCTGGCTAGCCACTGAGCTTTCTTTTCCCGCCAGCAGGCTTTTAGGTGTTGAGGCCCCATTGCCATAGTGGAAGCGAGGTTAGGGAGACGAGTATCGTCCATGCCGACCACCTTCTGGAAGTAGACGATGTGCCTGTCAAGGGCCCCTCTTTGAAGAGGCAAGAAACCTGTTTCCTGCAACAGTATTTGGTATGGGACTGTGGACTTCACCCCCAGGGCCCGTGCCAAGAAAGCCTTCTGCACCTGCTTCAAGTCATTCTAAGTGGCGAGGGAAATCACCGGTTACCAGACCTCAACCCGTACAAAAGCACCGGTTCTACTAGCACCTTGAATAGGTGTGATTGGTGGGCCTAATCATACAGCTCTGCCTTGTGGCTATTGTTCTCCATTGCATAGAGTGCCTTCCAACCTGCTGCGACTCGCAGCCGAATGGAATTGTCCCAGTTCATGGCCGACGGGAACTCCAGCCCCAAATATTTGTAAGCGGACACCACTTCAACATTTTGGCCACGATAAGTGAAGATTGGAGGCCTTGGCTGGCGTGCGGACGATATTAGAACTACCTTAGTTTTGGCTAAGTTGATGCGCATGTCAGTCACCTGGCAAAATGTATTCAGGGCATCGAGATGGCGTTGCATGTCTGCCGGAACGTGTGGTAGGAGGTCCATATCGTCAGCATAGATTAGCTGTCTGACGATTAAGTGTAGGAGGTGAGATCCAATGCCTCCATTATCAGCGAGACATCTCTCCAGCTGATCAATATACAGGCCAAATAGTATGGGAGAGAGAGGGCATCCTTGACGGACCCCGATACTGCTCTCGAATGGTTGGCCCGCTGGTTGCAGCCGGCTGGTTCATGTCTCATATAACCTGTATACCGTGTTCTGCAGTTCGGCAGGGACATCTAGCTGCTGCAATCTTGCCCACAGCTTTTTTCGAGGCACAATGTCAAAAGCCTTGGCGAAGTCTGCGAAGCAGCAATACAGATCTTGTCGAGGGTTCCTGCTGTCCTCAATCAAAGTCCGCAGCGTGAAGATATGATCTATGGTTGAGTGCCTCAGCCTGAACCTACCTGTGTGAGTGCCCGCACTCCTGCTGCCTCAGCCCATCCTGTCAACTGCCGCTCGAGGATCCCGGCGAGGAGCTTTGCAAACACTGAGCTGATCATGATGGTCCGGTAATTGGCTGGGCAATGCAGGTCTCCTGCCTTGTAGATTGGGACAACCCTGCTAGTGGTCCATTGCGGGGGAAAACCTTCCCGCAA
Source organism: Isoetes taiwanensis (assembly GCA_021234155.1). Classification (NCBI taxonomy): domain Eukaryota; kingdom Viridiplantae; phylum Streptophyta; class Lycopodiopsida; order Isoetales; family Isoetaceae; genus Isoetes; species Isoetes taiwanensis. The sequence goes on from JAJEKV010000006.1 coordinate 28,210,449, forward strand.
TGCCTTGTCGAACATGTGGGTCAGTACTGGTGCCATGGATGGTCTTGCCCACTTGAGTAACTTTGCCTGCATGCCATCAAGGTCTGGTGCTTTTCCATTGGCTAGATGCTGCAACCCCTGTGCTATCTCTCTGCCTCTGCGATTTCCAGTACTATGCCTGGGGGGTAATGCCGTGCACCACGAAAGTGTTGTAAGAGCTCTTGTAGGTATTGCCCCATTAGTGCGGGTGATGTTTCACGGGTGCAGCGGCCTCCTGAGCACTCTCCACCAGAAGGTCCTGGAATGACGTTCCAGGAGGAAGAACATTTCTTGTTGATGGGCCGCAATGTACATGGCCTTTCTAGCCTCAAGGAAAGTGCAGTATTGCTTGACTGCAGCCGAGCATAGAGCAAGGTCTGTGACTTGGCAGAGCCAACGTTTGCGTTCTTTGCACTCAGCATTGAACCATTGGTTACGCAGAAAGGCCGTAGCTCTCGAGGTTTGCCGGGGGCAACTTCTCCCAAAACACCTCTCTGCAGCAGCCCCAAGGACGTCAATGAGCCTGCCTGCCTGCTGCTCCAGCATTGAGCATTGTGAGATGCTTGCCAGATCCTCTGTAAGCATCTGGAAGTAAGTAGGAGCGCACTCATAGTCCAGTCTGAGCTGAGGCATATGAGGAGGTGGGCGTTTGGAGCAACATGTCAAGCCAGCTGCAAGTAGAGCGGCAGGTGGTCTGAGTCCATCTCCTCATCCCTACTGGCTGTTCCCACTCGAAAATGTTTGACGAGATACATGTCCTTCTCGGCCACCAAAATATAGTCTACCACGCTGAACCCACCTCCCTGGTTCTCCTGCCTGCAAGTGTGCTGGCTGGAGGATGGCCACTGTGCTAGTCCATTGCAAATAACTAGGTCAAAGATACTGCAGAGCATCAACAACTGCCTCCCATAGTGCGAGACCTGAATGTCAGCTGATGCTCGTGGCCAAGCTCCTTCTGAAGGGCTCAGATGCAACACATCATCTGTGAGAGGATCAAATCTCATCGGTTATTCCGTGCCAGTGCGGGCATTGAAGTCTCCAACGAGCATGACTCTACCCTCCTGCTTGTGCTGCTGTATGTCATCGTATAGATCGACATAGGGCTCTAACCTATCCACACCCGGATGGTTGTGATAGAAGTTGCTCTCGGCATGTGGGAAGTAGCAGGCCGCCACAAAGAGAGGGCTACCGTTGCAATTCTGCACGCGCACCCCACATGTACCTGTTATGTTTCTTTCTTTTTCAATAGGACTTCCCAAGAAACTCTATTTGCATAGCATAACACTTTAGTGCATAGGAGCCCTATTATCTTTCATGTAGTGAAGTAATAGATATGCAAAAATGTAACGGTTTATATAAAATAGAGAATGAGAATGAGAATGATTTTTTATCGTCCACTGAGGCCAATCGGCCTATGGGACCCATAAGGAGCGCAGCAAACTTATTACTGTCCGGGTAGAAGAGCAGTGGAACTAATTAGGCATAAAATCTTATGCACATTAAGACATGTAAAATAGACTATTATGTTAAAGAGTGGTCTAAAAATTAAAAAATATAATTGTGCGCCAAGACTAACTCTGGTTTGAATGCGGTAACACCATTCATCCATATAGTAAGACAAGTGAATTTTAGCGAAGCAAAAAATAAGTTTTCCCAAGTTTCTTCAATGTGCCATCTGTGTTGTGTGGAAGAATTGGTGCCACACTTGGTTTGGCATGAGAAAGGACCTAAAAGAAAGAACATAAATTAGAGATAAGCACTAGGCTAGGGACTACTCCCATTGAGCCTAGCCATAATGTGATATTTCATAACCTAGTGGAGTAAGCTCCTTGAATTACACCGACACTTGCAATACACACCCTTTATTGTCAATAAGATTTCTAGAACCTACTAATAAGCATTTGTAATCATAAACCTCCATAATCCCACAATCATTGGCTTAAAATGAATATGAAAGGAGCCAAAGGATCACATTGGCAATGTTAACCTGATCTTCTGCAAAAAGCAAGATGTGAATTACAATTCCATCCCTTTTTTTTTATCCTTTGAAGAATGGGATTTCGGATTTCTTTTCCAAGTATCTAAATTCCTTTGGTGCATATCATTTTCTAATGAATTTGTTGTCGTTCCCTTGGGCTCTACATCATATCCAAGGGATATAACTTTTTTAACCTAAAAGTGTGAACTTAAATTAAGTTATGTTAAGTTCGTAAACTAAAGGTCACTTTTGTTAGCTCTGTTGAACGAACTTGTCGATGAAATGGTGGACACTAGAACTCGAGCTGAAAATGCTCGAGCAGGTCGAGCGGTGTCGGAATCGGTCGTGGTCGGTCCATGGCTACAGATGGTTGCAGTAGGTCATTTGCTTCGTCGCAAGCTGCAGTAGAATAAGAACAATGCGAGGACGAGGATGCCTAGCGGGTTAGCTTTGTTAAAACTAAATTTTATGAAATGGAGAAGCATGCCAGGCTTAGGAATCTCAACATACATGCCTCTATGTTTTCTCTGCTTTTTTGGTACTGCAAATTCAGCAGATAAATTAGGATGTCGGATATTACTGAGTTAAAGCACTTTAGTTAATTTGACAACAATGAAAGATGTAGCAGGCACTTATGTGTAGGGTCTGCATACACATCACATTATGCAGATATATGATAGATCAATTGATCATTCGTTCAGATTATAAAGAGGGTCTGTTTATTTGGCAATGCGAGTCACATCTAGTTGTCTAAGGTTTTGCGACAAATTTTCTGCATTCTTTTGGTTTAAAAGCTTGGAAAAGACAGTCTAAAGCAGTTGCATATCAAAATCATAGATTAAACAAGAATTAGTAGAGTGTGATAAACTGAAATTTCTACAAAAAACTACTGAGGTCTTTGCAATTATCCAGATAAGGAGATTTATTTTCCTTTATGGAATATATAATTTACATGTTCTAGCTTATGATTTAGGATCGGATTTATGGAGTTGGCGTTCTTGCAGCCAGTTGTAACTCATAACTGAATGATGAATCTATGATTGGGTTTGATTTGTCATGTGCCATGTACTCTGAAAAAAATGATTATGTATTAGATAATTTCCGACGGTCGGAATTCCGCCGGAAAATTTTTCTCGGCAAGCCGCCAGCCTCGGCGTGAAAAATTTTTCCGGCAGATTTTTGTGAACTTTTTGTGAATGGCTATGGCAGAGGACCAGGAACGGCTATGGCAGCCATGGCTACGTTTCTAAGCAGAAGTCTTCTTCTCCGGCATTTTCTTTAGAGAACATATGCGAGATTTTTTCCATAGAGACTCTTGTTAAACGGCTATGGCACATGTAACAAGTGCAATCCCTAATCGGACAGATACAAACGAAGAACAGAGGCATTGACACTTGGTTAGAATCACCGGAATAGACCTATTTTATCGTCATCCTTGGAAATCTATGCTGTGACAAAACTCGGGGCTTCTTTTTCATCTTGAATTTTGCTTTCGGGACCCAATGCGCTTCAAAATCAGGTCTTTGCATGGTGTTTGGAAGTGTTTTTCCTTCCAATCTCGTGGGTTTGCTGATTCGCCATAGCCAAATCTTTGGCCCTGAACACTGGGATGTCTTATTGTAAGTTCGGCCCATGATCCTCAGCCTCTGCAAAAAAAACAGGGGATGCACAAGTTCCGGGTGGAAATTAGCTACGCTTCCATTTAAATCAGGAATGTTTTTCTCGGCCTTATAAAACAGAATGATTTTAACGTAAATTTCAAGTAAATGGTTATTACGCATTACGTAATGCACGCACGGAAGAGATTCCCTGCGATATAATTTTTTGAGGCTGGGCGCCGCTAAATTTGGGCCGAATAAGCGGCGGAACCCGCTGCCGCCGCCAGAATTTCATTTGGGCGGCGCCGAAAATTATGGTCTTAATCTTCTCCCCGTGCATTACGGACGTAAACAATGGTTTGCCTTAAATTACGCTCTCTGAAAAGCCGCCATAGTCGATGCTTAGGAGTTTCAAATGAGTTTGGGGATAAGTAGTTTGTGGGATTCAAGAGCTCCGCAAAGAGTTTGTGGGATTCAAGAGCTTTGGCAAAAGGCGAGCTACTTGAGCTCATGATCTTTATTTGTGAGAAAGAAGCAACTTTAAATCTGTGTTCGAGATTAAAAGAAAAAGATGAAGCTTCGTGTGAAGAAGCGGATGAAGCTCGCTTGCTTTGCGATGAAGCGAGATGAAGCTCGCTTTTTGCGTGAAGGATGAAGCTCGCTTTTGCGTGAAGGATGAAGCTCTGTTGCGGTGAAGCAGATCCTTCTTTTTTTTTCCGGTGAAGCTCTGTTGCGGTGAGCAGATGAAGCTCTGTTGCGGTGAAGCAGATGAAGCTCTGTTCTAGGGTTTGAAGATCCGTTTTTGCAAACAGCGGCGCCGCTCCATAAAATGCGGAGGTAATTACGCCTGATAAAACAAGCCATAATTTCCAGTAATTTAAGGCAACCATTGTTTACGTGATGGCAAATTGCTGGCGGTGGAACATGACTTGTTTGTGAGTTTGTTAAGGTGATTTTAATGTTAGATGTGAACCCATTTGCAAGCTACATAAGGTATACAATTCTTAGGTACGACATTGATCTTTGTTAATCTTACAATTCTGCAAGTATGGCATGTATGTCTTCATCTTTGTTAGCGTTAAATGTGGCTTTAGGCCACCACACATGACATCAAAACATTTTGTAGCTTTTGGCTTTGTACTGGTGCTAGACCATTGCACACAATACAACAATACAATTGATTATAAGGGTCGGTTGATATACTTTTATCGTATTTAGCTATAATTTGTCTTTCAATAGTGAATATGATATGGTGGTAGATGGTGTAGAAACAACTCTATTAAAGATCCAAGCATCAATATTTGATAGACATTCTTTCAGAAATATGAATTCGTATTTCGCCTAATGGGGAAATTTCGAAGCTTGGAATGCTAGTTGCATGACAAAGAGATGTTCATGGCGGCCTTGCCGCAATAAATTTCTTGTATATCTAATGACTGATTTATTTTTGAGTAAATGACCACTATAAGGCCATGGGGAATTATTCCATCTAAAATATTTTCTCCAATGGAAGAATATTGGAATATTAGGCCAATTTGTTACCCTGTAGATAAAGTAACGATACATTAAAAGCATCCATGACATCAAGGTATTCAGCAATGGTGTCTTTCTAGGAACTACTCATTCACGATTTCAAAAGAAATGAAAATAAAAATGCAACGCATGGTTGTAGAGAGGCCCACGACGAGGAGCTGAATGGCGACTTGAAGATGCTCTTGACCAGAAGTGGAGGTTAATTCCGAGCATCAAGGGGTATAGCGTTTAGGTTTACATTCTGGGGTTGGTGGCGAATAGGTCTCAAGTGGGTATGTGGCTACATGATTGTTAATGGAAAGTTGGTAGGTGTGTGAAGGCCACATATTCTTGAGGCATTTCTATGGACTGAAGTGACCTATTTCCAATGACATATATGTTCGAGAATTAGAAGTTGTCAACATGACGAGAGGTCCAAGAAAAATTGTGATTTCAAAGGTTGATAATTGCTCGAGGAGGACATGCCAAAAAGTATGAGAAATATAAAAACGTAAAAACAGGCTGGGCGCAATTCTGCCGTGTCCACCAGTCATGCGCTGACACGTGGCACATTTTCTTTTAAAGAATGTCGGACGCTTTTTTTCTTAACGGAGCGTGGAGTTTTTACTGTGCATTCTTGTATATAAGAATGGCAGTTTACTGCCATTCTTATAACGTGGATGCAACTTGGGTTGCATTCTGCACCTTCGAGCTCCGGAATCAGAGGTAAAATCTCCAGAATCAGGGGTAGAAACGCCGGAATGAGAGGTAAATCTTCAAGAACGGCGAGTAACTTCAAGAATCGAAGGTAAATCTTCAAGAACGGTGAGTAACTTCAAGAACGGCTGCAGCTGTTAGACTAATAGCAGTTCCGGCAAAGAAACTTAGCCAGATGGCGCAATGCCATTGGCGGATATGGCAGAATGCAACCTAAGTTGCATTTACGTGTTACAGAGTTTTCACCCGACAGAATCAAGTTTTCACCCCACATTCTTGCAATTTTTCACCCCACAGAATTGCGGCCCACCTTGTTTTCACGTGTTACAGAGTTTTCACCCGAATCAAGTTTTCACCCCACATTCTTGCAATTTTTCACCCCACAGAATTGCGGCCCACCCTGTTTTCACGTTTCAAGAAACACCCCGGGGCTTAAATTCCGGGGTGTCAAGCAGTGCCTCCGCCTAACGGCGTCGGCACAGCTTCCACCCCGGGCGGAGGCACTGCTGACACCCGGAATTTAAGCCCCGGGTGTTTCTTGTATACAGAATCGGGAGAAGACACTTGCAGAATGTTGAGGGCACTATCATTTCAGAAAGAGAACAAAACTCTCGCCCAACAACAGGTTCACACTTGTCAGGATCTGGAGCCACCAAAGCCGGCCCTTGCAACCGCTGAGATTGCGCTAGACAACCCACAGCAAAATCTATCGCCTGTAAGTCTCGCTGTGGCAGTGAAGAAAGGTGCGACATATCCCTTGACATGGGCTCTAACATCTATGCCTTCTTTCCGAGGTCCAATTTTGGTACTCTACATCAAACGACGAACTATCAAGCTTGTCCCTACTGCCTGTAAGCTCCATTTTCTTAAAACCCTAAACCTCTCTTTCTAGTTCTTATCGTGCTTAAATTTCTTCAGTGGGACCTCTCCTTATTTCTCAAGCTAACGAATCTCATATTAAAGCTTACATGATGCAAATTCAGAGCCAGACGGACCAGTTGTTGAATTCCTTAAAGCGCACCTGCGAGAAGTATAAGGTTTTAGCTTGGTTTTTTTTTGCAAACTTATCTGGAAAGACGTTTGTTAATGCTCTAGTGTGTTTTTCATAGGTTGTGCCTGAGTTTATTGTAATAGAGAGTGATGAACTTGTTAAAAAAGAACTTCTCAATCAGATTGCTGAGAAGAGATTTAGTCACCTTGTGATCGGGTCATCCTCTTCTTCACTGTAAGTAGCTCGTCTTTGCTTTTTATTTCGTTTAAGGCTCAGTGTTTGTTGTGCATGACTTTCTGCAAAATAGACATTTACATCTTTTTCCCCCTTTTCCCCTTTAGTTCTTTAATCGAGGAAATGAAAGGTCAGTATGGATAGCACGAATATGCACAGACATGCCCTTTTTGTTGGAGTCTTGGAGGAGAACTTACTTAGTTTTATCTTGTTCTATGTTCAACCCTTTGTCTATCCCTCCATGGACAAGGGCTTTCAAAAATATGATTGCAAATATGCAATTGTATTAAACAGCTGATATGGACATTGTCATGCATAAAAGCACAGGATGTAGTCAGGAAGAAATATTAGTAATGATAGGCCGACCTTATGTATCTAGCCCTATGTGTCTGCTTTCATAGTTGTCTCTTGTGGTGCCGACCTTAAGATAGTTTTTATACCTAGGAGAGAACAGTAGAGCTAGTCGATATTTTTGCATTTGAAACTAATCTGAATTGTAGCTTCTTTTATTTTCGTGTATTTATGTGCTGCAAATGCGTCTCAAATTCTAATGAAAATTAGAAACTTGTTGCACATGGTAAAATTAAATGTTTGGAAATTAAAGGTGGGGTTAAAGACCAAAGCTGTTTGAATGACATATACTATGAAAATAAAAGCAATGCTAAATGAGCAGGTGCAAGTTTTCTTGCGGGACATTACATGGCATTTATACCACTAACCATGTGCATCTTGTGTAAAAGATTCAAAAGATTCAAGAAGTCTACGGCAGCCTTTGTCTTCAACCATGCTCCGGAATATTGCACTGTGACAGTTGTTTCTAAGAATTATAAGATTATACATGGAAAGAAACTTGACCCTTCCATTTCCTGTCGATTGTCAAATGTTAGTGGAGATGAATTGTCCATTTATAACAATTTTTCTACTCGTGAAGCAATCAATGAATGTGAACTTCGAGGTAAGAAACAACTTATTGGTATATCTTTTTCATGCATTCATGTGGCGTATAAGTGCAGGTCAAAAATATCCATATGGGATACCCAGATCAAGTTATTTCCCAGATTCAACCATTGATCTTGGTATTCCGATCTTGATATTGACTTATTCTGGCCAATATTTACCTGCACCTGACATGGCATCCAAATACTATATAATTTTTGGATTTACATGCAGAGGTAAAAACACCAAGCCACCTTGGAAGTACTAATACTGATTTAGCATCAACTGTACCAACATATCCAGTACCGAGTTGCAAGGTTGTACATGCTATTTTGAGAATTTAACATGGCAGTGTCATGACATTTTATCGCTATGCAGCCACATGAATTCAATGAAATTGAAATTGAAGAGCTAAAGATTGAGGTATTGAGATCATGAAGAAAGTTTAAATGTACTGCGTTACTTCTTTATTGTTAGATTAAATTGACACTTACAGACGGAAGAGATTACTAAAATACAAAGTGAAAAAGAGAGAATGGAGGAAGAAGCAATTCAAGCTACCACAATTGCCAAGGAACAAGCAGAACCCCAAGCCGCATTGTATTGCAAAGACCTGCAAAATGCTGAAGTAGCAAAGAAAGCATTAGAGGAGATCTCAAAACTGAAAGCAACCGAAAAATATGTTGAGTACAGTTACAATGAATTAAGGAATGCCACAAAGAATTTCTCGAGGAAAGCTAAGATAAATGAAGGCCATTCTAGCATAATATACAAGGGAATACTTAAATACAAAATTGTGGCTATCAAATGCCTAAAAGATAACGTACATGAATCTCAAGAATTCCAAAATGAGGTATGGTCAATACACTAAGAAAACTATATTTAAAGTAAGCTAACGACAATGTCCTTTATTCATTTCGTTTTGTTCATGGCAGGTACATACTCTTAGCAGTCTTCATCATCCACACGTGCTTCGAGTCCTAGGTTGCTGTCTAGAAAATCATTCCATTATTTATGAACATATCTTAAATGGAGCTTTGCAAGATTACCTATTTTGTACAGCAGGCCAAACAAAACTTCCATGGTATATCCGATTTCGTATTGCATATGAAGTATCTACTGCAGTGTACTTTCTTCATACATTAAAACCTCATCCAATAGTTCATCAACATATAAATCCAAGGAAAATCCTACTGGACAAACACTATGGAAGCAAACTTAGCATTGGATGTGAAAGCGTTTGCTCACAAAATAGCTCTCTTAAAGCATGTGCCATATCCTTGTACCTTGATCCTGAATCTCAAAGCTCAGGTGTCTTATCCCCATTGTTTGATATCTATTGCCTGGGAATCTTAATGCTCCAACTATTAACAGGAAGGGATGATGATGATATTTATAAAATAGTTGATCATGCTGTGGACCATGGATCCTTGAATGACATTTTAGATTTTAATGCCGGAGAATGGCCTTTTTTGGAGGCTATGGAGATGGCTTGCCTTGCTCTTAGATGTATCAAAAGGCCAAGCACCAATAGGCCAAATTTGGAACTTGATATATTGAATATACTAGAGAAGATAAAGATGTCTGGTGATGAATATTTTGACAACCATAGTAGTAGGCCTCATCAACAAACGACAATGGAGCCTATATGTCCATTACAATTTGTTTGTCCAATCCAACAGGTATGTCTTTATAAGCGTTAATTACAACATAATGTACAACAATATGGTAACCATATTTGCAAAATCTTTATTATGTTCTATTATACTCTTGTAGGAGATAATGAAAAATCCAGTTATAGCAGAGGATGGCTTCACTTATGAGCATGAAGCAATAAAAAGTTGGTTGGATGAACATGATACATCACCAATGACATTTTTGGAACTCAAACGGAAAGATTTAATTCCAAATCTTACTCTTCGTTCTGCCATTGTTGAGTGGAGGTTGTCGCAACATCAAAAGAGAATGGAAGCTTTTATGTGCAATGCTTACCCATAAAGCAATATGATATTTGATATTACCATATTTGTCTCATTCTTTCAACGATATTGATCTTGGGCTATTCATCTCAAAAATGAAGGTTGAGAGGGTTAATCATCAATCTCATATATCCATCAAGTATTGATAGTCTAGAGTTGACTTGGATGTATGAGGGTCTAGATCATACATTCATTGATATTATCTTCCCATCTCCTGAATATCCATTATTTGAATAGCATGGGTTTGGCTAATCATTTATCCACCTTGGAGGTAAGGGTTAAATTTCAACGTTGCGGTACTATTTTGAAGGCCTCCAGATATGCGAAAAATGACACCTCCTTTTATAGCATGCACAAGAACAACATGAAAATATATTATTCAAACCGAAATGAAGAAAATAATGTAGCCATTCACCAGATTTGGCTATCATTTTTCAATCTTTTTATATACGTTATTATACATATAATATTTTATTTTCCTTATGCCAACCCTATCTATGCAAACATCATGTACGTAAACAAGCAGGTTGTTTGTCTTCTAAGCATGGAATCTCATATAAGTCTGTGCTTGCATTTGATAACTCAACATTCGAGGAGACAATCTCTTCATGTTCTTGATCAAGAATTTATTGTTAAAATTATATCAAGTTTGAGGCAAAGGTTTCAGGAACAAATAAAAGATGTATCGGAAAGGCTGATGCACTTCTAGAAGTTATTTTCCTCCTAAACGTGCATTATTTTCCTCCTAAACGTGCATTTGTGTCTCGCCTAAACTGGAGCATCTGTTGGAGCAGAGTTGTGAGCACCACATCCGGTACACAAAAAACGATTGGAAAAAATGAAATTTTGCTTGCCTAAAACTTTAGAACATAATGCCAAATCAATATTGGCTCATAGTTGCATTTGCTTCTATATTTAGGGAGATATATATCGTGGAGTTGAAATGACAAGATGTGTTGAAGGCCATGATTTAGAGGAGGCTCTCGAATTCCAAAATAATTTTGCTAAAGCGGTTTTGGTTGCCCTAGATGAGAGGTTCAAGGATCATGAGATCTTGTCATGTTTTACAATATTTGCGCCTGCACATGTGCCAAGAGCAACAAAGGAAATGAAAGCAATTGGTTAGCACGAGGCTAATGAATTGCTGAGATTTTATGGTGAGACTCGATTGGTTGGTGGAGTGAAATTCGATAGCCTTATTAATCGTGATAACTTTCTAGCAAAATTTAGAAAGTTTAAGATGCAGGCCTGTACGGAATGGCAAGGGAAGAATTTTTTAGACACTAAAAAAATTATCCTCTCACAAAAAATGTTGAGGGAGGATAAGTATGCAGAAATGGTGAAGCTTGCGACAGTGGGTCTGGTACAATACAGCAATTTGTGAAAGAGGATTTAGCCAATTGAGTCATATCAAAGACAAATATCGCAATAGGCTAAAAACAGAAGGAGCTGATTCATTAATGAGAGTTGCAATTGAAGGTCCGCCCATGGAAGCAATCAATGAGTTTGATTTTAGAGAAGCCTTCAAGAATTGGAAATCTGGAGCCAAGTATAGGCACATATATTCAACCAATTCGAGGTCCAAGGTAACTCGTGTAAATGTGGAAGAAGAAGGATCAGTTAGCGAAAAAAATTCACAGCGCAAATCGGCTGCCAGTAGTTCGCCATATCCAACTTCTACTGCATCTTCTGGCCATCCACCATATCCAGGATGAAGATGACGAGTAATCCCGTTTGTTTGTTTTCTTTTGGCTTTGAGGACATTGAAGTTCACATAAGTTGTTATATTAAATGTGGAATTTCATGATTTTGATCAGTTTTATAGTATTACATCAACCACGAATCACACTATATTTATATAACCTGTTATTTTACAAATACTAACCTGCTGAATTTTAGTCTGTAAGAAAATTACATGTTTGTTTTTCATCTTGTAGGAAATTATATCTTGGAGTTTTTTATTTTGCAGAAAAATTGCATGTTGGTTCTATTCTTGTAGGAAAGTGTAGGCTAAAAAAAATTACAGACATGTTGATTCATGAGGCGTAGGAATTTTTCCTAGAACATTTAAAATATTTCCCGAACCAAGCTATAATCTCCTCCAGCGTGGCAGGGCCACGTGGCGTTATCCCATCAAGCAGGTGAGACTGCCGAAAATCCATCCAGCCCAACTGTTAGCCAAAAATTGGCAGCCTCTGTGCCTCAGGGTTGTGGCTCAGCCACGTTTAGCTGGCCCCCCCATTTTAGGGGTGCTCACCCTTTTTAAACAAAGGTTATTTAAACCATTTAAAACATATGCCAACAATTCCACTTTAATTCAATAGTTTCCTCACCCATTAAGGTGTGCCTATTAGTTACATTATTTTCACAATGCTAGGCCAACCTTGCAACCACGTTTATCCATTATTAATAAGACCTACTAGGTGCACCATTAACTTAAACTAAGGAAACAAGCGACCATATAATTTTAATGCCACCCGCATCAAATTATTATTGTTAGCCCATAACAAATATGCATAACATTGGCAATGTAAAACCATTGCAACATCATAAATAATATGTCATTAAATGTGAGAATATAGTGTGCACTCTAGATATACTAATTAGTAGACCTCATGCAATATGCTCATCAAATCATATAAAAACCATATACAAAAAGCATATAAATATACAAAGGAAATCCCCTGTTCTAATATAACAACCAACATAACTACTATTAACATTAATTAACACAAACCATTACATTAAACATGTTTAAAATTAAATTCCCCCTTAAACCCCCTTTTGTTTGGGTGCATATTCACACGGGGGGTGACTCCGGGCAACGAGAGCTGTTGGATAGGCATATTCACCCCTTATTCCTTAATCTACACCGTACACAAAGTTCCTCGTTTGTGGGGTATGGATGTATAAAATTTGGTATACTGTATAACAAGATTTGCAAAATACTATAAGATTTCAGGCAATATACTATATGGTGTTGATTTTGTACGTGCAAAACATAATTACAGGGGCTCTCGCTGCCCTACGTCACCCCCCGTGTGAATATGCACCCAAACAAAAGGGGGTTTAAGGGGGAATTTAATTTTAAACATGTTTAATGTAATGGTTTGTGTTAATTAATGTTAATAGTAGTTATGTTGGTTGTTATATTAGAAAAATTTTTCGGCCCTTCGGGCCTCAAAAAAGAAACAAACATAGATAAACTCTGAGGTAAACAAAAAAATAAAAATTAAAATAAAATAAAAGTACAAAATGGATGATGTGTTATTGCAAACCATATATTTTAAATTGCATAATTTATAGGCTCCAAATTTAGACTTTGAGCGTGAGACTCCGAATACCCTACTTTGATTAATGGAGGTACAAAAAACCTTGCTAATCAATGCTTTTCCTCCAAAGGGCCAGCATGACTACACCCAGAAATGATGCTATAAAGTGTAACCTCATGAAGCATCACGCAGATGCGCTTTGCATCGTGCAAATGGCATCTTTTCCATATCCATGTTGCCCATATGCTGTAATTAATGAATTCCATGAGACCACATTGTGCCATACATATTGATAAGTGCATTGAACCCATTTTCCAGGAGAGACAAAGCTTTGGTGTTTGAACATGCATCAAGAATTCCAATGAAGGTTACATGGTTGGGCTGCATACTTTGCATTTGCATTTCAGTAAAAGAATTGCAAAACTTCATCCAATTGTCCATGGCTAGCATACCCAAAAATAATACAATTCCAACAATGCTTGCATAAGGAGGCAAGATCTAATTCTTTTGGCAAATTATGAAGCATATATGTGAGAAGGATTTAAACAATACCATATTTTATGATGTCTAAGCAAAGTGGAGAAAGAAGTGAAAATAGAGATGTTTAAAGAATACCAGGAATCTCCAGCACAAATCAGGAATCTCCAGCACAAATCGTATAACAAGGACGAAATCTCCAGCTGAGTTGAATGCCTGTGTTTTGTGCAGAGCTCCAATAACCAAACATGGCAGACCAACATGGCATCTTGATTTACACCTTTGCGCCCTTGTTGAGAGAAAAGACTAGCTGCAGTGCTGGCCCCATTGGCATACATTCGTCCAGGGAAACAAGCAAGCTGTTCATGATTTTTTGCTTCTGCAGCAAGCACATCTTTGGCTTCCCGTTTCAGGTTCCGTTCAAACTAAAGTCATTAGCCAACAGAGCTTCACTAAAAACAAGACTGTATGTATCCAAGACCTAAAGTTGTTTTAGCAAAGAGTGACACAAATTGGTAAGCAACTCTGTCTCCAAGACCCGAGCAACTGCCGTGTGATAATACCCACTATGGTGGCCAAGAATATGGCAAGCAGCTGCCATGCATTTTCTGTCACACCCGCAGGTGGAGGAATAAACCAAAGAGAAATACCTACTGCAAAAGAAAGGGCTAGGGTTTTGAGATTAACTCGTTGCCATGGCTAGGGTTTCGAGCTCACGATGCTTCAAGCGTCTAAGAAGATCAAAGATTGCGAAGATGGTTCCCGCCCAAGAAGAACTCCAAGCATATTTGAGACCGTAGTAAGTGGTGATAAAGCTTTTGAAACGCTTGCCTTGCTGAAGGACAAAGATTTAGAAGAATTTCCACCATTTTAATGGATTTAGACCTCTCCATGATGCGAATCGCTCCTCCACAGATCGGATGAACGGCTGCAGGTGCCATTGTATGCAAATTTTGACCTAAAATCGCAGATCGTCGTGGGGATGATTGAATTGAAGCAAAACGAAAAAAATCTCACATTAGATCCGGCAAAAGATTCAAGCGTAAAGATTGACCAATTGATTTGCATGATTGGGATCACGCCCGACTTTTCCCTTGCACTCCAAATCTGCATGTTCAGCCCCTAAAATAAAAAGAGGGCTTTTGTTGTGAGCCCTTGATTTTGGACCATTGAAAAAAAAAAAAACCTAAATCAACGACTAAAAAATGGTGCACTCTAGATGTACGCATTAGTACATCCATTCGAATACGCCATAAAATTTTAGGAAAACCTTTGTGAAAAGCGTACAAAAACACAAAAAAAACCCCCTGTTATTATGCTACATATAGGGTATTGGTAACATGAAGGGTGTCTGCATAGACATGCAATATGGGCACAACAATGCAAAATCTCCAAGTTGTGCATACAACGCAGGGGGGAATGTTACAAGGGTTTGGGGATTGGGGGTTTGGGTTTTTTTTTTGGGGGTTAGGGGGGGGGAGGGAGGGGGTTTGAAGAACTTTCAAACAGTCTATAAGCTCCTTGATAGTGTGATTGATGAAATAGACACCTCAATTGCTGAATAATTTCAGCGGGCAAAGATGTGATGGTTTGTTTTCAACAAAATGTTGATTGTACTAGCTGTTACATTATTAGGTAGGTTTTCGAGGGGAAAAACTTTAGCAATAATAGGTTTGTTCCCACGAGGCTATATACATGAAAGCCACGTATACTAACAGATGACAACACAAGATAACTATACACACACGTGCCAGCTATCAAACAGCCTACACATGCTTCCACATGTTAGTAACATGCATACGAGTTATCTAGTAGAGTCAACATGAAGCAATAACTGACAGACTGCAAGAACACATATATGGAATCTACCACACGCACCATAGCATCTGCCAAGCAGATGCACCCCACCATATCTAGACAGCATGTCGTCTAGAATCCCCACAATGGTGGATCCAGTATAAGGGAGAAACTGCAAGCATCATAGGAACTTAGGCCGCTATACTGTTATGTACATCTGTCACTGCCCCGTACCAGTGACATGCTTCATCTCACTAGCCCCCATGATTCCTATCATGATAAGACATGCTTCTCGCGGTATGCCATGGATAACCCATTACGGATAGCACGTAAGTGCTAACTCATTCTGTAGCAATTCTAGTGTTCACAACACCCTACATAATACAACTAGTCATCCTTAAGTAATAGATTGTTCATGCGTATGTGACACCGTCCCATACTGGTACCCCATATTATCTCACTAAAACAAGGAGCCTTAGGTTCTGATAAACCTTAGCTCATCACCATGTTCTATTACAAGAACACTTTATAAGAAAGGGTATTACTTTGTGCATGACAGTAGCTTACTATAGTGCAGCTTACTATAGTGCAGGAACCTTATGGTCTCTATTGTGCTGCAGTGAAATCCATCACTAACAAGCCAAGCCCATCAATGCACACATGCCTCTATTGCAGAACTATAAAAGAAGCCACTAAGCCATGTGGGAGTACGGTTTCAAAAATTTCTCTGACCATCCAGGGATTCCCTTAAGATGAAGCTTATTATATTATGGGAATAATTCTTGGGGCTTTTCCCCCTTCTAGAGAAACAACTCCCACCATGGTTCCAGTTTTTAAGCTTACCAATTATTCCCAGCTTTGCTAGTTGCAACCTCTGCAATTGAAATCTTCTCGCCATCCAATCTCCTCCACTACGGCCTCTGGCCTTTTCCTTTGCAGTTCTGCCTGTAACAATTCCGGACTCAAGGTCTATGCAGCCTTCCCCCTTCTCTTCTACAGATTCGCCACTGCCTACCCTAAACCCTTGCCAGTGTGGCAAAGGTTCGTGGCAAACAATTAGTGGCCAGGCGATTCTGCCCAAAATCCAATTCGGCAGCCTGCTGGGTTAATTTCGGCACCTCAACTCCTCCTTGGATCTGCCGCCTCTCTGATGTAACTGTGCCCACGTGGCAAGTCCATGTGGCAAGGCCACATGGCTTACTCCCAGCAGCAGGTGATTCTGCCAAAAACCACCTCGATCCTTCAATTGGCCAACTACAGATGTGTTACAGCAATCAAGCTGCCTAAGGGACGCCTCACATGTCAGCGGCAAAACTTGCCGGACGTCAAGTCGTTGGAGACGCTCAGGTGTGAACTGCTCCAGCAGTTCGAGGACGAACGGCTCAGACATCAAGCCCGCCGTCTCAGATTCAGTTCATGTGAATGCCTAAAAATTTACATGTGAGGCGCCTCTAAGGCAGCTTGTTGGTGGCATCTCCGATATTTGGGCGGCTCGCCTATTTACACCAATTGTTATTTAAACCATCAGAATACATTAACTAATTGAACATATTGCCATAAAAATGCCCCATGCAAGATAGCAATATTGCAACTGTATTTCATTATTATTAAACAGTTGCACCCTAGACTAAGGTCTATCAAGGTGCACCACAACCTTAGAACTAAGGAAAATAAGCAACCATATAATCCTAATGCCAATTGCATTAAATCATTCAGTTAGCCCCAACGACATGCATGCAGTTTATATAATAATGGTCTGCAGAATATTTGGGCATAACATTACTCCCCCCCGGGATTTTTGTCCTCAAGAATTGGCTCCAGACCATTGAGCCATAACATTCGGATATTGAGTCATGAAACGACGACTCTCCCACGTCGCCTCTGAGATAGATCTATGTTTCTATTTCACCATAAATTCCATCTAGTCTCTCTGGCGGATCCGCACTTTCTGGGAATTCAATATTCTTTCAGAGTAGGAATTCTATCCATCTCCACCATGTATTCCTAAGAAGGCACAACATTTGCAGCTTTTCCCAGAGCTTATCGCAACTGGCTCACGTGAAAAACTAGATGAATGTCCACATTCGGCAGAAGTTGCAACTTGAAGGCAACATCGCGTTACTTCTTCAAAATCTTCTAAGGACTACTGTATCTTGGGGAGAGCTTCGGTTCCTTCCCTGCAAGCAATGGCAGTATTGCTTTTCTTTTCAAATTTGCAGGAAAGACCACACGAAGCTACACCATCTGACCCTCATGCAGCTCGATCGGGGCTCTCGACAAATTGGCACGTGCCCTTGCTCGATCCTGGGCCTGTCTCATATATGTAATTGACACAATCCAAGCGTCACGTCCATGCCTTCAAGTATACTTATTGCAGCATCAGATTTCAGCCCACCAAAACCAAGCAATACAGGTCCTCTGTGATTTCTCCCAAACATAGCCACAAACGGGCTAGTTTTGATGATCTGCTAGAACCCATTATTGTAAGCAGACTCTATAATAGGTAGATAGTCCTACCATCTAGGTTGCTGAGTGGCCACATAAGATCTCAGCATATCCTCCAGAATTTGATTCACTCTTGCAATTTGCCCATCCATTGCAGGATGATCTCCACTAGAGAACTTGAGTGCATTTTAATGTAGAGAAAAATTCTCGCCAATTCCTAGTTAGTATCACATCTCGATCGCTTACAATAGCTTTGGGTAATCGAAAAATAGGGAATACATGCTGCATATAAGCTTTGGCCATCGTCAGGCCATCAGCATTCTTTGTCAGAGGTATAAAACGTGCATACTTCGTCAATCTATCTATGATAACAAGTATCTGGATATAGTGATGCACAATACGAGGCAACTTCACAATGAAATCCATAGAGATTTCAGTCCATCTCTCCTCTCGCACAGACGGAGGTTGCAAAAGTCCTGGAATCTTGCCTCGACCTGCTTTAACCTGCTGAATGTCTCACAAGTTTTCATATCTTCATGCACATCCTCTTTCAAACCAGACCAGTAAAACATTATTTTGAGTGATTCATATGTTTTCCATTCACCTCCATGTCAAGTATAAGGTGTATTATGAAATTCACTCCATAATTGCTTCCGCAAAGTGTCCACAGCAGGAACATAAATACGTCCCTTATGATACTAGAGTCCATCCTGGATATCCCAAGCATCAGTTAAATTAGATAGATGCTGCATATTCAGAATATAGGCATCCAAGTCATATGCTTGCTTGATATGTTACACCAAAGCGATCTCACATTGATTCATCACATTTACTTCCCGAACCCTAGAAAGAGCATCAGCAATAGAGTTCTTTTTCCCGGAAAGATGTTTAACACGAAAGTAAACCACCTTGTTTGCCTTGGACTCCCTTCAGCCTGGCTTTGCTGGAATTTCAACGATTTATGATCGGTATAGACGACAAACTCACATTTGTTACGGAGATAATGTTTCCAGACTTTGAGCGCATGAATCATCTCTAGTAACTTCTGCTCATAGGTGGAATAGTTCTTCTCAGCAGCATTGCGTTGGCGATTTTCATACGCCACTACTCCACCATCGTGCATGAGTACAACACCAATGGCATAACCACATGCATCTGTGTAAATCTCATAAGGCTCACTCATGTCTGGAATCAACAGAATAGGCGCTGAAGTCAACAACCACTTTAGCATATCCATTGTCTGTTGCTGCTGCACTGTCCATTGCCAATGTTGGTTTTTATTAATATAGTCAGAGTAGTTGCAATCTTGGCAAACTTCCAGGCAAATCTACAGTAATAACTAGCCAATCCCAAGAAACTACGCAACTCAGATACATTTTTTGGCATTGGCCAAGACTGAATTGCCTCTGTCTTCTTGAAATCTACAGCTATACCCTCTGCAGATACAATGTGGCCCAAATATTCCACCTGTATTTTTAAAAATTCACACTTGGACATTTTCGCATACAACTTATGTTGTTTGTGCAAAGTTAGGACATAATGCAACTGATCCGAATGCTCATCTAAGGTCTTGCTGTACACAAGGATATCATCTAAGAATACTTCAACAAAAGTATCAGGACATCCTGCAAAAACCTCATTCATCATTCTGAAAAAAGTAGCAGGAGTATTTGTTAGTCCAAAAGGCATCATAAAAAAATTCAAAATGACCAAAAGCTGGTCCTGAAGGCAGTCTTATGTACATCCAAGTCCTCATCCTTATCTGGTGATAGCCACTACGCAAAGAAAAATATTTAGCTCCTGTTAATCTATCCATGGTTCCATCAATCCTAGGCAGGGGGTACTTATTCTTGATCGTGATCTTGTTTAAGGCACGATAATCAATGCACATCTGCATTGAACCGTCCTTTTTTTTAACTAAAATGATAGGAGCACTATAAGTGGATTTGCTAGGCCTCACAAACCCTTTGTCTAACAACTCATGAACCTGCCTCTTTACCTCCTCTTGTTCCAATATGGACAATCTATGGGGGCTACGAAACATGGGTTTGGATCCAGGCTCTAAATCAATCTCATGTTTAATCTCTCTACTAGGTGGAAGGCCTTCAGGCAGTTCCTCTGGGAACACATCCTGAAATTCATACAACAGATCCTGCAATTCTCTCTTTGAATTCTCTATGACCTCACTATCAACATTCATATGACAGCACTCAAAAACGGGATAATATTCATCAATAAATAGAAGAAAACATTGATTGAAAGATTTACGTAGCAATTTCTTGACCTGAAGCAACGATACGATCTTGAAAGCTCCCGTCAAAGGACTCCCGTGCAAATAGATCTCACGTCCATCATGCTTCAGCGTCACTTGGTGAGTGTTCCAATCTATTGCAATAGGCTTAACCCGCTGCCACCATGTTATCCCCAGCACCACATCATACCAGCCAACATCTAAGAGGTCAAAATCAAGATTTTCATGGTAGCCTTGAATGCTCAAGGGCACCTAAACAACTTTATGATCCTTCACCTGAGAATCATTCACAAAAGGACAATCAACCTTGTACTTATTAGTCTTTACACAAGGCAAGTGCAATTCTTCCACCAATTTAGAAGAGATAAACATGTCAGAAGAGCCACAATCCAACAACACCACAATGTTTCGGCCCATGATCCTGCCTTAGAATCTAATAACCCATCCAGCAAACATCCTTTTCACTAGAATCTACTATAGGGGGAGGCATGAGCAATTTCGGAGCAGTAGGATCTACAACTGCTGAAGAAATTTGATTACCAGAGGAAGTCACTACTGGATCTTTCGGTGTAGATGATTCACCAACTGCAGCCAGTGGAACAACAATCCTTTTTTTAGCAACTGCATGCAACCAATTTGTATCCATACGCGAGGGTAGCTTGTTATCTTTACTAGCTTTTAAGGCACAAGAAGGAGGCTTCTTATCTACCGACAACCCCTTTCTGCACTTGCTGAAGCCCACAAGAAGGTCTCTGTTGCACTTGATACTAGAGAGAGACAAAGAATCATATGATGGCAGAATCCAACCATACCCCTTTGCACTGGTTGCCACTAACCGGTTTGTTCTGTTTGCTTGCGACCATGATGCAAGGGTCGTAGTTCTGCCATCGCAGGATGTACTCCACAAACTGCAGCTGCTGCGTGTCCTCCACGCTACATATAATAGCATCCTGCACGTTATTCTTTGTACCCTCCCACATGGCAACGATGATGCCCAACTGTTCAAAATCATCTGGTCCCATTCCTGTCCTGAAGAAGAGGCAGAGGTCCTTCCTGCGGTCCTCTTTGATATGTGGTATTACCTGGGCAATTTCCATGCACCATTTTCGACTTTTATCGGGAGTTACTATGCGCATGGGTTCAACATTTGGCCCTCAAAAGAGGTCAAGTGCTGCATGAAGATCATTAAAAAGGTTAAGGACATCGCCATGGCTTTTACGTTTAGCTAAATTTAAATTAACAAACATCTTAATACAAAAGTGCCTCCAAGGAACGCGACCGCGATCCTTTCGACAACTATATGCTACGTGTTATAAATAATCGCGACCGCGATTAGTGAGGGCACTTGAAACCTCACAGATATAGGTAAGCAAACATCTTAAAACAAAAGTGCTTCCAAGGAATGCGACCGTGATCCTTGGAAGAAATGCAAACAAGAATGTCCTTGTGTTATGTTCTCAACAATCGCGACGACGATCCTTGAGATAACTAAACGCTACATGTTATTAATAAACCGCTCTCAGAAATCGCGGCCGCGATTTCTGAGAGCACTATAAACCTTAAACTTATACAGATAGAGATCGGCAGCTTCGCGGTCGCGATCCTGTCGAGCTCTTTTGATTGAAGATCTAAGATACTAATGGTGTGAATTAACTAGTGCTAAAAAAAAGCGTGGAAAATACCTTCTTTAAGGAGGGTTGATCGAGACATGTTGGCGCAGAAAGTTTCGCG
Source organism: Isoetes taiwanensis (assembly GCA_021234155.1). Taxonomy (NCBI): domain Eukaryota; kingdom Viridiplantae; phylum Streptophyta; class Lycopodiopsida; order Isoetales; family Isoetaceae; genus Isoetes; species Isoetes taiwanensis. Next base: position 28,232,385 of record JAJEKV010000006.1, read on the forward strand.
AAGGCGCTGAAATTTTTTTGAAGGCGCTGGATTTCTCGAAGGCGCAAGGAAATTGTAGTGGCAAAATGTGCTAAATGGACTTAAGTAGGCATCCGTGTCATAAATACGCCCGCCATAAATGCCCGTCATAATGACGTGCGCATCTAATGCCGGCGACGCCCGTCATAAATGCCTGTCATAAATGCACCTGTCATAAATGCCCCCGTCATAAATGCCCCGCGGCATTAAGACGGGCGCGGAAAAATATTCCTCGTCAGACAAAAAATTCCCCGTCATAAAGACGGGCTACGGCTGTCAATATGTGCTCTGTACAAAATGTACGATGACTGCGACAAACCAAAAAGGCCCCGGGACGTGAGGTAGTTAGAGATGTCGACAGGGATAGCGCATGTAATTATGGCGCAAAATTTGAATTTTGAAAAGGAATTTGCCCGCCCATGCCACACTGTTTGGAGCAATTCATTCCAAACAAATTCACAGGGAATTTTTAGCTTAGGCACTCAGGAGAATTCTATAGAGGCGCAAGGGAGGCAGCTGCTGGCGCTCACTAGAATCTAGCAGCTAGACGACATATAAGTGGCAAATACAGGCAAGAACCGGTGTCTACCTTAGGATTTGCTATGCATGTTAAAATTTGCTATTCAAATTCTGTTCCTCGAATCATTGTATGCCTTTATAGGGTTTGTGCATAACTATTCCATCCTACTGTTGCTTTCTTGCTGTTTTTGGGACAATAGTATTCTTCTGCATGATTTGTTGCATGAATTTGATAGGTCAGTTCCCTTCGATTGCATTGTTCTATTCCATGAATTGTTATATGCCTTTAATAGGTCTGTCTATAATAATTCCATTCTACTGATGCTTTCTTGTAGTTTTTGGGACGTTCTGATATTCTACTGCATGATTGTTGCATGAATTTGATAGGTCTGTTGCTTTTGTATGAACTGTTTTGCTGCATGCTTGAAATGCCCGTTGCTGCATACTCAAAGGAAATGCACGTTGCTTGATGCTGTTAGAGAACTTGCAGCATATCGAGACCTTTTTAAAAACTCCTAATTTTTGGTACAGAAGTTAGGAACTTGCAGCATATCGGGACCTTCCGTCTGCTCAACCAGATCGCGGTCGCGATCTAGCGCAGCAGCCTTGGAGTACCTGGCTCTTACTGGACCGTGAGTACGTGCCTCTACTGCGGACCGTGAGTGCTGAACCGGATCACGGTCACGTAATTGTGCAGCATTTTCCAGGTACGTTGACTTGCCCCACCTTTAGGTGGGCACATATAGTGCTCCACAAAATCGCCACGGCGATTTCTTACAGCATTCCATTATGTTTTTATGTCAGGATGGACGAATTGAGGTCTATTTTATTCAATGGAACCAAGGTGGGGGAGGCTCGTCTACACAACTTCACAAAGCACCATAACTTGCCCTTACCCGAGGGTTTCGCTGTAGTGTCTGTGGAAGTCATTCTTGATGGGAGCATTCCGTTGCCTTATCCGGAACCCGAAATTTCAATACTAGCAGAGTCCAGAGGGAGTTTTATTTTGTGGCCCAAGAGAGATGTAACTGGGCTTCAAGATAACACTGCCGTCTCCACTCCGTCTGCATAGATAAAAAAGCTGAATTGGTTGTTGTTAGAGGATCCCACGAGTCCCTTTGGTTCACTACATCGTGATGGGGGCATTTCTAGGGAAGAACTTCTCGAGAGAAATTGCACACTTTTGCATGACGGCTGTGATATGCCTTATGGCTTGGGTGTGATCATCTTTACTGACCCTAACCAGGCAGTTGCTAATACTAGATCAGGTGATGACTTCTTGGCTGCCACCTATGCCCTATGCCAGAAAGACCGTCAATGAGATGCCAAGCTTGTGCTGAAATGCCACAAGTCCACGATTTGGTCAGATGGTCTAATGCTTTAGTGTTGGTGGACAATGTCCCTGTGTCAAAGCTAGTTAGGGCAGTGAAGGAGCAGGTTACCGAGGCAGAACCTTATGCCATGCAAATTGAAGTTTCTAAGACTCTAAAAACATCTTATAAAATGGTGAATTGCACACCAAGAAAGCCGACCATGGTTAGTAAAGCTGAAAGAAAGATCACTACAGCTACCCTTACAGACTTTAAAATTTCAATTTGTTGCATGCGAAGATGTTGTGCTAACTTCTCCACAAGCGAAATCACGTGCATGCGTACATTCTTTTGGAATATGAGTGCTGCAGACAGGACGACCTTTGCTTACAATATGTTGGACGTCTGCTCAGAAAATGGTCTTGTCCACAAGCTCGTGCTTAACAACAAGCAAGTGTGCTTGAAGGCATGGCATAAAGCATATGGTATGCCAATGTCCACCTTTTACAAGTGGCGTAAGCTTTTCCTAACTGGACACAAAGTTGCTGAGCATGGTAATACTGGGTCAAAGAAACCAAGGTCGCATACACTAGCTAGAAATGCTTTGTTGTCCATGTACATAGATGAGAATGCGGAAACGATGCCCCACAGGTCAAAAATAACAATTGATGGCGTGAGAGAGAATGTGAAAAGACTGCCATCAGTTCTGACAAAAAAAGACATTCACCAGGAGGTCAATGCCAGTGTCGTAGAGATGACAGGCAAGCACATTTCTGCATCTTCATTCTTGGGCGGATGGAAGGAACACCACCCAGAGGTGGCTATAGCAAAGAGGATTGCCTTCTCAAAGTGCAACAGCTGCATTGTAATAAAAGAGAAAATGGCAAAGACAAGAGATCCAAAGGAGAGAAGAGAATTGCAGTTCGAAAGGAAGGCACACATGACAGCGCAGATATCTTGTAGGAGCCTATACTGGTCCTGGAGGGCTCTATCACATCGTACTCCAGAGCATGCACTAACAATCATTCACGACAAAATGGATCAGAACAAAACTATGGTGCCTAGGCTAGAGAAGCTGGCAAAATCAGTATGGAGGGGAAAGCGCTTGAAAGTCAGTGTTACTGGTGCACTTATGCACGGCCATGGCATAGGCGCTCTGGGCTATTTCTCTCTCGAATTATAGAAGGATAATTCTAATTTCCATGTAGGTTCTTTGAACCATACACTCAAAACCCTTGAGGATGGTTTGGGTGACAATTGGGGCCATTTGGAGAGGCAGAGCGCCTGACTGTGCATGGGGGGCAACAATCCTGAACTCGGATGCATTGAGGACTAAAAAGGTGAATAGCACTGGACAAGATTTCTTAGCTCCACCAAAAGATCTAGCCCATCACAAAGGGCTACCAAGAAGACTTTATTTACAACTAGACAATTGTTCTGGACAGAACAAGAATAGATATCTATTTTCTTACCTTTCCTATCTTGTATGGTTAGGTGTTTTTGACCAGGTGCAGCTTGGCTTTATGATGGTTGGGCACACCCATGAGGACATTGATGCACTCTTTGGAAATTACTCGATCTTGCAGGTCAGATGCACTCACTATTCCTGAACTGATGCAGCTATTCCGAGAATGTAGTACCAAGGCACCGGTGCCTTACCTAGTAACCGAGGTTCCTGATTGGAAGTCCTTTGTGAAAGGTTACATTCCTGATAAAAAGGATCGCTTGGTTGGTCACTTAGAACCTCTACTTTTCAAATTTTGCATGGATGGCCTGCGCATCAGACCTGGGGACTCGTGTCCTGCATGGATGGCCTTTGCTGAAGAGGACCCAGTGCAAGACCCCACTCTTCCCCATTACGAAGAAGTATTTGTGTCTTGGTGGGTGCTCGTGGCAAAGAAAGGTGCATCTTATGCTCAGCAATATAGGGATTGCTGGCATAAAAGGTGGAGGCCGAATCTGAATGATAGACCTCGTTACCAGCCACTCAAAACCGTGGACTATGGCTGGTTAGTCAAGGACAGGCCACAGATGGCTGTGAGCCCTGCAACTGTAGCGGCTCAACTACAAGAATTACTGGCTAAAGAGGCTAGCGACGATGCTGAGAATTCTTGAGGACCACCACGCCAAGACCACCACGCCAAGACATTGCAAATGAATGCAGAGTGCACTCAAGTGCAGTTTTATTTATAACGGTGCAATTATTGAGAGAGCATACTAGTATCTTTGTACATAATAAATTTGTATGTATGTACTAGATATTTTATGGGACTAGGTTATGCTTAAGAAGTAGATGAAATTACTTGTGCTTAAGCAAGTTAGCTTTGCTAAAAATTCTCAAAATCCTGTTATTTTCTCCAATTAATGAAATCGTGCTTATTAGTGCCAGGCGATTCTGTCCAGAATCCAATCCGGCAGCCTGCTGAGTCAATTTCGACACCTCCAGCATTCCTGCTTGGATCTGCTCTGATGTAACCGTGCCCACGTGGCAAAACCATGTGGCAAGGCCACGTGCTGCCTAAGGTGGCTCGTTGGTGGCATCCCAAATATTTGGGTTGCTCATCTATTTACACCAATGGTTATTTAAAGGGAAATTTATCAAAATAACCTTAGTTGTTGACTTAATTCCCAAAAAGCCCTTTGTATTTTTGAAATTCCCAAAATGCCCTTAATTCTTAAGTATTTTCCCAAATAGCCCTTTGTACTCTAAAAATCACCAAAAAGCACGTATTTACAATAGAGGATCATTTTTTAAGAGGAAGTGGTTCTTACAGATGACAATAATTTGGAAAATAAATTTTAAGAAACATCATGACAAAAATATGCAATAGAAATGTCAAATAGAATTTCTACAACTGCCTTCATTATGCCTGACATTAGCACAACGTGTGCACTTGTATATGCGTTTTTTTCAATCTTTGTCTTCTGTTCTATCACGTTTTCTTTTAGGCCTACCAGGAGGATGACATGTTGCAGGAGGTAGCAATTCATTATTTTCAAGAAGTTCAACATTTGGAGGATAGATACGGACATCATACAAATAGCAAAATAAGCTCTACAAGTAACATGTATGGGTATAAAGCAGGTTCTGCACAAGATGCCCACAAAGGTTCTCCTTCAATACGATTTTTATAAAAGGCTTATCTCTAGCTTTTGGTTATTTTTAAATTACAAGGAGCTATTTGGGAAAATAGTTAAGAATTAAGGGCATTTTGGAAATTTCACAAATACGAAGGGCTTTTTGGGAATTAAGTCAACAATTAAGGTTATTTTGGTAAATTTCCCTTATTTAAACCATCAGAATGCATTAACCAATTGAATATATTACCATAAAAATGCCCCATGCAAGATAGCAATATTGCAATCGTAGTTCATTATTTATTAAACAGTTGCGCCTCTAGTCTAAGGTCTATCAAGGTGCACCACAAGCTTAGAACTAAGAAAAACATGCGACTATATAATCCTAATGCCAACTGCATTAAATAATTCTGTTAGCCCCAACAACATGCATGCAATTTATATAACAATGATCTGCAAAATATTTGGACATAAAAATAATAATCAAGGGCATAATTGAGCTTGCATGTCCAGTATCCCCTGAATGTAAAATGCCAATGCTCCTACCCAAGGTGTGTACATTATAAATGTAGCAGCTGGTTTGGTGTAACCAACCGATTATAGTGTACCTAGATAGGTGCAAATGCTAGGTAGTGCTGAAGAGTGTGGTACTCGCCTTCAATAACATTCAGCTAGCAGCATTGGAAGATCCTATGTTCTCGCTCTTCCCGGGCCCATTTGGTTGTCTCAATTCTGAGGTGGTGTACTATCGTGCAAATGGACGCAATAGCTCTACTCTTTTTCCATAGGTAAATATGTTAATAAGTACTTCTTGAACTCCTTGCAAGCATGGGATCTGGTTTCTATGGTGTGATGTCTTTACCAACTCCAAAGCAGTGTTATTCCAAAGCTTACTTGGAAACATATGTCCCAATGCTGTTGATCCTCATTGTCATGCACCTATATGCATCCCTGTTCTTGTATATTTCATCTAGAGAACCAGATGGTTTGTTTCTCCTTCCAATAGGCTTAAGATATTGCGGACCCATGGTCATTGTGTAGACGAGGTTTGGAAGACATGAATCTCCCATGTTTAGCATTTTTTGGCAGTAGATAATATGACGCTTCAGAGCAGCTCTTTGAAGAGGTAAGAACCCGATCTCTTGTAGAAGAATTCGATATAAGATCGTGGACTTGGCCCCAAGTACTTGGGTTAGAAAGGCTTTTTGTACCAGTTTTAAGTCCTCTCAAGTAGTAAGTGATATCATTGCCCTCCATCCTTCCGCTCCTTCTAAAAGCACTGGCTCCATCAACACCCTGAACAAGTGGGACTAGATTACTGACCAATCATTCTATTCTGTGACAATTGTTCTGCATTTCATAGAAAGCCTTCCAACTTGCCATCACCCATTGCCTAATACAAGTATCCCAATATGTTGTTGTAGTGAACTCCACTCTCAAGTATTTGTATACTTGCACTACTTCCACATCTGGACCTTGATAATTGAAGTGAGGCTGCCACTGTTGTCTCGAAGATGACACCAAGAGAACCTTGGTTTTGGACAAGTTGACATGCATTCTAGTGGCTTGGCAGAAAGTTTTCAAGGCATCCAAAAGCTGTTGCATACTCATTGGGATGTAGGCTAAGAGGTCCATGTCATCTATATATATTAGCTGCCAGATAATATGGTGGTCAAGAACTGTTGTTCATAGACTGTGAGTGTGTCAGGCTTGGTGGGAATGGTGAGTTCTCCCAAGTTCTTGTTGAAGCTCTTTAGGGCTTTTTAGCTCCAAGTAAAGACATGTCTGTATTTTCTGGATAAGTGTATGGCTACCTTTTTACAGTTTGGACAAAGTCTTGATACCAGGTGTACGATTGATTTGTACCCAAATCAACAATATCAATTGCAGGTGTCTGAATGTATGGGACTACCTGAGTTTTCCCCACCTTATATTCGTGTTCTTCCATTGTTTCAAAAAACAAAAAAAGAACAAGGGTTGTTGGCCATGGGAGCTTGTAGGACGAGTGAGATCAACTGGTGAGACTAGACCCTCCTAGATGGGTGATCAGAGCCGATGTAGATGCCATAGAAGCGCAGGCATTCTACCATCTTGGTGTAACTAGATGGATCATATTGAATGGAGCGTGGTAAAGATCCAGTAATGCGATGATTCCACACTCTCTTGCGAGATCAAAGCCATTCTAGAGAGTGGATGTGTCATGAGGAGCACATGTGGGCTCAAGACTGATAGGCAGAGCATGGGCTTGCCTGAGCCTGATACGCGGAGCGTGCAATCCAATTCACTATCTGAAAATGATGCCTCAATTGCACCAAATGATAATGATCACTCCAATAGTGTGGAATTGAGGCGGCCATCTCTAAATAATCATGGGCTCGGTAATGAATTCTTTTAGCTCGATGAAGAAATATTTAAGATTTTCACCAGCCCTTCAAATACCAAAGGCCAAAGGCCAAAGGCCAAAGGAAAGTAAAGGTCCCCAATCTTAATGGACACATTGTTTGCAATACCTTGTGGACTGTTGATGGAACCATTTTCCAACTTGATATTATGTGTAGTATTGAGGTATGTGGCATCAAGCTTCTAGCGCAATTTGTCAATAATGAGATTGACAATACTACCGCCATTAATTTTTGGACATTATTGACCTTTTCAGACCCCGAATGTAGCAACTACTCCTACTAAGACATTAGGGATATTGACTTGTTTCTTTAGGGGGAAGAGCTACAAAAGTGTTCTCAGGCTAAGAGCCATTTTAATTGAACCAATTACTGTTGGAGCTCAAGAGGAATGTGGGTATGTGAAAATGGAGTCGGTATTACATTTCGACATCAATATTTTGAAATGTCTTGCAATATAAATGCCTAATGCCAATTGTGGAGACTAATTTTGTGCATATAATTGCCATGACTGGGCAGAGCCAATAGAAGAGTGCGTGAGCTTGCAAAAATCTATCCCTTAACATGTGCAGTTGTTCCTCAAGTTATAGAGTAAGAGATATATAGGTTTAGTATTGTCTTTTTGTGTCAACAAAATGTAGGGGTGGTTTGTCTTTGCCTTGTTTTGAGACGACCCTGATGTTGCTCGCCTATGATGTTTGTTGTTTTGTTGGAAATTTCTTCTGTTTCTGAGACATATGAAGAGTAGGATAGAATCGAATATACCATGGGAGAACACATAAATTATATTGTCTGGTGATGAAAGAGTTAGCAGAGTTTGTAGAAGCACTAATAGTAAAAATAGTAAAGGACGTGACAATAAGCAAAAATTGAAGAAGCAAAGGAGGGCATTGATTTAAAGAAGTTGGATAATGAGGATTGGAGAAAAGACAAAGAGGAGGAAGGAAGAGGATGGTGAAGTCAGACCAAGAAAGAAGAAGACAAAGGATTGAAGATGATAATATCTAGTCTAAGAATGATGAAGATGTGAGAATGTGACAGTGACAACAAGGATATGATCTGCATATTTTTAATTTTAATTGGATTGAAAATAGGTCTATGGCATTAAAACCCTTTTTTTTATAAAAGAGCGAAGGAATTTACAAATCTTTTCATCTGTAATTTTAGGGTTCCAATGTATCTTGAATAAAATATTGTTTGCATATCTCTGATAACAGGTTCCCATGACAACAATTTGTCCAAAGGTCATCAAACAAAAAATGAAAAAAATTGAGAATATTTTAACCAATAAAGGATTTCAAATCCATTAACAAACAAATGCATTCTTCCATGCATACCCAACTAGATTGGCCTAACCCTTCATATCAACCTTTCATATTGTTTAAGCTTGTGCACCTCTTGATGCGAAAACATAGTTCTTATGCGCCAAGCTAACACACACAAACCTTCCTGTATGCATACATGTAAAAATGGTTGTGACTCCGTTTCTCACCTTTCAAATTCCAGTATGGCATGGCGTCTTAGACAATATTCCTAGTTTTTTTATAGTTGCCTCTTCACTAGGACATTTTAGAATCCCCATCGAACCCCCAAGCTGAAGATTATACTTGGGCTATTTCATTTGTTGCGCATCACGAAGCTTATGACCAAATTAATAGTGTACCCTTCAAATACAATGTCCATGGAGCTACTCTTCTTCTTCTTTCAAACTGGTAGCTTAGTATGATCAACTACAATCTACTTTCCCTCCCTTTCTAGTGTTGCTCCATCGATCACTAAGCTATGAAAAAGAAGTGAGCTCACAATTATGCCTATAAAGAGTTTGCAATGTGGTGATGTATGGGGGGATGGAAGCTGGGAAGCCGCCTGGGGGGTCTCCTTGACCGCGTGGAGCCGGAACGGTCCCCGAATCGGCGACCAGCTCCATCCCCCACAACATGGCAACTGGGGATTTGGCGGTGATGACCCGCCGAGCGAATAGGGCGTCGTTTTCCATTCCGGAGACGAAATGAACTCCACAGTTGCCATGTTGTGTTTGTGAAGAGGCCACAATTTGTATGGTAGTCACCATAAATGTGTGTGACTAAAGAACCTATTCATATAATGTCCAACACAGAGCTCACAAAGAGATTATATATAGCGAGAAATGCTTTTTGGGGATCTAGCCTGGTTAGGCTACAGCCCAGAATTTGATATCAAGCAGAGAGCAATTGACATTTGCATTTTTTTAATATCGGTGTACTTGAATGGCATTTGGTGAAAAAACATTGAAGCTATGGCTGCTGAAAGGAAGCATTGACAAGGCTCACTAATTAGTGATGTCAAAAAGTCTGTGCTAGTTCCGCATAAAAGTGAATAAACTACTTTATTTCTGATATAAACCCTAGGGGTATAAACCCAAGGATAGGAGAACATTATCCGAATAAAGAAATGGTAGATTGGACGAGTGGCTGATTTTCAGACTACCGTGGAAATGCCGTTTCACGTAGCCTTGAAATCCCCATTCCTGGGCTGCTTGCATGTATATCCTTCGTTGCCAAGCACAGAACTGGTTTCAATCAAAACAAAACACATCAAGGCAATCTCCACGATGGTACCCTTGCTGTTTCTTTCATTGTGTTAATTCAGGTTTTTTCTTCTTTGATGTTAATTTTCTGGTACTATAGATGGGTCGGAGGCAATACACGGCAGTGATGACAATCCCAACCGGAACTGGAGCTAGCATAGGGGGATACGCTGGAGATGCACTTCCTGTTGCAAGAGCTATGGCTTCTGTTGTAGATTGTCTCATCAGCCATCCGAACGTAGGTCAATAATTATCTTGAACACAATACCCTTTCAATCCACCTTTGATTTATATACCATGGTTGTATGTGCCAGGTTCTGAATGGAGCAATGCTTTATTGGCCCATGCGCAACACGCTTTATGTGGAAGGGTACGCTCTTGACAAGTTTGCAGAGGGAACATGGGGCCTCCATCCAGTTCATCAAAACAGAGTAAGCAATTGTTTTCCACTTTAGCAAATGAAACTTCTGATTTTAGAACAAATTCATGAATTCAGGTCTTCACCATGTAGACAAGCTGTAGGAATGTAGGATAGCTACTTTGTGGATTACAAATATTCGAACGTTATTCTCCTTAGAAAAGGTGGCTCTAATTCTGTGGAACACAAGCTTTTTCAAGAATGCTGCTGAGCACAGTGCATGAACGTGTTTGCTGCAATATTTATACACCTGTTTTTCTGATAGATAGGACTTATTTTGGATGCTGGGATTGAAATGGATTTGCGAATAAGGCATTTGCAAGTTGCAGATGCTGCAAGGGCAACTTTGGGTCTTCCCGTTCTTGAATATACCGTGACCGACACACCTCTTGAGGTAGGACTTAGAACATAAAGAGATTTTATAATTCATATATCTTAGCACATTGTATTTTTCAAGCCTCAATGTTTGTTGTGGTGTTTCTCGGCTTTAAATGCCACTGAGTCTTCTAATGTTACATATATGCACGCAAGCCATCAATGATTGCTTTATATTACGAACCAAAGCAATCCGAATATCCTAGCATGTGTTTTTTTTTGCATGCCAACATTGGGAAAAATGTTAGTTTTCACATAGGGAAATCTAAGGAGCTGATCATGTCTTTAGGTTTATGACATCGGCAGAATTCTGGAAGGTATTAGGCTTAATGCTTGGGGGAGGCTTGATTTGTAAGTTAGTGTGTGAAAGAAGAAGCAGCTTATTTGTGCACTTGTTTGATTATGATCTAATCTGCAAGATAAGTTGTGCCCTGAAAGTAGCACAACATACACTGTCTGAACCTTTTTTACTGTGATTGTTGTGTTGGGTGTATGTTATTGTTCAGCCTAGGATGCTAGGAGGAACATGAAATATATTTTTATCCGTGCATCACAATTGAATGAGCATGCATTAAATGGCGAGCAGCAAACTTGTCACAAGATTATGTCTTTGAATGAAAATGCATGATCAAATATCGAGATTAATCACAGGGTGAGTACAGGTAAGCAAATGGGTGGATAAGGCCACTGGTGCATCTACAGGTTCAATAGGCCAACCAGATGCACTAATGAGGGCAGTAGATCACCTTGTAAAACACACTCACATTAATGCAGTTGCTGTGGTTGGACGATTTCCTGATGATGATCTGGCTGAGCTGGAAGATTATCGTCAAGGGCAGGTGGGGATATTTATTTTTAGAAGACAAAGTCACACTTAAAGCTTAAGTTTTGACGTTTCCTTCTTCAGGGTGTGGATATCTTGGCTGGTGTGGAAGCAATCATAAGTCACATGGTTGTACGGGAATTCCAAATGCCTTGTGCACATGCCCCTGCATTGTCTCCCCTGCCATTAGATCCAATGATTTCACCCAGGTCAGCAGCTGAAGAGGTTCGTAACTACCCTATTACTAATCTGATTATTTGCTTACCTTCTCAAAAGGTAAAGTAACAAGTATCCTATGTTCTATATCAGTTTTACAATGTTTGTGCTTGTTCTTTGCTCACCAGATTGGCTATACGTTTCTACCTAGTGTACTGGCAGGGTTGAGTACTGCACCACAATATGTAACTAATCACCACCAGTGCAGCCAGAATTGCCTTTGGGCTGATGATGTTGATTGTGTTGTGGTTCCATATAATGCATGTGGAGGACCTGCAACTCTTTCATTTTGCAACAAGAAATTTAAGGTGGTTATACTGTTTACTTGAGTACTCTTCAACCCTTATTGATGCTGTTCCTGTCTGGACTTGCATTTGCAGCCATTGGTTATTGCTGTGGAAGAAAACATGACAATTCTGGATGATACACCTGAAAATCTGGGATTGGATGTTGTATGTTCTGATCGTTCTCTTAATTCTCGTGTAATAATTCTTACAGTTTACTTGGAACCTCATGCAGCTAAAGGTTGCCAACTATTGGGAAGCTCTAGGGGTGATTGCTGCACACAAATCTGGTATTGATCCAAAGTCATTGCGCAGGGATGGTATCCATGGCTTGGAAACCACAAGGTTTCCGGCACGTGTCAATGGGAAACCTGGCCATCAGTTGGTTCTTGTATAGAAATCAGGAAAATGAATTTATTCTTCTAATGGGCCATACAGGATCCATTACAATTTTACAATGTTTTTTGACAAGCCGCTCCATGTGGAGCATTTGTATATTGGGTTCACTTAAGTTCAGAATGTATTCTAAGATCAGAAAATTCTTACACCTTTTCTTTTCTCTTTATATTATCATGTAACGTTTACGTACCTGTGAATAATTTTCATAATGGATTGTTATGTTATTTGGTTTTGTTACTGAGGACTTTAATATTTCAGTATTGGCAATCTGATAGACTTTATTATATAAAAAGATCTTTTTATATCCATTGACAGACTAGTGGCACGTATAATAGAGGTTTAACTTCTTAATTAATGAGTTACTTCTAACATGGTTTACTTAGAACTAACCTACAAAATAAACTTTAGCTTTTCAAATGATGGTTTATGTATAAGATGGTAGACTTAGAAGGGTGTAGTGCAACTTAGAAGCATGTGATTTTCTAATCTTTTGGATATGTTTCTTCTTTATACATTTGATTAACAATGGACATGAAACTCAAGATATAAAACGACTTTGGGAGCGGACGAATGAGCACCTATTTTCTTGAAGAATTTGTTTTTTCTATTAAAGTCCCTTTCTTGGCTGAAAAACAGTACCCGACCACGAATTCTATATTCTTGAAGGCAATCCGGTGGAATTAAATTCATAGGTCGTGGAGAAGGCTTGTACATCTGCATTGGCCATGCTAGGAGCTTTCAGCACTGCACATGCCAAATGAGATCATTCTGAGACATTTGAATGCGACAAGCATCTTAGATGGACTTACAGAATCTGTGGAGATTATAATAAAGAGGTGAGAATTGAAGGCTGCTTCAGATATCATGCTGTGGAGCATATATTTTATAATCCTTCATTCTTGATTAGAAACTACAAAGCACTGACATGTACACAAAGCATCTAATAAAATAAATATTATAATAATACAGTTTGCTACAAACCCATGGAAGCAGGTGTATGAGCAACAAAATTGAGATGACAATTAGGAGGCAGTGCTGAAGAGGCCATAGAAGCAGGAAACTGAGAGCGAGATTGCATGTCGGCGGTGGTAACCATGAAGGCCGAAATACATGGTCCTAATTATGGGACTCAATTACAAAGGAAACCACCTAATGCCATTCACCGCTCAGAGGTGGTAACCATGAAGGCCGAAATACATGGTCCTAATTATGGGACTCAATTACAAAGGAACCCACCTAATGCCATTCACCGCTCAGAAAATTTACTGCAAGAGCTTTCCAACGCACTAAAGATCGCTCAAAACGGACATCCGAGGTAGGAGATATCTGAGATTAAAGCAAACCATGGAGGCCGATATAGATGATCTCAATTCCGGGACTAGAGAGAAGGTTACCTGATTCCATACACCCTTGGAAAGCTTACTGCAAGGGCTTTCCAACGCACCAAAAATCGCTCGAATCGGACACCCGAGGAGGGAGATATCTAAGATTGAAGCAGCGCCAAAACCCTAGCCCTAGTGAGCTGCGCCATCAGCAAATCAGCAAGCCTTTATCTAATGTTCACATACAACCACACAATCTCTCTTTTTTTAGCCTTTTATCTAATATTCACATGCAACCACACCATCTATTTTTTTTTTAAACCAAGGGCCAGCACGTAACTCAAAAATATAAGCCATCACGAACTCAAAAATATAAGCCATCACGTCGGCTCGGCGAAACCCCCCATGGAGGCTGGTCCATAACAAATCACAATCCTTCAATAATAGAAGGGGTTGGTCACGCGAGCCACGCGATATAACATCATACAGCAAAACCACATAACCTTTCAAACACAGAGGGGCTATACACGCGTGTCACACGAGAAAAGACAAATACTTCAAGAATAAAAAAAGGGGCTGGTCACGCGAGCCACGCGATATAGAATCACAAAAAATGAAAAAACATGAATGTAAACAACTTAGGGTGGGAAGGGAGGGAGCTGGGACCAAAAAACTGCTGCGAGAAGACGTCGATAATGGAGAAAGAGCCCAACAATGTATATATAGCCTCGTTTCTCCATAAAATGGTGATCCGACGGTGTCGAATCGCATGCATTAAATTTTGCTCAAGGGAAGATCACTATTTTTCCATTTAAGTTTCAAAATGAGAATGAGAATGAGAATGATTTTTTATCGTCTACTGAGGCCAATCGGCCTATGGGACCCATAAGGAGCGCAACAAACTTATTATTGTCCGGGTTAAAAAAACCCCCGCCCCGAAGGGTTTTCGAGGGAAAAACCGTGGCAGTAATAAGAATGCTATCAAACTGTACAAGTATACATCATCATGAAATAAATGTATATATACATGTCAAGTGTGTGCCCGAGGACATAGCTGATCTTGCATGTCCATAACCTCCTGAAGGTATGATCCCAGCACCCGTACAGATGCTGTGCCCAATGTCAGATGTAACGGCTGGCCAGGCCTGACCAACTCAGAGGGTTTTTTAGATACAAAATGTCAAATATCAGCTATTTACTATCAAATGACAATGGAGTGAAATCCACGTCCTTGTTCTTATAATACATTGTAAGAGAATGCATTTTATTCATAATGACTTTAGCGTACAAGAGACATGAAAGCCCTAGCACTTCCACGCAATGCTAGAATCAGCGTATGATTTTGTAAAAGCAATATATTCATGTTGTATAATAAGGTCAGCATAAAGCTAGCACAATATGTAGCATAATAACATGGGGTTTTCTTTGTGTTTTTGTACGTTTTTCACTAAGGTTTTCCTATGATTTCGTGATGTATTCAAATGGATGTACTAATCCGTACATCTAGAGTGCACCATTTCTGAGCCATTGATTTTAGCCTTTTTTTTTTCAATGGTCAACAACCAATGGCTCACAACAAAAGCCCTTTTTTGTGCGTGTGGTGCATAATGGTCAACAACCAATGGCTCACAACAAAAGCCCTCTTTTTGTGTGTGTGGTGCATAATGGGCACATGAAGGGCTTGAAGGGCACATGTAGTGCAGTTTCCCCGCCGGCAACACATTTCTTATCATAACGTTTGATCCAGAGTTTTGTTTCAGATGATTTTTCTTGCGTTGGAAAGCTCTCTCCGAGATCTTTTTGATAGTGTATGATATGGATATGTTTGGGTAAGTTATCTATGCTAAAACAACAATTTTTCGGCCGGGTTTGATAGGCTTTCACATCCTACCAGCTGATTAATACAGGATTGCGCTATTGGATATTCTTTTATGGCTCATTCCGAATGAAGCTTGCAAAAAATTACCATGCATTTTTAGATTTTGAGGCAGTTATTAAGCAAATTCCAAGGCTTCTAGATCCTTGTGCTAACAAGCAGAAAAGTTTCCCACTTTGGTTTCTCACCACAAGAATCCATGGAGGCCAAAGGCTGCTGTTAAATTCCAGTTGAAAAATGTTTGTGTATGGGTGTTGCAAACTTTATGACTTTCAGAATAATGGGATCAATCTGCTCTATCTTTATGGTAACTTTTACGTATGTTCTATTTGTTTTATTGTGATGAAATTCAAATTCAAAAGCTACAGGTGATGAAAGCCTCAAATGAAATCTAGTTTTTTTCTGGTTTGAATTCTAAAAATTTTGTCACACCGGGGGGATGTCCCTAAGGCCCAGAATTTTTTTTTTTTTTTGCAACACAAACATTAACATCCAACATATAAAAATTAAATCCCCCAACACATAACAACCATTGACATTAACAACCAACATATAACTACCATTGACATTAATTAACACAACCATTGGGTCTAACACATTTAAATTAAAATCCCCCTTAAACCCCCTTTGGTTTGGGTGCATATTCACAAGGGGGGTGACGTAGGGCAGCGAGAGCCCTCATAATTGTATTTTGCACGTACGAAATCAACACCATATAGTATTCCGCTTGAAATCTTATAGTATTTTGCGAATCTTGTTATACAGTATAGCAAATTTTGTACTTGCATACCCCACAAACGAGGAACTTTACGTACGGTGTAGATTAAGGAATAAGGAGTGAATATGCCTATCCAACAGCTCTCGTTGCCCGGAGTCACCCCCCGTGTGAATATGCACCCAAACCAAAGGCAAGATATAAGCATGCAACCAACTAAAACAAGACATTAGGTCCCGTACTTGATAGATCAGCAAACTGTAATGGATTACTTAAGAACCCCTAACCATTTTTGCAGAAAGTCTTAGCCAAAATGAATATGAAACATCATGTAAAATGATAAACAGTAGTAAAAGAGTACCTTAGCAGCCATTTAAAGTGCAACCATAAGCCTTGTAAATAAGTAACATGTTCCAAAATAGATGGACAAGTCAATGTACTTGTGTACGCTTAAATTTCTTCAGTCAATCCTTGATAAAGCAATCTTCTAATACCAAGTTCCTAGCTCATAGCTCATCTAAAATCCGTTGGACAAAAGGAATATATTAAGAAGAGAAGCCCGTACCTGGAGCCAACCAATACATAATTAGCCACAAACTCGGTAAAAATACAAGGGCCAAAAGGTACCTTAGGCTTCTCGGTTGTCAACCGATCACCTAATGTAGACCTTTTTCCCAAAAGATTAAATGCGCATAGAGAAAGAAAATATAGCTAATTTGTGCAAATGATAAAGAACCAACTCAACCTATTTGCAGACATAACCATGATTATAATGCCAATAAACCTTTTTAGAAATATGGTTCTGATACAAATCATAATTAAAGGGTGTAAAAAAACCCCAGATAAACATCCTTGTTCTAACATTAGAGCCCATATCTCAGTAAACACAGATACTAACATTCCACATGGGACGTTAAAATGCTAATGCATGACTAAAAGATCAACTATGCTATGTACAACATGCAATTAGGTGGTCATCTTATATTAGGGCATAAGGGAACCTGTGAAGGAAAACATAAGGGTAATATCAAATAAGTCTGATATTTGCCAAGTAGACCCCATGTTTTTATATCCAGGATGATATGTGAGCGACGAATAACAAAAAATAATATTTCTGGACCAGTAGAACATGTAAGAACAAAGGATTATCTAAACTGTACCAGATGGTTATTTCCTTTGCAACCAGCGAATCAAAGTTCCAGCATCCCTTAGCAACAAAGTGTTTATGTGCAAAAGTATACTTCCAGCTTGAAGAATGTAAGATTACACCTTTTCAAAAAAAGAGCAAACCGAAGTGCACTAGCAGTGAAAATTCAGTCATAACAATTATCATACTATAAGGGATAAACTGTAATAGAAACAACGGTCCCTTTACCATATATTACCCTGCTTCACAACACTAGGATTGGGCACAGAATATGTTTGCAAGCTTTAATCTTAATTGTGTTCATATGCATTGACGAAATCTTAGTTCTACTAAGAAGCTTTTTTCCTTATCACAAAATATCATTATAGTACCTGGTTTATCTCGGTGTGGCAAATCCAAGCACATCTTCCTTTTTTATTTTAGGAACAAGACTGGAAGCTTCAATGTCTCCTTGCCTATGGGAGCTCTATAGTTTCTTAAAGTATGCTTCATACTTTGAAGCATAAGAACTGTAACTTAAGTGCACGATGCCATGCCATGCCACTGTATACAAGATGCCATGCCTCTGCATTCCTCAAGGACATGCTATGCCATGCAGTACCAAATCTAAGTTTTAATTCTCACCAGAGAATGCAAAAGGAATGCCATGATTGAAAGTATGTGCTCTGTTTGCCCAGGAAAAATAGTCAAGGCCGATTCCTTACCTAAATATGATCTGTCAGAAGACCTTGGGCGGCACCCATCAAATCTTTGGCTATGTTAAAGCCATCCATAAAGGTGGAGAGAAGAGCGAAATTTTGGCTAAGAAGATAAGGTCTTTCCATAGCTAGGGCTAAGTAAAAAAGGGTTTTTCTCAGATTTTGGCTAAGGCAAAGTTACAAGCCACAAGTGTGAAAAAAGATTATTAAAACCAGATTTATCTCATAATTAAATTGATGCCTGGGTTGGTCTAGGTCACTATTAAATTGCCCTCTTGTAAATTGGTTGAGAAGAGCCCTTGTATGCAACATGGCACCAATTTGATTCAAAGGTATATTGCCACTAGGAAAAGCTTCACACTTAGCCAACAAGTAACATGCACACTAGGAACAATGCTAGTAAGACAATGCTAGTATGGAAGTAGTTTCAAGGTCATTCTACCCCTATTGGGTAAAAATTTGCATGCATCATACGAGTTTGAGAAATTAAAATCCAATTATTGTATCTCATGGGGAAGCCTCCAATTAACTCTTTTTAAGAGAGGCCCTCAAGCAACATGCATACCAAAAAAAAAGGCTCAAAATCTTACAAGTGGCAATTAAAGTCTTAGCCACGAGACCACGCCTTTGGATTGACAACTTTCACGTTCGTTCATCGTGAACATAATATATAATTCACTACCCTTTGATTATTCTATACTTAAAACCCCTCGTAATCTACCCACTATCAAGACTTTCTTTCTTACTCATTTTATTTAACAGCAGCATAGTACGACTAGTTGACCCATATATATATCAGGGGCTAACAATCAAATTATTATCTCATGCAATTGGCATGATTAATCCATTTCATGTTCAAATGGTAAAGTCCTATCACAATTCTTACTTTAATAACAACATAGTGCGAATGTATTCGAGTGAAGAGGAAAGGATAACTTTATCTCCCATCAAAGACATAGTTTTTTTTTTTGTCTTCCCCCCTTCTTTGTTTTGTGTGGGGGGTGGGGGGTGGGTGTCGATTCTCATTTCTGGGGATGTCACATAGTTTAATGCGTATATAACATGTGAGTGAATGGGGTGGGTTTTTGTTTACCCTAAACCGTATGTATACATACGGATAGGGGCTTGGCTAGGGGTTTTCTGGGGGGATCTAGTGTAATATGTATACGGGAAGGGGCGTTTAGAAGGTTGGACAAGGCATATACCGAGGGTTTTTTGGTGACCCCATTAACACACGTGGTGTATCCCCTTTATAGTACGTGAAACCTCCGGGTTACGGTTGATTCTTTATTATTATGCCGAATACAATGACCAAAAGTGTGGTGTCCATATGTCTTCACTATTTAGCCTCTCCCTTTCCCTCAAATCACACTTTTAGTGCATGGGCTATATGTCCTGGATTTACTAGGAATTCATTTTAGTATATAAGAATGGCGGTTCTTGCCGATTCGAGGAGGAATCCCGCCGACGCCGGCGGCGGAGGCGTGGATGACTGAATCGGCGAAGAACCGCCATTCTTATAACGTGGATGCAATTTAGGTTGCATTCTGCACCTTGGAGCTCCGGAATCAGAGGTAAAATCTCCAGAATCAGGGGTAGAAACGCCAGAATGAGAGGTAAATGGTGAGAATCGAAGGTAAATCTTCAAGAACGTTGAGTAAGTTCAAGAACGGCTGCCGCTGTAAGATTAGGAGTAGTTCTGGAAAAGAACCTTTGCCAGATGGCGCAATGCCATTGGCGGATATGGCAGAATGCAACCTAAGTTGCATTTACGGATAATAGAAATGTTGTGTACAAAGTAGGCACATGATGAGGTTTATAGGTGTGTGCTTATATATAAAAGCATTATCGTATTAAGCTTTGGGTAAAAGGAAGTGGTATCAAGTTTTGTTCTCTTTTATTGCTTTATGTATTGTACATTGGAGACAACAAGAATGGGTGGCTAGTCACCGACACAAGTTGTGCAATATTATGTGAAATCATACCACTATGATTCAAGTAGTTAGCTCAAAAGTTGTTTGGTCCTTTCTGGATGACATCGAATCTTTGTTTCTCTTGGTTTTAGACTATTGATGATACTGCTGTAAAGCACATTACTTCCAACTGAATAGCAGACCTTGGATTACGATATGTAGAGCATATATTTGTAGCTCTTACACTGAGAAAGGAGGTTTAGTATGTGTGGAGCAAAACACTTGTGGCCCTTGCATTGAGAAAGGAACAGATCACATACACATGCAGCTCATGCAATGGGAAAGAAATATTTGATCTACTGACAGGTAAACATCTGAACAAGGGACTGAAGGCGAAGATGTGAATGGGAAAGGCTGGGATTGTGTAGAACGACGAGTGCTGAGCAATGAAATATCGATGATCTCAATTCTCAATGAAGCTACATTAGAGTAACATGGACGAGGTGACAAATGGTTGAAAGTGGAGGAAAGGGAAGCATGCAGAGACCAAGTCAATGGACCAAAATCCACTATAATCTACTATGGAGATACAAGGTATAGGCAAACAAATGGCCATGTGACAGCACTAAAAGATGCACCAAAGACAAGGCAAGTGTGTCACCCAAGCAAGCAACAAGCACTTTGGTGTTTGGAATAAGGTACAAGGGTAGTGGGGCCATTTGCCTCAACTGCAAAAAAAAAAAAAGGACGGCAAAGGACACTGGGGACAGATGCCCCTTCCATACGCCCGGCTGCAAAACGCCCCCACCACTAGCCTATCATCTAAGGTCACGAGAAGCTTGCCTATCATCTGAGGTACGGCGCCGTGCATGGCCGGCCCGTCCTTTTTTTGCACCCTCGAATCATTGTAAATATAAGTGTCCCACTACCATGCTTCCTGTCCTTTTTCGTGCACCTTTCTCCTTTCTCCTAGATTCCTTTTTGTTTATTTTA
Organism: Isoetes taiwanensis; assembly: GCA_021234155.1. Taxonomy (NCBI): domain Eukaryota; kingdom Viridiplantae; phylum Streptophyta; class Lycopodiopsida; order Isoetales; family Isoetaceae; genus Isoetes; species Isoetes taiwanensis. The sequence continues at coordinate 28,253,454 of JAJEKV010000006.1, forward strand.
TGCATGCATTTTCGTTTCCACCCCATTGGTGTTTCGTTCTCCTTTGTCCTTCCTTTAACAACTTTATTCTATTGTATTTTTTTCTTTCATGGGTATCTTCCTTCCAACTCCCCTCTCTGGGAATATCTCTTGTGGAATTTGTATTCCTCCCACTCATCCATCAGCCAATAATCCTAGATGGCGTCTCCACTTTGCTCTCTACAAGCCTATAGACCCAAGTGGATTTGAGGTGTGCATTTTCACGAGCTAATAAACCCTCCACAAAAGGATATCTGCTTCTGAAAATGCGTTACATACTATTGAGTTTTTATTACATTGACATCTTGTATAATGAGGATATAATAAAAGGAACCACCAAACAAATTAAGATACTAATCCATGAATTTCCATTCCATAACTGTTTAGACATTGTTTATCGTGTTGTAAACGGTAAGTCTATCCATTAAAAAAAAAAATGATTTGAACTGATTTGGAGCTGGATCGGCTAAGATGTTCCACTCCAAGGGAGCAGACGCAATCAGCATGACTGCGCAACAACTGTGCAATTGTGTGATTCCGCCTGACAAAATCATGCCACAAAGATATCACAATATCAAGGTTACATTTAATTTCACCTCGGATGCTTTAAGGTCGTAATATAACCTATCATCGACTTATCCAACTAATTAAACAATAACCTATAACAAAATAAATATAAAGCATAAGAAACCACAAAAAAAAGAGATAAGAACGATATAGATATTTTTAGCCACCCCCATAGAACGAAAGTTTTATGTTTCAAGCGTATAAAGCCAAAATATATCAAATTTATATTTGTAGCCACGTGCAAGGTTTCTATTGATTGGAAACATGCACTAGTGAGCAAGTTTTTGTATTGGGCATGCACTAATGAATAGGATGCCGTTGAACTATGATGGTAGAATGAATGATTATATGTGTGCAACTTGACTTGCACACTTCAAAAGATGATGGCAATGACAAATCATTATCCCATGACTTCATGTCTATCCAAAATAGCTAGCTTGACAAAAATAAATTTAAAATAACGGAGCGAAGAAGAGAATCTTAAATGTAACCACTAGAAGCATGGTGAATAGCCATAATATTTGACCCTTTTGGAGCTTAATCCAGTCATAGGACCATAAACCCTCCACATCGAGGTCTAAGTATGACCATTGCCAAGTCTAGTCATCGGAGCTTTAAATTCCATTACCGTGAGGTCATAGGTTCGAGATTGGCCAACACAGATCTTGTGTTAGGGACCTTAAATCAGCCACATGTGACATCTGAACACATGAAACAACATAAGCTATTGCAGCCTGACGTTTTATGATAGATGAGAAATGACTCAAATAACACTTGAGGTTGTTTCTCATCCCTTGCGAGATGTAATAAACTACCAGAAATAGTCTATCCTTTAATGAACCAAGCATCTCTCACATTTGCAACTTCTCGACCTCAATTGCATTCAATTGAAAATGTTGGCACTTGGATCCATAGGGGCGTGCCTATGTTATCCTTATTAAACAAGAGATACCATTACCAACGGATTCACTAAGCAAGAGGTACCATTACCAACGGATTCACTAGTTGTAAGGGACTACATTTAGGTATGTGCTTAGTATATCGAGCCTCTATATGGCTTCGCTTAAGGTTTTAGAGTATGAAATACAGGAGCTCTAACCTCTACCAAAATAACTCAATGTCTTAATAAGACTACTTTAACCAATTTAACCAGTGAGCTAACGTGATTATTTCTTATCTTAAATCTATATTGAATTGTTTTAGGGATATGGTCTATGGTTTCGGGAATTATATCCATATCAAATCCCCCTGGAACCCCCTATTGTTTTGCTACATATTCACGCGAATGACACCTCCTCTCATCAATCATCGAGAATTGTTGGCTCATGCATATTTTTGAGTTGTGCTAGCCTCTTGGCCATAAAAGGTGATCCCTGGTTGTGCGGTATATTTCCATACGTTGGAGCATACATGGGGAAAAACAGTATAACGTTTGAAATAGAAAGATTTAATTAATGATATTGGTTTTCTATATAAGGACTATAATTTCGTGTTTGGTTATGTTATGTTAATAATTTGGATTTCTGAGAAAGGTTGGAATAATAAACAATTATGATACAATAAGACAAATATAGCATAGGAGTTTTTATTGTGGCATGGCAGCCCACCACAACCCTTGCTCTGTTATTTGCTCAGGTGATGTTCAGGTGTTTTTTATTTGTGATTTACAGACGGATGAATGTAGCATCTACAGAAATTGTTGCCATAGCCAGAACTGTCGCCATAGCCAGAAAGAGGGCATCTGCAAAAACCGTGGCCATAGCCAGAAAGAAGGCAACAGAAAAACTATAACAGAAGAACCGATTTGAAGTAGAGCCTGGAGAAGCAAAGCCTTCGGGAGAACCTCTTTCAAGCAGAGAAGCTAAAGATTTGAGGTACTGGTTAACAGAAGTAGAACACCGGTTATCAAAAGTATTCTTCATTGGCTAAGCGGAATCCTCGAGTTGACTTCCATTCCGTGTTAGAGAGAGGGGACACGTGGCAAGACCACAATAAAAACGCAGACCCAACTTCTGTTTTGAATTGAAAGCATGATTTCATTAATTGGATAAAATAACGCAATTTTGAAAATTTTCAGCACACCTTATTTGCTCAAGCACGAATACTTTCACCTAGTTCTCGAGCCCAACAAACATGAGGTAATTAACATACACATATACATACAAATTTTGTGTTATACTTGTACGTGTATATGACACTCGTATAAGCTCAATAATGGCCCTACATTGTACGCCAATAATTCACATCAATAATTTTACTTCACTATAAAAACGGCTTCACGAGGGGGTAGAGGCCATTCATCTTCCATGGCTTCCTCGATGCCTCGTCCAGAGCACATCCGCTCTTTCAAGTGTTACTTGAGCTACAACGATCTGGGCGAATGCGCTAGAAATGGCGTTAAGCTTGATCCATGGCTCTTATCTAAAGGCGATGGGACTGCTAGTGCTTGCAGGGAAGCTCACTCGCGTTAAAGTCCATATTTCTTGCGGCTTCGATCGGGGAGATCTATGAGCTGAATGGCATCACGAGCTTTGATGTTGATGACGAGTGAATCCGCACCTGCTAATAATGTAATAATGACATGGGTACCTAATAACTAAGTAAGGATGTAATAGCATTACGATTAAGGATGTAATATCACGCACCTTAACCGAGTATATTGTAACGATGTGCTCTCCCACCTCCACTTATTCTGCAAGCTGTCATTGAATTCAATCATAGCTAAATTCGTCAAGCAAACATGTTTTCAAACATACGCATATTAGTATGAAATAAGTATTATTCTTGTACGTATACAACATCTGATACACGTTCAGACTTTTGGTGGTGTAGTATACCCCAATAATTCACCTCAATCATTCCACTTCACTATAAAGGCTTTCACGCCGGGGCTAAATTTCATTCATCCCCATGGATTTTTCGCCTTCTTCGTTTCACTACATTGAGGCGCATCAAGTGCTCAATGAGCCACTCGGATCTTGTTGGTTGCTCGGACGGGCATCTTCTTCTTGATCCCTACCGCGAAGAAAAGCTTTGGGCTTTGAGATTCATTGCCCCGTCGTCAATTATTGTTACGATCGATCCGATCGGCTTCTGGCGAATGAGCTATGAGATATCAGGGATCACTACTACAGATCCTGAAGATGAATGAATCACTTGTTTAGCATTGTATAGTGTAAGAGCTATGTAAGGAAATAATACCACAATGAATATTGTTTGATGTATCATACCGAATGTAGTGTAAGGGTGTGCTATTCGACTTCAAGATATCCGCAGTAGCGGTTCTAATTTCAACCACACCGAATTACTCAAGCACATGTTTTAAAAGCATACATATATCCATACAAAAGATGTATTATACTTGTATTTATACAACGGTCTTATACACACGAGCAATAATGGCCGTAGAAGTCAAGCCCAATAATTCACCTCAATCATTCTACTTCACCATAAAAGCTTCTCACTCGCCGGGGCTAAAGTTCACTCTTCTCCCATGGATTTTTTTCGCCTTCATCAGTTCACTACATCGAGGCGATCAAGTGCTCAATGAGCCACTCGATCTTGTTGGTTGCCTAGACGTGCATCTTCTTCTTGATCCCTACCGCTAAGAAAACCTTTTGGCCCTGCGTCAATTCATGTAAGATTCGTTGCCTGGCGAATGAGCTATGAATTCATGTAATGATCCATGAATGACCGTTTTTGATCGAGAGGTTCGCAAAAACGCAGGCGTAATGAATAATAACTATCGATCACCATGTTATGAATGATATAGTAATTATGTAAAAAGCATTGCATACCTCAAGAGTTCTCATCATCGCCCTTAGCTTCTTTAGCCACTAATTCTTGCAACCGAGCCCTAACACTTTGGGGATCACCACCGACAATGGCCTCGGTCTCTACGGCCCAACCATAGTCTATTGTTTTCAAAGGTTGGTAGCGTGTATGGTCATTAGGATTGGGTCTCCAATTCTTGCTCCGGCAATCCCTATCTTTGCATTGCATATGAGGTTCCCTTTCCGCAACAAAGTTCAAACCAAGAGACAAACACCTCTTCGTAATGTGGGAGATTAGGGTCCTCTATTGGGTCCTCTTCGCAAAAGCCATCCATGTCGGGCAGTTATCATGTGGTCCGATTAGCAAGAGCATTCCCTTCTTGACATCTTGGTAGGGTTCGAATATTTCAACCGGTTCTTGGGTCTACCCAGAAAGGCCCAACGTAATGAGATGCTTCAATGTGCTCATCCACAAACACTCTTTCGGGTTCTTCCAATGCACTTTGCCCGGTTTGGGCCGAAATCCTGAATGACAATTCTACTGGGCACAAGACGCCACCAAGCACCGCAGCAAGGTGGACCGGTAGTCAATAACTTCATTCATATATGTGTTGGACCATGACTTATCGCCCGACTCTAGAAATAGTCGCCAAAGTGCATCATGTACTTGGCAATAGAAGCTCTTAATGCACCTATATCTTTCAAGCTCCCATATGGTCAGCAGGACCTTAGGTGACCCTCTCGGAATCATAGGTAAACCTTGGGCATCCTCCTTCCACATTCGATTCCCTTTTCGGGAGCCACTCCCTATGCCCCGGCCTCATCTTGTAGAACATTAGTGGCCATCCATCCTTCATGCAAAACTTGAAGAGTAGAGGTTCCAAGTGACCACATAAACGGTCCTTCTTATCGGGATAAAACCTTTCACGAATTCCTTCCAATCAGGGAACCTCGTCACAAGGTAAGGTGAAGGAGCCTTTGAACTACACCGCCTCAAGAGTTGCATAAGCTCCGAATAGTCAATGCATCGATCTTCTCATTAGAGTAGAGTAGTTTCCAAATAGGGCATCTATGTCATCGTGGGTGTGTCCAACCATCATGAATCCCGGTGCACTTGATCAAAGACACCTAACCAAACCAAGTATGACAAGTAAGAGAAAAGATATCTATTCTTATTCGACCGAGCAATTATCTAGTCGCAAGTAAAGCCTCCTAGGCAACTTGTTTGCTACCATGGGGCCTTTGATAGGAGGCATAAAATCATTTTACCGCCATTCATCATTTTTGTCCTAAGGTTATCGTGTTTAAAATTGCCGCACCCCCAACCGCTTTTAGGACGATCCGTATCTCTCAAATGGCCCCAATTATCCTCAGATTTATTCTCCGGTGTCTTCAAGGTATGATTCAAGGATCCCACATGAAAATTAGAATCATCAGGCCGAGGTCCCAGGAGAAGTGGCCCAAGGCACCTATACCATGGCCGTGCATGAGAGCACCGTAACACCGACCTTCCGGGTCGTTCACCCCTCCATACAGACTTTGCTAGCTTCTCTAGACGAGGGACCATGGTCTTCTTCTCGATCCATCTTATCATGTATAATGGTTAAAGCGTGCTTTCGGAGATCTATGCGACAAAGCTCTCCAGACCGCAGTAAAGGCTCCCCGCATGAAATCGGGCCGTCATATGCGATTTTCTCTATTGCAAGTACCCTTCTTTTCGATTGGATCTCCGGTCTTAGCAAGCTTTTCCTTTATGACAATACAGGTGTTACACTTGGAAAATGCTATCCTCTTAGCTATTGCTACCTCTCGAATGATTCTCTTTCCAAGCGCATTTAAATGACGAAGGAGAAATATGCTTGCCTCGTCATCTCTCAGAACTGTAATATCTACTTCTTGGTGTATATCCTTCTTCGTCAAGACCGAAGGTAGCCTCTTAACATTTTGTTCCGCTACCCTCGCCGTAAATTTTTTCGGCGGTGTGGCATCGTCTCTCGTTTTCATCTATGAACATGGATAGCACAGCATTGCCAGCCAAAGTATGAGACCTTGGCTTCTTAGACCCAGTATTTCCGTGCTCAGCAATTCTGTGGCCGTCATTGAAGAGCTTCTTCCACTTGTAAAAAGTGGAAATGGGAATGCCATAGGCTTTATGCCATGCTTTCACGCACACTTTTTTTGTTATTCAACATCGGTTCGCGGACTACACCATTTTCGTGAGCAAAGATCTAGCATGTTATATGCAAAAGAAGCCCTCAGAGGACTTCATGTTCCAAAGAAAAGGTTCTCATGCAAGCTATCTCCCGGGATGTAAAATTTGCACAAAGATCGTTTCATCAAAGACGTTGATGACCGAAGTCTAGAATAGCCTCAGCACTAGTTTTTCTTTCACATTTAGTCTGTGCTGGGCGTGTTCTGGGTCTCCGATTGACCATGCTGTAAGGTCTCTTTTTGGTGATGCCAATTTCGGGTCTAATGGAGTAAGGTTCATTCTCCACATCCTTCTCCTTCACCGCAACCACAAGAGTAGAAACTGGAATGTTATCAACGAGCACGAGGGCTATGGGCCATCTCACAAGGTCATGCAGTTGGGGCATTTACGCGACAAAGCCCGGCGCGCAAGATAGAGATTTTTTTCGGGCATTGGAAAAATGCTCATGATAGTAGCAACCTATCGAGCCTTCCCCTAACTTAACGCCGACCAAAGATGGTTTGGATCGGCAAAAACGATAACACCATAGGCATAAGCCATGTGGCAAGATTCATGCATGAGTGTGCACGCCTTCTCAACTAACTCATCTATAGAAAGCCCTTGCACATGATTCGCCCTCATTCGGGCTAACCCCTCATTCCTCTCGTCCCCGCCGGTCTATGCTTTATCCGACACGGTGGGGTGCAAGCTTTCCTCGCGTTTATCAAGTTGAGCAAAGAATGTCCTTCTTGTACCACAACACAAAAGTCCCCATGCCTTCACCCATTTTTTTTCTATTTCCATTTCGGGAATTGGTAGAAGTGAATCGTCCATCCGTAACATTCACAATTGAAACGACAAACCATACCCTCGGGGACGATACCGAATTGTGATGGCGCTCGAAATTGTGGACTCTTCCTTCGCCACCTTTTTCCCCAAAGATCAAACGGAATTACATCAGCCATCCCGCAAACAAGAGGTCGTGAATAGCGGCGGCCAGCGATCCTCGTAAGCAAAAAGCACCGCGGATCATAAACCACTACAAAAAATAGCAACTAAAAAATAAAAATGGTCGGGACTTTCGCCACCGCGATCTTATCGAGCATGGGTAAGAACGCCGGTCGGCGCTTTTTGCAAGCATTCACACTAGTCCTGTTCGATAAGAACTTCGTGCAAATCACATTTCGAGGCTAGCTAGTGGTTTCAACTCAAAGTTATCGATAGTCGGGAGTTCTTTGGTCAATAGCAAGTGTAGATGGTTGAAGGTATCATGACCGCGATCTCGCCGAAAGCACCAAAGTTAAACGATTGACTTACGTAATAAAGCATTACTCATACCTCCACACGAATACGGTGGCGTCAACGTCAACTTGTAGCCCAGGACCCGCCGGTTGCAAAGTGTCAAAAAAGCGGTGTTTAGTTTCATCCACATGGAGAAAGAAAGCATATACTTGAAACACGTTTACATTGTATAATAAACACACCGAGTGCAGTACGTTTTGCTTAGAACATCTATTTTTACATAGTTGCAACAAAGTATCGGGGAGGTATCTTATCAATCCATGCAATACATAGTGATGTTAGTGCGTAGACTTCGGAGGTTGTAGTTATAATTGAAATTGATTGCAACATAAACGTTGAGTTCACCGATGAGGGATATGCATCGAGAATAGGCCTTTTACCTGCGCGAAACCCCGAATTCGATGCGATTAATTAGAATGTGTAGTGGCGGATTACAAGCGGATTATCGCCCTCGTCGGCGCCTTCAATGGATGCGATTCTGCAGCAAATCCTTGCCCGAACTTGGCCCAAAGGGCGCAGCGCGCCTCGAAGATCTTGCAAAACAATGAAATTTGAATTGGCTTTTCCCGCTTTCTCGAATTGGTTTGTTCTCGAATTCAAATTTTACAACCATCGTCCGTCCGTCAGAACCGGATTTTTTTGAGGCATTTATGGTCGATAATGTGTCAGTCCGAAATTACGGCCAAATTGAACGCTGACGCGTCAAGTGGATAAAGACCTTTTCAGACGGATTACTTGCAGCACCGGACGGGTATATTATACTAACCGCATTTATGTCGGGGAATAAAATACGGGCCTACCGGGTAATTATTGCCATTATGGTCGGCACGTTTTTTCACGCGCCATTATGAGGGCGGGCAATTAATTTCGACGGCGTTCTATAAATTGAAACTTCGAACATTTAAAACAAATTTCAACTCAGCGATTTCTTTCAGCCTAAGCGCCTTTCGCCCTCGGCCTTCTCGAGCCTCTCCAAAAGGACTCGAATTTCATTACTCGGCCGGCGCCCAGCGATCCCATGGCACCTAAGGACTCCCTCGGAGAAGGTAATTCTAACATTTCAGCTCGGCAACATCAGCGGCCCGCGATCTTGCCTACTAGAACTTCTATTGTTTTCATAAGTATAGGCTGCTTTCGGCAAAGATCGCGGTCGCGGTCTTGCTTGCTAGGTTTTTGTAATTTCTTGATAGCGGTCTTCATAAGTGTAGCTGCTCAACAAGATGTGACGCGGATCCGGCCGAAAGCATAGATTTTCTTTCTTGCGATGTTCATGAGTACTAGTGTAGTAGGTCATTAGGATCGCGACCGCAGCGATGTTTGTGGCGATGAAATTGTTTTCTTGCCGTTGTTTAAGTGCTACACAACATGGCGGCTGCGATAGTGTGGAGTGCTATTTTAGTCGCTTGGCGGGGATCGCGGTCGCGTTTCTCTCTGATAGTTTATACCTTTTCGTTGCACCACATTATGCGACCTACCGGGCACTCACCACGAGCTTTTGTTTACGACACTTGCTCCCTTAGAGGACCGGATGTCGAGCCCGTCGTCATTATTATAACCCCTTCCAATGAAAGGAAATGGTGTATTGAGATTGCCTGAGGTTATACCGCGACATTAAGGGTGATCGCAGAAAAGGACACGCGCCTGCTTTCGCGGACCGAAAAAAGCGAGGGCGTTGAACAAGTTGGCATAGTGGTGGCAATGTGGGAAGGCACGAAGAACAATGTGCAAGATGCTATCATATGCAGCATTGAGGACACACAAGCATTGCAGTTCCTGGAGTACATTTTGAAATGGCGCAATTATGACCCGTCTCTGATGACAGCCAGCAAAATGAACAAGCCAGCCACAGGGAAAAATGTCCCCACGTCAGCTAAGGGTTATGGCTGGTTGTTGCTATCCTATGAATCTCTCTCTTTGTCAGGAATAAAGGGAAACATAGACATATTGCTCGGGTTCTCGGCATGCAGAAATGGTTTGTCTACAGACAAGAAGCCTCCGAAATTTGTGCCTTGAAAGCAGTTCGGGCGAAGATGCCCTCCGTGATGGACACCAATTGGCTAAGAGCCGTGGCCAAGAAAAAGAGTGTGAAGCCTATTGCTACTTTGGGAGAGACATCAGCACCAAAAGAGGTTGTTCAAGAACCACAATCCACGATAAACCCCTCTGGTATTGTTAACCCTACTCTTCCTCTTGCTATGAAGGCCCCAGATAGCACTACATCCGGTGGATTTATTCCAAAAACTCCCTCCTTTTCAGAATTAGCCTTAGGAATCGACACCCACGAAGATAGCCCCAGCCCAGCCCAGTTCTCAAACCCCCCGCGATTCACGGATGCCTCCTCTAGACTAGTATTGACATGGCCCCACCTTTTTGCCATTCGGTCGAGTTGAAGTTCAATCGAAGAGGAACATAAGATGGCGAGAGCAAACCACTCGAAGCTTGAACAGTTCAAAGGTTCTACCCCTTAGGGGTTAATTGGTTTACAAAGATTTCTATTTTTGATTGTGAACACGCACCCAGCAAACTTGACACATGCAGAATGCGATCAAATGACCATGTTCAAACTCGGTTAAAAGCTTCAAGACATACCCGTTGAGAGGTCCTCACCCTGGCGGCGCCGTTCCGTTTGACCCTATTACCAAGTAACTAATTCTTTATCTTTTGGACACTCGTTATGTAGATTTGACGACGGTTGTCTATCTTTTCGGGAGGAGGGTGACATGGAGCAATCGAGAAGATTTGAAGGGCAAGAAATTTTATATTATTTCGGCAACTATGATTTCTTACCGCGACAACTCCTTTGTTCGGTCGTTTCGGAAGTTCGAGCAAAGAACGAGAATTTGCCAAAGTATATGCTAGAAGAAGAAGATCGGGGTGCTCAACGGAAATCTTACTGACAAGGAATATATAGAGTTGAGTATTCAATGCAACGAAGTAATTGCAAACACCGTGTACGAGAGAGCCACCGATTGAAAAAGCGCAACAACTTTGGCCATCGGCACAAGGCTTATGGTTGCCCTCCACAAGGACCTATAGGGACAGCTAAAACTTCAGCTTGGAAGGTATTTATTTGTTTTCTACTCAAGCCAAGTTCGCGGTCCGCGATCTTGATGACCTTGAAATTGCTTCTCGCGGATTTCCATGAAATTGCAACGACCACCTTGAAAGTGCGAGGGAGCTTAAGGATGAAAAACAATTCATTTTATGGATGAGAAGGTTTTCAAGAAGTTAATGGAAGTTCTTGGGTATGTCGTAAACTAAGTGGCGACCATGGTGACTTTCCGGACAAGCCATCGAAAAGACTTCTTTAACAAGACGGCTCCGGTTGCTCTGAGGTATGTCGAATGCAGAGGTGTCCATTTGCTTTCGATGAGATTATAGAAGGCAAGACCTATTTAAAGGTGCGGCCGGGTTATAGCGGGAGATTTGATTGCAAACAACGGCAACCCGACATGAGAACCCTCACTTTTATGAGGCGAGAAATTTTATCTTATGCCACAAATTTCTTTGCAAAAGGATTTCTATAGGCTGGGAATTAATTGCTTCGGGCTTTTCCGATTTGATCGAACGAGAATCTTGGATATATCGATCATCGTCTGAGAATACGTGAAGGCTAACTATAACAAGGATCGTACACTTGGTAACCTACCTGTAGCCTTTCTGGAGCCAGTCAGGAATATTCTAAAGCCAGAGGAGGCTAGAAAAAGAAAGGAAAAGAGAAATATTGTCATAGCAGTGACAAAGGATGGCATCCCTACTTCCTCCCAAGTGTCAGAGAATGCGACATTGATATTTATTGACATCCGAGGGATAAACAAGGTATGGGATTGCAAGAAATACACAGATCTATTTACAAGGATAGCTACCATGACGAATGCCAAAGTTTATCACTTGGTCATTATCATGCGCTCAAGTGAATTGCCCAATTGCTTGTACAGTCAGAAGCAAATTCAGGGCGGTGGCTACCTATCTTTAGGTTCTTATGAAGAAATGGGATGGGAGAGCAAACGAAGGGTGAAAGAACATCAGTACTTTATTAGTCATATGTGCATTAACAGGAGTGATGTTCGTGTAGCACCTGTGCAACCAGAGCTGGAGCTTCGCCTATCTCCACACGGCAAGGCTCCTAAGTCAACACCATTGCCTCCAATGCCGCTAACAGGTAATGAGGATGCCGACGAGAGGATAAAAAAGAAATATCGGACTCTTTTTGAGGCAAACCAAGATTCAAATGGGCGGCAATGGAAGGAGATCTTGTATTGAAATGCAACCTGAAAACCTCCTATGCCTACCATATTGTTGAACACCGGTGCTTGCCCGATGGTTCGCGCTCGGATTTCTTTTAAATTTTGGGGACTGACTTTCGTGTTGCTCTTATGCAAGGCACAAAGAGCGTGGCTTTCGAAAGTTCAGGTAAAGTGTGCCGTTTCCTGAGGGCGTTCTTTGAAACGCTTGATAAAATGGCCAATCCAAGTGCGGATGGGTTTGAAGAAGAGGAGAAAGCAGAGAATGTTGAGCCCGATCCAGCTCAACCCGGTATCACCCAAAACACGGATCTATCAAAGTTGGATTCCATTTTGGAAAACCTCGATGCTAAGTCCCTCTGAAGAAAGAATGCAAGAAACAAAGCGCTTGCTTGAAGAGACGGAAAAAGGTATAGAAGCCCCGGAGCCCACTTTTCAAAAATTGAGTGCACTTAATGAGAAGCTTGATGGGTACATGCCTTTCTTTGACAGGTGAACATAAGTTTGAATCGCATGAGAACACATGGAAGCAGACCACCCGGCACATGCGGACCAACGGCACATGGAGACTGACCAAGATGAGGTTCTTGGGACACAGGAGCATCAGGTACACAGCAAGAAGCAGAAGCTCTCTCATCCACAGCAGAATGCTACTGCATCGGAGAAGGAACTTATAGGCGGGAGCAGTGCAGTGGACAGTGAAAAATGGGAGCCTGATTCACATCTCTGCGGCGATCGCAAAACGCCATGGGTGTTGTACTTCCGTGAGGTCCACAGTGTTATTGAGAGATGGACACAACACAAGCTATGGAATTGGGTAGAGAGCATGTCACCCGCATGGCCAATGAAATGGGTGTGATACCTGATCAAGTATCTCAAACACAATCAGAATAATTATTTCCTTCAATCAAGAATTATGTTGTATATTACTTCCTTCAATGGAAATTTTTGTTTCGGGAATTTTGGTTTTGTCTTTACCCATATCTTTTACCATATGTTTAATGCTAAAAATAATCGCGACCGCGATCCTCTGTAGCAATTATATGGCTTTAAATACTGAATTTTTTGTGATATCCTTGCTCCTCGGTACCTTCTTTTAACACAATGCTCTCATATGGTTTTAATAAAAGGCTCATTATTTTGTCTCCTTTCAGCTGCGAAACATCGCGTTCGTGCTTCTTGCGAGAAGTTTTAACACTCCCTCCTACTACGTTCTACTCGCGGTGAACCTTTGCATTAGCTGTAAAAATTATATTTCCGAATAACACTGAAGCATTTGCAGAATTTGTGCAAAAAAACGCCAACTTTTACTCAATTGGTAGTAGTTTTTGCACTATATGGCTACCCGCTAACCTATTTCATGCTAAACGAGAATTCCAAATTTCTCTAATTAATGGATTCATGCTTTTGATGCATGGAGACCAAAATATCTATGGGACTCAACAACACAGAGCACAATAAACCTATTACTATGCAGGATTGAGGACCCCTACCTAGAATAGCTTGGTATATTCAATCTGCTGGCAAACTTGTAGCCATGTCTGCTTTACCCTAAATCGTGGAGCAAAAAATGACATTTTTTTTTTATAAACTTGTTCCAGAATAGGGTTTGCGTCAATCGTTTTTTAATGGGAAAGCAATATTATCTAGGCGCCAGAGCTAGCCTGACGCCCTAGGATTTGTGTTGTCATAATTGAAGTGATATTGTTTACGGGCTAATATAAACAAATACAAAAATATGCAAATAAAAAGAGACTTTATCACATGATTTGCCCCCTTCTCTAAAATCAATAGCTAAGAAAGAATGCCTTTTAGAAATACTATATACATGCACATGAATACGGCGATCAAATCATGTGTTAAAAAGCGTACAAAAATACAAAGAAAAAAAAATTATATTAGATATTTAAAACGAGAGGCCCTTTAAAGATCCAGATGCCGTGGGATCGATGAATGCGACTATCGTACTCCAAGTGCACCTCATTTCAAATAAGGTACTAATCCTAGGTGATTCGCTTACATATATTGAACTTAATTGAATTGAATTTTATCGTCCACAGAGACCGATAAAGTCTTTGGGACCCAATACAAGAAAGGAATAACATAAGAAGACCATTATTGTTTAGGATTACAAAACCCTGCCCCAAAGGGTCTTCGAGGGAAAACCCTTAACAGTAATAGACTCGGGGATAAATTGTACATCTGTGCATTTGTACATGTCAATGTGATGATGTAGGACTTATTCCATCTCGCTTGTCAAGAACCTCCAGGATACATGATGATAATGCCATTATTGCAGCCATTAATGTCCTGGACATCCCATCTGGAGAATCAACATGCATGTTTCTCCTTCTAACATGCTTTAAGATGTTGCAAACACTTGGCCAGTGTGTAGGTCAAATTCAGAAGTCAGATTCTCTCATGCTTACAACCTTCTAGTAACAGAGTATATGTCATTCCAAAGGGACATGTTGCGAAGGCAAGAATCATGTTACTTGGAGGAAGATTGGATACGGAACCATGACCTTGACTCTAGGAGCCCAAGTCAGAAAGGCTTTTTGAACCCGTTCCAGATCTTCCCAAGTAGCAGGGCATATCATTGGCTCCCATACTACACTCCATGTAGAACAGTTGATTCTATCAAAGCCCTGAACAAATGTGCCTAAAAGAAACAATTGTAAAATTCCATTTTGTGACAATTGTTCTACATGGCATATAGTGCCTTCCAAACTGTCGTCACTCATTGTTGGACACAGGTGTTCCAGTATGTGGTGGAGATAGTGAAACTCCAATCCAAAATATTTGCATGTCTTTACCACCTCTACATTTTGACCCTGATAAGTCAAGCGAGGCTACCTATGCTATTTAGATGATGATATAAGGAGTTCCTTGGCCTTTGCCAAGTTAGTGTCCTAACAGAAAGTGCTCAATGCGTTTAGATGCTGCTGCATACTTGTTGGTTGTGAGCTAACATGTTATTTGCATATATCAACTACTTAGTGATGTAATTAGCAATTCATGCCCCTCCTTCTCCATGCTGATCAAGCCAGTCCTCCAAATGATCAATATACAATTCAAATCTTATGGGAGACAGTGGGCATCCTTGGCGCACTCCCACACTACTATTGATAGGGTGGCATGATGGAGGCATTTCAGCCATGACTCCTTTATATAGCCTGCATTTTCAAGCTTGTGGGCAAAGGGGGCAATTGTGTTATGCATATAAACCATCTAAGTGTACTCAAATAGGTTTCATATGACCTATGCGTACATATACTTACTATAAACACACAAATATTGTAATGGTTGCGTAGATGACATATAAGGGGTCTTATATAGCAGTTAAAGGTTCTACTTTACGTAGATTTTATTGTCCATCCCATATAATTACAGTTTCAATGTTTAAGTATCCAAAAGATCACTAGGACGAGTTTTAGTTTTATACAAATTATATTATTTTACAATGGGTAGAAAAAATTTATGGGGTACATTTGCAGAGATAATTGATGGAGCGTAAGATAAGGGATTTTTAGTTATGAACAGTAGTAGATAAAGGGTTTTTCCTGATTCTAAGAATGTATGCCATATCCAAAACACATATAGGTGAATCCCTCGACCTGTGCAATGCCTAGATGCGATAATCCACATATGAACTGCCTAGTAAATGTAATTATCAAGCCTTGCCTTCCCCTCCATGTTATGTTGGTCAAGGCTGTCATGAACGCATAAGAAAACAAGGGAACTATGTGGCAAATACGCAATATCTATGCGAGAAATACGCGAAGATCAATAAGAAATTTGATATATAATGAAGAATCAAGAATACAATAACCGAAGGCGACATGCACTCTTAATCTTGCATCTGAAAGCCATGGCCGAAACCCTAGCCGCTACTTAGGGCGGCGGCGGCCGCCGCCCGAAGCCTTGAGCTCGAAACTTGGTAAAGCTTGCTGGAAGAGCAGGACTAATGCCTGCTTCTGCTTGGCCAGACCGATGGCTGCTGCTCTAGGCCTTTCTTATTTGGTCTTCATCGAATCTTTGCAACTTGGGCATGCTTTTAGGTCATGGCCGCTGCTTTGGAATCCTTCCTCTGTTTGTTTAAGGTTGGACTAGGTAAGAATGGGTCCTTTTGTTTCTGCCATTTTGGTTTGAGCCAGTTCAGATTAACTTAGCATCAGACAAGCATTTGAAGGACTGTCTGTGCCTTAGAGCTTCAGCAACAACGGTTGTGTGCTTAAGGCAGCATGTATTTCTTATGTTAGGTTAATGACTATGAGCTTTTGAACAGTTTTATAGCTGGATTTTTCAGTTCTAGCTTTGCATATTATCCTAGCCATAGATATTTCTTGTTGCACTCATTGCAAAGGAAAGCCGCACTCCTTGCGGTCTGGAACTGCACTCATTGCAGTTATAGAAGCAGGGCATGATAATATGTCATGGAATGCTGGAGCTTTCGGGTTGCTTGCTTTAACACTATTTGAAGCATTAAGAACTGTGGATTAACTTGGTCTTGTGCAGCCAGATGTATGGAAAATAGTGATATAGCTAGTAATGGATGGACTTTGCTGCCAAACATATGAAGCTGCAAGCTGCCTGCTCTTGGATTCTTCAGGGTTTCTGGCTGCTTGAGCTACAGATCTTGTTGGCTGCACTTTGGATGGATCTAGGAGGGCGGATTCTTCATGGAAGCAGTTTGGTTGGTTTAACTCTGGGTGTGTTACTGTTCTAGTATTATGGATTGTTCTTGTATTAAGTTATTCTAGAGTTTGTCCATCCCTATCCCAGCTAGGGGGAGATCAGAATTTATTGGCGGGTTCAGGAACGGATGCTTTGGGCAAGGATTCAGGTCAAGTGGAGAGACTTTGGGCCGGAGACTAAAATTTCTTCATTGTTGCAGATTTGGGAGGCCTATTCTTCCTATTTGAGCCTTAAATAAGTGTAATCTGTTCACTATATTAATATAAAAACTCATACCCTCAAAAAAAAAAAAAAAAAAAACCCGAAGACAAGTAGGAACACGAGACAGATGCCTGAAAACTCAAGACTGGCGCTGAAAGAGGTACTTCTATATATAGGTCTTGACTTCTAGACCAATGGTCACGATCGTGCCACTCTGAAGTATGAGATCAATTTCAATGATGCATTAAAGAATTCTCTCTAGCAAGACTACAAATTCATTAAGGAAGATGAGTTAAAGGATTGGTTAAGAATAGAATTGGGATATCAACAAAAGGTTGAAGGACTCAATCCAATCAATTAGTCATTAATGAAAAGGCATATTGCTAAAATATCAGTAGGATAGGAGATCAAAATGAGGAATTGGGATTTGCGAAGTAGATGATCTGTTGATGCCAGATCACTAGAGCTGAGTTGAGAGCTACTATTGGTCGTAAACACATCTATGGCCCGATCGTTGATGTCCGCTGTTAGCCGGACGCAACTTCTGTTTGACGCCCCTTCTCTTCCTTCTATTAATATACCAAATCAAAGGCATTGATCCCTTTTTTTAATTGTCGTGTTATTTTAAGGGTCTAATAATTATCCTTATCTTCAGCGAATCCTCAGGTAATTTAGCTTAGGTAATGGGTTGGCCTAGACAAATTGTCTTTCTTTCTACGTTTCTTGCTAACATAGCAGTTTCCTTGAGTACCACCATATCAATTCCTTCATTTTCCAGGATTGATTTGCACCGGAAAAAAAATCCCCTTCCAGACACTCACATGGTTTATATGGGTCTTCTTTGTAAATCCCCCAAGATGTCAAATAACATAATCAAATCCATGGTTACAACCTTAGTTGAGTCCACAACTACGAAGATGCAATTCCACCCCTTAAAGGCTAAAAAGCTTTTGTTGTAATGATAATGGATAACAAGACCAGATATTATGATGCAGGCATAATTATTGTCTCAAGATGTACTTCGAACAAAGCTTATACCTATAAAAATTCAACTACTTCCTCTAAGGAGTTACAACCATAAATTAGCAAACTTAACTAAGACTTTAACTATTTCAAATACACAATTTATAACTTCTCCTTTTCCTTCTGTATTTCGTTTGCAAATGAAACTTGTTTGTTTGCTTTGGTGTTTGGTTTAGGTGAGAGTTCTTCTATCTGAAACACTTGAGCAGAGGAACTAGTAGCACAAAGGTTTGCTCTAAACCTCTTTGCAAAAAGCTTTTGGGTAGTACTTTAAGGTATGGTCATCCACAATGAAACATCCGCCTTTCCTTGATGAAGTTGTATCATGTTGAGTTTTCCATCGTGCTTTCTGCAAATTATCCTAGTTATCTTCCACATTAGTTCTTGACCTCCTATTCTCTTTGTTTGAAGTCTTGCTCGTATTTGTTTTGTCATTGCTCTTATCCTTTGGATATCCATCCCATATATAGTATATATATATATTTTTTGGAGAACATAAATATATTATCATGGGAAAGATCAAGATACATCAAGAAAAACTATAATATGGAACTAAAAACTAGCAGACGAAATGTTCCACTAAGCAAAGCCATCCATAAATAGCCAATGGTTATACATTGCCCTATTTTGAGGCGCTTAATAGCCTCATCATAAACATGCTCACTTGAAGTCATTTCATCATCAATAGACATCATATTATTATACCATTGAGTGCTGGAAGATCGAGACGACGAAGAGGCATCATCTTTCTATCAAAAGAGCTTCTTCCATGGGACCCGCACTTTGGCACCCGAAGTTCTACACTTTATCAAAAGCATGATGTATCAATTATAAGGTTTTGAACAAATTTTCATTGGTTTTTGTAGCTCATATCTGTGTGATTTTATGTGTCAAAAATATAAGCATAATGCCTCTTATTATTAATTGTTTCAAGTTGAACTCAGATCTAGCTACTAGCTACTAGCATGACACAGATGTAGTGTTTTATACTACTATTACCATAATTACCATGTTTACAATGCTGAAATACAAATATATTCGGTCACATATCAGTATATTTCTTGTCTTTTTTAACAGAAGAATATGGTTTTCCATATCATGACAGTGATGAAATGCAGAGCTATTTGGGCTACAGTTCAGTGTGCTTGTGTATTTGACATGATGGTTAAAATTTTATTTCTTAATTTGCTGGCACATATTCATAATATCAATAGCTGAATTACTCAAGCGTCTTTACAAGCATAATATTTATTCATGATGGTCTAAAAAGCTCAGTTCAAGGCCTGAATACAAATGACACCTAACTGTATTTGGGGCTGCAAATTGGATGTCCTATGTATCAAATGATTAATAGGGTTTAAAGTCTAGTTTAGTATCTAAACAGACCATTTTTTTTAGGGGGGAGGGGGGGAAGGGATTTTAGGATTTTCTTGGCTTGCAGGTCCTTCATGGTTTACAGCACCTACACTGATGAAACAATTAGAACTAAATTTATCAATGCAGATTAACGTGTTCATTTGAATACCTCTATTCTGAGAGTCAATTCCAACCTCTGCAGCATTGGCAACATCTATAATTTCAGCATCTTCACAAGAGACTTCAAATCCATATTCTCCTATAATTTTAACATGTCAGTTCACTTTATATAAACTAATTAATATATTTGAATTAACTGCACTGGTTAATTACATCTCGACATGCCAAAACTATATTCAAAGTCCATAAAATCAGCAGGCGTGGAGAAACCAACTGAAGCAGCACCATTGAATGAATTTTGTTCCTCTGAAACCATAGTATATTTACAATCAAATCCTTTTGAACAGATAAAATAGTAATTTAATAGCAGAAACATTTAACAAGGACTACCTTGTAAATAAATTTTTCTGATGAAAATCTTCATCTGATTTTTTTCACCTTCATTTGTAGCTTCTTCATTCCCCGCGAAATCCAGATTTTTATAAGTATTGCAAAACATGTCCGTTGTTGCTTGTGAAATGCGGGTTCCAGCTTAGATTTGTGAAGGTAATTTTTCACAATAACTTTCTGCAAATGAGAACAACACTCCAAAAATTGTTCAGGATTATGAACTCTTACATGTCCGTCAGCACTTTGTCAGCATCGAAATTCAAACAATTCTTGGATATAGAAGCAAGAAATTCGTGTTTCCAATCAAGAACCATAGCTTCACTCCTAGAAAGGCTGAAACATCATAATTCTTAAAGTGCTAACTTGCCAAAAGTAGCAATTCTGATGGACCTTGAACTCACTCTCAAGGCTGGCTATGGTGGGTAAAAAGGAAACGTGAAGAAGTGTCAAAAATATCGATAAATGGTACCCACAGCACCTTTCCAGCACCAATGTCCCGATATGATTTTTTAAGTAGGTCAAGAAAAAAAGCACTCTATTGTGCATCAAACATGTTGAAGCAGTTGGTCGCAATGTCCAAATGGTTTGCTTGTTCAGGATCAAGAAGCTCTAATGCCAACTGATATGGGAACAATTATTTGGCAAAGGGGGAATTATTAGAATCTAAGATAGAAACAATAAAAGATTATTCAAAGACATAAATTTAGCACTTGAGGCAATGTTTCGCCACCCAATCAGGTTGTACGAGCAAGAGAAACTATAAGAAAGAGATAAATTTGAAAGATATAAAGGAAAAGGGAATTTTAATGATGCACTAGAGAATTCTCTATAGCAAAACGACAATTTCAAAGAAGGAAGCTGAATTAAAGAATTGAGCTAAGTTGGCAGCTGCTATTGATCGCAAGCACAAGTGTCTGCTGGTACTGATGTATGTTGTTAGCTGATCGCAGCTCTTGTTCATCGTCTTTTCTCTTCTTTCTATATACTGAAATAAAGATCTTACCTATCAGTGCACAATTGATACTGTCTAGAAGGATGCTTCTCTTCGTGATGTTTTAGAAGGGGTCTTTGTGAGGATGTCAAAGTATGTTGTTATCTCTGGAGGACCCCAAGACTCTAGAGGAAGCCATCAAGTTTGCAGTTCAATGTAAAGTCGTCTTTTTGAGAGCAAACAGGAAAGCCACCATCAGACTTTTCCTACAGTAAGACCAATAATATCAGTCTCTACTCTACCTGATGCCTCTGAGACAGACAACTCAGTGCCCATGCAGATTGATCGTGCCGTTCGAGGGCCTTTGTCTGCTACGGAGAAGCAACATTGGAGAGAGGTTAATCTTTACTTCTATTGTGAAGGAGTTCCACATTGTTGGAAATTGGCCCATTAAGCGATCTTCTCGGTCGGGAAACTTCAGGGGCCAGTTTAAGTAGTCGAGATCTCCTACCTGACAAAAAGTTTTGAGACTCCTCTAGCATCCAGCATCAACATCATTTACTTTCAATAAAGTCAGACCAACAATTTTAATTTTTGTCGACTCGAGGTTTATAGTTTGGTTAATGGGCTATTGTAGCGCATGGTGATTGTAGGGCAAATGCCACTTTTATGGATCGTATATTTTTATTCAGCACACAATTGCCACAGTAAATCTTGAGCATCCACCTACTGTTGAGATGATAGATGGTCAAGAGCTCTCTTATGGTGTAGTTATAGATTGTATCGCACCAATTGGAGTTCTTTTTGAGGCTACTTCTTGTGACATCTCCTTCAACATCATTGCTAGTTCCCATACTCCAATCATTTTAGGGCTTCCTTAGCTCAAGTTTCATAATCCTCATATCGATTGGCGTTCTAGGTCATTCTTGTTTTCCAGCTTTGTTTTCAATTCCTGTCAATCTCCAATCCATATGTCTATTCCTATTTCAGCCTCAGTTTTAGTTCCTATTCACAATTTATTTTCATGTATGCTTTTGCTCCTACTTCCATTCTTATTCATCCCGTGGTCCTGCTTTTGATTCTATTCATGTCTCTGTTCACATTCTTGTTCCTACTCCTGCCCCAGTTCATGATCTTGTTCATGTCCCTAACTCCATTTCCAACCTTATTTCAGATTCTGCTCTTGTCTCTGTGCACGTTCCTCCTCCTTCCACCACAGCTCCTCCGCCCTTCCATATCTCGACAATATCACTCAAATAGTTTGCCGAAGCTGTGAAGATGGAACCTGACACCATATTCGTAGTTCAATTTCTGATATCATATGGTTCTGCTTCAGCGAAGTCTGCCTCTATGCTGCCTGAAAAGTACCATGGTTTTGTTCATGTTTTTGACCATCTTTGTGATGGAACTATTGAACTCCAACCAGGGACAACCCCAACATATGGTCCTATCTATGGCTTGTCACTAACAGAGTTGGAGGCCTTGTGGACTTAGATTGAGGAATATTCCTTAGTGTCAGCCTGTCAATAGGAAGGTTTTATCTTATCCTAGTAACTACATTTATTGTTGGGAGAAGAGGTGCTAATCTGACCCTAATGATCGACCTCAATACCAACCAGTAAAAACTTTTGACTTCACAAGGGCATCAACTATTTTGATCCGAAGTGACATGGCCTCTTAGTTAAGAGACATAGTTGTTAATGAGGATAAAGATGATGATAAGGATGAAGAATAGAATTGTCTTTTGGCTTGAGTAAAAGTTGTTTGCATGGTAGTTTAAAATTCTCAATTAGCAGTTTTTTTCTTCAATTATTGCTTCATAAGATAATAGTGTACACTGACCACAAAAGCCTGGAGTATTTTTTTAAGTCTCTCAATCTTCAGCAGGCCTGGTGGCATACTAAGGTTATCCCACTTTGACTTTGTTAACAAATTCCAACGTGGAACACTCCAAGGGAAACCAGGTACTTTGTCTGACGATCCTATTTGCAACCTTGGGCCCGGGGGAGGGGGGGGGAGGGTCAACTTTTGATTAGCAGTCTCAGATCATTCTTAGTCTCGATCCATTGTAGCTTATTGTCATCCCATTGTTTGAGACATCGCATGATGATAGAACTCTGTTGGAGACAACCCCGCTTGCATTTTCCACATATCCCTTAGCCCAGAACATCCTCTCTCACTTTGGTTCGAGCTCTCCTTTTGGAGCTCCGTCTTAGCATTCAGACTATGATTCTTTTCATCCGCGATGGTTTACTCTTTTGGAATGGTTTGTTATATATTCCTGATGGTGCTCCTTGAATCTGAGTTCTGCAACTTGTCATGATTTTCCTTTAATTGGACATTTTGGAATTGTCGAGACACAAATTGCTCAATATTATTGGGTGGTTAGGTCTCCGTCGCACTGTTGAGGATCTTGTACGATCCAGTGACACTTGTTGTCGTGCAAAAGTTTGAAGCATCTGCCCCACGCTCTACTCTAACCCTTGCCAATTCTAGTCTATCCTTGAAAAAGCATTTCTATGGATTTCATCGTGGATTTCCTTCTTCTCAGGGCCACGATAATGTAGTTGTCGACCGTTTCTCCAAGATGGCACATTTCCTTTCCTGTAGCATGATATGGTGGTGTTTGGGGATAGATAGATAGAGTTTTTTTATCGTCCACGGAGACCAATTGGCCTATGGGACACAAATAGGAGGCGCATCAAGCATATTACTGTCCGGATTAAAAAACCCCCCGCCCTGAAGGGGTTGTTTGGGGGAAAACCCGTGACAGGAATAGGTTTGCTATCAAACTATACAAATACAAATACAAATATATATCAAGGGGGAAAGAAATATGTACACCTATCAGGTAAGTGCCCGAGGACCGAGCTGATCTCGGTGATCCATGATCTCTTGAAGGTATGATTCCAATCTCCGTACCAAGCTCATGCTCAGCATCTCATGGAAGGACTGGCTAGAATGGACCAGCTCAGCTCGGACAACTCTGAAGGGTATGGCATTCGTCTTTCTACAGCTCCAACATGGCAGTGTTGACAAAGCCTCTCCTGACGCGGCTCCCCATGTCCATCTCCCCGTCTCAATCCGGAGATGATGTGCACCTGTGCGGATAGAGGCAATGACTCTGTGCTTTTTCATGGATAGATGAGTGCGCAGGTAACATTGTGGGCTCCGCCCCAATATGGGATTTATGTGGCGTTGATAATGTGTCGTCTAGACCTGTTCAAGGGTGCTGGCATCCTATAGCTTGCCAAGGAAGCATGTGTCAAGGTACTGTCTGAGACTATGGCGATCTGCCTCCGTTTGCACTCGGATGCACCTGTGCTCCTGCACATTCCATCTAGCTAGGCATTGAACTCTCTTTTCCTGCCAGCAGGCTTTTAGGCGTTGAAGCCCCATTGCCGCAGTGTAAGCGAGGTTAGGGAGACGAGTATCATCCATGCTGACCACCTTCACGGGCCCCCCTTTGAAGAGGCAAGAAACTCGTTTCCTGCAACAGTATCTAGTCTGGGACTGTGGACTTCACCCCCAGGGCCAGTGCCAAGAAAGCTTTCTGCATCTGCTCTAAGTCATTCCAAGTGGTGTGGGAAATCACTGGGTCTCAGACCTCGACCAAAAGCACAGGTTCTACTAGCATCCTTGTGGCTATTATTCTGCATTGCATAGAGTGCCTTCCAACCTGCTACGGCTAGCAGCCTGATGGAATTGTCCCAAATCATGGCCGACGGGAACTCCACCCCCAAATATTTGTAAGCGGACACTACTTCAACATTTTAGCCATGATAAGTATGGGTTGGGGACCTTGGCTGGCATGCGGACGATACGAGAACTACCATGGTCTTGGCTAAGTTGACGCGCATGTCAGTTACCTGGCAAAATGTGTCCAGGGCATCGAGATGGCGTTGCATGTCTGTCTGAGTGTGTAGTAGGAGGTCCACATCATCGGCATAGATCAGTTGCCTGGTGGTCTGGTGTAGTAATTGAGCCCCAGTGCCTCTGTTATCAGCGAGTCATCTCTCCAGCTGATCAATATCAGGCCAAATAGTGTGGGAGAGAGAGGGCATCCCTAGCGGACCCTGATACTGCTCTCGAATGACTGGCCCGCCGGTTGCAGCCGCCCTGTGCATGTCTCATATAACTTATACACCGCATTCTGCAGTTTGGCAGGGATGTCTAGCTGCTGCAATCTTATCCACAGCTTTTCCCGAGGCACATTGTCAAGAGAAAGAGAAAGAAAGACAAGTTATCAAGGCCAAACCATTACCTAAGGATTAACTTAAGATTAGGATTATTATTAATTAGGACCTTATCAACTAAAGAGATGATTTAATTAAAAAAAAAAAGATCTATATGGCCCCAAAACTTACCTCGAGCTCAGCAGTAAAGGCAATAAAGTCTTGCAACTTTGGGGCTTCTCTCTCTACAAAGGAGCAAACCAACTTAGAACTGACCCCATGAGGAGGGAACCTAGCAGCCCAACTTATTCCTGACCCACAAGAGATATATACGAGTGTGGAGCTGAATCGCAGACCAAATTTGGTTCAAGAATCTACAAAGCTTGGACCGGTTGCTATCAAATTTCTTGGCAAGCTAATTTTAAGCTCTGGTGGCCGCAATCCAGAACTAGATATTCCTTGAGCTCTTTATTATTCAATTGCTACCGTTGACATGCTCGAACAAACTGCTAAAACTGTTGTAGCAAAGCCATAACGTCCTCCATAGTGACAAAACAAAAAAATATGGACAAAGAAATACCTAGGCTTTGAGAAATATGGACAAAGAAATACCTAGGCTTTGTCATGAACCTATGAGAAAACAGGGAAATACGTAAAAAATATGCGAGAAATATGCGAAGATTAGAAAGAAATCATATATATAAAGAATCAAGAATGTAATGACCCGAAGGCAAGCAGGAATACGAGACAAATACCTAGAAGGCTCAAGAAGAGTTTGAACTGGAATAGGTGTCTCTATATATATATGTCTTGACTTCTAGACTAACGATCTGGATTGCACCACTCCAAAGGATGAGATTACTCCAAGTGTCTCACATGTACGTACGTTCTGAAATGTTCCCGAACTTTCTGGAATTACTTCATACATGAACAGGATGCAAGAGAGTCTTTTCAATAAATATTGGTAGCCCACGTGGAAAAGGTGTATGTCTTCGTAACTAGAAAGTTGAGAATTTGAACCTAGCCTCATGCAACTACCCTTTATATTCGTATGACGAGAGATAGTCCTCCAATTGATCAATACACAGTCCAAGTAGCATAGAAGACAGTGGACATCCTTGACAGATCCCACACTACTCTTGATAGGTGGCATGATGGAGGCATTTGAGACATGAATGTGTCATACAACCTGTATACTGCATTTTGCAGTGCATGGGGGATGCCTAACTGCGATAATATCTTCCACTCTTTCTCCATTCCATAGAAAAGTCTTCGTGGAGGATCCTCATGAACAAACTAGTCAGGTCTGGGACATTAGGTCTCAACCACTTCAATAGTTTTGCTCGCATGCCATCTAGATTCGTTTTTTGTCGTTTGTGAGACGTTCCAAGCCTTGGGTGACATTGCCTCTGTTATATTCAATGTTGAATCGGTTTGTTTTGGCACTATGTGGATTCCGGACTATGTTAAGATCCTAGAGATGTATCAAGTACTGCACCCATTGGTCCGAAAAGATGTTACCAAGAGGCTGCATAGGTTTGTGTAGTACACTCCTCTAGGCGTTAAGAAGATAAATTTTTTCTCGTTGATATTCTGCAATGTAATGTCCTTCTTGCCATTGATAAAAGCTTTGTATTACTTGACTACTTGTAGTTGAAGAGCAGGATCAATTATCATTCTAAGCTGTCATCTAAGATTTTTGCATCAATTACCAATCTGAGCATCATCAAACCATTAGGGAAAGTGCATGTTTTTGATGCGCTCTTAGTGTTCTCCTCTCAAAATGTCTTGTTGTTCCAATGTGGAAAGCTAACAAAGTTTTCTATACCTCCTCTACTAGCAGCTGGGTATAAGCCTCTGATTTATTAATTCAAACGAAGCTGCGCCACAAGAGATGGCTGGATACTGGATATGTATTAATTCTCAATCTACTGTGATAAACGGGATTAATGATCCAGATCCACCTCCTCTATTGTGTGTGTGTGTGTGAGAAGATGTAGATCTTGCTCGGCCATGAACACACAATCCACCACATTAGATTCCCTACCCTAATTTCTCCGATGACAAGTGTAGGAGGAGGAGGATGGTCATTGTGCAAGGCCATTGCAAATAATCATGTCAAGAATTTGCACATTTCAAGCAAATACCTCTCAAAAGCACAATTGCATCAACATCACCTTTAGGGTTGCAGTAGCATCTGCGACCGCATTTGCATCAGTAGTTGTAGCATGAACATTTATTCTAGCCGCAGATGATCTAGTTAGATGGACAAAAAATCTGTACTTTGTTATACATTAATGCAGCAGAACCACTAGTCTGCCTTACCCTCACAAGTGCAAGCTCTCGTCAATATGATTCTTGCTGTAGAAATGTGGAGTCATAGTCGGCATATAAAATAAAGAGGTGCCTTTCAATTTTGCTCCTCTTACAACTGCACCCGTCACTGTAAATTTCACAATATGTGTTGGTTATGATGCTGAAAGCCAAGACGTAATACCCTGACAATGCGCACATGAACATGAAACTACATCTTGGAGAGGACCATTGTCTGGAGCTTCCTTTTTAGATCTTCCTGCACCTCCTCTAGGAGGCCTCAAACCACCATATTATAGAACATGTACCCCCATGTTCTTCGAGCGATTGCTCTCTAGCAAAAGTTTGCCTTCCATGTTCGATGCGCCCTTTGCCGGAGGTTGGGATTGTGGAAGTAGATCTTTTCCATCTATGGGTATTTCCATTGTAGTTGGGGAGAAAGTCGACGTTAGCATGTCTAAATTAGGGTGCTATTGTATGTCTCTGAAACAAAGCAGCAAAAATATGCCACAAAAATTGATGGAACCTAACCAGGTCTGACTAAGATTTATCTATTTCAGTCCCCTATTCCAAAGGCTTTCCAACAAAGCAAATTCAAACGCTATGGGAATTTTCGTGAAGAAAGTAGAAACCCTAACTGAGTCCGGTCGGAATTTAGTTGTTTTTGACCTTTAAACTGCTTTAAAATACGTCATATAGCCCATCATCAGAAAGCTCTTTCTGAGGGCTTTATAATAAAGTAAAATTTGTCCTAATCCGATACTTTTTTGGGGAGTTATGTCAATTTATGTGAAGAAAGTAGAAGAAGTGCTTGAACCCGATTTGCCTAGCTCCCTCCAGTCAAGTTGGCATTGACCACGGTCTTGTTCAACCTATTTCTGATGGCAAAGATGGTGAAGCAATGACGTATATGGACAACAACCATCATATGCACTACAGAGTAAAAAAGGGAATATGCCATGCATGTGCATGGTAAAAAACCTCGTATCTCCTATGTATATGTATGAAATTGGGCTAAAAAAGTAAAACTAGACAAAATTTGCTTTATATTACTACACAAAGAGTCTACCATGGCACCTTTTCCTTTCCATGTTTGCAATAGGTAGTTGAGAACTACTAGCAACCTAACTAGTATCGGGTATACCCACTCATAAATCCTAATAAAGACATTGTCCAAATCGTACAAATATTAAACATGGAGAGTCTTGACTACAACAGACATCAGACTATCTGTAAGACATCAAATTAGTATGTTCCTGAACAAACTATATTTGCCTGACATGCCAAGAGCCATTTAAACATGACACAATTTGAAATAATAAAGTTTTGAAGGCTATAAGGCTTATCCTTCAGAAGCATACTTAGAACTTGGATATTTGCCGTATGAGTTCAAATATAAATTTCAACCTTAAAAACTCATAATGCAAGTGTTCTATTTCACACTAGTTTAATGCGCACATGGGCACATTTATTCCATTCCCTCCAACCGACATGACAAGCAAAACTTGAAGAATTGGTGTGACATAAGGTTTGTGTTTGCAAACTTGAATGGCTTGCAGTGAAAATGGGATGTGACATTACATAGAATGTGCAGAGTGCAAGGACATATTCATAAGAGTTTTCCAAGTGAAACTAAAAGCATAGTTTACAAAAATACCTTATTATTATTATTATTATTATTATTATTATTATTATTATTATTATTATTATTATTATTATTATTATTATTATTATTATTATTATTATTATTATTATTATTATTATTATTATTATTATTATTATTATTATTAGTTTTGGTTGACATGGTCCTTCTCAACTAACGAAATGTACGATGAAAACAAACGTTAGAAACTGCAATTAGGAGACTCCTTCTCAAATTATTGACAATTCATTCAAGGAAATTCATGATTCTAGACAGTACAATAGTTTGATGTACGCATATACGGATAAGAATGCAGAAACGTATGCTCAGAATCAATCAGAAACAAACTGATGAATTTGTGTGGTTGGGGAATATGCGAAGCCAATTTAGCTATAACGCATTAAAAGTGCACATGGAATGATAGACTTGCTTGTCTCCGTGCATGGAGGTGACAACCAATCAAGTGATGCTTGATTGAAGACGATGACTATAAAGTGGAGAATGTGACAAAGATGGGAATGTAAAGCTGACAAGGTGGCAATGCGATGACGAACTTCTTGGCGAAGTACCACTTAACAAATGAGATGAATGATTGATGCTCTTTAGAATCCATGTCATGTAGATAATAGACAAATTAGATATTCATTCCTTCACCATGTAAAAAGTGATTTCCTGTTTGTCCACAAGATCATGGGAAGTGACTGTGGTTGTATAGGATTCTACCTCTATAGAGTCATTCTAGGTTATGTAATGAAATGAGATGTAATCTCTGTGTGAAAGGCCATTGTACAGGGTTGATTGCGAGATAGATGGGTTCAAACTGCATCATCCAAGTACCTCATCCTTGTATCATGTGGGGTTTCCTAGGACCCTCTCCACAATTGCACAACTTCCTGGCAACGAATTGTTGGAGCATCGTCGGCGATCAATCTCGTCGCACTATTGAGTGTGTTGGGTGGATCCTTCACGAATTGTTGGAGCATTGTGGGTGATTAATCTCATCGCACTATTGACTGGGTGGATCTTCAATCGAAGGCTATAAGAATGGCACACGTGTATTTTCTGGAAAATGGACGTAAAGTATTTCTAAGGATCATCGCAACATGATCCCTTTTTCTAGCAAAACATTTCTATATGGATAATCCCACACACTCCTTTTTTTCTAGCAAAACATTGATATATGGATCATTCCAAACACTATGTATCTTGGTCCAGTACAAATACGGTGTAGAAATACGGGTATCCAGAAAGATTAAATCTAGAAAAGGACTTTAGGGCAAAACAAAGAAAAAGTAAAAGGCGTGGAGGTAAAAAAAATTACCTATACCACACGTACCAACCGTCCATACTACTACGGCACAGTACCACGATTACGTCCATCAAAGCTCTGATCCGTCCACGATGGCGACGGACATGGAGGACCTGACCTGCTGCTACACTTTTTCCATAAAAATACTGTTTCATCGGCTTCGCTTTATATTTGGAACGGTGGCCGTGGAAGACCGGGCATCTGGATGTCGCTCTCTAACCTCTTAGCATAAGATGCAAGCTTACGAATATTCATCTCGGAAGTCGTAAAGAACGCTTTCTTCCGGCGGTGCAAATCGCTTCCAGAATGGTAAATACCAATTTAGGGTTTCTTCCTGCTTAAACAAATTTCTTTACATTGATTTGATTGAGCTGCAACAGTGGTAATATAACTAATATTGTTTAATCCGGCAGTTAGGGAATGGTCTCTGCAATCAGGGCATTGAAGAGTGTCAGAAAGCTTAAATCCGGCAAAGAAATTAGTAGGGCTCAAATCCGGCAGAAAATAGGTACGGTTTTTGTTCTTGGAGCTTTAACAGCTTAGGCTATGGCTTTTTGCGTAGAACAAAATGTAGGCTGAAAGATGACAAATAGAGCAGCTTAGGCTATGGTTTTTCAGTCCGGGAGGCATGTGCAAAATGGCCCCACAGACATGTGCAGCTCTGGAAGCGGAAGGTCTGTCAAATTTGCAACAGAAACCAGAGAAATCTACCGCCCTAGTTATTCAAGAGTTTTTGGATGGATAGACAGGAAAGGCTAAATTATAAGCGCCAATGGCGCTTACGGTTATACTGACACTCTTTTTTTCTATTCATCAAGAATGCTTAGAAAATTAAGGTCGGAAGTTGGGCGTATCGTCGTATAGTATTTTGCTTCCCTGGTAGTTCTTACCGGTCGACCCTGGTCCTTCTCTATAAATACTCTGTTCCTTCCCTTTTTTCCTTATCCTTCTTTCCACAGTTTGAACTATTCCGCCTTCGCCTTCCTGTTGCTTCTTAATCCCTTTCTCTGCTTTTAATCTTCCCTCCCTCCAGATTTCCTCTGCGTTTCTTCATCTTCTTACTATCAGATACTCTGGATTTTTTTTCTATCCAGATTCTTGGGTGCTTCTCTTGCTGTCTCAGAATTTTTAAGCTCAAATGCTCGTTGAATCTGCAGTTCTAGCCAGATTTCGAGTGTTTCTGTTGATATTTTTCTAGGATTTGGTCCTTTATCTTGCTCATGTGTTGAT
The DNA here is from genome assembly GCA_021234155.1 of Isoetes taiwanensis. NCBI lineage: Eukaryota > Viridiplantae > Streptophyta > Lycopodiopsida > Isoetales > Isoetaceae > Isoetes > Isoetes taiwanensis. The sequence goes on from JAJEKV010000006.1 coordinate 28,284,937, forward strand.
CTGTATATTTGGGTATATATCTCTGCTTTGCAAGGTCTTCTGTTATGGCGGCTACAGCTAAAAGATTGTCATTGGCCAAGCTTATGCCAAAGCTTCATAAGGTCTCTCATCTCTCCAGCACTTCAAGCCTTGGATCAGACTGGCTAGGCCGAAGTTCCAGTTCTTCCTGGGATTTAAGCGACTACATGGATAGTGACGATGATACTGCTGCTCCACCTGATGTTCCTGAAGGATTTTTGGCCGTCTATGTTGGAAGGGAAAGAAAAAGGTTCGTCATCGAAACCCACTACTTGAATCATCCCATTTTCAAGGCTCTGCTTGATCGATCCGCTGAAGAGTACGGGTTTGAGCATTCGGGTGGCTTGAATATAGCCTGTGACGTCGTGCTTTTTGAGCACCTGTTATATCTGCTGAAGAGTGGCGACCCAGCTGTTAAAAACCTCAAAATGGAGGATCTGCTTGAGTTTTATTCCTCCTCTTGATCCCTTGCCTCCAGATCTAACCAGCACACACATTTTTGAACCCGTCCTCCATGTAGCATCTGTGATGTCGATTTATGAACGCGTCCGGTGCATCTACAGCAAGGAAGAACAGTTTATATGGTCATTTTTTAAGCACAGCAGCAATATCTCTAATGCAGCAGATTGCAGAAAAACCCATTTGTTTGCTGAATTGATCCAAGCTTCCGTTTCTGGTCTTTAGTCCTCTTATAAATCTATTGTCTCTGTAGTAGTTTCATCTGATTTGGCCCGATGTCATGCATCCGACCAGAGGAATCTTCATTCTTTATGGTCTGTCTGGAGATGAACAATGTAATCGGAACCAATAAAGTAATCTAAGCTACTATTGTTCTCGGATAACTTACTGTTTGTTCTTCAATGATGATGTTGGGATCACTGCTCAAGTTTGTCAGATTATTCTTGTTAAGGGTCCATGTTGATCATGAATAATATGGGAATCAAATATGATCAAGTATGGTTACAATGCTTAACAGATTAGGTTTATTTTCTGTTGGGTAAAAAGTACTGCAAAGGTAGACCAGAACCACGGTGCCGTGGTAAGGATTGAATTGATCGATTTCTTGCAGGTTTGAATTTTGTGTCGTATATGCAACAGTGGTCTGCAGAGTTGTATGCAAAAAGCGGGATGCTAAGTCTAGAGGTATGAATTCCTCGTACTTGTTCGTGCTGCAAGTTGCTTCCCACTAGCTATTATATTATGGATTACATGCATTTGTAGAACGTATAAAACTACTTTTTACCAGTTTATTGTATTTTTTTAGGTTCTGAGCTCTTCTACTGGAAGTAGGTCTCCTATCCGCACCTGACAAAAGTGCTAGAGCTGCGCTCTCTTTTTATCGTGTTCACTCTCTCGTCAACCTCCTCTATTGACTAACAAGTTTCATTAAGCAAGAGTTTTTACTCAACACTTTAACTTCTAGCAGTTTGGCAGATTTAAAAGGCTTTAGAGCTATTTTCAATTCATGTATGGTAAGTCTAGCATTCTGATAAAATATTAGCTTGCCTCTATTTTGGCCTAACATCTAACCACATTACCATTTTACTTGCTCTAGTTTGTATCTCCCAACTTTGGAACAGGTCCTCAATGGCTTTTGATGTCTCTCGCCAAGGTTCTACTTTGGCGTTTGGACCCTAGATATTGCTAACAAGTAATAGTTTCCCTTTTAGATTTCACCCCAAGGTGCCCCCTAGAGAGTTAGTTTTGCTTATACATCTCTCCCATAGAGCCTGCTTATATATAGACCCTACTTCACTTCACTTCTATTCTATTCTATTCGTAGTGACAAGTTATGCTTGACGTGTTGATGTGGCACAATCTCAATGGTTGGTGATTCTATCCCGCAAAATCTCCAATGGTCATGATTTTTGCACTACCCACAACAAGGGTAACTTTAGTTTTACTAGTGTTTGTAGTAGCAATTTGAATCCACCCTTACCTCCTTAATAATAGGTTGTGGCATGTTGCAAGGGTTGACTCAAGATCTAATGTGAATTCTATGGTATAATATGAATGTTGCTTATGTGTTTTCTAAGTATCACATATATTACATATACGGGGGGCCTAGACTTGTGAACACTTGCCTTGTTGGGTTGATATTTTGCATTATGGATCGTGATCTAATCTTTAGATCTGTTATGTTAGGGGTAGAGCATTTTGGGACCCCATTGCCATGGGTTGGGGGTTCCACGAAAGGAGGGTGTTACACGACAGACATCTAGGAGCAGGTCCCCCAATTGAGTGGCATAAATGTATGTCATTGTAATTGACAAGTAGACCGACAAGTCGATTATGCGTTATTATTGGGGAGTAAGTCGACTAATTGATTACACCTTACCCTTAATCCCTAGAGTGCTATTAAAATGACACTAGCAGTAGACTAATTTTGTTCATGAATCTCATTGTCCGTGTTATCAATCATGAGCAGGTCATTGTTATCATTTCTCTACGCTCAAGCTTATCCACATATATTGTAATAGCTTCCTTTATATTATTATTTGGCTTGTTCTACCCATTGAGGGGGGTGGTTATGACTCCTTTGGGAGGAGTTGAACTCACAATTTAATCGTGCTTTTCTGTGCAATGACCATCCATTGCGATGCATTCCTTCTTTTTTATTTTACTAAATACAGCTATATTGACATGAGTTTATTTATTGTATTTACAAAACTTTAAGGTTACTTGGTGATAACTGAGGGCATGCACTTGTATAGCATTTGGATATATCAAGGTAAATCAAAATCCTAAAGTTTTGCATTACATGGTATTGCTAATACTTAGTTCACTTTGACAAAGAAAATAGAAGCAGTATATTAACAAACTTTGACAAAGAAAATAGAAGTAAGATATTAAGATCTGGAGAAGATATTTTCTATAGTTGTTTGCCAAAGAAAATAGTAGTATATTAAGCTTTGGGAAAGATATTTTCTATAGTTTTTTAGATAGATAGATATATTAATGTCCATAAAGGGAGGGGAAATGTATAAATATTGGGATCATTTTAGATTAGGGTTGCATAGTTCTTTTTAGGCAAGTTTTAGCACAACAATGCTTCTAATTTTATTGGAAAATGAACCCATTAGCATTAAACAAGGTGCTCTTGCACAAAGGGTTGCTCTGAAGCATATCCAGATTTGGATGTCACAGATATAAAAGCATATCTAGATGTTTGAAAGGTCCTTCTCTTCTAACCAAAAGACCCACTTCAAAAAGGAGAAGCCAAATATGGCTCGATTCTATCCAAAGAAAATCTTGCTTTTTCTGCTGTCTTTTTAAAACCATAAGCTGTAAATCTATTTAAATGTGTCAGATCTACGGATGGGTCGAGACCTACCTGCCTTGGTTACTCTTTTCTTTCCTTCTCATCTAAATAAGTTGTACGCATGCTCATGAGCAATCTGAATATAAAAACAAAGTGGGGCAATGGATTTTTTTTGGGGGTCTTATCTCAGCTTTCCAATCTAGCGGTCTCGCTATCTCCATGATCTATTTATAGTATTCTGCGAATATTTCAGGTCCCTCACTCCTTCGGCCAACTCAAAAAATGTGAGATATGGGTAGAACCACATTTCATCCAAACCTTGCATTGATTGGGTAAATGTATTGCTAGGCATAGGTTCAAATTGTTGAGAATGAGAGACAATCTAGAAGATTGATTAATTTCTGGATAGACCTTCCTTCCAGGAGTACCACAGTCCAAGCTCTGATCCACTTCTTGATGATACCCGGAATGCAATTAGGAATGGTGAAGGAGAAATCCAGGCTATCCAGAAGGAACATCTTGATATTGCGCCAATCAAAGGGATGAAATTTTGTCAAATAATGTCTAATAGGAATGGACACCGGATGATTGATCTTACAGTGACCTGCCGGATAAATATATTTGGCAGTAAGAGCGAGCAGTTGTTTGTCGCGATGTTAATAACTCTTAGACCGCCATATTTTTTCTTTTTCAGAATCCAGTCATAGAGACTGGAATCTAACATCTTCTATTACCTCCACTAGTAATGAATCTCCCAATTATGCTCTAGAGTTTGGTTTTTAGGAGTTAAAAGAATAGAAGACTGATACACATGAGAAGAAGAGATAATCAAATTAGCAATTACAGCTCGATGACTCCTCACCAATGAGCCGAATGTGAGGATTTTAGAGGAAGACGAATCCTTGAATATAGATAGTCTTTGTGGTAGATTGGAGATCACGGCAACACCATCATATTCTTTGTTATGATGATTCTATTTTGTGGTGTTGGTGACGTGATTGCGTGAACACCACTTCATGTTGTTGTGTATTGAGTGTCACACATTTAATGCTTGCACTGTTCCCGTGACGGTTTCACAAATCTCTAATCACTTGAAACAGAGCTCGAGGTTGAAGCTTCCCGCACCATAAGCCATAGCCATAAGCCATAAACATAGTCTTCCAAAACCTGATTTCTTTGCATCAGAATGGGCTAAGTAGTAACAGTAAATGATTTTGTGGAAATGCATAGATTGTCGCATGCGGGACTGATCCGGTCTCTAAAAATGAAGTGTTTAGAGAGCACAATCACAATTGAAGATTGATTATCATTTTGAAGGGAGGAGATAAATTCTAGACATAGTATAAAAATCTCGTAGGTACAGCCACATCTGAAAGAAGAATTAAACTCATTGATAAAAAGCTTTATCAAAGTGGGGGATTATGCAATAACGAGGTCAAAAAAGAGATATCCTATGCTTTTGCATGGGAAAATTGCACATCTGCACAAAGGAATTCCAAAAAGCACAAGGTAAATTGGGCTGGAGCTGGAGCTTACAAGAGGTGTAGGAAGCCGGAATCATCGGAACCAAAAAGTAACATGGAGAACAAGACGATAGAAGTTAAAGGGGAAAAAAAGATGCCAGTATAATCTATTCTTCTGAACATGAATATTTTACAGAATGAGGAAGTGGTTCAGATTCAAATTAATAGAATAGCTAATGAGAAGGAAGGATGTCCTTTGGAGTTGAATGACATCCTTGTTACATTGGCAGCAAAGGAGATATCAAACTAAGCTTTAAGTGGCAATGTGGTGGAAACAAACAATAATATTGATCAAATGAAAAAGGAAGTAGAACTCAAAAAATCTTTGCAGGTAACTCCAGGGTTAAAGAAAGGAATGCTGAGCTTGAAACAAGTATTATGCTTGAGATCTATCAAGCATGGTTTCATTAATTGGAGAGAATAACACGATTTTGAGAATTTTGACCTCAGCTAATATAGTCAAGCTAAAGTATTTTCTCCTACCTCTAAAGCATAAGTATCCATAAAAATTATTAATTGTCACCCAAATATTTCGTGGCCCACACACCACTCTTATTGATGGTACATACATAAACCATTATTATGTGCATGATACTAGTATGTTCTCTCAATAATTTCATGGGTATAAATAAAACCACACTTGAGTCAAGGAGGCATTCATTTGCAACGTATCGGCATTCAGGATCTGCTACCGATAGAGCTCTATCGCCTGCTCGAGCTGAAAATCTCGACTCCATCACTTGCTCCATGACTTACAATGATCTGAATAAGTGCGTAATGAGGTATCCACCTTGATCCCTACTTGCAATCCATAGCTAATCGTCGCGAGATGGATTTCCTCGGTTACCACCATGTTGTTATCCATCTCGTATGGCTTCCAGAGCGCGACGCCTATCAGATTAACTCGTTGACCTTGCGTGGTCACGACGAGTGACAACTATCATGCTTGTGTGCTTTAGGTGTATCCAGCACCTATTCAACAATATATAATGTAGTAATATATAAGAGCTTTTGTGCTATCACAAGGCCCCCAAAAATGAACTATCATGTTTAACTGGTATCAAATCGTCTAAAAACCATGGTATATGTGATTTTTTATTCATGAATTTATTTGACAGAAGAAAACCACATGTCGTAGTGGTTTGTCAAGACTAATAGTGGTTCATGACATAGTTATCAATGGTGGTTCTCAATGCTATAGTGGTTTGGTTAGTGATCATGGTTTATGAAGACTAGTAGTGGTTCATGATGTGGTTATCAATGGTGGTTGTCAATGCTATAGTGGTTTTTTCTCTCATCGTAGTTTATGAGATAGTCCCATGCATATACTAGTGGTTTTTTTGTTTAGCATAGTGATCATTAATACAATTGATCTATGATAGGGTTTTTTGTGAAATGAATAATAAGAAAGATTGTCTCAGTACCACCTCAGGGCCACTGCACCTTATAGTGATCCCCTAGAGAGCATCCAATCAATTATCTTTATGTTAAAAAATTATGGTTCCCCTTCCATCTCAATTCAACTTGATTCCATTCTTCTTCTCAATTTGATGTAGACTAACTAAAATTTAAGTACCAATATTGATTAGGTTGGCTTACATTGTTTGTAATGCATTTTGAATTTGTAAGCCCCTTGCATAGAAGTTCTTAAGATTAAGTTAGACCTTTTATCTAACTTGTAGATTATTGCTTTGTCCCCTGTGGAAAATCATAAAAGTTTAGATGAGTTTAGAGAATGTTTTAATATGTTATAAGATTCAAGGATTTATCATGAAGGGATGTTTTCGGCTACAATTTTATAGTTGGAGAGCGGTGAGAACTTCAAATATGAACTAGCTAATGTGCTTCTGGTCGTTTTTCGGGCTCAAGAGATACCACTATAGCAACCACCACGCATGTTCCACTATATCCTATTTTCAAAATTTGCCTTGGGAGTCGATGCTTACGTGGAGGAATGGCTATAGAAGAACTCTAACACATCGTCTTGATATTGCATCTCTTATTCATCTTTTTTAAAGACACGGTGGTATATATACATTTATATTTCTAGTCTATTATATGATATATTTCACAATGTGTGAAATAGATTAAAAGGTGTAAGCTAATTATGGTAGGTTCTTTTGATGTCCTATTCATGGTTGGTCTCCAACCAAGCTTGGTACTTGTAAAGGTACATGGTGGCCCCGCCCAAGGGAGGGGGGAGGGTTGTGTTCAACTGTTGATAGGGCCTCCTATATTTTTTTGAACGTTGGCTAAATTTTATGTTGTTGGGAGCATTAAGATTATTTGACAAGGTAAGTATTGTAAAATATTTACGGTGAGCACCATCATTAAAATCATTAAAGGAGGTGCCAACGTTCAAAAAGCGCCCAAAATAAAGTGCCACGACCATTTTGTCCACTCCGTTTCCCGCGATGAAGTTCCGCCTCTTTTCCCACTTGTGCCCTCTTTGTTTATGTATTTGCATTTCCTCCTTTGTGTTCTTATGTTAGTTCGGCTTGGCATGAATCGTTCAATTTTTAGTCTGTTGGATGGATGTTGTGATTCTTTTCTTTTTCTATTATAGCATCTTTGCCCCTTTGTTCGAGGTCTTTAATCCCTTGCATGGTTATTTTTTGGAACAGATCCAGGATTCGGCCTGTGGGTTGGAGTTTCTTAGGCTTTTCTTGTAGGCTTTTTCAGTTTTTGCTCCCGTCTTTGGATGCTTTGTGCTGGTGTGGTTTTCATTGAGTTCCTAAATTCGTTTGTCTTCAATGTTGTTGTTCTTGGATGCCTTAGAAGTGCGATGGTATGTCTATATGATTCTTTGAGAAGTATTAAGTTGTGTATATCGATCTAAAATTCAAAGATTTAACTTCAACGGTCTCTAAACTATTTTGCAGAAAATTGATTTGATCATACTGCGTGTTGTGTTTCATCAGCATCACAAGACATTCAGCAAGATCAGTGTGTTTATATCATTCGGTATTATCCTTGGAAATTATTAATAGCTCTTCATATGTTTTATCGCTTATAGGCATGATGATTTACTTGCAACTTCTGCCTAAAAGGGTTATATGGTGGCTCGTGGTAATGTTTCTGCAAATTGTTAATAGCTTTTCTGCACCTTAATTCTGGAATCGCTTACTTCTTGGCATTCTTGGCATGACTTTTGCAACATTTGTCCAAAAGGGTTATCTGGTGGAATGTGCATTCTTATGTTCTTGCTATAAGGGGGATTTGGTTGAAGTGGCATAATTTATGCCCTTGCTAATTTGGTGACTATACATGACCTATCGGCAAACGATACTTAAGAGGATCAATATTGAAGAGTAATTGCACTGGCCTCTCTGAAGGCTGCCATGAATAAGGTGAGACTTGAAATTTTTTAATGTCATTGTTGTACATTGTGATAAAAGTGACACAAAAGGCTAGAAAGTTTGTGAGATTTGCAGGCATATAATTATAGAAATTTGTGCAGGTTGTCATTAATCTTGTCCACTAATATTTTTTAAATTAGCTTGACTTTTCAGGCAACCTAGAATAGGAGGAAGGAAGAAGAAGAAGAATGATGCGAAATAAGACACGATATAAGATATGGTAAATTTTGTTCCGCAATGAATCTTTTTTGAAATTTCGAAGCTGTTATGTGGATGAACCAAATGGAAATACCAGGGTTCAATTCCCTGACCTCTTGGGATGTATGCTATATATTTTTATATTTAAATTCATATACGGTTTGTTAGGGGCAGGCAAATTAAAATACAAATTATCAATACTATTTTCAAACAATATATAGAATGTTCAAGAAACCTTTCTTCATTTGTTATATAAAGCAATATCAATTAGATAACAAAAACATCAAGAATATGATGAACATGTAACAATTTAATGGAAAAACTTATTGCATGTTGGCCACTTAAGTCTTCTAAATGGAAATGGTTTTTAAGTTGTGTCTCTATTATTATGTTCATGAAACCAATACCAATTCCATCATCTAAAACATCATTGATTTGTCCTTATCACTAAATAAGTTAAAGATGCAAGTCTTTGCTATTTTGATGAACTAACCATTATTAGTTAGTCTATATTTTTTGAAAAAAAATAGGGATATTTTCTTGTATAGAACAACATTAGTTCATATAAAAAGATGAAGAGAACTTCATTACACAACCACGCTAAGCTACACAAACAATTATTGCACAAGTCATCACTATTAGGTTGTTTAACCACATTTTTAAAACATGACAATAAAGCACTATTAAAACACATGGTTTTAAACCAAAGAGAATAACTACCATTAAAACCATGATGGTGAATTGTGATAATAAACTAGCACAATAAATCATAAGTATGAACCACCCTAAATAACTATTCATGCTTAATCAACATATTAACCCACAAGCTAATATTAGTTTAATATAGTGGTTTCATGCAAAAATCATTGTGAAAAACTAATAACAATTAAATTTTGGAGGCCTTGTGTATTATGAAGAATGCAGAGCATAATAAAAAGTAACTAATTTATTGTATCTGGAAAGCGTAATTTCTATTGTTTTTTATGCTTAAGTATCTTTCCCCTCATCTGCTGCCTCTTTGGTCAATAATTCCTGTAGCTGAACCGCTACAGTTGCGGATATCACAACGGTTTGCGGCCTGTTCTTAACTGACCAACCATAGTCTATAATTAGGCGTTCAGATTCTGCCTCCTTTATGCTAGCAATCTCTATATTGTTGAGCATAAGATGCACCTTTCTTTGCTACAGGCTCCCACCAACAAACACTTCTTCGTAATGAGAAAGAATGGGGTCTTGCACAGGATCATCTTCAGCAAAGGCCATCCATGTAGGACATGAGTCCGCTAGTCTGATGAGCAAAAGCATATCTTTCTTCACATCCTAGTATGGGTCGAATATTTCAACTGGGTTTTGGGGTTTATCCTTTGCAGGCCCGACGTCGTGGGGTGGTTGTGTGTAATCATCGTGCATTACGAAATCAGGCTCATCTAGCACGGCTTGTCTAGTTAGAGGCACCCAACTTGAGTCGTGTTGCAGGCTAGCGCAGTAACACCTAGATTTGCTAAAAAGGGTTAAAATGCCAAGTCATCTATCTATATACAAAATATGACGTTCTCTATAAATCCTGTGTGATCTGTGTTCTTTAGATTACACAGGATAGTGCATTTCAGGCATGAAACAAAACAACAGATGAAAAGGGGAATAGAGATGTCAAAATCATGCAAAAGAACATGCTAAAGAACATTGGAAGGTAAATTTGGAGCATGCAATAGAACAATAGAACAAAATCGATACATACATATTGAATTGCCAGTTAAACAACACATCTTGCTTGCAAATGCGCTTCAAATGGTTGCACAATCTGTATTACATCCTAGAACCTCGAGAATTTGGTGAACGCCAGCAGTCGCCTCCCTAGCGCCTCAATTGAATCCTCCCTAGCGCCTCAATTGAATAACTGTATTTTGTTTGGAATAAATGAGCCAGACGCCATCACCCACATGTAATTGACACACTCCATTACATATGTCATTCTTTGGTGTCAAAATCAATATTTTATACATTTCAGAATATTCTTTTTCTTCCCACTGAATTTTTCAGGTGCCATGAGTTTTTAGTTGTGACGCTCCCTGCTAAATATACGGCGCCGGCCGTACACTCGGCAGGAAATCCCCCATCCGGTCCATCAACCGCATGGGCCCTCCGTCTAACCCGCACTCTGAGAGAATCCTAGTGCGGGCAGGGGACACGAAGGTGTCTTGCGCGCCCTTCCCCTATGGGCTCCTATCACAGCGGAAGCATAACAACGTCAGAACTAGCAATAACAATACAACATACTACCTCGAAGGGTAGTCCATCACATATCCACAACTGCAAAGAAGATAATCCTATGCCATAAAACATAAGAGCTCCTACCCATGGCTCCGGAGACTCATAAGGAGGGTGACCGACGGGCTAGGCCTCAAGATAGAGCGGATCGAGTCATAACAATGGCGGGGTGGCTATAGACAATGGCTAGGGTTGACCACTCCATCCCTCCCCGTGCATACTTTGCGGATGGGCTAAATCGGGCTACGCATGACTCTAGCCTTCCCGGATACGCAATCCCATGGCATCACCCATCTGGGACTACTCCACGTTGCATCTCCCCGGTCCGATGAGGGGTGAAGGGTTGCATCTCCCCTTCCTGTGGTCTAGAGGTTCAGGTGGGCGGCTAGAGAATCGTGGCACACACCCATCTGCACCGACTTAACCCCCAAAACGAGCCAAGCCAACACTTGCGGCTCTCGAGAGGCAGTGGGCGACACCATTGCCCTGGGAGGTGTGGGACCCATGCTCGGCCCCTCACGGTGACCGACCATAGGCCTAGCCCACTATGGGATCCCCCAAAGCCCCCACTCGGCAGGGATCCTCCCTCCACATTCCCTCCAGCCCCGTTATGTGGTGATGAGTCATCTCATAGCCTCGATAGCCTGGTGGGCTCCTATGCACAGGCCGCATCTAATAGGAACTAAGGGATCTACTCTAGGAGCATACTACATATGGCCCTAGGTCTCTACCCCCCTTCCCAATACAAGAGGAGCAAACATGATCAACCAACATCACATAATCATCATATCCTAAGAATGATCATAAGAAGAACATCTTAACCTAATCATACAATCTAACTAATGGTTAGGGTTCATTGATTAGGGTTCAAGATGTTGAATACGGGTTCTAGGATGGCTCTACTCTAGATACAAGATACTAGCACATCTGGAATGCTAATTCCAGATGAGCTATCACAACTATTACCCCACGCACCGCCTCCCTCGATGCTCTCCTCCCCGATCCGTGTGCCTCCATGGTCTTCGACTCACGTGATGCGCTCTTGCTCCAAGAACGAATCTACCTGGGGTCGCTACACCAGCCTATGCCCAAGAAAACGATGTTGAAACGGGGTTTCAAGCAGTAGATGAGTCTCTGGGTGCTAGGGCTGGAAAGAGGCCTAGGGTTAGGGTTCCAGCCTATATAAGTTAGGTCCACCTAAGATGCCACGTGGCACCAATCGGGTGAGTCTCGTGTGGCGGTTGCCCAATAGGTTAAGGCCACGTGGAAAATGGTCTTAACCTAAGGTTGGCTAAGTTATATGAATAACTTAGTCATGCCCCCTAGTGCCACAATCTATGGTATACAAGGCTATGAAGATAGACTTGTATAGTGACGGGTCCAGAATATACGTATTCATAGCGTATATTCCTCGAACGATCACATTCTCCCCCTTAGGACAATGTCCTCCTCATCGATTGCGCTAAGGTGACTAACCTACCTTATGCCTGCAAAACAACATAACATACTCTTTAATTCAATTTAAACGGTCAACTTCCTATTAAAAGTTAATTGTCAAAATTTAGGCTATATTTGTACTTATACAAAATTATACAACCTTAACAAGTTACTTCTTATAATAATTAGGAAATATTACTATAAGAGTTATTAGGGTTCATAATCTAAATTATGGCTCCCCCTATCCTCTCGTAATGCGCCCCTCCTCGATGCCCACCTCTTACTTGCCTGCACAAGGAGCACATTACGTTAGTTTAATTAATACATTTGTGGTTTTAGGGGACCACCCCCCTTACCAATACCTTGCACTCGATCATGGCCCTTTCGGATTTGAGCTTAAGGACCATTTAAGATGATCCCATCATCGCCCATGATCAAGTGCTACCTTGTACTCGGTTACCCGGTTCCGAGTACCCCTAGTGCATCATGGCCCAAGGGTTTTAAGCTAGGGAACGTCTCACGATCCACTTTGACCTTCACCATGACCCCCCTATGGCCAGGTGTGCGAACCCCACATCGTGGCATAGAGAGCATCCGACCGATGTCCCATCATCGCGCACCATGCCTTTCCTCTCTCTCTCGCATAACCCTATTGGTCATGCGCACCTCTTGGTGCATGTTGGCCTAGAGAACGCCTTAAAGGCTTATCTCATCATCGCCCACATGTTCCAAGATTCTGGCCTATGTATTCCACTAGCTAGAACACATCTGCCAGAGCTAGAGGCTAACTAAGAACATACTAAGCTAACCTCCTGGCAAGTCGACGTCGATCCGTTCGGAGACGACTCTCCCATCAAACTCCTTCATAACTCTGGGTATTGCTTCTCCAAATCCTGCTTCAATACCCATGTCGCGTCTTCCACGGGCAAGTGCTTCCACTTGACCAAATGCTGGAGGAATTGAGACCACCTAGTCCTCTTGAATGACCTATCAAGAAGGAATTCAGGCACTATTTCAACTTGATCCTTCACCATTTCCAACAAAGTTGGAGTATCCAAAACCTCCTCAATAAACTCACATGGAAGACCTTAAACTCACATGGAAGACCTTAAGGTGGCCAAGAGATCCAACTTGTAGGCTTGAGAGCCCACTCTTCTCCAAGATCGTGAACGGACCGACCCACCTAGGGGCGAGCTTCTTACAATTGCCGATGCGAAGCTTCCCTTGCTTAACCTTTACTTGAGCCAACTTTATCTGCCACAACAAAACAACTCTCGAGGAGTTTTATGTCTATCTGCTTGACTCTTCAGATATGCCCATGCTGTTGAAGATACTCCCATACTTCTACCAAAAGCTACCGCATACATGCTGTCGTTGTTGAGAAACTTCCACCTAGGCCACTAGATTATGCCACATAACTAGGGTCAAACATTGATAATTGTAACTGATCATGGGGGAGACATCTTCGATGACTCTTGCTTCATATTATTGTACGTAATTGATCAGGTGGATGTAATCGGCCCATTTGGATTACTTGTTCCAATCATAGTTTCTCAATGTGCTCTCCAAAATTGTGTTGGTGCGGTCCCTTTGCCGATTGACTGCGAATGATAAGCAAAACTCATCAACAAGTTGGTGCAGCTCGTGTTGAAGAAGTCTTGCTAAACGTCGCTAAAGAACTTCGGATCTCTATTGGTGATGATCGACCTGTGCCTTCCATGCAGCCTAAAAGAACTCTTATTTAGACCACACGGCTAGATCCAAGGCGGTGTCTATGGTGTGGCATGGCAAGTATGTGCCCTTTCAATAAGCTATATACCACAACCATCAAGGCTTCAAAGCTTCTTGTTGTCCTTGGAAGGCCAACTATAAAATCCATGCTGAAGACTTCCCACTTGGCGTCTGGCACCGCCCAAGGTTCCAAAACTCCTAAAATTCGAAGTTGTTCCGCCCTTGTCTGCTGATGCCACTGACACATTCTTGGCTATGTCTGATTATCTGCTTCTTCATACCTGGCCAGACGTAGCTACTTCTAATCTTGAAGTAGGCCTTTATAAATTTTGCATGGCCGGAAATAGGGCTATTATGCGTGTCCTGGAAGATTTTTCTTACTCCTTATATTTTGGGTACGCATAGTGTTCTTTGCTATTAAAGATTACCTTCCTTTTTAAAATATTTGAATGTTTCTCTTTCTTAATCTGTCCTTGCACTCTTGCAAAGACTAGCCCATTATGTGCTTGAACTCCATGTTGGGGAAGATGGCTTCTTCTATCTTCTTGCCGAATTCGCTTGCCGAAGTGGAGATGGCATTGCAGATTGATGCTTCAAAAGCTTGCCAATGAGTGGCGACGTCTTAACATCTCCACGGCTGCATGCTCTTCCATTCATTTGCTATAGATCACGATGTCGTCGAAGAGAATTGATGAAGAAATCATCCAAGGAATCTTCGAAGATGTCGTCCTCAAATGCATACGAGTTGGTGGAGCATTCCATAGACTTAAGGGCATCACTGTGAAGTGATAGTGCCCATACCAAGTTCTGAAGGAGTCTTATAATTATCTTCCCCCTTCATCCTTATTTGCTGATTGCCCGAGCTTAAGTCGATTTTGTAGAAAAATCCTGCTTCTTGGGGCTGATCCATTATGTCGTTGCTTGTTGAGCTGCCCATGGTTGATATACACCTTTAGACTTCCATCTTGGCCGAAAGGATCCCCAAGTCGATCAACTCCTACAACCGCTTCTTGAGCTCTGCTAGCTCGGAAGTGCTGATTCTATAAAGAGCCTTGTTGATCGGCTCTGCCTCCGGTGCAAGAGTGATTTCGGTCTCTATGCTTCTATAGAGCAAAAGCTCTCAAATTGCATCAAAGGATATATCATGGGACTTCTTAATTAACTTAGAAATTGCCCAAGGCAGCTGTTTCGAAGTAGCATCTTCCTTCTTACTATTGCGGTCGGGGTCGACAACTTGTAGCTTGTGTATGACCTCATTCCTCATGATGCACTTAAGTAATTGCCTTACTGACATGCGTTGCACGATTGGAATTACTTCCTTAACTTAAATTATAAGGTACTTGCTCTTTGGTGCTGGGATAAGTATCTCTTGCTTATGATAATCAATTATTGCCTTAGCCAGCTTTAATATTGCATGCTTATTATGAGGTCATAGTTGCCAATGTACATGAGTTGGTGCCGATGCTCTACTTTGCTTCCCTTAAGGTTGATGTCGAACTTGACTCTTGTTCCGTTGGTGCTGCTAATTACTTGGCCTTGCCTTAATTACTGGCCTAGATTTAGACTTAAGAGTCTTGCTCTTAAAGATGTCCGTCATCTAGGAGGTGCAAAATTATAAGTTAAAGAACTACTTACATAAATCCTATGGCCACCAGTTTAGTCGGCATGACATTACTTTTGGGCACACATAGAAAACTATATGATTAGATAATTATTCTTGTTTTAGATCTAATCTATACTCTAGGATCTACCCTTTCTTAATTATTGCCCTCTTGAAATAGCCCCACCTTTGAGTTGATGCCATCTAAGAAGTTGGCCGGACTTATTAGATTGCTTCTCTTCATTTGGTCGGATTATTCCTTATGCTGCGGAAGTACTCGTCATATACATGGTCGACGGTTATCCTATTATTGAATCCTTCTTAGCAAGGTGATCAAGCTCACGAAGAGGTTCCAATTGTATATCTGCCAGCAATGTATACAATTATTGTACTCCATATATTTTCTTCCCAATACTTGAAGCTTTGCTCCATTCTTGGGTCCATCTTTCTAAAGGAAAAGACAAAAAAATCTACTCGAAATTTCGTCCCCATCCCATCATGGATGTTATCACCCATAATTCTAAGAGACTCAATTATTTGATAGGTCCCCTAGCTTGCTTAAAGCTGGTGTAGTCGTTAGTCGTTGGAGTAGCAAGACGATGATTCATAAGTTGTTGAAAAGATCTGGTCTCCTTGGAGTTGTTGTATAATCATTCCTGTGCCCTATTCCTTTTATCGAACATATTCTGACTCTTGATTCTTCTCGTCCTAAATGTTGATGTTGATTATCTTCATTAACATTATCCCTCTTAGTGGACTTGCTGATGTAGTGGCGACATAAGTCTCGGTGTTGCATCCCAAAGGCTTGGAGGTAATGTTCACCACTGCGTAGAATCTTTCGTGTTTGACTCATCTGCCTTGAAGGTTACGAGATTCGAGGATGATTCTTCTAACTCCTGGATTGATATTGTGGTGTTGACCTTGTCGATTCTATTCTTCGTCCTTTGATTGCATCTTTGTTGTTATAAGGCTGATGACAATGTTGAGTGCTTTACCACTTCTAAGCGTGCAACTTCTCTTGCTTAGAGGAGTTTATGTGCATCCATCTACAAGGACTAATCTTGGTGATCAATTAATAATTACGGTATTTGGTCCCTCATGATGCCTCTTCTTGATGGTGCTTGACCTCCAATCTCTACAGAAGATTGTCGTGATCTTGAGATGGCCGATCGGTTGCTCTACGAAATATCGGTGATGAGGAAGAAGTTTGTTCTTGATCTGCCATATTCCTATTCTGAGCAGCCCACCCTTGGCGGCTTGTAGTACCTCCTTAGTCAAGCATGTTTGCTTGAAGTCCAAATCTGATACTACTATGGCACGGATACCTATGAGAATTTCCCTTAGGGAGGTTTGTCGGTCTCATCCTTTAGGGCTCTTGATATCATAAGTCGATGAAATCTACTTGTTGGTGGCGTAGCTGTGACATTAGTCATCGATGTGGGGTCATTCCTCGAGGCAATATGGCACTTGGGTATCCTTGACTAGGAGATACCCTTCCCTAATGTGAGCAATTTTGTAAGTGCCATGATGCCCATTATTTGTTGCATAGCCCTCTTGGCGTCTTGTGTCTAATCTTGATGTCATAATCGTCCTTCCTTTGGCCTCCTCTTTATTATTTGTGTTAGGGCTTCCCTGTACACCATCTTGGCCTTTGATTTCTTTGAAGCTTCCTCCATAAGGTTGCCCTCGCTTCGATTAAGTTGATGTTGTCGAGTGGCTCCACCGTCGAGAATCTGCAAGGAAGATTCTCCTACCCTATATTACTGCCCTACGCACAAGGCAACTAATACTATCACACAACAATCTATTTTTATACCTTTATCCACTCTACCTCAAACGACCCACTTGGCATTTGGCACTCTACTAGGCACTGAGAAAGGTACTTATTTACTATCATGGGGGTGGTAGAAGGAGACTTATTCACTGGGTGTACTTGGTGTGCTAGACTAAATTACCTAGATAGGATGAATTTCTAGATAATTATCTATGATACAAGGTATGGCTGAAGACACTTGATGATAGTGCACCTATAACGTGTGTTGGTGTATCATACCAACGTGTGACAACAATTTCTAAGGCCTTGGCAACTAGCTGGGTTTCTAAGGAAAAGGTTTAACTATACTACCTATATGTAGACAAGAAGACACTTAGCAAGATAAGAGCGACAACTAAGCTGTGATGAGTGCAGATGCCGTCTCTATCTAGCTTAAGGATCTTGGTTCTAACTCTAAGGCTTGGTCATATTGGCAAATGATGTCGGTGTAATAGGGAGTTCTAGTCAAAATGGCATGGAGATCAAAGAGATGATCAAAGACATGGAAGGCTTGCTCGACAGGGAAATCACGGATGTGATTGGCCTCACTGTACCATCTAACAAAGCTTGATGGCGCCATTGAGCAGAGAAAGCTATGAAAAATGGCTTGTGAAGATGAGTAGGGATTTGGAAAATCGTCTGGAGTGCTAAGAGCAATTTTGATGGTGAGAAAATGACAAATGAGAGCCCTTTTTATAGACTAAGGGTGCCTCGGGTTCCGTGCACAAGGGTTCTTGATGGGGCAGACTTCAAATCTATGGCCATGGTTGTCCAAATAAGCTACCATGAAGTGCAATTCTAAACAAAGCAAAGCAAGAAACACTACATGACAGTTTGTTGGGTCAAAATTGGTCAATTTGGGCAAAATTGGGCGAAATCGGGTGGCATCGCGCAGAATGGCTCTGCGTCGGGGGCACAGGTGGGTTTTGCGCGATGCGACCCGGTTTTGGGTCATTTCTATTTCTATGAAGGGTTTTTGGGAATTTAAAGATCCTAAGATGACTTTCCAGCATGATTCTAACCTAACTAGCAACTTTTATTACTCAAATTGGACACCTATTAATGTCAGAATGCCAAAATCGGGTGGCGTCGCGCAAAATGGCTCTGCGTCGGGGGCGCAGAGGGGTTTTGCGCGATGCGACCCGAGTTGACTTTGACTTTGACTTTTTTTTTTTGGCAAACCGGGTTGCTTCGCGCAAATGAGGTCTGCGTTCGCGACGCAGAGGCCTTTCCCGCGATCCAACCCGAGTTGACTTTGACTCCATATATATACATACAACCATTAATTCTAGGAACATATATACACATACAAGTTCAAAATCTTATTCAAAAATTCCTAAATTTCATTTTTTTCTAATCCTCCGCGCTAGGTTCATGCTCTTGAGCATAATGCTCATCCTCTTGGCATGAATGGTGCAGGTCTTGGCCTCCTCGGCTTTGGCCGCTTCCTGGCGAGATCCCGCCATCGTTGATGTGGTTCAGTAGTCGTGGCCCATCTTGAACTCCTCAATAGACCTTTGATGTAGGCACTTTCGAAAGAGAGTTTCGGATCATCAGTTGATTGGTATTTGTTGGCAATGTCGAATATTACGGCGGCTCTTTGTTTGGGTATTTGGCCCATGGCGGACCTTCTTCGGGGAATCGAGTCGAGATGGTGGAGGCTTGATTTTCGACTCTGGTCGGCTGCCTTGTCAGATCGTTTGGCGGAGATAAATCTTGTATGCTGCCTTCTTCTTCTCGTACTCCATATCTTGCTTGAGCTTTAAGTAGCTTCTCACTGATGTTGCCCTCCTTGGACTGCATTGGATATGGCCTCCTCCTCTTCTTCTTTAGCCCCTTGCGCCCTCCTCTTGTTGGTGTGGTCCTTCCTCCTCGTGCTCATCCTCCTGCAGTTCGTCCGGCTGTGGTTCTCTGATAACCATGCTCTCCCTACGCCTAGCTTCACGCCTCTTTGTTCGCTTTTCTTCCGCATTGATTGCTCGCTCCCCTTGCTACTCTTCCTGTGGCTGGGGTTGCTCCTGTTGCCGAGGTTGCTCTCTTCTGGAGTGGAACGATTCATCTGAAGAGCTTGAGTGGCCAAGTTCGTCGTCTGGCCTAGGTCGCAGGGCCTCACGAATTTGCTTGTCGCTGCACGCCGTGAGTGCGTCAACGTTCCGGTGCAAGCTGGAGCCTCCAACCTTCCTAGCTACTTGTTTGGTCCTCCTAACAACTTAGCTTCCCTGATGGTGGCCTCTTCGAGCGATCTTGCCTCTATCTTCGCGGCTCCTTTGGATCGATCTCGTCGGCTGTTCGTTCGGTGGACACTCTTACGGCAGCTTCGGAGATTAGCTTCTAATTCGCTTTACAAGGGTAAGGGAGAGGTTCAAGCTACCATTTGGAAACTTCTAGGGAGTAGAGGTGTTTCCATAGGTTTATTAGCTACTTTTTCTTAAGAGTAAATTTATTATAACTATGGGTTAATAATTAAGGTACTTCCCCTAATCACTTAACTATTTCTCAAAATTTCCTAATTCCTTTTTGGGCCAAGTAGTGGTCATTTCACGCCATTTCTTTCAAGCTTTCTTTTGAGCGATTTCTCGTTCAATTTTTGCTTGGAAGGTGCGGTTCATGAACAACTTGAGCTCAAATTTACTAGAAGGTTTCTTTTGACTATATTATTTCTACCACTTAGACTATACTTAATCTAATTACGACCCTGCTAATGGGGGAAAAAAAAATTCTCCCATATTTCGCGGTTCAAGACTGGAATTTTCATTCCATTCCATAGCTAGGCCAGTTAGTCTACCTATTCAGGGATATGGTCAGTGCTAGCTCTTGGTCCCTGCTAAATATAGGCGCCGGCCGTACACTTGGCAGGAAATCCCCCATCCGGTCCATCAACCGCATGGGCCCTCCGTCTAACCCGCACTCTGAGAGAATCCTAGTGCGGGCAGGGGACACGAAGGTGTCTTGCGCGCCCTTCCCCTATGGGCTCCTATCACAGTTGTCTGTGTATATCAACCATGGGCAGCTCAACAAGCAACGACATAATGGATCAGCACCAAGAAGCAGGATTCTTCTACAAAATCGACTTAAGCTCGGGCAATCAGCAAATAAGGATGAAGGGGGAAGATAATTATAAGACTCCTTCAGAACTTGGTATGGGCACTATCACTTCACAGTGATGCCCTTGAGACTATGGAATGCTCCACCAACTCGTATGCATTTGAGGACGACATCTTCGAAGATTCCTTGGATGATTTCTTCTTCAATTCTCTTCGACGACATCGTGATCTATAGCAAATGAATGGAAGAGCATGCAGCCGTGGAGATGTTAAGACGTCGCCACTCATTGGCAAGCTTTTGAAGCATCAATCTGCAATGCCATCTCCACTTCGGCAAGCGAATTCGGCAAGAAGATAGAAGAAGCCATAGAAGTTCTACCACGCCCGGGCAACACTGCTTAAAGGGAGCAGAATTAAACCAAAGTAGTATAAGGATCTGATCAGAAGTAAGAAACACACATTTTTCAAGCAGAAACAACAGTCATTAGGCCAGTGCTTTATGAAATATCCAAAAACATTCTGGTCCAAACTTCTTTCCGCAAACGTACAGGCAACGGTGACAATAAGTGGCATGTTAGAGATGGTGCAAACACTCTATCACCATGAAGGAGCAGGATCAATGAGAAAACTCTGCACTAATGAACTCATGTTCAATGAAACTGATGTCAAGGAAGCTCTTGCGCACATGAAAAATGGCAAGGCCTCGGATCTGCAAGGGATGTGCATTGAACTGTTCAAATGGGGAGGAGATAATCTGATCACACTGATTACGCACCAATTAAATGAAGCTGTCATTAATGGCCTACCACAAGCCTGGTGGGAGAACAAGATCATTCGGATCCACAAATCTGGCAGCAAACAAGATGCCAAGAATTACCGTACAATTTTGGTAGGAAGCATGTTTGCCAAGCTGCTAGGCAGTCTACTAGAGTATAAGTTGAGTCGTTGGGCTGATGACAACGGCAAAAGAGCCATATCTCAAGCAGGCTTCCGGCGAAATCATAGTACTCTGGATCATGCACTAACTCTCCGGGTAATGTCAGAAAGAGCTAAAGCACCCAGGAAAGTTTTATGTATGGCTTTCATTGATTTCTCTAAAGCTTTCGATACCGTGCCCAGGGATGGCCTTGATAAGAGGATGGAAAGGCTAGGTGTGCCAGACTCCTTGCGGAGCTCAGTAGCTTGCTTGTATGAGGAAGTGATTATCAAGTTGGGAACTGGAGAATCAGGCCTGGTGCATAGCACCATAGGTGTACGGCAGGGCTGCCCCCTGTCACCTACTTTATTCGGCCTGTATGTTGATGAACTCGAAGAATGGCTTCGAAGCAGAGGAGTGGATGGCACCCGACTAGGAAACTTTGTGGTCCAACTCTTACTGTATGCAGATGACGTGATTCTTCTAGCAGATAGACCTGAAGTATTGCAGCACCACCTTCACGTGCTGGCACATTTCTGTAAGGAGAAGAAGATGCAGGTCAATATGGAGAAATCCAAGATAATGATATGCGGAACTGTAAGTAGACCAGATTTGTTCTACAATGGGAAACAATTAGAAGTAGTAGAATGTTACAAATACTTGGGTTTAGAGATCTGCTCTAATTATAGATGGAAGGAGTGCATAAAGAAAAGAGTTGCTGGAGGTAAGATGGCTCTATACGGCATGCTGAGGAAATGCCATAGATTATACCTCACGGATTGGGGGCTGAAAAAAATGTTATTTAAGGCTTTAGTACAGACTGTAATACTGTATGGAGCGCCAATCTGGGGGCCAGCCACCTCAAAAGAAAATTGGGACCAAATAGAAGTTGTTCTGAAGACTTTTCTGATGGAGGAATTGGGCATCAAACGACAAACCCCATATGCAATAATGCTGGCAGAGGCAGGATTGATCCCACTGGAAGCTGAGGCCTTAAATCTTACAATAAATTTTGTAAACAGGTTGCAAAAACAAGATGATAGCCGCATATCCAAGGAAGCAATGAACCAATCAGTGGAATCGGGCTGGTATAAAGATGTTATGAAATGGGCTGAGAAATGGGGGATCACAACAAATAACTGGCCAGATACAGATGTGGGAGCGAGGGATTTGGTGCAGACACTAGATGTAAACAAAATATGGGCCAAATCAGGATCTCGGATGAACTATTACAGGGAAGAAGTCAATGCAATGGTTGTGTACACAACCCAACCCTATTTGGGATCGAAGGTACCAAGATGTACAAAACAGATTATCGCCCGGTACAGAACCAGTTCTCACCATTTGGGAGTCGAGACAGGGCGCTGGGCAAAGATTCCAAGGGAGGACCGAAAATGCCTGTTCTGTGACTCAAATGCAGTGGAAGATGAACCACATGTCTTCCTTCATTGCTCAGCATACCAGCACTTAAGAGATATATTCGACATCAGTTTCAGCAGTTTTCACTCATTGTTAGAGATGTCGCCTAATGTTTTAGGCACGTACATGAAGAAGATAGAATCTCATAGATTATTCTTGTTAAAAGCAAGACAGATGTTGTAACCCGTTTTGCTCCATGACCTTCAAGGTCCAAAAAGGGGCATGATTTAAATATTATTATTATTATTATTATGACTGGCAATTTATGGCAGGTGCCGTTGGTATTAAATGCTCCCGTCACAATTAAATGCATGGTATTAATGAGTCAATCGTCTACTTCAAGATCCATTTTCGCGAAAACCTACATCTTCAGAATTTCTACGCCTTCGAAAAAATTACCGTCTTTGATAACACTTGCGAAATCATGTCTCGGTCTGCCGCCCTCAAAGAAAGTATTTTCCGTGCTTTTCTTTAGCACTGGTAGTCTTAGACCTTATTAGTCTCTTCTTTCAGGTGTAAATAGCTCAACAAGATCGCCACTACGACCTTGTTCATCTCTGCAAGTATTCATTTTTAGATTAGATTGCTTGTGGAACGGCCGTGATTCCCACAGAGATTTATAGCATTGAAATATAGCATATATGTGATCGCGAGAGCGATTGCTGATACCATTTTGTCAAGGCTGATCTCGCAAAGATCGTGACCGCGTTTCTCTGAGGCATGTTATCTGCCCGTTTAAGTTATTTCAGGTAAACAGAATCGCGATGGCGATATGGCTGACCACTTTTATAATTTTATTCTAGCACTGATCTCTTTCGAGGACCTAACGTAGAGCCAATGCGCATTGTCACTTCTGATAGAAACCTGAAGTGGTGCATGGAAATTGCCCAAGCAATACCACATATAAAAGGGGACCGCTAGAAGGACCTCTGACTCTTTTTGAGAACAGGAAAGGGTGCAGAAGACTTTGAAAAGATGAGTATAATTGTAGCCATGTGGGAAGGGTCAAAAAATAACGTGCAATATGCTATCATTTGTAGCATAGAGGATATGCAACAACTGCAATTCGTAGAGTATATCTTGCGATGGCAGATCTATGACCCATCTATAATGATGGCAAGCAAGCAAAACAAGCCGGCTAGTGGCAAGGGTGTGCCAACCAGTGCAAAGGGGTATAGTTGGATTCTGCCATTATACGATTCCCTGAGCCTATCTGGCATCAAATGCAACAAAGATATTATTGCAGGCTTCAGCAAGTGCAGAAAGGGATTATGGGCAGATAAGAAGCCTCCTTCCTGCGCCATAAAGGCTATAAAGACAACAAACTGCCTTCTTGCATGGATACAAATTGGTTACATGCAGTGGCAAAAAAAGGGACGGTTGTGCCACTAGCTATTGTTGGGAAGCATCTGCACCTAAAGAACCACTATTGTGTTCCACTCCTATACCCTCTGGTAACCCAGTTTCTTCCACGGTTCTTGATCCCTCGGCTCCTAAATTACTCATGCCTCCACCTACGAAGGATTCTAGTAAAGTAACAGCAACAAAAAAGATACATACTTTCAAGATTAACCTGCGAAAACTAAACACCGAAGATAGGAGTCAGCCTTCTACATCCTCTACTCCAACCTCATCTGGGGTCCCAACATCCACTTCATCTGCTTTGACTTGGCCTTCTGCTTCTCGAATCCTAGAAGAGTTGAAGTTCAATCCTGCTGAGGAAAAGAAGCTTGCAGAACAGACCGCCTCCAAGAAGAAGAATTTAAGAAATTTTATCCAATGGGGGTAAACTGGTTCACGAAAGTTAGTATCCTTGACTGCGAGACGGCTCCAGCAACTATGACTCACAGGGTTCGCTCCAACGATCATGTGCAAACGCTAATAAGGAGCTTCAAGAAATGTTCTACAGAGGTTCACTCCTACGAATGTCATTCTATTTGATCCCATCACAAAGTAAGTGCTTTCATCTACATATATGATTTTCAAGTATTGAAATGCTAAATCTTCATTTGGTCGAGGCATGAAGAACTTGAAAACAAAAAATTCTATATTATTTCAGAAAACCACAGCATATTTACTGCTCAGATTCTTTGCTCCCTCATGGGTAGTGCCGAACAACGCTTGGAATTCGCCAAGGTATACGCCAGAAGAAGAACACATGTGCTCAATGGAAACCCGTCCAATAGGGAGTACATTCAATTATCTATCCAGTCATAATTGCTAAAATTGTGTACAAAGAACCACTTCGTGGAGAAACTTCAACAACTCCGAAATTAGCATAAGGCATTTGTTTCCTCTCCACAAGGGCCAACGGGCACAGCAGTAACTTCGAGATGGAAGGTATGCCTTCTTGTATTCTGCTGAAGTAGATCACGACCGCGATCCCGACCAGCTTTTCTTTGCTGGATTTTGTTGAAATATCCACCACTACATTAAAAGTAAAGGAGCTTAAGGACGATTAGCAATTTCTTTTTATGCATGATGAGCCTTGGTCTAAGTTCATGGAAGTTGCAAATAAGTGGGCAGGCCGTAAACTGGCAGATGACCACGGGGAATTACCCGATAAGCCATCCAAAGATTTTTTCAACAAAACATTCCTCAGGTATCTTCGTGGCATGAATAATGTGGAGGTCCTCCAACTTATGAACGAGATTTTGGAGGGCAAAGTTTTTTTGAAGGTCCAATCTGGATATACCGGTCGTCATGACATCAAGCAGAGGGCCTTAGACCTCAGAACGCTGACGTTGATGCGTCATGAGGTTCTTTCATATGCTAATTGTTTGTTAGACAAACAATATGGTACTATGGAGGAGCTTGTGACACATTTTCCTGAGCTCGATGAACCGAGGCTGCTTGATATAGCAGGTATGGATTGTGACTACATTAAGGCAAACTATAACAAAGATCACGTGCATGGAAATCTTCCCAATATTTTTTTAGATGATATTTATGCTATACTGAAGCTAGAGGAAGCAAAGAAATAGAATGAAAAAAGGAACATAGTGCAAGTAGTCACGAAATCAAGTATACTAGTACGGGGACAGGTGTCAGAATATACGACAATGGTTTTTATTGACATGTGTAGCTTTAACACCGTCTGGGATGTTAAGAAATATACCGATCTGTTCGGCAGGGTTGCAGGCATGACAACTGCAAAGGTGTATCATATCATAATGTTTCTGAGATATGTCCACTTGCCAAATTGCTTGTACAGCCTAAGTCAACTTCAGGGGAGTTCTCATGTATCCTTGAGGGCTTACGAGGAACAGGACTGGGTTAGCAAGAAAATGGTGAAGGAATTCCAGTATTTTCTATCAATAGAAGTGAGGCGCATATTTTGCCTGTGCAGCCCAAATTGGAGCTACGCCTCACTCAGTCAACTAATGCACCTAAAGGCACACCTTTGCCAAAATATCTGATTACAGGTAACGAAGAGGTGGACATGAAAACAAAAAAAAAAATATCAGAAATACTTTACAGGTAAGCCCAAGTTCACTTGGGCAGCTATGGAAGGAGACTTTGCCCTTAGAAGCCACGCGAAAACATCATACATATATGCCATGGTAAAGGAATTGGTCTCTAACGACGGTTGCGTTCTTGATTTCTTCTCGGCCGGGACAGCTTCTAGGGTGGTTCTGATGCAAGGGAAACGTAGCGTTGTCTTTGAGTATGACGACAAGGTGTGCAGGTTCTTAAGATTTTCCTTCGAGACATTAGAGAAAATGGCAAGGCCTGAGGAAGAATAAATTTCTAAGAACGATGAGCCCATCAATGCAGACATGTCGGGCATTAAAATAACTTAGGAGACGGATCTTAGTAAAATGGAAGAGATCCTGGATAAGTTAGATGAAAAGGGATTAGAACAGAGGCTATAGGAAACCAGGGCATTGATAGAAAAGATGGAAAAGGCCTTCGCTGCTCTTGAGCCTACCTTCGAAAAGCTCGAAGTTCTTAACAAGAAATTTGATAGTGCCTTACCGCTGATAATTGGGATAAACAAAATCCTTCTTTTGAGTACTTGGGTACGTCTGATGCCATCTCTGATATTGAAATCCCAGAAGCTCACCATGGAAAGAAGAAAATGAAACTTGTCGCCAGCACAGAGTTCTCTGCGGCTTTGGGAAATAAATTGCTAGATACAGAAAGCTCGGATCGTGTGCAAAACTTAGCTGTGGCAATGGATGTTGAGATTCCAGACATTACAGAAAATTCCGAAATGGATTTGTCTCAGACAATTGCCATTGGAAGAGAACACACCAAGAGAATGGTCGCACAGCTAGGCATTAATCCAAATTTTGTAAAAGAAACTCAGTAAAAGTGCCCCTGCGATTAATTTT
The DNA here is from genome assembly GCA_021234155.1 of Isoetes taiwanensis. Lineage (NCBI taxonomy): Eukaryota > Viridiplantae > Streptophyta > Lycopodiopsida > Isoetales > Isoetaceae > Isoetes > Isoetes taiwanensis. The sequence continues at coordinate 28,311,862 of JAJEKV010000006.1, forward strand.
AGCATTTCTGGTTCTTGGACACATATGTATAAATCTTCACTATAATATCATGTTTGAGTTTTTATCTCTTCTCTTGTTAGGTTTATTCAACTATGCGTACCTTTTTTCTTATTCAATAGTTATGTCAGACCTGAATTGTAATAATAACTTATCGACAAGATCGCAGTGGCGATGTTCTCGACAAGTTCAGAGTATTTACTGCAATACTTTATGCTGCTCTTATTATGGCACACATTCTAAATATATGTTATGCCTTCGAGTTGCAAACATCGCCATGGCCCCGGGGGATTCACCCTTGATCAGCGTATAACCCATGAGAGTTCGACGGAGGGGTGTTTTTTGAACCATTTGCGTACGTATAGTTAGGGGTTAGGGGTGTTTTTAGGCACTGATCTAGAGTAATATCTATACACAGAGGGGTCAATTTGCCTTTTAAAAATGTGTATACAAAGGGGATTTTTTGCTACCCTCGAACGCAGATGCCATACCCCCTTTATGTATAAGTGCATCCCCTGGGGCCCTGGCGATTTCCATGATCACTTGTGAGGCTATGTCTGCTTTAAAATTAATGTTCCAACACCACGAAGGTATGCCTGTACAATCAATTGTCCGCGGCTATAAAGTTGGCGAGCCGAACATGTGCTTATTACCCCTGCAATTAGCTCGACAATAACATATTTTCCTTTCCCAGGAGCTTATTGCGACCTATTTCATTGTCGAATGAGAAAACGAAATTTCTCTAATTAATGAAATCATGCTTTATTGTGACGTTCCACGTGTCGTTTGGGTATATATACATGACACGTCACTATGAATAATTAATGGTGCATTAATTATCCATAAGCTAAGGGTAGCTATGTTAATCATTCATTATTAAGGTGGAAACCTAACCCTAAACCCTAATTCGAATTTAAGGCTTAACCTAATATTAAAAGGGGTTAAAATATTGAACTAGTTAATATTAACCAACCTAAAGTTGCCACCTGACCCAAATCGATTGGGCAAGGCAGGCTTGCCAATTTGGGACACCAAAATTGGGGCTTCCACCCCAATTTGTTCCAATTTGAATTGGGGGAGGGATTGGTGGAGGAGGAGCTGTTGTTCAACCCTGCCCCAGCCAGAAGGATGGAAAACCAGAGAGATAGTAGATCTAGCTATGATTCTGGTTAGTACGTAGATAGCTTGGATTCCTAGATAGTCATAAGATTAACCCTTGTATGCTTAGAAGATAGCTAGAGTTTAACCCTTGTATGAATAGATGTATGGTTAATCTCTATTTTATGTTCTATTCGAAGCTATGGATGGATGGATGTATAATGATAAGGTAACTCCAGAGTTAAAGAAAGGAATGCTGAGCTTGAAACAAGTATTGTGCTTGAGGCCTATGCAGCAAAAAGAATGGCTAGTTAGAAGAAGAGCAATCCAAATACAACAACAAGAAGAGATGAATTGCAAGGTGAATTTTGGATGAAGGATTCTAACCTATCAATACTGAAATCAAACCTCAAGAATTTGAAAGAATTGAAAGGTATGAAAATTTCACCAATTACAGTCAATGCATTTAGTAGAAACTTACCGGTGTTGTTTGAGGACGCTTGTGTTGCATGTGGGTTAGCATTCTCCCTAAAGTTTGATCATGAGTATCACATATTGTGCACAACTTTGTTGGCCAAAGGTAAATGCATTGTTTGCAATTCATCTATCAGTTCTGCTTTATTTTTAGAGCTTGGTATGACAATGTTTGTAGATGAGAAGCTTGAAACATCTTCTAGTATACATGATAGGAGAGTGTCTCATATTGCGAAACGATTAACTCTATGAGATGTTGCTCTGCTACCATCAAATTCAAGATCCCCTTATAAGATTGGAGCAAATAATGTTATATTAACAGATGATGAGAGTGAAGTTGCTATAGAAAACCCTGGTAATATTGTTGAGAGGAAAGAAGATATAGAGAGAGAGTGATACAGAGGTGAAGGTCCTTTAGAAAAAAAAAAGGAAAGTTTTACCAAAATCATGCAGATTACAAAGAAACAGAAAAGCAAGGATAAAGTAAAAGATAAAGCAAGCAAGAAAGGAGAAGCAACTAACAAAGTTCAAGGAAAAAACATAAATAGAACATATCCATTTAGAAATAAGAGGACTGATCTCAAAGATGTAGTAGAGGTCAATAATGTACAGACAAGTTTAGATGTGCATGAAGCAACAGATGAAGCACGTGTAACACTTAATAATGCTCTTATTTGGGAAAGCATCATCATGACAACTCAAACCGCTGCAACTGACATTGTTAAAGAAGAAGATCATGCTTCAACTCCAAAAGAAGGTAATCTATTCGAAGCTATACTTGCTGCTTTAAATGACTAAAATGGATCTGTCTCAATCAAGGCTCTGTTACATGAAAATTAACTGGCCTTGATTCCATGCAATTGAAGATAGTTCAACATCAGTAAAAATAAGTGTTGTAGCCATGAGAAGGTTGACCTTTTGAGTGTTATGAATCAATATATTTTAAAATTGTTTTGCAATGGTTGTTTGAATCGGTCTTGTTCTAATGTAGGTCTGCACGAAAGTCAAACAAAAATGATAATGAACAAGAAAAATCCAACATCATGAATAAAGTCAGGAAAAGGAAAGCACAAACAAAAGTGAAGCCATTTTGAATTTGCACTTGACACTCAAGCATTTGACACATCAGCACCAGAAGCTCCAACAATTGATACTCGAGAACCTCAAACTAGTGAGCTTATGGTTGAGCGAAACAGTAGAGTTCAGCAAATGGTTGAGCCAATAATAGTTTAGTCCTACTAGTTCCAGAAACTATGATTGGGCCAACTATAGTTCAACCACCTTTAATTCTATATAGTTCAACCAACAACAGTTCAACACTGTGTTGATACAGTTCCAAGACATTTGAAACAAATGAACAAACAGTTGAAGCAGCACACAACAGCCAGAAAGCTATTGGTTCTGGATTGCAATGGTGTGTTAGTTAAAAATTACAAGGTGGCCCACACATTATAAGGTATACAAAAAACAAATAGTTTTACTCAGGCCTGGTGTTAGAGAATTCTTAAATAAGGTAGGTGTTCACTATGACTACTTTTTTTTTTTTTTTTTTTTTTTTTTTTTTGTTTGAAGGCAAGGTTGGTGGGACTTGCACCCACCCACGTCTCCCACCCGATGGTAGCTAGTGGGTTTTGAACCCTGGTGGGGGTTACCCCAACCCAAGGCCGTACCACTAAACCACCACTGCGATGAGCCTATGACTACTTTCAATGCAAAGGAAGTGTTAGAAAAGTTGTGTCTATTACTTATGCACAAGTTTATTTTTATATGGGGACAAGAGTATTATGACAAATTGCCTTTCCCATTTCTTGGACATGCTGACAAACCAGTGTTCATTAAACCTTTGGAAAAGGTGTATTGCCAGTTTCCTCAATATACATCAAGATGTATTTTTGTGGATGACTCAATTTGTAAGACATTCTTGTCTCCACTGTTTGGGGTCTGGGTTCGGGAACTCCTGGAAGGCAGCCCTCTGTGAGGACCCGTGGATCTAACAGGAGAGTCCGGGGGACTATGTCACGCGGGATTTGCAAGAAGAGAACAGGAAAAAGAAAACAGAATAGAGAGAACAATGAGAGGAAAATGATAAGCTTCCTTGATATCAATGATGAACATACATGAGCTCTCGCAATCGAGAGAAAACTGAAAAGAGACAAGACTCCAAACTCATCTAAAAACTCATGTGCTAGCTCTACTCATATATATAGTACAATGGCCTTTGGCCCAATATAGACACTCTGACTGATCTCGGTGCCGACTCCTGGAAGGAGGCCTGATTGGAAGGAATGCTGGCGGTGCCTCTTGAGGTGCCTAGAATCATGCTGACGCTGATGCGGGCGGTGACGGGCCATCACTTGTCTGAGCGGCGCCTCTTGATAGCAGACCCAGGCTTTGACTGCGTGATCTGCTGCTTGGTCTTCTGCGGGGCCTTTGACTGCTGACCCGTCGTTGACTGTGGATCCTTGTTCTTGACCTGATCCGTCGTATGCATGAATAGTCCTGTACCAGGAGGCACAGGACTAACACTCCCCCCCACCAAACGACACTCAGTGTGAAGAAAAGGAGGAAGTGTTTCTGAGGGCGGGAAGCCATCAGTTTGAAAATGATCCTCACGGGAGTGAGGACGGGCACCATTATGGTACTTGCCAATGAGATCCTGGCGTATTTGAAGAGCAGCAGGAGTGTTGAGCCCAAAGGCAGGATCTGCATCAATGAGAAAACGAGATCGCACCATGTCTTCAAGGGCAGCATGGGCGTCAGAAGGAACAAACTGGCATTCCATGAGAAGGCAGGTCTGGAGACTGAAGGCACTGACGCTGGCATTTGGATTGCAGTGAAAGATTGGACGCTGCCGATTTAAGGAGCTGAGCAATATGCATTTGAGAGCAGCACAAAAACCTGCTTGAAGGTGGACTGAAGGATCTGGTGAGGTGGCGGCATTCTGCAAGAAGGTGTCAAGACCATGAAGCGCATCAGCAGGGCGTTGCCAACCACGCTCATTGGCAATATAGATCCAATTCCGGGTGTTTATCAAGAGTGGCACCATCCTCCCAATTGGAGTGGCGGACAAAACGGGGATCCCACCGGAGATCCGTCGAGATCTGAGGCGGAGTCCAGCCAGCATGGCCATCCATGACTTTGGTCCAAAAGGGGAGACGCCAATCAGAGGTCAGGAACCTGGGGCGTTGAGGAACACCCAGGGAAGCATAGGGAGAGGGGACCATGCCCGTAGGCGTGGGTTGCTGAGCCTGCTCCCGGAATTCACTGACAAGGGCCGGATCAAGAGCTTTGCACCAACGGTCCCAGGCAGAAGCAGAGAGCTGAGAGTTGACAGGAGGGCTATCCCAGCCCGTGGGGACTGTCTTGCTATCCAGAAGAGCACGTAATTGATTGTACCCGGCTAGGTGCTGCATATAATTTGTGCATAGGGAAGATCCTCGGGATGTCCCAGATACTTCCTTATTTGTTGCAACACTTCCGCTTGCCAGAGAGGCAAATGCTGAGCAAGTTCAGGCATGTATTCTTGATGAAGAGCATGTGTTTGAGCATGATCAGCTAGATAGGGGTTGTTATCCTGAAGCAACCATTGAAGTGTGGGGTCACTCTGAAAGTTCTGTGGTGGCCCATCCCGAAATCTTTCCTGTGTATCACCCAGATAGAAGTCATGAAAAATGTAAGCCATGGGCTGAACAATTCTGAAGGTGATGAAATCCGGATCTTCGCAGTGAATGAGATCAAAGACCAAAAGGGCACAGCATACACCTTTGTCTTCAATAGAGAGTTCTGGCCAGATCCGAAGAAAATCAGCAGTGCGCAGGGGAACATCGACGGGACCATCAGCCCCATGCCACTTCAGAAGAAAGAGGTGGCGGCGTGCAACCACATAATCCAAATAACAGGAAGGAACCGGGAAATCAACAGGCAGGTTGCTAACGATGGTAACATAGCCGTCAAGTTTCGTCTGAGCCTCATCAGCAGACTGAATAGCTTGCTGTAGCTGTTGTTCGAGGTCACGAATCCTGTTGTCCTTTTCTAACAGAAGGCGTGATTGGTCACGGACCCGTTTCTGAGAAGTGTTGACCTGTGAGGAGGATTGCCCAGGAGCATTGAGGCGAAGCACGGCAATCTCCGCGTCATCAAGAATTTTCTGTTTCTGCACCTCCGTAAGCTGATCTTGGAGAGAGGTGAGCTGAGAGGTCTGTGTGGAAAGCTGAGCCGTCAAGGAGGCAATTTGAGCGTCACGCTCTGTAAGGTTTTGAACTTGAGTGCTGTAATTGTCACAAAGCTTGGAGTACAAGGCGTCGAGCTTAGCAATATCTTTCTCCTTGTCACCCAGGAGGGTATCTTTGGATTTGTTTTGCTCCAATAAGTCCTGAATCTCGGTTTGGAGCTGAGCCTGCTGATCTGTAAGTAGGCTGGTCTGTTCCTGTGCACTTTTGAGATCTTTACGGGCCTGTAATAGAGCCCCGTGCTTTTCTTGAAGTTGAGCCTCTAAAGTTTGAACTTGTGCAGTTGCAGCTTGAAGGTCACGGTGAACCGCGTCTGAGGCCTCCAGGGCCGTTTGAACCCCATTCATAAGAGCTTCTTGGGATTCCTGTAACTTGAGAGCAGAGGCTTGAACTTCCTGCTGATACTAGTACAAAAGCTGGCGAGGGTGCTGTGGTGGTGGAGCCTGCGGTGGCCGTGTTTGCGATGTTTGTGAGATATGGTGGGAACTTGAAGGCTTTGATGGTGTAGCTGAGGAGGAGACAGTGACATGTGAGTGCGGAATTTTGACATGACCAGAAGAAGAAGGGCGTGAAGTGCCGACTTGGTGAGTCTGAGGAAGGGATCGCTGAGTGGAATCATGAGAATGAGGCGGTGTGGGAGGAAAGTAATGACAGATGAGGGCTTGCAGATGGCCTCCCACGGAAACTTCAGAGATAGAAGTGGCAGCCCGAAGACGGTCACCTTCTTGGAGAAGACGGTAGAACAATAATTGGGGCCAATCAATGTGGTTGGTTGTGTGAATAGCAGTGATCACGATATTATAGAAGGGCTTATTGATATGGGTGTTCTTGATAGAATACCCAAGGAACTTGCGCCAGAGAAACTTGACAAAAGTTTCATGGGGTTTGTCAATATTTGTCAGGCGATGCACATTTGCTTGATAACCAGGAGCACCAAACTCAGTGACATCTAGATCCTGTATGGTAGACCAAGATAAACATGGGGTTTGCAAAGGAATATGGAATACCTCAGAAACCAGGTGCTGGGTCCGCGAAATGGTAGTGCCATCGACCACCGTAGTGTATCCATGCGGACTGTTGACGATTGCGTCTTGAACAACATCTATTTGTTGATTTTCGCTTTCTGTGTGATGAAATGTTTTGAGGCGAAAGCCATTAACCAGTGTAGGTAATGGAGTGCCATCTAACTCAGCCAGTTGGAAAACGCTGGGTCGAACCACTTGAACAATTTGATAAGGGCCAAGCCAACAAAACTTAAGTTTACCCGGAAAATTTTTGTACCGAGAATCATAAAGAAGAACCAAATCTCCTTCTTTGAATGTTTTTGTCTTCAGACGTTTGTCATGTAAAGATTTTTGCAACTGTTGTCCATGAAGAACACGAATATAAGCATCCCTTCTAAGTTCATCCAACTGTTCCAATTGATAGACCCTTTCTTTGAGGGCAGCAGGCGGATTATGGGCAGTAGCCAGTTGAAAACGAAGTGTTGGAAGGATGTATTCAAACGGCATGAGAGCTTCTTGACCATAAACCAATTTGAAGGGAGTGTGACCTGTAGCTATTTTGAAACAAGTATTGTAAGCCCAAAGAACAGTAGGAAGCTTGTTTTGCCAGTCAGTGCGAGAAGCGTCACAAATTTTCTTGAGAATTGTGACCAGAGTTTTGTTGGTGCTTTCTGCCAAACCATTGCCTTGAGGGTAGTAAGGTGTGCTCTTGTGATGATGTATCAGGAGATAATCCGTCAGCTCCTTAATGGTATGATTGATAAAATGAACACCACGATCACTGACCAGCTCCGTGGGGCAGCCGAATCGCGTGATGATTTGTTGATAAAGGACCCTGGCTGTGCTTGCTGCAGTGTTGTCTGGAAGTGCGCAAGCTTCCGCCCATTTGGTAGCGTAGTCAGTGAGAACCAGAATGTAGCTGCGCGGGTGTGCCGCCGGGCAGAGGGTCGATGGGTCCCACAAAATCCATTCCCCATTTTTGAAGGGAAGAAGGCGTGGCAACCGGGCGCCAAGGGAAGAGCGCCGCGGGCCGTCGGCCGCCCCAACGCCGGGCAAACATCACACACGCGGGGTGGGCGGGTGGCGTCTTTGAAGCGTGGGCCAATAATAACCCGCAAGAAGGATTTTTGCGTGCGTGGTGTCACCATGAAAATGACCACCACCTAGCCCTTGATGAGCTTCTCGGACAATATCTGGAACTTCATGAGGTAGAATACAGCGTCTAAGGATGGTATCCTTACCCTTTTTGTAGAGATGTCCTGCAACCATGGTGTAGTCACGGACCTCGCGGAGAAATTGATGTCGACCCGGATTGCCGCTTGGCATGAGAGAGCGTCGCCTCCCGGTGGAAGGGCGATGCGTGAGGAGGTAATTGTTGAAAGTCATGGAACCAATGTGGGGTTGCCGTGACAAAAAAGAGTTGAGCGTCAGGAAAGGCATCTGAGACTCCAGTAGAGGGATCATCGGTGTGGATGCGTGAAAGATAATCCGGGACAACATGAGATTTATGCGCCTTGTGAACAATTTCAAAGGTGCAAATTTGCTTGTAAGGAGGAGGAATGGCGAGCAATGCGCCCGTGGGCGGATTTGTTGATCAAATAAAGAAGTGCTTGGTGGTCAACAAAGAATTTGATCTGACTGCCCAAAAGATAGTGACGGAAGCGTTGAACACAAAAAATTAAGCCCAAGGCTTCACGCTCTGTGGCAGAGTAGTTGCGCTCAGCAGAATTGAGTTTCCGGCTGGCATATCGGTTTGGTTTGTCAGTGTGCGCATCATATTCTTGAGAAAGAACAGCTCCAATAGCAAACGCCGAGACATCGACATGAACATGAAAGGGCTTGTCCCATTGAGGGGGAACAAGGACCGGGGCCTGAGTGAGCAAAAGCTTCAACTGTTGGAAAGCAGCATCCGCCTGGGAATTCCAAGCCCAGGTGGATTCATCACCCGTGAGTTTATGAATGGGATCTGCAATGGCTGCTAGTCCAGGAATGAAAGTAGAGTAATAATTGACCTTACCCAGGAAAGAGCGTGTCTCTTTGATATTGGCTGGTGCTTGAGCCTTGAGCACACAACTGATTTTGGCAGGATCTGTGGTGATACCTGCTTTGCTGACAACGTGGCCTAACAGAACACCTGAGGTGACGCAAAAGGTGCATTTCTCCGATTGAGACTAATGCTGGGACTCATCACATTTACGAAAGACGAGTTCCAACTTATCCAAATGGTCACCATGGAATCAGAGGCGAGAAGTCATCTTGAAAAATTTGCAAGAAGGGATTTTCCTTCATAAAATCATGAAAAATCGAGAGCATGATCGTTGAAACGTTGATGGAGAGTTTGATAATCCAAAAGGAACCACCTTGTAGGCAAATAAAGACTGCCCCCGGGTGGTGAAAGTAGTCTTGAGTTGATCGATTCTTTGATTGAGATCCGATTGTAGCGAAAAAACCATCCATGAAGGAGTACATCTCATGGCCGGCAACCTCTTCCAACACGGTGCGTGAAGGGAAGTGGAAAATGATCACACTCCGTGGCCTGATTGAGACTTCGGTAGTCCACGCAGACGCGGATCTTACCATTGTGTTTGAGTGCAATGACGATGGGGCTCACCCATTCAGAATGTTTGACCTCATAGATCAAACCTGCAGCAAGGAGTTTGTCAATTTCTGCCTTGACGCGATCACGATAATTAGGGTTGAGTCGGTACTGTCGTTGCTAAACTGGACGTGCATCAGATTTGGTAGGAATGGTGAGTTCCCCCAAGCTTTTGTTGATTCCCCGAAGATCTCTGTAGCTCCAGGCGAAAATGAGTTTGAACTTTTTGAAGAGCGTGACGGCCCTATTACGATAAGGGGCCGGAAGATTTGCAGCAATGCGGACAGGCTGATTATTGCCCACGTCATTAGAGGTAATTTGAGATCTCCTTTTGTCCCCATAAGAATCCTCCAATAGAATGACTACTCTACATCAAACTGCAATTAATGCAGCATTAACAACTTCATTGCTGTCGTTTTTTCCCTATAACTTTTGATCTACTCATGAAAATGCTGCGGCGTTTGTTGCATTAGATGCAGAATGAAAAGATCTTTCAAGTGATATATGGTTATGATGTATTTCAATACAAGCCATATGTGTTAACCTTAAAAAATATGGTTTTTTGTTCTTTTCTTATATATTTACATCCCAAAAGATATAACAATGGGTTGTCATTAGAAAGATCTTGAGGAGATGAATCCTGTTCGAATCGGAGTTTTTGATCAAAAGTTATAGTAGAAAAATGACACTGCAAAAGTTAGTTAGAATCGCATTAATTACTGCACGCCACATAATCTTTGGAATAAAATACACCGGAGCTCTTCTCTTATTGGACGGTTTAAAAGCCGATGTGGCTTTTTAAGCATCCCCTTAATGGGACAAAATGAGATCTCAAATTACCTCTAATGCCCACGATCTCGACTTGTGAGTCCGAATATGAGGTATCACCTGGCGGTGTCTGGACAATATGAGCAAAAGCGGGTTGAAGCATAACGGGATCGTGGCACTCGTGGTGAAAAGAGAGGTTGCCGAGTTTCATCCGCCAGAGGTTGCTTCATGGCGGCGTGTACATCGGCGGGGAGCTGCGGGGAGGTTCACATCGAAAAGTGATCAACACGTTGGATTCTATTGCAAGGAGCGGGTAAGGGTCAAGCAAAGCAGCCACAGCCTGGTCCTAATCAAGAGTCATTTCTCCCCAAGGATCAGCATATTCGGGGTAGGATGACGGAGGGCGATTCGCGGTGGAGCCGAACATGATAGATATTGCGGCGCCCTCGAATCGTAATGAGAGAGAGGGTTCAGCATGGTCAACAGAAATGATCTTGCCTGTTTCCAAGTCCATGGTGGCATTGAGGTGACCATCGGTGATGACTAACTGATTCGTGGCCCAGTAATGGATACTCTTAGCCTGGCGGAGAAAAGGTCTGCCGACCAACATTTCATAGTCACCTGGATCTTCTCCAGCCTTCCAAACACCAAATTCCAAGGGGAATCGGAGATCACCAATGTTGATGTGAAGAAGAGGCGTGACGCCTTGAGGCCTTGTGATATGGCCATTAGCCAATTTGATGTCATATGGGGCACGAAAGAGTTGTTTGATGCCCATTTGTTTGCGGAGTTTATCCGTGATTAGATTGACTGCGCTACCCCCGTCAATTTGAACATGATTGACTTGTTGATTGCCCACCGTGGCATGGACCGTGGGTGTAGAGGTAGCAACAGCCCCAACTAAAACAGTCGGGAGTGGTAACTGGTCCTTGAGAGCAGGACAGAATTTCAAAATGGTTGCCAAGCTTAAAGGAATTTTGATCTTGGCTAGCTCCTCTTGGAGTTCAGAGGCACATGAGAAAAAGGATCTTTGGATCCACGGGTAGCCGGAGTGCGTGGTAATGAAGCAGCAACTTCTTTGAGCAGGTCAACCCAAAGCAATATTGGGATATGTCTGAGAGCGTGGAGGTTGAGACGTGGAAGGTGTTTCTTGGCGTTGTTGAGCTCTGGTGGTGGCATGAACATTGGCCAGCGTCGGCGGCCTTCAAAGCTTGCATGAGGTTCAAAATGCTTTGGCGAACTTTAGGCATGACATGCGGCATGAGTTTCTCCAAGTCAGGTGCAAAGTGAACCTTTTTTTCTTCGTCATGAGGAATGGTGTCGACTGCAAAGGCAGGTTGCGTGCCATTAGGGATAATGGTTAAGGGGCGTGACGCCCTGGTCTGGCGTGAAACCAAACCAACCCAATTTGATGGCTGAACTGGAGGATTAAGTGCCTGAAAAATTTCTTTCGCGGCTTGTTGATCCGGTGAGGTTGATTTGCGGTGAGCTGGTTGATAGCGTGATTCTTTGGCTTCGTGGTGGCTTCTTAAGAACTGGTCGCGGGCCTTGTTTGCCATTAGCAATCCAGAGTTGGTAAGCCGTGAGGCGGACCAATGTGGTCTGATTGGTGCCAGGAAGCTGCATCTGAACTTGTGGAAGTTGAGGACACGCTGTGGTGGTATGACCCCATTCCTGACAGTGGTAACACTGAGCTTTAGAAGGATCAAAAGGAGGACGTGTGTTGGGTCCCCGTTGTTGCTCCTGTTGCTGATAGAGTTGATTCGGTTGCGCCTGAAGTGGTGGCTGCTGATAGTGCGATTGTTGCTGAGGTGTTGTTTGCACTTGATAAACTAGTTTGTTGCGGAACGGTGTAGGATGAGTGCGAGTGCACTCTTCCGTGGCATGATTGCACATGTTGCATCTTTTGCAATGAGGCGGGCCATGGGTCGAGTTGCACTCATTCGCCAAGTGGCCTTGGTATTTGCAGATATGGCACCAGATCTGACTGCGCTGTGGATTGGCGTGTTGAGGCTGGACAGCCGTCTGTGGAACCATGACGGGTGGAATGAAAGGGAGCTCTTGAAGAGCCACGCCACGGGAGGAAACATTGACTGAGTGATTGACAAGGTCGATAGCCTGCTCCAAAGTCTTGGGACGCAGGTATTCAGTCATGAGTCGAATCGAATCTGGAGGAAGTCCTTGGAGAAACCAGACCAAAATCTGGCTCTGTGTTGGGTACTCCTTGAGCTTGCTGAGCAGAATGTGAAGACGATCTGCAAAATCCCGGGCGGACTCCGTGGGCTCTTGTTGAAGGTCATTGAGTTGTTTGAGATGAAGTTGATCATCATCCGTGGTCCCATAGTGAGAAAGAAAAGCAGTTATCATTTCTGACCAATCTTGTTTCCAGTGGCTTTTGTTGGACATGAGTCATTGATGAGGAGAGCCACGCAGGGTGGTGGAAAAGATGTGGAATTTCAGTTGAGGTTGCGTATGACCATTTAGGACAGCTAGAGCCTCAAATTCTTCCATGTGGGCCTGAGCACTTTGGTCTAAGGGTTTGCCTTTTGTGTTGCCAAAGGTGGGATAAGTCAGTTTAAGAGTCTGAAAGGTAGATGTGAAAGTGCTTGGCTGGACAGGAATAGTATAGTGAGTATATTGAGGTGGAGTTGGAGGTGGCATGGTGCCTGAAGGACCCTGATGAAGGGGTGACTGCGGTTGAGGGACAGAAGGTGCCTGAGCATTGGTTTTGAGGTCTGTGAGGTTGTAAACAGGAAGAGCGGTGGGAAATGTAGGGAAAGGAAATTCTTGGGTAGGCGCAAAAGAGACATGTGGATATCCCTGCCCACCCGGGGGAGATGATGGTTGTGAAGGAAGAGGCGTATAGCCTGAAGATTGATGGATATAGGCATGTTCAGGCGTATGAAAGTAAGGTTGAGAAGGTTGAGCCTGATAGGGCTCCTGATAGTGATGAGGTGACTGAGGCTGTGAGCAATGTTTGCACGCTTGGGGCGGGGAACTGGGACGAGATAGGACACGAGGGGTGGGTGGCGCCGACTGAGCCCTAGACTGAATGTGGCCTCCCTCAATGTCATAAGCAGATCCATACATGTCGCGAACAGTTTCCCTTCGATGATGGCGCTCCAAGCGAGATGCCGTCTGAGAAAGGAGTTCTTCTAGCGTGAAGTTTCGGACAGACATGGCGACAGAAGAAAGTAGGATCGAATCAGACCCGGCAGCGGCGACAGTGTTTGGGGTCTGGGTTCGGGAACTCCTGGAAGACAGCCCTCTGTGAGGACCTGTGGATCTAACAGGAGAGTCCGGGGGACTATGTCACGCGGGATTTGCAAGAAGAGAACAGGAAAAAGAAAACAGAACAGAGAGAACAATGAGAAGAAAATGATAAGCTTCCTTGATATCAATGATGAACATACATGAGCTCTCGCAATCGAGAGAAAACTGAAAAGAGACAAGACTCCAAACTCATCTAAAAACTCATGTGCTAGCTCTACTCATATATATAGTACAATGGCCTTTGGCCCAATATAGACACTCTGACTGATCTCGGTGCCGACTCCTGGAAGGAGGCCTGATTGGAAGGAATGCTGGCGGTGCCTCTTGAGGTGCCTAGAATCATGCTGACGCTGACGCGGGCGGTGACGGGCCATCACTTGTCTGAGCGGCGCCTCTTGATAGCAGACCCAGGCTTTGACTGCGTGGTCTGCTGCTTGGTCTTCTGCGGGGCCTTTGACTGCTGACCCGTGGTTGACTGTGGATCCTTGTTCTTGACCTGATCCGTCGTATGCATGAATAGTCCTGTACCAGGAGGCACAGGACTAACATCCACCTTATACAATTGTAATTGCAACAAGCATGCGGCTAGAAGAGTTTAAATCAAGGGGTGAAAGCATGCTAGGGTGTACCATCTAAAGTACCTATTTAGGTAGTACAAAACTACCCAGAAAAGTACCCAGCACTGGGTACTGGGAACTTGCAAAAATGCCGCAATAAAAAATAAGTTTGAGAGTTAATTCATTTATTTTAGTCATTAGTAGTATTGTTATCCTCTAGTACTATAGATTGACATGCTATTGACCCTCAATTCAAAAAATTTCGATTGATTTTAATGGAAAGAAAAAACAGAAAGTACCAGTTTTAAAAGTACCCAGTGTAGGTACTTTTGAGGGTTCCAAAAGTGGTACACCGTAGCATGCTTTTACCCCAAGTGGAAGTTTGCTTGTGGATTCTATATTTCTATTGTTGTGGATGTCAACTGGAAAGAGTTATTAAAAAAGAGCACATGTGGAGTTCTTTGATCTGCCAGTTGTAGACATTCTGGAGAAGCTGGATGTAGCAAAGTTGACAGTTCCTCAATAGGTTTCCTTTGATATCTATTACTCTACATTTGTGAAGTGGCTAACCAAACTAGCAGATATCATGTGTATCAACAAGTCTGCTTCGCGACACCTGAACCAATTTGTAAAAAGTTAGCAGTTTAGTTTTGTAAGGCCAACCAATTTTGATGTTCATCTAGACTGGCCAATTTTGTATATTTCTTAATATTATATATATTTTGGAATACTTTGGATATACTTAAAAGCTATCAATGAATATTTTGAATCTTTTTTTTTTTTTCACAATTGTTGTTCCATTTAAACAGGTGATATGGTTTTTATATGTACAGGCAACTTGATTTATATTCCTAAATTGTTAGAACTTGTAGGCAGGCTGCTTATTATTTGTTGGCATATCTCCTCCTCCATACTGTACAAGTTGTCTTTTACTAAAGTCATATGAAATTTGCCAAGCCTAACAAGGTGGCTATATAGTATAGCCAATGGCTTGTCGTGAAGAAGTTGAAAAGTTAATTCTTCTTCCAATTATTTGTAATAGTATCCAGAAAGTATGACCTCACCAATTCCGAAAACATTGCCCCAGCCATCTTCATAATCATCTAGTAATGTGTTCTTTGGCTCAATTTATTTCAGGATATAAAAGTCTACATCATCTTCGTTGCCTTCTTTGGCATTTACTGCAAAATTTATTCCCTACTTCTATAGTAGAACTGATCAGTTCATGGTCACCATCATCTTCACTATCTATCTCTTCATCTTCAGACTTAACCTCATTTTCAAGAATTTCTTGCATGGGGGCTTTTTTTGGAACCAACTCATTTATTTCTCAATCTTCTATACAAGATTTAGTGTTGCAGGAATTCCACATTGCTTGCTAGTGAGACATGCAAAAATATGACAAAAGTTCTATGTGCAACCTTCAAAGGACTTTCTCTATTAGAAGACCCGATGCAATGAATTTTAGTTGTGCCTTCGAGAGTTTGAGCATCATACCTTTCTGATCTATTCAGATTTTGAGGATCGATTTCCCAAGAAAAACCTGCAAGCAGCAAGTGTTGTACGTGTTGTAGGTGCTTAAGTGTTGTAAGTGTTGTTAAGGTAAATATTTCAACAAGAATAAACGAAATAATGTCTAGAATATTACAATTGTACATAAATGGAATTTTATATGTATAAAACTATTTAATTATTACAAACCATCCATAAAATACATGTAATATAACTTCTATAAAATACAGATATAAGTGCTTCAAGTACTTACAAGTACCTATGTATGTCAATATCGGGCTCTTGGTGAAGAGTTCATTTAGAAATCGAACCACATCTGTAGCACACTGGAGTTTTCTCCCATCATACTTGAGTTGTTCCTTTGTGAGAAATCTTTTCACCACTCCCCTTTAACTATCATGCTCACCTTTTCCAAGTGACCTGCCAAAAAAATTTCAAATAATCTCCTTCCCATGATCTCTGTACTACCTACCCAAAAAATAGAATGGTATATAAATACCATTTGCCTCCAATTAAGTGGCACGTTTTAAGAGGCAATGCTGTACAAATTCGGTACTGGTAAGCATAGCAAGTGGGGCAATTCGCCATATGAAAGGAAGAAGAGTGAGTTTTGACATCTCATTGAGCAAGGAAAAGTTGAACATGGGAGCCGAAGTCATGGACATTGGCAAATACGATCTCATCATCAGTATGGAATCCTTAAAGTCGGCTAAAGCAATGATCGATTGTGATAAACATGAGACATCAATCATGATGCCTAATGGTAAACGTTTTTTAGTCAGGTAAGAAAATTGTTTTAATAGTGCAGTGCATGTCAATAAAACAATTGCTAAATGCATCATTGAGGATGATATTGAATATATCCTTAGACTAGAAGCCGTTGACCCATACCAAAAGAATAAAAAGATCAAAGCAATTACCCAAAGCAATTTCCAAATAAATTAAAGAATTTCATGACCTATTTCTGGATGAAAACTGAGAACTGCTGCCCTATAGAGGTGTGGAGTGCAAAACCCCTATAGGATGAGCACCACAGAGCTAGCAGAGCTCAAAAAGCATTTGCAAGGATTATTAGAGTTTGGGTTCATTAGACCAAGCGTAACACCCTTTGGGACACCCTCTTCGTGAAGAAGAAAGAAGAAAGTCTTAGTATGTGCATTGATTATCATCAGCTCAAGAATCAAACGATAAAGAACAAATATGCATTGCCAAGAGCCGACGACTAATGGACTAGCTCCAAGGAGCAAAATTCTTCTCCAAAATTGATCTGAAGTCTGGCTACCATCAAATAAGAATGAATGAGAAGAATATTCGTAGAACCGCCTTTAAAATGCGGTGAGTTCACAGTCATGTCCTTTGGCTTATCGGATGCCCCAACCACATTTATGCGCTTAACGATTATCATCATATTTTTCGAGGACATTCTAATCTATAGCAAATCTATGGAAGAACATGTGGAACATTTAAAGAGGGTTTTATAAGAGCTAAGGCAACATCGTTTATATACTAAGCTCTCAAAGTGTCACTTTGCAATAGATAGAGTGCAATATTTGGGGTATGAGGTCACAATAGAGGGAGTCTCCATTGACCCAGCAAAAATAGAAGCTTTAGGAGACTGGCCAGCACCAAAGAATGTCTCCAAAGTGAGAAGCATTCTTAGCTTAGCAGACTGCTACTGAAAATTTGTAAAGGATTCGCTTGGTGGTCATCCTCTTTATCGGACTTCACTAAGAATAAGAAAGTAAAGGATTGGGTGGCACATTGATGAGAGAACATTCAAGCTTCATTCGGAAAGCTATGACAACAACATCAATGCTCACCCTACCAGATCCAAACAAGAATAAGCTAATAGCAACTGATGCAAGTAAACTAGCAACGGGTGGAATCCTCATGCAAGAAGGAAGAGTAGTAGCCTAAAGACTCTGAATGACACCGAATAATGTTAGCCAACGCATGATCAGGAACTCCTAGCCATTGTAAAAGCTCTTCGAAGCACTATTTGCATAGTAGAAAACTTTAGTTGGATGCTGACCACTAAAGCCTCCATACCGCAACCATTCCTCAATTTGAGACAAAGACACTGGATGAAATTTTGCGAAGAATATGACTTCGAGATAGTTTATAAGCCAGGTAAATTAAATGTGGTTGCGGATGCACTTTTTCGACGATTATTGGAGACTTGAGTGCATTGCAATGCCATCTCCACTTTGCCTAGTGAATTTGGAAAAAAAAATTGAAGAGGTTTTATCCCTCAAGCAAAGAATTCAAGGAAGTATGGGCTTGTCTTCACATGGAAGCAAGGACAGTTAAAGAAAGGGAAGCTTATAAAATATACAAAAAGAAGGAAATCTTTTATATCACAAGGACAAACTTTGCATCCCAGAGGCTTCATGATACTCATAATAGCCCAATAGCCATCCGCGCATGATTCGTAAAAACTTATTTCAAGATAAGAGATAGTTACTTTTGGCCTGGCATGAAGAGGGACATTGCCAATAACATTTGTAGTGTCAATTATATTAGCAAATGAAAGTGGAGCAACTCTGAATTTCGGAAACTTTGGAACCATTGGCAGTGCCAAACGCCAAATGGGAAGTTGCGAGCATGGATTCTATAACCAGGCTTTCAAGAACAGTAAGGGGTCATGATACCTTAATGCGGCCTTGCTTTTCGCAAAGGAACTATTCAGATTGCACGTGATCCCAAGAGAAATCATCTCTGACAGAGACCCCAAATTCATAAGTGCCTTCTGGAAGAACTTCTTCAACACGATCCAGACAAAGTTATCCATGAGTACAACATATCATCCCCAAT
The DNA here is from genome assembly GCA_021234155.1 of Isoetes taiwanensis. Classification (NCBI taxonomy): domain Eukaryota; kingdom Viridiplantae; phylum Streptophyta; class Lycopodiopsida; order Isoetales; family Isoetaceae; genus Isoetes; species Isoetes taiwanensis. The sequence goes on from JAJEKV010000006.1 coordinate 28,330,184, forward strand.
CTGATGGGCATACGAAACGTACATGTTGAGGAACTATGTATGGAATAAGCAGTTACAATGAGGTGACTACATTTACTTGCTAGAGTTTATATATAATAGTACCAAGCAAGAATCCTTGCAAATGTCCTCCTTCATGACAAATAATGGTTATCAATGCTTAACACTAGACACTTGGCATAATCCACTGTCCAAGGTAGAAGTTTCTCAACAAATATTGATGGATATGTGGTAGAAATTTCTCAACAAATATTGATGGATATACACTATTGGTCGAATAAGTTTGAGGCTATCTTTTGGCAGCAAGAAGTCGACAAAAGAGCGTAGCCGATAAGCACAGAACCGAAAGAAAATTCAAAGTAAGGGATAATGTTAGCTTACCCCAAAGTGGATGGGACCATTCAAAATCATTCAAAGGATAGGTAACCAATCCTATAAATTGGATCTTCCTGCACACTTGAAAGTTCATAAAGTCTTTCATGTAACCTGCTAAAAAAGCACATTTCCAATCCAGAGGAGATATTGGAGACATCAACCTTATTAAAAATGACCAACGAACAACTTGAGATTGTTCTGGAAGCTCTTCTTGATAAACCATATAAAAAACAAGAAGATCTCAATTCCTCCAATATTTGATTGTGGACATACTTGCCAGTGGAAGACATGACATGGGTATCTAAATCTAACCTTGAAAAGTAGTACCCACGGTTTATAGAGCAATGCAAAGAACAACTCGCCACCAACATCGTCGACAACGATAAGGCAATGTGAGTGCATGCATTCAACAGTGATTCGACACGGACGAGTCAAAGATGCATGTAGGATACGCATGTGATCATAGGTGATGATGGGATCATCTCTAATGTTCCCTAAGCCATGATGTCATGCCTATAGCTTAAGCAGACATGCATGAGTCCTAAAACAGGGATTATGGATAGCTGCATGAAAGGGAACCACCTGGAATCCATAGCCATTATGGAGGACAAGCCACCTCCTACGCCAAGGGTGACAAAGGGTGTAGGCATTAGATATGTGGGCATGATAGGTATCTTACATGCATGTAGTATAAGATAATATAAATTAAATGAGGAGTGGACCATTAGAACTACAAATTATCAATTAAATTAATATGATGTGCTTTTGCAGGTGATATGCTTTGCCAGTTCATGAAAGGGTATATTTGTTACATAAGATTTAGAAGGTTAAGGGCCAGTATTGTATGATATTAGGTATAGGAAATAGGCAAAATGGAATCTTTAGGGTTCCTGTATTAGCAGAGGTTTCTGGTTGGGGTCGAGAAGGCACAACCATGGTTCGATGCCGGCGGTCGAAATCAGAAGGTAAGCCTTTCTGTTTTTGTGTAAGCTCATCTGTGTACATGGCAAAGCCGACATTCTTGGACTGTATAAAGCTGGAGTTTGGAGGCGTCTGCACATCAAAGTTGAGCTTGTGTTTTTGTGTCTGCATTATTCTTCCTTGTTAGCAAAGCATAGCAGTATGTATGAGGAGGGACGCGAGGAGGGCTGGCCGCCATGGTATAAATGTCCAAGCCGACTCTGGTTCAGGGAATCCAATGTGGAGACAGGCAGGCATGCTCTTGAGGAAGAGCATGCAGGCCTGTTAGATGTTAGTGTGACTTTGAGCATAGCTGGAATGGATGCACCAGCTGAGTTCTATGAGATGCTTGTTGAGTTCTGTGAAAAGGACTGCAATGCAGGTGCTGTTTATAAGCTAGGTAAATTAAATGTGGTTGCTGATGCACTTTTTCGACGATTATTGGAGACTTGAGTGCATTGCAATGCCATCTCCACTTTGCCCAGTGAATTTGGAAAAAAGATTGAAGAGGTTTTACCCCTCAAGCAAAGAATTCAAGGAAGTATGGGTTTGTCTTCACATGGAAGCAAGGACAGTTAAAGAAAGGAAAGCTTATAAAATATACAAAAAGGAAGGCAATCTTTTATATCACAAGGACAAACTTTGCATCCCAGAGGCTTCATGATACTCATAATAGCCCAATTGCCGTCCGCACATGATTCGTAAAAACTTATTACAAGATAAGAGATAGTTACTTTTGGCCTGGCATGAAGAGGGACATTGCCAATAACATTTGTAGTGTCAATTATATTAGCAAATGAAAGTGCGAAAACTCCGAATTCTGGGAACTTTAAACCATTGGTAGTGCCAAACGCCAAATGGGAAGTTGCGAGCATGGATTCTATAACCGGACTTTCAAGAACAGTAAGGGGTCATGACACCTTAATGCGGCCTTGCTTTTTGCAAAGGAAATATTCAGATTGCACGTGATGCCAAGGGAAATCATCTTTGACAGAGACCCTAAATTCATAAGTGCCTTCTGAAAGAACTTTTTCAACACGATCCAGACAAAGTTATCCATGAGTACAACATATCATCCCCAATCTGATGGGCAGACGAAATTACAAATCGGATATTAAAAGACATGTTGAGGAACTATGTATGGAATAAGCAGTTATAATGGGGTGACTACATTTACTTGTAGAGTTTATATATAATAGTACCAAGCAAGAATTCTTGCAAATGTCCTCCTTCATGACAAATAATGGTTATCAATGCGTAACACTAGACACTTGGCATAATCCACTGTCCAGGTAGAAGTTTCTCAACAAATATTGATGGATATGCAACTATTGGTCGAAGAAGTTTGAGGCTATCTCTTGGCAGCAAGAAGTCGACGAAAGAGCGTAGCCGATAAGCACAGAACCGAAAGAAAATTCAAAGTAAGGGATAATGTTAGCTTACCCCAAAGTGGATGGGACCATTCAAAATCATTCAAAGGATAGGTAACCAATCCTATAAATTGGAATTTCTTGCACACTTGAAAGTTCATAAAGTCTTCCATCTAACCTGCTAAAAAAGCACACTTCCGATCCAGAGGAGATATTGGAGACACCACCAACGAACAACTTGAGATTGTTCTGGAAGCTCTTCTTGATAAACCATATAAAAAACAAGAAGATCTCAATTCCTCCAATATTTGGTTGTGGACATACTTGCCAGTGGAAGACATGACATGGGTATCTAAATCTGACCTTGAAAAGTAGTACCCACGGTTTATGGAGCAATGCAAAGAACAACTCGCCATCAACATCGTCGACAACGATAAGGCAATGTGAGTGCATGGATTCAACAATGATTCGACACGGACGAGTCAAAGATGCATGTAGGATACACATGTGATCATAGGCGATGATGGGATCATCTTTAATGTTCCCTAAGCCATGATGGCATGCCTATAGCTTAAGCAGACGTGCATGAGTCCTAAAACAGGGATTATGGATAGCTGCATGAAAGGGAACCACCTGGAATCCATAGCCATTATGGAGGACAAGCCACCTCCTACGCCAAGGGCGACAAAGGGTGTAGGCATTAGACATGTGGGCATGATAGATATCTTACATGCATGTAGTATAAGATAATATAAATTAAATAAGGAGTGGACCATTAGAACCACAGATTATAAATTAAATTAATATGATGTGCTTTTGCAGGTCATATGCTTTGCCAGTTCATGAAAGGGTATATTTGTTACATAGGATTTAGAAGGTTAAAGGCCAGTATTGTATGATATTAGGTATAGGAAATAGGCAAAATGGAATCTTTAGGGTTCCTATTTTAGCGGAGGTTTGTGGTTGGGGTCGAGAAGGCACAGCCATGGTTCGATGCCGGGGTCGAAATCAGAAAGTAAGGCTTTCTATTTTTGTGTAAGCCCATCTGTTTACATGGCAAAGCCGACATTCTTGGACTGTATAAAGCTGGAGTTTGGAGGTGTCTGCACATCAAAGTTGAGCTTGTGTTTTTGTGTATGCATTATTCTTCCTTGTTAGCAAAGCATAGCAGTGTGTATGAGGAGGGACGCGAGGAGGGCTGGCCGCCATGGTATAAATACCCAAGCTGACTCTGGTTCAGGGAAATCTAATGTGGAGACAGGCAGGCATGCTCTTGAGGCAGAGCATGCAACCCTGTTAGATATTAGTGTAACTTTGAGCATAGCTGGAATGGATGCACCAGCTGAGAGATGCTTGTTGAGTTCTGTGAGAAGGACTGCAATGCAGGTGCTGTTGTAGCAGAGAAGGGTAGTGATCTAGATCACTTACATTTTCAATGCGTCTTCAGGCTTTGCTTGAACCCTCCCAGACTTGTAAATTTGGCCATAAAGAGGAGATTTGGCTGGGGGTTTAAGAAGCCAGTTGATGTTATTCTTGTGTTTAAGGCGTTGAAGGACACTAGGTTGCATTTTTTTGAGGATCTAATTGCCTATTGCATGAAGACATTGGTAAGCCACACTTCAGACTGCATACTAAGAATGTTTCAGAGCGACAACTGGACATGGGCAAGGATTTGTACTTGTTGTATGGTGCTGGTGATGTTAAACATGTGGTTGTCTTGGATAACAAGAACAGTTTGAAGAGCACTTCACTTCGTGAACTACCATGGAGGAAGGCCGCTTAGTGCAAGCCTTGTCTATACAATAGCCCGTATGCCTATACCTGGCAAGTTCAGCTTGTCAACCAGCTAGATACTCCCTGCAAACATTGCCTTCATTTCTGAGCATCGAGTTAAGGCTGCTTATCTGACCTTAAATCCCAAAGTGGCCATGCCTAGTACATCAGGTGTGTTCTGTATGGCATCTCAGCTGAGATGGAGCCCATCCAATGGATTGGGAAAGGGCGCAAATGCTATTGGGATGAGGCTAGCACACCTGAAGATATGGACGAGAATTTTGTTGAGGGTCATGATGAGTACATGCCTAAAGTTCTGCCTGACATGCCTAGGACTTCCTACATTTCTTTGGATACCACTGACTATACAATGGCTATTGGCTAAGTGTTGGATTGGTAGGGCTATTTGTAAATAAGTTTTATTGCTTTTACATCTTCTTTATTTGTTTGCAGTTGTTTCATAATGCTCGACTTAGAGATGGACGTGGATCATGGGACCAGTAGGGCTGCTGTTGGCAGGCAGCCCATGGCTGATCATAGCAGCAGCCCTGTGGTTGATGTGGGGGGCAGGCCAGCACCTCCTACTGAGGTGATTGACCTCACTAGTGATGACAAGAACTTAGCTTCTCCTCCTCAGAGGTCTCCTACACCTGGGCCGACCATCCATGATGTGATACACAATACAATGTCGTCCCCTATTGTCTTCTCTCCAATTGGGGAGCGAGTACACGTAGCCTTGGAGGTCGTGTCTTCCATTGTGAACATAAACACCCTTGCCGAGTCAGTGGCGGCTTCTGTTCAACTGTTTAGGATGCAATTGGGGCACACTTTTTGCAGCCTTGGAGGATGTCGTGTCATATATGGAATGGGAAGAGGTTCAGGTGAGCCAATCGGAGGGGCAGCATATGCGGGCACATATAAGCCTGGCAAGGGCCCTTCTCTTTTAGGGAGTTAGGGAGGATTTACACCATGGAGGCACAACGATGTCATGAACAATAATTAGGTGATCATTTGCTTTCCTGTTTTCTTGTGCTGTTTTTTTTTTTATTGCAGGTGTTTGGCATTATGGAAACTGATAAAACCATAAAAAAATTCCTCATTTTTGCTTGGAAACAGTGTGCATACGTGTTTTGGAGAAAAGAAGTTTGTGGTTGTCTGTGTAAAACCAAGGTTCTTTGTGTCTTGTTACTCATTGTGTGCATGATACAAAAAAAAAAAACTAGTCAAAAGCACGTTTGATTACTTTTTATAGAAATTACATGTTTTGATGATGTTCTTTTGCTTTTGTAATTTGTAATAAAGTTCCTTATATCAATGTCATTAAAAGCAGCGTTAATTTCCAGTTATAAAATAAAAAAATGTAGTTTCCATCTTCCAAATGCTTGGCAAAGACATTAGAATCTCATGAAACATGGACTCTCTAGTATAATGCAACAACACCGTAGTAATATATTATCTGTTCCAATATTATATGATGACTAGAAAAATTGCCCAGCACTCTGGGCTTTTCATCAAGCATACATGGCTAAAAAAACTTGTGCCCTTGATGTGAGATGTATCGATGATCATCCCACCATAATATATAGCTTAACAAAAAACAAACATAGACCAATTTTTCACACCCCAAAGCTACTACAAAGCCACATTCCTCAAAGCTGCTACAAGGCCACATTTCTCAAAGCTAATAAAGGTTTCATTATTAGGTCCATCCCCAATGCTAATGCTACTACAAGGCCACATTCATTTAGTAAGCTAATAAAGGTTACAAATTAGGATGCACAAATGCTTGCTACATTCTAGCAAACATGACCAGAGCTTCCTTGCCATCTGCAATCTGTACGTATCCCCCTATTATAGTGTTTTCATGCAATATGTACATATCCCCCTATCATAGTGCTTGCATGCATACACATATCGGCAAACACATTTTCCACAACGATATCGTTATAGTTAGAAAAATTGATGCGTAATAATTTCCCCAATCTGATCGATTATGCCCCTGTTGTTTGGCATCTCCAAAGGTTGAAAGTGAGTCTCATGCATTTCTAGAATGTCCATCTTATGATCACATTAGGCAGAATTTTGGTATCTCGTGCAATAACTTGCAAGAACTACTATGCATTGATCCACGAGTACTTAGTGCATATGTAAAACATGTATACAAGGAAAGAACGGAGGTGATCAAGCTTTACGAACACATGGAAAATCTGCAAAAACAGGGTGTTTTTAATTTTGATTTTGATTCTTAAAACTGTAGATATGGAATGAGTAGCATCTATGCTAAACCATTGTATCTGTTTTGCCATATAGGCCTTGTTGGGTCTCAAATGGCATGATTAATAAAGTAAAGTAAAGTAAAGTTAGATATGTTGATGTGACGTATTTGCTCCAAATTAACAAATGGTTGCTTTGCTTTATCTTGCCTTGGATATGTATCTCCAACGCACTGTGTGGAAAGGATTGTAGTGATCATTAGTTGTCAAAAGAGTAGCAAAAACAAACCAAAAATGTGATCATTTATTGTGGTATATTATTTCTTGAAGTACAAGATAGGGCTGAAGGAATGTACATACCAAACAAAGCAATAAAGGGCTATGTTACATTGCTACTCTAGGAACCAGTGCCATTTTTCCTGTTACCCTTCTTTCCCTATTAAAATATTGTACAAAAGTTGCCAAGAATGAACTATTTATAGCCTTCTTTCCCTATTAAAATATTGTACAAAAGTTGCCAAGAATGAACTATTTATAGACGATGACGACGAACGGAATTTTAAAGCTTATAGGAATAATGGGATGGGATTCGACAAACCCAAAGATAAATCATAAATGCCTCAAAATCAATCACCCCCTTTGTTATTTCATACTTAGCCAGTTCTATGACATGATAACATGTTGAATTACCCTTCTACTTGTGTTTAGCCATGTTGAATTACCCTTCTACTCATGTTTAGTAGCCAATTCTATTCCAATTATTCTTGCCCAGATACGTCCAAATTATTAATGCCCTATTACACGCCGTTGTGTTTTGTCCCATCCCATACCAAGGACCATTACATCTTTCTTTTGCTGCCCAGCTAAAATGCAGAAAATTGGGCTGTTGATTTGTTTCATTGTAAAAGAAAATTATAGAGCTTTAAAAGACGAAACAATCATTTACTAGAAACGTAGAACCCACAACAAAATCCTTAGAAAATACACAGCCAGGTTAGATACCAGTAAATAACTTCACTCTATAAAGCTAGGTGCTGTCAATTAATGAATAATTTATAATAGTTCCACTTCTATGTTGGCACAACACAATTCCCCGCAAATTCCATTGATGGTATGCTGAAACTCCTTCATACAAAATAGAATCTGCCACCATGGTCAGATCCAAGTAAGCTGTTCCAAGAGAAACTTGGCGACCTGTTTTAGATGTACAAGTAGTTTTTAGGTGATCCTGCAATGTCTCGGTCAAATAAAACAATCCATGATCAACAATACTTTCTGCAGACTCAGTGCCTATATAGATTTAGACACTTTCCTTTGAGCAAAAGATACTTTGCAACGGTGGAGCATTTTTATCGATGCTCTTTTCAAGTTGATAGACTTGCAAATGATAGAAAAGGATAGCAAACAACAGTTTCCAAAGTGGAATTAAAGAAAGATGCTACAACAACCTTGGAATTGCATTTGTTGAAAGAGTTGCTCAGCTTCCCTGGCATAACCATTCTCAAGGTATGTTACAAGTAACAGGGTCCAGGAAATTGAACTTTTCTTGGGCATCCTAATAAATATGCCATGTGCAGGTGCCAGGCTTCTGCACTTGTTATACATAGTTATAAGAGCATTTTGAACGATCATATCCGAATTTAGGTTCCTGATTATGGAATGAGCATGAACAAGCTTACCTTCTCCCAAAATATAAGGGTCTGAATATGCAGCAAGTATGGTGGAGAATGTAATTTCATTTGCCTCCTGTTTTTGGATCATTTGCCAAAAGAGCTGCCTGGCGTTCCAGTCATATTCATGCTGAATATATGCTGAAATCATGGAATTCCATGTGACCAGATCCACCTTATCCATTTTGTTGAATGTTGCCTGAGCACCTTCCAAGCTCCCACACCTGCCATACATACAAACTAGGGCACTGCCTAGAACGATGTCTAGGTCATAACCACATTCTACTACGAAAGCATGTACCAGTTTTCCTTCTGCTAGAGCGGCCGGACTGGAGCATGTAATAAGAACAGCCAACAGAGTAAAATTATTTGGTTTTTTACCTTCCAACTGCATTCGCCTAAAGAGTTGCCATGCCTCTTTTTGAGAACCATGCTGGGCATATGCAAGTAATCATTGCAGTCCAAATGAATACATCATGCAGGACCATATGTTCAGACAAACTTCTGGCATCTTTTAGACTTGCACATTTGCCATACATCCTGATAAAGGCAGTAGCTAAAATGAAAATCAATTCCAGCCCACTAGAGTTAAAGCAAGCAAGAAGCATCTTACCTTGTGCTAGAGCTGATGGAAGAGAGCATGAATTGGCAATGGTCATGAATGTGATGGCATCAGGCTTTATACCCTCCATTTGCATTTGCCGAAACAGGTGTAGAGCTTCCTTCTGATGCCCCTGCTTAATATATATTGCGATCGTAGCAGTCCAAGTAGCTACGCCTGGACTTGGCATAATGCCAAACAACTGCTTTGCTTCGAGAAAGAAACCTTTCTTACATAACGCAACCACATCTGCTTCCGACCTTTCTATGGGTTTTCTGCAGAAAAAAGCAACAGGCTGCTCGATCGCACCGCTTACCTTTCGACTGTTTCATCTTTCTTTCTTTTCATCCATTAGCTAATAACAGACATTTTTGAATCCGGGACACAGTGGGAGGGATATCTACATGCTCCGGAATCCCACAGTAAACTGTTATTGCGCTAGAGACCACTAAAACTTCGTCGGACAACGCCAGTTCTCCTGGACTTACGGAGAAAAAGTTTTATGCTGAACAAAAACGCGGTCGATCCTCATGCGCTCCTAACTACCCTAAAGATGTGGAATTTCCATGAATTTCTATAGCCGTAGATGAAATCCAACGGTTGTAGGTGTATCCACGTTGGCAGCAACGTGGACACTCTAAAATTGCTTCAAAGTGTCAACTTGTGTTTGTGCAAACTTGCGGGAAAAAAAAAATGGATGGGAAAATGCATTGGTGTTTGTGTGCTTGAGCATGTGCATGGGATTAGCCCCTGTCCTTTAAGGGTGGGCAGGCCGCTGGGGGTTCGAATCCCCCAGTCTATTTCCTCATTGTGTTTGCAGGCGCTGAAGTTGGGGCAGATTGGTGTATGAAGGCATGAGGCCGCTGCTCCTAGCCGAGTTTGTTGTGGGCTTGCTTGCTTTTTGTACCAGAGAAGTTTGTGGCATACACCTCTCTATTCTAATTTGACTGTTTTAGTGCCTGTAATAGGGTATGGCATGCTTTAGAATATGGCCTTGCTATTTTAAAGTCAAACCCATTTGAATCCTTTCCAATGTTGTCAAATGCCCTTAAGAATAGGGCCACATCAGCATTTGACCCCATTTTTTGCTGAGATGTAGGCATGGAATCGCATTAGAGGGAATATCCCTTAGAATATTCCTGCATCTGATGGCTGGGAATTCACTAGAACGCCATCAGGCCAAGAATAGGATTTTATAACATTTTGTCTTCGTTATAAAACTCCTAAAGGATGTTATACATTATCAAAATGTAAAAATTGTTGAAACTATATAAAATGTATAAGAATGTGAATATAGCTTCATATTCATATATTGATATAATTAATATCGGAAGTATCATTGTGATAAAATTCAAAGTGTTATTCTGAATAATCTTCTTTTATATTATGTAGGTTCGTTTCACCTTATATAATTCTCCGAGGACAGCATTACCTTGGGGGACTTTTGGGGATGCGACTTTCTTTTAGAATATATGGTATAAATACATATATCGCATAGCCACATCATCATACAACTCTACATAAGTAGACTTGTATACGCCTAATGTGGGGGAGATGACTAAGTTATCTACATAACTTAGCCTAGGTACGAAGTTATTTTCATATGGTCTCACCTTATGGGCAAACCGCCACATAGACATACCTATGGGAGCCAAATGGCATTCATGTGAACCCTAACATATAAAAGGCTGAATGCTAAACCCTAGCCACTTTTGGCTCCATCAACATTCGATCCATCAGTTCGCGATCATTGTTCCGATTCGAAGATCATCTTCGATGGCCTGAGATGCAATAACCGAGGAGGGTAATCTTTTCAAAACACCTGCTAGAGATGGAGAACCAGGGAGCTAGTGGCACCAGGTGCAGGTATTTCGAATAGATTCCAGTTAGTAGAGCCATTCTAGAACCTATTGTTCTGAACATGAACCCTAATCAACGAACCCTAGCTATACCCTAGATGTATGTGATTAGGATTAGTTGTTATTCTTATTCATTCTCAAGATTATGTTGATATAATGATGGTTGATCATATTGCACCTCTTGTGTATTGGGGAGGGGGGGATAGAGACTTGGTAGTCTTTATTTAGATGATGCTCCTATTTTAGACCCTTTAGTTCCTATTATTATTGCAGCCTGTGCATAAGAGCCCACCTAGCTACGGTGGCTATGGAGTATTGAGCACCACATAATGGGGCCAGTGGCAAGTGAAGAGAGGTCCTTGCTGAGCGCAGCTACTATGGACCCATATCGAGCTAGACTTATAGTCGGTCACTTCTTGAGGCTCGGGTATGAGTCTAACACTTCTTGGGTCAATGGTGTCGCTCTGACTCTCAAGAGCTGCAGGTTGTCGGCCTGGCTCTTGTTTTGGGGAGTTCAGTCGGGTATGGGCGTGTGTGGCCACGATCCTCTAATTGCTCATGGAGCCACTGCACTTCGCGAGGGGGACACGCAACCCCTTCTACCTCATCGGATGGGGGATTTGCAAGCTGGAGTAGTCTCGTTGGGTGATACCATGGGATTATGTCCCCAACAGGTTACAGTCATGACAAAGCCTAATTTAGCCCTATCTGCAAAGTATGCAGAGGAGGGGCGGATGGAGTGGTCCACCCTAGACATTGTCTATTGCCAGCCCAAGCCATTGCCATAATTCGGTCTAATCTATCGGGAGACCCTAGCCGTCAGTCAACTCTGCCTTAAGTCTGAGCCCTCGTAGAAGTTCGATTTGATGAATTTGATGTATCTGACGTATTTGAGGTATTGCGATGGATGGATGATCACTACCCCTCGAGGAAGTTATATTGTTCTATTGCTGCTAGTGCTATGTTCTATATTTTGCTTTTGCTAATATAGGGATCCTTAGAGGACGGGATGAGATGACACCTCCGTGTTCTCTGTTCGTCTGTCTGGCCACTACAGACACGAGTTAGACGGAGGGCCCATACGACGTGGAGCCGTGGATGGGGAAGGTCCTTTAATCTTCAATGTGTACGACAGGCCGTTGTATATAGCGCAAAGAGCATCACAGAATTTGTGCACTATCAATGGCTTTGTCCAGTTGAGCAGCTCTGCTTGCACTCCATCCAAGTCTGTCGCCTTGCCATTAGGAGACTTTGCAAGCCCTAAGAGATATCTGCTTCTGTGATTTCCAATGTTGGGCCCCTCTGTGGAGTATAGGTATTGTACCCATTGGTCAGAACCAATATTTCGTGTAAGCTACAGAAATACTTTTCTCCAGAATGTCTTGGGATGCCAATCCAAGATATAAAACATTTTCTTCTGATGCTCTGCAATATATCTAGCTTTCTTTCCTGTTATAAATACAAGGAGGTGCAAAGTGGGTTCAGTGACCTGTCGAAGCCAGCTCTTGACTCTCTACATTCAACATCAAACTACAAGTTACGGGAAAAGATTGTAGTCCTCGAGGTCCTCTGTGGATGGCTTCTGCAAAAGCATCTCTCATCAGCAGTCATAAGCACTTTAGCCAACTAGTCAGTCTGTTGTTGTAGAGCTGCAGAATCACCTTTAGATTGGCTATATATCAGAGAATTAATGCAGTTGGATTCCTGAAGAGTTGCAAAATGCAGTATAGAAATGTACAAAACATGCATAGTTCGAATGCCACCCTCAAGATACCTTATCAACAATAGTGTTAGAGTTTTTCAAGGGTGTTCACTCTCTCCTACACTATTTGGACTCACATTGATCAGCTTGAGGACTGTTTGACTCATTATGGAGGTGGGGAGGGGTCCAGCTTGATCACCATTTCATGTGAATTTTCAAGCACACACTCTCAAAAGTAAACTTGGCCAAGACTATGGTACTCCAGACATCATTTTCAATAGAATATAGACAATCTTGCTTCACTTATCAAGGTCAACATATGGAAGTCATGGAGTTCATTACTACCATGTAGGATACTTGTATCTAAAAATTAAAAAGTTTGAATCAATTGTTGAACCATGATGTAATATTCAAGTAGTAGTTCAGTGCATACATGGAAAATTCAAATGGAAAAAATTTGTTAATCTTATTACAATTGAAGGTATCTTGTAAATAGATATGTGATCTAGAGCAAAATTTAAAAGGAGGAAATAACATTGGGATGGCGTAGACCATTGAAAAGGCTTAACCAATATTTCCTAGGTCGGTGGCATATCCGATCGAATAGAATAGTGGTAATACAAATCCCACTTATCTATTGTTTAAATTTGGTTTTTCAGGCAAGTGGAAAACTTTTTAGAATTTTTTTTTAGGAAGGAAGGAAGAAATTTTTAACGTCCGCGGAACCCAATCGGGTTATAATTTAATTTAATTTAATTTATATCTATTGCTCTCTTGGGCCTCGAGAGACCATGGGGCACATGAAACAATATTTTTACAGCTTTTGTAACAAGGAACGGTGTGCATCCACCGCCTTTATATATGGTCCTAATGTCAGTGGTGGAAGAGAAAATAATGAGTAAAGATCGACCACTTGAATACCGAAAACATGTCGGATATGTACATACTCTGGACAATGTAGGAAAACATGTTGTTCATCTTCAATGTCTCCTGTTTTGCATGATTGACAAACCCGGCCTTCTATTGGGGTTTTTGACCATCTGCCTGTTTCTACTGCCAGTTTATGGGAACCTATTCTGTATCTAGATAGCAACCTGCTTTGGAACCTTGGTAGGCATGCCTTCAAGTATTTCTGGCATTCATAAGTTTCCATGTGGTTTATGTTATTTTACGATCTTTGTATCATCCTCTTCCCGGATCTTCCCATAAACGGTCTACGGCAAGCTTATCTAACAGAGTTCTCGCTTCCTGTTTATCATGTGGCCAATTCGATTCATCTATACCCCATCGATTTGCCCATGCCATCAAGTCCTTCATCCATCCTGTGTCAGAATTTGTCATGGCCCGACGAGATAACTTTGTCCGATTTACGTATCTTGATACGTTAAAGAAATTAATCGTGCGGAATAGACCCTCCATTTCAAGAGGAAACATGCCTACCCGGCTAACACGATGGCATAGGGAATTTGGGATCTAATTCCTAGTTCCTCCTTTAGGAACATCTTCGAACTCCTTCAATCTGCTTCCACATGCGGGGGAGATCCTGGCCCCAAATGGGGACACCATACAATGCCCTTTGTTTGTACCAATGTTTTAAAATGAATTTTCTTCAATCCCCATTACGTAAGAGATGCTCGATTACATTTGGCCGGCATGCTATACAAGGTTTGCCTTCCCTCCTGCAGATTCTCTCCTGTTCACACGAGATTTTCCAACTATAATTGGAAGCAATGTCTAGCCCAAGATATTTATAGTGCTCAAGCTGTTTCCACAATTTGCCCTTTGTATGTAAAATCCGGTCTTTCCACGGTGCCAATGACCATAATTTTGGATTTAGCCAAGTTTACACTCATCTGTTTTTTGTTTCACGAAACTCTCCAAGCTAAATAGATGGTCCTGTAGTATTTGTGGTTTGCTTGCTAGTAACACCACATCATCGCATAGAGAAGAAGATTTGGATAATGTATGTGCCCAACCACGGTGCTGCTAGGGATCTAGCTTTCAGCCAATCATCTAACTCATCTATGAAGATTCGAACAAAGTCGGAGATAGGGGTGCCAAGGCGTACCCGATGGTGCTCGAATCTGTGTAATGCGATGAGATTTGGATCAAAACTTCAGCATACAATTGTGAAACAGCTCCTCTAATTTCGGCGGGACCCTAAGCGCACCATTCTATATCGAGTTTCTTGCGTGGGACTGTATCAAAAGCTTTAAGTAAAATCTATGAATGCGGGTATAATCTTTTGCATTGGGTTTTCGCATCTTCAATTAAGCGTTTCGGGGTGAGCACATGATCCGGTGTATTGTGATCTTTCCGAAACCGGCTTGACCTGGCGTACTTTTGCACTGCTTTCGCCCAAGAGCTCGGTTTGCTTTCAAAAGGCTGCCAAGGAGTTTGGCAAACACTGCGCCAATTAATATGGTTTACGTAGTTGCCGGCTACCTTTTGTCCCCACACTTATGAATTGGATGAACACGGTTAATTCTCCAATTTGCTGGCATCCCCTGCATAAGACTTCTGTTCAGTACATCTGTGAGAATGGATATGGTTTTTTCTCCACCCCATTTGAATAGCTCTATACAAAACCCATCTGCATCATGTGCCTTCCCATTTCTTTGCTTTGGACAAACAATTTTGGACCTCGGATTACGTAAATATCTTTTTCGTAGGAGCTATAATTGGCATGCATTAGCCTCCTTTTCATAGATGCTTTTGACTAATTTAGCCAAGTCCTCCACGTCCAAAATATCATGCTCGGGCGCATCTTTTAGCGTGTCCCAAAAGCTCTTTGGTTTTTTCTTGAACTGTTCTGATAATTGCATTTGTCTTTTTGCATAAAACGCTCGCTTTTTATTCCTGATCAATTGCTTGTACCATTTTGGTTTTCTGGATGCAATTCGTGGCGGTTGGTTTCTTGCCTCTTGGCACTCTGCATCCCACCATGAATTGCATGGCACGGGCTTTGTCACATGCTTTTTAGAGAGCCGAATACTTCTCTTCTTTGCAAGCAAATACTATGTTTTGGGGCGGCTTGCGTCTTCCTCAAGGTGTCCTGACCACACTGCGCTTGTCAGAAGGTCCTCTACATGTTGCTCATATTCCTCGTGAAGCTCATAGTTCACCTTGAGCTTAGGGCAGAATTTCTTTGTGGCTTTCCCTGATTTTGTAGGAATCTTAAGCACCAAATGCAATGGTGCATGATCTGATTCTGGTCGTTTTGTGCCTACATCAAAATATGCTATCAAGTGTTTATCTCGTGCAATGAGATAATCTATTGTGCTAGCACCTGCGTGATTCTGATAGGTAAACTTCCCAGATAAAGGAAAAACTTTGATTCCATTTAGTATCTTCAATTGGCATGCTGTGCACACTTCAAGCAGCTTTTCACCCATTTCGTTTGAAATGTTATCCTCTGAAGTTCTAACATATATTGGGTCTTCTACTTCATCCTGATAGATGTTTGTAAGGTCATCAAACATCCGAGCTTGTTGGCAACCAGTGCGCCCGTTGAAGTCACCTGTTATGATTATCTCTCCTTGAGAGGAGTATTCCAATATATCCGAACAAAAATTCCCAAATGGGTTCCCTTTATCCATTCCTGGTTTATTGTATATACTAGAGTTTTCTGGAGCAAAGTAACAAACAGCAAAAAATATCTGTTGCAGATTACCTTTCATGTGCAGCCATATATACTGGTTGTTTGCATCCTTTTTAAAAATTTGAACTTCATGTTGGGAGACCTGCTCTTTTATATATTGCAATCCCTCCAAAGCCTCGTCCTGCCCCTGTGATTTTCTCATTCCAAACATGTCCAAGTAATACAAAGCCAGGTATTGTAGGGGGAAGACGAAATTGATGCATCCATGTTTCTGTGAAGCATAACAAATTCTGAGTTTCCCATGTCTCCGTAGTAGCATTTATCTTAGCTTTGAGTAAGTCCATGTATGCGTTCCATATCTTTGACTCTCAAAGCCCCTATTTCCTATTTGTTTTGTTTGTGACAATGGCCTTGCCTCCACGATCTAAGTATGCTACCAACCACGATTCTCGGCTTCTTTCACCTTCGCCCATTCCTTCTTCCTTAGTTCCAATTGACCTGGTGTTAGATCAATATCTAACCAGATCTTTTCTCCTTTGAGTGTACCCCTGTTATGAAGTACACGATCCCTAGCTTCCTTAGTCTGGAATTTCACTAAGATTGGGCGGATATGTTGGCCTAATTTTCCCAATCTTCTGCAAGATACATGTAATGGATCATGTAGATGCATAATATTTGAGAAAAAATGTCTTACTGTATCTGTTACATCTTCTCCTTCTATTTCATGCAAGCCGGATATTTTCAAATTCTTTGTTCTGACGTCCTGATCCCTTTGTTCAGATGAAATTTCAGCATGATGCAATTTCATTTGTTCTTTGGTAGTGTTTGCTACCAGAGATGCCAAATTGTTTTCCAACGACTCAATCTGAGCTTTGAAATCAGTGGACGGTGTTGGAGCCTGCTGTGTTTTCAGACTAGTATTCTGGGCTATCAATTCTTCTATGGATGCACGCATGCCTTCCATTTCTGATTTGAGACCCAAGTACAAAACAGGACCGAAGTCCCTAACCAGAACATGGACCGAAGCCCTTACAAACAAAATAAAGTATAATCACCATGGCCCAGATTAAAAACCACATGGGAAAAAAACTGTTGCCAGGAGGAAACAAGGAGAATGTTTCCTGATATACCAAAAATGGGGAAAGACTTATTGGTAATGTTTTGATATGGATAAAGAAGGCATGGATTCGACAATGCATGAGACGCGTGTAGAATCTTCTAACTATCTCTATTTCCAGTTGCATTTTATGATTGTAGCATGCCAAACCCTAGCTGTGATTTCTCATAACTTGAGCATCTCATTTCGGAGCAGAGACATTGTACAGGCATGTTCTATCTTCTGAAGCTTCCTATATGATGCTTATTTCTTTAACAATCATTATGCTATCAATTGAGATCATGAATATTAGTGTCTCAAGAGAATGTAATTGAGATTTTGCAAAAAAAACTTCTGTATTTCGGCCTTTATTTGCTTCATCTACTTTGGGCGTTGCAACTAATGATTCTGTTGTTTAAAGTGGGGTTTTTGAGAATTCGTGTTTTCTAAATCATGATATGTTGTGATAGAATACATCTCTATATTGGAAAACACTGACATGGTAATCTGTATATGTGTTTATAAGAGATGTTTTCTCTGAGATATTTGAGTTGAATTTGTAGTTAACATGCACAGCAGATCTCTGAGCGCATCCCCCAGGTTGTAATATCATCCTCTGGTGCTGTTGGATGGGCAAGCTTAGCTAGCAGATTTAGAGAGATATTACACGCAAGTGTTACAAAGCCTGCAGAAAGAAATCACTGAGGCAAACGAGCAGAAAGCACTGCTGTTGCATCTGGAGAGGAGTTTAACTGGAGGTTACTTATTAAGTCGGGTGGGATGCCATCTTCACATTCTGCAGTAAGCAACAGCCTAAACATGATAAATTAGAAAGAACTTCAGTAATGAAGTTTTGCACTTTTTATAGGTTGTGACAGCAGCTGCAACCGCCATTGGGCTGGACAGGTAACTTCATAAGTCTGAATGTCTATATTCTTTTGCCAAGTATAGCAGCATGAAATAATTCTATCTGGTGAAAATGCAGGGGTCTTTTAGATTCTCTATTCGGATTGTCTGTGGTGATAGCATCTATTGTCATCTATGATGCTCAGGTATGCCTCTGGGTTCTCTGATGTTCAACTGATATGTATCTGAGGGTTAATGATTTTGATGCAGGGGGTAAGGAGATCTGTAGGGAAGCAATCACAAAATTGGGCATAACTTTATTGCTCATTTCCAACCTTGGCAACAACGGGGTTTTCACAGTAGACTGCACCCCTTTTGCGATTTCTTTATTTGCCATTTTTTGCCTGATTGTTTCTTCTTTGTTCATACATGATTGCTTAGGCTTGCTAATCTCTACCTGCAGAGGTCTCATGTCCTTCATTTTCCAAGAGTAGGGAGTAACACAGTTTTGTCTAAGGATTGGGATTGATGCTTCTTATTTTGCCATCTCAAATCCATTTAATATGCAGCTATTTGGTTTGACACACTCGACCCAGATACTAAAAGAGCATTGCAGTTTACTAAAGTAGAGTGGCATATTCTTGAATACAGTCCACCCCACCGTGAAGATCTCTTGCATATGCAAAAGTTTTCTTGAACATATATGATCTAATAAAGTGTAAACAGCAAGAGCTTTGGATGCCAGTGCTCATGCTGAGACTATGTTTGCAGCAGGTTTGAGAATTATCTATACCATTTATTCGATTAATTTGTCTCTTGAACATTATGATTTTGGTTATTGTTTTAATCAGTGGATCTTTTTTGTTTTCTAGACATGTTTGTAGAAAGCAAATCCATGCTATAGATTGGTAGAACTGACTGCCATGCCTGCGGGGCTATGATAAGATTTCTGGATTTCTATACTAGGACTTGCTATTTCTTTTTACAAGGGATGCTCTTTGCAATGTCTACATATTGAATGACACTGGATAAAGGAATCTAATACTTCTTATGGATCTTTTGCCCTGCAGAGGTTTCTTATGTTCCAATTGCATTGCATGTTCTGCAAAAATAGAAGCAATGTTTCTGCGTAATGGTTGAATTTTTCTTGCACCACTAATTTGCGAACCCATGAGCAATTTGGAGCTGGAGCTTCCATCTTGCCATCTTTGTAAGTGTATGCATCTATTCGTTTCAATTTTCTACATTTGAACATGTCTTATGTCTGTGCTATTGAAATTTTCGTGTGTTGTTGCAAAGTTGGCATGTCAAATACCACCTTTTTAAATTTTGTCTATTGCCAACTAATCCATCTTTATATAGGTACCAATCACTCGAGCGAGACTTCTCAAGACTGTTGCAGAAAGGTTCATCCGCATGGAGTCCACCTAGAGGATGTAAGTTACTGTTTGGTACATGATTAAAGATCCTATTTACCCTACTATGACCCAAATAGATCAAACAGAAACTTTGGTCATGCTAGATGAATTGTAATAAGGAGTCTATGGATGAATAATTAAATTAGAAAAAGCAAGTTACTAAAATGCATAGAAAGGAACAGACATTTGTGGATGAAGTTTGAGGGTTGCATAATTTTCAATGGTAGTGTGGTGTGCATGCATCCATGCATGATGCACCTTGCATCCCACATTGTTTAGGACTGCTGGCATACTCTTTCTTAAATCCTGGAGGTGAGGCAACGCATAAAATCTTCAGCTTTATGATGCTTTTTGTCTAGAAAGTATTAGAATGGTATGGCATATTTGAGATCCAAATTTACTTATTTGTTTTTCATGAAGCTTGCACAAACATCAAACAAGAATTTCATTGGTATGTACTTCTGTAAGGAGCATCTAGGAAGTTCAATCGAACTTACCACGTCTGCTTATGTATTTCATTTCATCCTTAGTTTCTCCAGTTTGAAATGGAGCATAATTTAATGGACCTTTTCTTCAGCTGTGATTGACCGGTATGTGACTTAAGAAAGATTTGCAATATAAGAATGCTACTTTGCTACAGTGATGTATCCAGATATTCAGCGCTGGAATTATTTATATCTTATTTGTTGGGTACTTGGGTACATATTCTGAGCATTGGTATGTTCTTTTCCCAGAATGTTGACTAGAAGCTATAATATTTGCACGCACCATTTCTTCTGTTTTCCTTTTTTTATTTTATTATTAACGATGCAACAGTGGTACAACTCCTTTGATTCACTGCAAGCAATGGCGTGTACATGCAAGTTTTGTAGAGGAGGAACACAGAACATAGAAGTAGACAAGGATCGTGGTATTTTTCTAATGCATGCCTCGATAACATGTACTAGAGGTTCCTTTTCAACTAATTTCATAATTGCTGACAGAACTTTATAAGGAATGGCCTGCTTCTGTGATGAAGTCGCATCCGTAATATCCTAACAACCTACTAACAACATGGCAAAGTAAGACATTACCATGGTTATGCTACTTTTTATTTTCTTCCTTGCTTTCATTATATATGTCTGAGGTCACAAAGTCACATCAAGAAGCCACATCTGTTGGTATCTCACTCACTATTCGAATCACTCTGCTGCTTCATCTGTTCAAAAATATAAGATACCATTTTGGGACCAAAGGAAGTTTATACAACAAAGGTTGCATTTGCTTTAAGAAGCTGTTAGGCGTGATGCACACACAATGCAGGTCAGATCATCTCCAGTTGTGTATCTGAGCCTTATCGCATCCTAACCATATGCTTTGCAGATCCAAGTGCTTCT
This sequence comes from Isoetes taiwanensis, assembly GCA_021234155.1. Lineage (NCBI taxonomy): Eukaryota > Viridiplantae > Streptophyta > Lycopodiopsida > Isoetales > Isoetaceae > Isoetes > Isoetes taiwanensis. Next base: position 28,351,041 of record JAJEKV010000006.1, read on the forward strand.
CAGTACTGTACACCTGGAGGGGAAACAAAAGCCGTATTCAACATATGAAAACGACCCAGAAAATTAATGTCTTCATTCAAAGAATGGAGACTGTAGATTGGACCCTATTTCTTCTGCAAAGAATTTCCAGCATCTTCTGTATAGTCAGTTACTTATTTGGGACGGCATCTACAGCTTCAATATGGGCCAGGCTACTTAATAGCCACGTTTTCCTTATAGAAATGCGAGCACCAATTGCCAAGTTTGCAGACACTATCAACTAGGTATACGCTGGATGTAGGCAATTAGTACATGGGTTTAATATTTCTTTGCAACTTTGATCTTATTCAACTCCTCATTCATGGAAAGACTAGCTTTAAGAGATGCTTTCGATTTCTAAATGGCACCATATAATAATAACCGTTAAGAATTTAGGCCGTCAAATCTGAATGTTCTAACTATGCACCTATGTCCTTGCGCAACCAACCACAACAAGAAATGATGTTACCTTTGGTGTAACATATAGTTAGTAATTTTTTTGCCCTTAGGTTTTATGCGTAGTAGGGTAACATGGGAATAGAACATTAATTTTGTCATTGCATCATGGATGCTTTTTTTTCCTTAACCATGCAACAACAATCAATGTTGTAGATTTCTTTTCATAAATATTACACTCAAAGTGACCATTATTTGTTTGAACCTCAGGAAACCACCACTGATGGTTGTGGTAGCCAAATTGTTTAACTTAAACTCAAATAGACAACTTCTTTATTATGGGACTCACACTTTTTAAAGCTACGGGCCCATGAGAATAAATGATATTCCTTTTTATTTATACCTTAATCCCCAAAAGCTTATAGATACTTCTCAATTCACATTGGAGGCAAGGGGATACAAGTACTCTAATCTTTGTCTAGGCAACATATCAACAAAACACTCAACATTGCAACCAGGGGATACAAGTACTTTAATCTTTGTATGGGCACCATATCAAATTTAAAAGCATGAACGTTTCATATGTTCCCATTGGTAGACAATACTAGCCACTAATAACATGTGCATACATGTACATAACAATGAGGATCGCAATTGCATGAACCTGAATTCTATGGTTCTTTTTTTGTATCACTGCAATTTTGTTTGTTCCAATTGTAACCACATGTTCCCGTCGCATCAAATGCATTGAACAAAAAGAATACATTGCTTGCCAGTTTCCATGTCCATGTGTGGCACATACGAATAGGATGCATTTATAGAATTCAAAAAACTAACATATTGTATATTGCTTGACGTAATGATAAAACTTGGACTATAGATAAGATAAGATAAGATAAATTTTTACGTCCACGGGAACCCAACGGGTTATGGGACGGCACATGCAAGGGCAACAACCCATCTAAAACCTGGGGACTAGGCCCCATCACCAAACATAATAACCAAATATTAAAAGGCTACCAAGAATAAGATAAGATAATGCTAATGCTAGTAGTAAATTTATGCTTCTAAAATTATCTAGACATAACCAGTCCAAGGATTGGATTGCAAATGTTGTGTCACAAATATTAGTATAGGTTCATTGATATCATCATCATTAGGTTGAAAAAAGCAGGTATATATTTGAACAAAACAAACCACTATAGGAACTATGAACAAGAAGATCAAATTGATATGTAACTTATGTAACACAATAAATCTTCGAGCTTCTTCAAATCTTCTGCAACTTATTTTGCCTTGGCTTCCTCTTGAATATAACAAAGTATTGTGCATATATATACAATTTCATATATATCTACTTAAAAACGTACTTATGCCCGGCAACGCCGGGCACCCGTTACTAGTAGAAACTAGAGAGGTTTTTGCCGAGCCGATTGGGGCTCGATCCTTCAAGGGATCAGGCCGAAAATCAAATAATAATTAGCAGGAGTATAGAAAATTAGATTCTCAGTGGAAAATCTTCTACAGTTTTCTGAATCATTCAATATGATAGCTTGAATCTGGATTGTAGGTCGCTTATTTCCATTGCTACTCTGATTTTTGTCAAGAGAGTATTTTTTGTGTAATACTACGATTGAGCATGTAAGCTAATATTGCAATAAGTAAATTTGAATGTTTCTCATTAGATTGTATCTTAACTTGGTCTAGATACATTGGATTGTAATTTTCTTTTCTATTGTGCTTAACAAAATCTATAAAATGGGCAACAACAGGTCGAAGGCAATGTAGAGGGCGGATTTGGGGTCTCAAAATGGCCTCGAAAGAAAAATTCCATGTCATATTTTCTCTTGCTTATTTATTGTACTTTCCTTCTCTTTAATCGCAACAAATACTCAAAAAGTAACTTCATCAATTAGTTTTTGGGCCACAACTTTTGATTCATAGCTTCAAATCGCAAGATTTTTGTTTCATTCGATGTGGAATCAAAAGATCTATCCAACAGTATGTGGGTTGAATATATTTTAATCTAATTTAGATGACCAAAAGTAAAAAAAACGAGAAAAAACCTGGTTTTTTTGCATTTTTTTAGTCTTTCCTTTTATCAAAAGCATATCAAGACTATATTCATTGGAAAGATCTCGCAATGGGCTATCCAACGCAATAAACGGCGTGCCAATTTGGACATCACAATCACAAGTTATAGCAAAAAAACGATGCATTTGAGTTAAAAAGTGCAATTATTACAGTACTATTTATTGCAAAAGTGCCACATAATACTGTTTTTCATTTTGAATTCCTCTCTTTCATTGGCTTGAAGGTACTATGACGTGGATATTAGAAATTAAAGTTAAGGGCCATTTTGAGACCCCAAATCCGCCCTAATGCTACAAAGCAGAGCTTTATGACTGGCTCCATCAATTACACTTGTTCAGAGTTTTAGTAGAGCCAGTTCTTCTATTACTTGGGAGGACTTAGAACGGGTCGATACGACCTTTTGAACTCGAGCACTTGGAGTTGAGTCCACGATCATGTATCAAATTCTTCCACACGAGACAAAATTCTTGCCTCTCCAGTGTACTGCCCTAGAACATCACATAGTATATTGTCAAAAGGTGGTAAACATGGAAGACACTCGCTTTCCAACCCTCGCCTATACAATGGCCATGAGTTCATGACGATTTAATGCCTATTGAAAGGAGAAGTGAGCCAGTTTGTTCTCTAGATGGGATGTGCAAGGAAAGGGGTGCATACAGGTGTAGAATAATGGGAATCACAATCGCCTCAAGCAGTACTTAGACACGTGCTTCCTTAGTAAGTTGTGGTCAATGGTTTAGAGTTGGTAAAAGCATCAAATTCTAAATGCCAGATCAATCCCACGCTTTCCAGGGCTCCACAATAGTATCTATTATCACATTTGCCCATGAAGAAACGTATGATAATTGTGTTCGTTCGAACTAGGGCACATCACTTCAGAATTGAAATTGGTAGATCTGGGCCCGAGAAGAGCGAGAAAACAGGATATGCCAAAACTGCCAAATGAAGTAATTGAAGATGAGTGTCATACCCATTAGAATTGCCCAGCCTTTGCAACCACCCAAATATGATATACCCGGTTGGTTACACTTAACCAACAGCTACAACGATATTGCATACACCTTCAATATGCACTAGCTCGTATATCCAGAAGGTGCTAGACATGTGAGTCAATTGTGGCCCTCACTACATTAACATGTACAGCTGTACAGCTTATCAACGTGTTTATAACTGCTAGGGTTTTTTCCCTCAAAAGTCTTTTTTCTTGGGAGGGGGAGGGGAGAGTGGTTAATCCTAGACAATTAATAGACCTGTTGTGTTACTTCTCGTTTGGGTCACATAGGCCTCTTGGAAGATGATAAAATTCAATTCAATTTAATTTAACACAACTCTTTTCTTTTTCCATCTACTAAATATATATTATCTAGAAAGTACCTTTTCAAAATTGCATTTTAGAGTATCCAAAAGTTGTTGTATACTGAAACTGAGTGCCTTATTTCAAACTTTACTATTGTTGTTTTTTCATTTGTTGTACTTTCCTTCTTTGAGAAGTATAGCCCTCGCCTGATGCCGTTGTTGGCCTTGGCCACGCGGTGTTGAAAGGTGTGTGTTGTACTCTTATTGAAGGTTACGAGAATGTTTTACTAATTCATACCCTAGTTCCTGATGGTGTTGTGGATGAAAGTCCGACACCAATATAGGGATTGGCGTATGTTTTAGTAAGTATTCGATTGGTCTCGTCTTGCGGCAGAATTTTGATCGGTCATATCTCTCGCATCCGGTGTCAGATTTTCATGTGCTTGGGCTTGTTGGAAAGTTGGTTCAGAGAGCTTTCCAACGGTGTATGATACCTGCATGCTTGTCTTTGTTTCAGTGCTCAAATCTGCACTTTTCCGGTATGTGTGCTAGGGTTTTTGGGGCAGGTACACACCCGGATATCCGAGTCGTCGCCCAAGTCACACCCAAGTCATGGCCACGAGACAGGTCCGTGTGTGGACCCACACTTGGTTGGTGAGCTACCTCAGACCACACCAACCCATCACGGGAAGGCCCAAACACACCAACCACCCGGTTGACCCCACGCCTTGGCAGAGCCCTGCGGGAAGACCATGAAGGCGAGGCCACCAAGGAAGAGGCCTCGAGGCGGGGAGGAGAGGCGTCTTCCATGAAGAAGGGAGGGCCGAGCCAAGGCTTGATCGACCCGGACAGACGGGCCACCGACCGAGGCAATCCGCCACCCCTAACCTTGGAGCCTTTATCAGGAAGGGTTGAGGCCAGGTGCATGTTTTGCGGAGGCCTCGAAGCAGGTGGAGAACATAACATCTCGGCGGATGTTGCGCAGCGGTGGTGTTAAAAAGCGCCGAATCCGCTGAATGGAGGATCGCGCATTTACGGCGCGGTGGAGATGATAGCATCCACTTGCTACAATTTGACAGACAAAGAATACCGCCGGGAGCTTGAAGATATGAGGGGGCGGTAGACACCGTGTTGGCGGCTATGGAAGCCGGGAGGCAGACGGGGCGAACCGGTAGAGCAGAGACACTGTAACCCCGTCCGGATCCGTGCCGAGGGTTGAGGAGGCTAAGGCCATGGCACGAGGGAGCACAGGCCGCCCTCCTATCACGAGGCTTGGGAGGCCGCATCGTGAGACAAGGATTCCAGTGCTTTGGAAGCTAGCCGCATTTAACCGATCTTGGAGTAAGGATTTAGCACGAGATCGGGAGCTACAGGAGCTCATGTGCCCAACGGATGTGTGGTGAGTTGGTATAGGCCTAGTAATGCCAAAAATAAGTGTTCATTTGGTCATGGGTTCAAACCTTGCCAATGTCACTTATATTTGGAAGTTGGTTACTAGGGTCCCCGACGTGGTAGAACTTAAAAGCCTATACATGTCCTCCACTTTGGCTGCTCGTTGGCAGTGGGACAAAAACTAGCTAGTTTGTAAAAAGACTAGTCTAGACTAGTAAAAGTTGGTTTATATGTGGCTGGTTTACTGGTTACTGTAAAAAGCCCTCTGGTCCTAGGATGCCCAAAAGCGTCATGCGTGGCGGTGCACTAGGCCGGGTGGCGTTGGGTTCAACGATGCCCCTAGAGTTGCCCCTAGGATCGAAAATTCCTCAAGGTAGGATTGTATCCCGCCTACAAAGTGTGCATGTATGGCCAAAGTTTTGCCCAACGGATGTGTGGTGAGTTGGTATAGGCCTAGTAATGCCAAAAATAAGTGTTCATTTGGTCATGGGTTCAAACCTTGCCAATGTCACTTATATTTGGAAGTTGGTTACTAGGGGTATACGATGATGATCCCGGACGTGGTAGAACTTAAAAGCCTATATTTGGCTGCTCGTTGGCAGTGGGACAAAAACTAGCTAGTTTGTAAAAAGACTAGTCTAGACCAGTAAAAGTTGGTTTCTGATTCTTGTGGCTGGTTTTTGGATTCTTGTAAAAAGCCCTCTGTAAAAAGCCCTCTGGTCCTAGGATGCCCAAAAAGTCATACGTCGCAGGCGGCACTAGGCTGGTGATGTTGGGTTCAACGATGCCCCTAGAGTTGCCCCTAGGATCCGAAAACTTCCTCAAGGTAGGATTGTATCCTGCCTACAAAGTGTGCATGTATACGTGTGGTGAGTTGGTATAGGCCTAGTAATGCCAAAAATAAGTGTTCATTTGGTCATGGGTTCAAACCTTGTCAATGTCACTTATATTTGGAAGTTGGTTACTAGGGGTATACGATGATGATCCCCGACGTGGTAGAACTTAAAAACCTATACATGTCCTCCACTTTGGCTGCTCGTTGGCAGTGGGACAAAAACTAGCTAGTTTGTAAAAACACTAGTCTAGACCAGTAAAAGTTGGTTTACAGATTACTGTGGCTGGTTTACTGGTTACTGTAAAAAGCCCTCTGGTCCTAGGATGCCCAAAAAGTCATACATGGCAGGCGGCACTAGGCTGGTGACGTTGGGTTCAACGATGCCCCCAGAGTTGCCCCTAGGATCCGAAAACTTCCTCAAGGTAGGATTGTATCCTGCCTATAATGTGTGCATGTATGGCTATGGCCAAAGTTTTGCCCAACGGATGTGTGGTGAGTTGGTATAGGCCTAATAATGCCAAAAATAAGTGTTCATTTGGTCATGGGTTCAAACCTTGCCAATGTCACTTATATTTGGAAGTTGGTTATTAGGGGTATACGATGATGATCCCCGACGTGGTAGAACTCAAAAGCCTATACATGTCCTCCACTTTGGCTGCTCGTTGGCAGTGGGACAAAAACTAGCTAGTTTGTAAAAAGACTAGTCTAGACCAGTAAAAGTTGGTTTACTAGCTAGTTTGTAAAAAGACTAGTCTAGACCAGTAAAAGTTGGTTTACAGATTACTGTGGCTGGTTTCTTTGGTTCTTGTAAAAAGCCCTCTGGTCCTAGGATGCCCAAAAAGTCATGCGTGGCAAAGGCACTAACGGTGGCGTTGGGTTCAACGATGCCCCTAGAGTTGCCCCTAGGATCGAGACAAGAATCGATAAACCCGCCCGCGATATCTGTAAACCAACTTTACCGGTCTAGACTAGTCTTTTTACAAGCTAGTTTTTTGTCCCATCGCCAATCCAGCAGCCAAAGTGGAGGACATGTATAGGCTTTTAAGTTCTACCACGTCGGGGATCATCATCGTATACCCCTAGTAACCAACTTCCAAATATAAGTGACATTGACAAGGTTTGAACCCATGACCAAATGAACACTTATTTTTGGCATTACTAGGCCTATACCAACTCATCACACATCCGGCAAAAACTTTGGCCATACATGCACACTTTGTAGGCGTGATACAATCCCACCTTGAGGGAAGTTTTCGGATCCTAGGGGCAACTCTAGGGGCATCGTTGAACCCAACGTCACCAGCCTAGTGCCGCCTGCCACGTATGACTTTTTGGGCATCCTAGGACCAGAGGGCTTTAGATAGTAACCAGTAAACCCACCAGTAATCTGTAAACCAACTTTTACTGGTCTAGACTAGTCTTTTTGCAAACTAGCTAGTTTTTGTCCCACTGCCAACGAGCAGCCAAAGTGGAGGATATGTATAGGCTTTTAAGTTCTACCACGTCGGGGATCATCATCGTATACCCCTAGTAACCAACTTCCAAATATAAGTGACATTGGCAAGGTTTGAACCCATGACCAAATGAACACTTATTTTTGGCATTACTAGGCCTATACCAACTCACCACACATCCGTTGGGCAAAACTTTGGCCATACATGCACACTTTGTAGGCAGGATACAATCCCACCTTGAGGAAGTTTTCGGATCCTAGGGGGCAACTCTAGGGGCATCGCTGAACCCAACGTCACCAAGCCTAGTGTCACCGCCACATATGGACCGAGGGCTTTAGACAAGAACTTGAAAAAGCCAGCCACAAGAATGTGAAACCAACTTTTAATGTTCTAGACTAGTCTTTTTCCAAACTAGCTGTTTTTTGTCCCATCGCCAAAATGCTCCAAAGTGGAGGACATGTATAGGCTTTTAAGTTCTACCACGCCTGGGATCATCATCAGATACCTTTAGTAATTAACTTCCAAATATAAGTGACATTGGCAAGGTTTGAACCCATGACCAAATGAACACTTATTTTTGGCATTACTAGACCTATACCAACTCACCACACATCAAGAGACCCGAAGGCGTGAGCTGGCCAAAGTCAGGGACTGCCGCAGACATGGAGGGCAAAGGGCTGGTGGGGGGAAGGATGCGGAATTCAGGCGACCAAACGGGGGATGCGGGCACTGCCCCTCGAGTCCCCTTTGAGGGGGCCCCCTGCACAGGGCATCCACATCTTCCGGCCCCCTTGGGACCACCACTACCACCGGACTAAGTGGCGATGCATGCCACTAAATAGGGATGCCTCAGCGTGGTATCCACCGGAATTGCCGTGGCTTTCCATGGCAGAAGGGGGACAGTCTCAATTCCGTCGCCATGGACATGGACCTTATCTTCCTCATGGAAACATGGGAACATGCTGGTCACAGGCTACCTGATTTGCCAGGATACCAGCGCTACCCGTCTTCAATGAGTGCACAGGAAGTGTCGCCTTGGCCCAATCGGTCTCCCCGGCAAAGCGCATGTGCACAACAGATACTGTGGGTACGAAAGTAGCGCTGATGGCGCCCTCTCTTTGTGGCGCTTGCTACTTCCCACATGTCGAGAGCAACTTTTACCACACGCACTTGGATGTGGACCGGTGGGGAGCCCTATGTCGATCTATATGATGACATCTGGCCAGTCTGAACAATTGGGCAAGGTCATGTTGCTTGGAGATTTCAATGCGCCGCACGGCAAGAGGCAGGATCCCAAAATTCGCACCTCTAGGCGAGGATGTGTTGCAAATGGATTGCAGATGGTTTGGCCAAGGGCCGTCGAGGGGGCGACCAGTGACGCGGCCGGCGGCCATTTCGTTGTCGGGCAAGTATCTTTGACCTGGTCATTTGCAATGGGGTGGCACATGGTCGCCCTCCGGCCGCTTCACTTGTACGGGAGAACCAGGGGGGCACCGGTGTGGTGGATTACGTGCTAGCGGGCGAGCAATGCCTACACTTGATCACTCGCCGGTGTCGGGGCGGTGGTAGGGGCGAGGAAGTAGACTCCGACCATCGGCCTGTTCTTGCAGATAGATTGGCAGGCCAACCGAGCACCCATTGCCCCAACACCCCATGTACCACCTGCGGTTTAAGGCCGGACTATGATCATGCGGCGGTCTATGCGAGGATGCTTGAGCATAAGCCGCCGGGAGTCTTGCAACTCCCCACACTTCAACGTGACGCCCGGTGAACCCAGCTCCTTCGAGGGTAGGGGCAGATGTTTTGGGAGGCCGCTCTCGACGATCCACGGGGCTGCAACCACCTTCCCCGCAATCACCGGGTTCGATGGCTAATGCCGGGGAGCTGAAACGATGGCTCCGCCAAGTGCTGGACCCCACCATTCGCCGCCGGGCCGCCCGTCAATACCGGCTCCTTCCTCAAGACCAAGAAAGCCGGTACCTTGAACACCAGCAAAACGATGTTTGGTCTTCTGGACCGCCACCCTAGGGCCTTACGGAGAAAGGTCTTGAGTAAGCACCGCACAGCCCACCGTGAAATATTACCCAAACAATGGGTGAGATACTTGCGAGAGTTGTATGACCCAATGGGAAGCCGGGCACCGATACCTCTGCCAGACAAACCTAGCGGTCATTACCGAAGGGAATGTCATAATGGGCCTGCAACGCCGCGCTAACGGGAAGGCGGCAGATTTGGATGGTATGCGCGCGAGCTTCTCAAGTGGGCGGGCCCCCAATGGTGCCGGTTCTCCAAAGACTCTTCAACAGGGGCATTGCAAGAAGGCTTCCCGACCTTTGGACTACGGTAGAGTTGTGCCCATATACAAAGCGGGGACCCCCATAGCCAAGCCAACTTATCGTACCATTATGGTCGATTCTGTCTTTTGCCAAGTTGCTTTGCCGGGATTCTTACTGGCGATTGACACTTTGGGCGAGGAGGATGGAGAAGTCGCGGGCTCTCACAGGGATGAGCTTCGCCCCGACATTTCTACTATTGACCATATCTTCACTCTGCCGAACACTCATAGAGGATAGTAGGAATCGGCCTTGAGAATCATGCAGCGTTGCTTTGTGGATTTCGCGAAAGGCTTTTGACACGGTGCACCGGGATAAGTTGTGGGACGGATTGAGACAGCTAGGGACCCCGTCGACTTGCGAGAATGCTATATACCTGGAACTATACGAGGCTTGCTCGATTCGTCTCAATAACACCGCCGGGGAGCAGTTGTTAGTAGCATTGGGGTGCGCGGTGGCTGCCCTCTATCCCCCCGACGGCGCTCTTAAAACGTACATTGACCAGCTAGAAGAATGGCTAGGTGAGCACGAGGCGGGGGCAGATTGATGCACCACATAATCCGGCAACTCATATATGCCGATGATATTGACTCGCTCGCGATATATCCCAGAGGACATGCAACCCCATGCAACGCCACTGGATGCTTTGGACACTTTCGCCAATTCCGACATGAGAGTTAACTTGGCCAAGACAAAGGGTGCTGCTGGTCCCATCATCCCCGGCACCCACGCCTTCCCTCATTCACTTACCAGGGGCAGGTAGTGGAGGTGGCTCATCTTATAAGTATTTGGGCATTGAGTTTTCTACTACCACCTTTGGGATGCATCCATCGAGTTTCGGTCACCGCAGTGGAAAGCCCTATATGCAATGCAAAACAACAATCACAAAGGCAGTATGCATGGGGTCACCGGGCACACTTGTTGAGTGGCTTTGGTTGAACCGGTCCTCCCTCTATGGGGGCGAAGTGTGGGGGCGGTGATATCCCTCACCACTTGGAGCGATCTAGAGCAGGTCTGAGAAGGCCTTCTTGGCCGGGCTAATTGGGAGTGAAATCCACGGTCCCATATCAGATCTTGCTCGGGGAGAGGCTTCCCTTCCATTACGAGAGGGCTGCTACCGAACGTCACATTATTTACTTCAAGAAGGTGGTGGCTATGGATGAAGCCCGGCTGCCCAACCTTGCTTTGGCGTGGCGATGGGCGCTTGGCGACTCAAAGCTCTTTGGAAAGACAAGCAAGCCCGGTGGTTCTCGCTATGGAATGTGCGGGCACACAGATGTGGACCCAGCATGCACCGAAGGAACGCATGCTGCCCTGAAGCGGTACTTGGATGCTTGCTTCATGGCCAAGCTTTGGGATCTGAGGCCCTGTCACATGTCAAGGTGGCAAATTATCGACAGCCGAGGTTAATCCCATGCTCACGAGGGGCCCACACCACTACTGCGCACCCATCTACCCATGAAAAAGCCGGGGGTGATTGCTTCCATTCCCACAGGCACACCACCTCCGCATTGAGGCGAGGGAGATGGATTGGGGGCAGCGTGAGGGCGAGTGAGTCGGTGCTATCAGCGGGGGGCACCATTGAGGATGAAAGTCATGCCCTCCGGAGGCTGTCCGGCGTCTGAGCATATCCAGGACTCGATGCGCTCGGTTAGTTGTGCCCCATCGGGCCTTGCATGAGCTCTTGAGCCACGACCTCTGTAGGCTTGTTGGGATCATTACCTCGGGAGGTAATGGATGCAGCGGACTCGATTATGCCCTGTCGTCGGGCATTAACCTGTTGTACTTGTGATTATGTATATAAGCATGCGGTATGTCAAAGCATCCTTATTGCTACTAAGGTTTTCCCCGAAAACCCTTCGGGCGGGGTTTTTTAATGGTAGTAATCGCTGCTTGCTCTCTCTTTGTACTTGGGTCCCATAGGCCAGTTGGTCTCCGTGGACGATAAAACTCATATTCTATTCTATTCTATTCTAAAAGTTCTTTCCTTTCTAGGACGAGCGGATTTTGGTTTCTAATGGCTATTGAATTCGTAATTCACACCAGGCCCTGATTACTGTCATTTTAGCCTAAAATTATGGCAAGCAATTCTTCCACCGCTTCCATTCTTTCCTCCGCTTATGTTTCTTTTCTTTCCTTCCGCAGGTCGGGCTGTGGATCAATGCTTGCTGCCAAATCTCTTGCGCAGATTCAAGCAGTAACAGAGATCCAAGCACTGCTCCGGCCAAATATCATGTGCAGATTCAAGCAGTAGCAGATATCCAAGCACAACTGCAATCAGAGAAGGAGATGTCCACCCTATTTTCTGAGAATGCCCTCTGATAAGAAAGGTGACAGATTTATGCAAGCTATGGCGGATTTTGACTCTGGCTATAGCGGACTTTGCCGAATTTAGCCTCCTCAAATTTTTCGGCTCCTTAGCTTCTTACTGAAGCAAGTTGCCTTCAAGATGTTATCTTTTAGCAGCACCAGCGAGAATATTGGAGCTGAAATCTCTGCGCTGGAATCTCGGATCCAGCAACTGCAGTTACTGTTTTTGCATGTTTTCAATTAACTAGATGCTTTACCGTTGATTATATCAAGAATCTAGCATTAACTAGTTTGGTTATATAAACAAGAGATCTCGAGGACACAATCACCATCTTGTGTACTCCCGTGATCAGAGTATTTCCTTTTCTTTCCTGTCTTCCCTGCAGACTATCAGTCTTGCATGTTGTATCTCTGTTCTTTCTAATATATCAGTCTTTCCTATCCATTCCTGAGCACATAAAATCGTCACAGGTTATGGGCCAACACATAGCTTAAAAACGTATAAGCCGTCACTGTTTTTTTCCTTTTTTTTTACATACCTCTTTTCTCTCATGGATACTGTCGGCATCAATTCCGTCACTGCCTTTCATAGCATTCCAAGATTCAATGGAAAGAATTTCCAGATGTGGAAATGGAAGATGCGCATGTTGTTGGAGGATCATGGCTTATGGGAAGTCGTGGATTCTCAACCTTCTAGCAATGCAGAGAGCAGCACTTCTGAAGGGCTAATTGTTGACCTTTTCTTTGATGTTGAAAAGGATCGAAAGGCCAAGCTGTGGATCTGCCAGGGGCTAGAAGATAATCCTGCAAGATTGGTAAAAGGGGCCAATACAAGCAGAGAAATCATGCGCCTACTGGATCATCACTATGCATCTAGGAATGCATCCCAACAAGTTCTTTTATGAAACCAGCTCTATAATCTCAAACTGAGTGAGGATGGAGATGTTACTGAGCATATTTGCAAGATTAAAGAGTTGGTAGGTGATCTCAGTGCAACTGGAGCAGATATTTCTGAAGATGAAAAGGTTTGCCTATTATTGAATAGCCTGCCTAACACCTTTGATGGTTTAATTGTCAATTTGCAAGGAAGAATTGAGGATTACACCTTTGAGGCAGCACTTGATCGAATCCAACAGGAGGCACTGCGGCAACAGCAAAAAGGGCAAGCCCCAAAGGTTGATTCTCTTATGATCTCAGAAGTATCCAAATAATTGGAGGCTGCCATGATTGCAGAGATCCCAAAAAATTCTAAGTCAGGAGGCCTCATCCAGATCGAAGCACAATAAAATGTTTTCGATGTGACAAACTTGGACACTAAGCCAAGGAATGTCCTGCGCCTGCACCTACCTGCTCAAAGGCCAATTCTGCTGAAGAACATGGTAATGTGGTTGAGGATCACAATTGTTTGGTTGATGATGACCCTGCTACTGGTGACATTTCTGACGACCCTCTAGATGAATCCATTGAATATTTGTTTGCTGCTGATGAATCAAATCCAGAAATGTATCCCACTTGGTTTCTAGATTCAGGGGCCACGAGTCATATGACACCAGATCGTTCTAGTTTCATCACTTACAATCCTCTCAAAACTGCTCGTGTCGTCAAGATGGGAGACCACTCCCAACAATTTGGAGTTGCCACAGGAATTGCCATCATTACTTTTCCTTTTAAGGTAAAGAAGTATATCAGAGATGTTTTACATGTTCCAGGCTTGAAGAAGAGTCTTTTATCTGTCAGCAAACTCACTGATGCTGGATTATCTGTTAACTTCAATGCTTGCTTTGTCAAGAACTCTCATAACCATCTTCTATTCTTTGGCCACCGCCTTGGTAACCTGTACCAAATAAGTCCCCCTTCCATCTCTGAATCTGCACATCTTGCGATCAGTCCACCTGTTGCTACTTCCCTATGGCATTATCGATTGGGTCATGTAGGATCCAACCGTTTTCAACAGCTAATCAAACAAGGCCATTTGAATCAGGCCTCCAAAGACTCATCACCTTGCACTGTTTGCCTGATCAACAAAAATCCACACATGCCCTTCCCACACTCCTCGAGTCAAGCCACTCAACGTCTCCAACTGGTGCATAGCGACTTGTGTGGACCAATTCGACCTCCAACAGCAAATGGGTGCCAATTGTGAGTATTTGAGAACTACAACAATCAATCTCAAATTCAAAGCCCTTTTCTAGAATAAATTCCAAATAAAGAAGAGCTTATGAATTTCAAAACTTATAGTGAACCTTTCAACTTCAATGGTTCAATATAATTGTCAATGGTATACTATATGAAATACATGCTGCTCCTTCGACCAAATAAAGAATGGGTTTCCCCCTACACGTTCGATCTGCTTCCGGTCTCACTTTGCATCTGATCTTCTTGTCAATTTAAAGAAGTCACATTCGGTGTTCGGTTAGCAGTCACATTCGGTGTTCGGTGCCGGATCGGTCGGTCCCGTTTCCTTCAGAAAACACCAGTATTTATCCCACATTCATGGGTTCAAATTTTGGCTCTTTCGAACCTTTGGAATAAGCCAAGTTAAATAAAATAAACTTAGCAAAATATCATACCTTAGGCCAAGACTTAATGCTTGAATAACTCTTCAACTGTAGACCTATTTGATTCTGTGATCTTCTTCTAGTCTTCTTTGAAGAACCCTCTAGACATATATGATAACTTATGTCAATTCCTAACATTCCTCTTTTATCATATATGTCTGTGATTAAACAGAATATTTAAATTGCTGACCAAACATTTAGACAGTCCCTGAACTTTGTGAACTTGTTTTCAGTTAGAGCTTTAGTGAACACGTCTGCCACTTGATCAGAGGTGTTGATGTATTCCATTTTTATGTATCTTCTGCTGGCCAGGTCCCTGATAAAATGTATTGATAACTCTATATGCTTGGTCCTTTCATGCTCAACTGGATTTTTCACAATTGCCATACAACTTTGGCTGTCAGTTAGAATTTTTGTTGCCTCATTTTGAATACAACCAAGTTCTTCTAGAAGTCTTCTGAGCCACACTACTTCTTTAGATGCTAAAGAGGCAGTTGAATATTCTGCTTCTGGTCCTCCTGCTAAGAAAATAACATATCCAGAGGTTGATTTCCTCATGCTTAAATCCCCTGCCCAGTCACATCACTATAGGCTTCCAGTTTTAAGTTTAAACTGTCAAACTTAATTCCAAAATCTCTAGTTCCTTTTAGATATCTTAAAATTCTTTTCCTTGCTATCCAATGAGTTTTGCTGGGGTTGTGGCACCTTCTGCTTAAAATGTTCACTGCATATGCTATATCTGGCTGAGTATTATTTGACAAATACAATAGACAACCTATAAGTGCCCTGTAAGGTATGTCCTGCATTTCTTTTATTTCTGACTCATTCATCTCTATGTCAGCTGTCAGTTTGTGCCCTGGTACCATAGGTGTTTTCACAATATTTGCTTCAGAGGTTGAACCTTGCCAACATATTATCTATATGCTTGCTCTGTTTTAGCCAAAGTTCTTGTTTTTTCCTGTTCCTTACCACTTCAATACCTAAAAATTTCTGTAGTTCTCCAAGGTCAGTCATATGAAACCGTTTCTTCAGCATGTTTTTGCAGTGATTTAACACATCAAGACAATTTGCACCCATAATGCAATCGTCCACATATAGAGCAATAATGCAATATTTGGATTCATCCCTGAATATGTACATATTCCCATCATTCTTAAGTTTCTCAAACTTTTGTTCCCTGAGAAAATTGTCTATACAATGGTACCATTCCCTGGGTGCTTGTTTGATACCATATACTGCACGCTTTAACTTCCAAACTTTGTTGCTTTCAACTTCAATCCCTGCTGGAGGCTTCTTGTAGATATCTTCTTCTAGTTTGGCATTTAAAAAAGCGGTTTTAACATTCATGTAAGGTAACTCTAAGTTCCATGCATTTGCCAAAGCCAATAACAGTCTCACACTTGTCAATTTGACTATTGGAGAGTAAGTTTCATCAAAATCTCTTCCTTTTCTTTGAGTGAATCCCTTTGCTACTAACCTGGCCTTGAAAGTTTGATTGCCACCAGCACATGTTTTGATCTTAAAGATCCATTTGCTTCCTATAGTTGTTTTTCCATTTGGCAAGTCTCTCATTTCATAAGTTTCAGTTGTTTTGAAGGAATTTAATTCCTCCTCCATTGCATCCAACCATTTATCCTTTTCTGCAGATGTCAAAACATCCTCATAAGTTTGTGGAACCCTTTTGTCTTCAAGTATTGCCATAACTTGCTCAATTTCCTCCTCAATCTCTTATGTTTCAATTCTATCTAACCTTTTGCTCCTGCCAGCATTGTCTCTACCATATGTTTTTGTGTCTATTCTAGCCTCTTCTAAGAGTTTCTCTGCTTGTGTTTTCCTCCTTTTGAGTGGAATGTTTTCAACACTGCAATGCTCCAGACTGTTTTGAGTTCCATTCTCAATTTGATTTTGACCATCAATTTTATCCTCATCAGAATCATACCCTGTTGACTGTGAGATTTTTCCAGAGCTGTCTTTAGTATTTTTCTTAGGTATATTTGCTTTATCAGTATTTCTGTCCTTATATAGTACATCCTCTTTAAACAGGACATCTCTGCTTATTATTATAGACTTGTCTTCTGGGATAAAAACCCTGTACCCTTTGGACTCACTGTCATATCCCACCAAGTATCCAATTTGAGCTTTGTCATCTAACTTCTTCGTTAGTTCTGTAGGTACATGAACATAGGTTAAACAACCATATGCCTTTAGCATACTGAAATCTGGTTTGTCTTTGTCATTTGACCATAAAAGTTCTGGAGTGTTTCCCTTGAGACTTGAGACAGGGAGTTTGTTTTGAATCATAATGGCTGCTTTAAGGGCTTCTTCCCAAAGGTAGTTAGGCAGGCGAGAGTGTTTAATCATGGATCTCACAGCATCCATCACTGTTCTATTTTTTCGTTCAACAACTCCATTTTGTTGTGGGCTGTACCTACATGTCATTTGCCTTTTGATTCCATTTGCAATGCAATATAACTTAAATTTGGTTGATAGGTATTCCCCCCCTCTATCAGACCTTACACACTTCACCTTTTTTCCTGTTTCTCTTTCAACTTCACTAACATATTGTTTAAAAGCAATAAGAGCTTGAGACTTTTTTTCTAGACAGTAGACTTTGCAAAATCTGCTGAAGTCATCTATAAAGGATATAAAATATCTTTTGCTTGTTCTCCCTCTGATGTTCATTGGTCCACAGAGATCCGTGTGAACTAATTCTAATGGTTCATTGGCCCTTTTTTTCCTTCTGTGAAATGGAAGTCTATTCAGCTTTCCCAGCATACATCCTTCACAAACAAACTTCTCTGGATTTATTTCACTACATTCAAGCCATCCTTTCTTGGCCATGAATTTAATGTTACTGCAATGAGTACGTGCTAATCTACTGTGCCATCATGCACATCATTTATCATATCACGTTGCACATTGTTCATTTGAAACAAGTTTCCAACACGTTTTGCATAAAACTTTAATTCATTCCCAAAGAAAATGTTCCAACCTTTTGAATCAAACGTGATTCTATAACCAAGATCAACTAGTCGACTAACTGATATGAGATTTTTGATAATGGTTGGAACACATAGCACATTTTCAATATCCACTATTTGTCCTTGCAAATCTGTCAATTGTAGCAGTCCTTTCCCTTCAATATGTTGGAGTTCTCCATTTCCAACTTGGATATTCTTTGAGTTTGTGCCTCCAAAATTCTTGAGAAGATCAGTAGATTGAATTACTGATCTTTCAGCTCCACTATCAACTACAAGTACATCAGACTTGTGATTAGTTTCTCTTTTGTCAAGTATTGCAAAAGCAAATTTTACCTCATCTTCATCTTCTGACTCCTCCTTTTCTGATTGTTCTTTGGCAACATATGTGCCAGCAGGCTTCTTTCCTCCTCGACTCTTATAGTTTGGCTTTCCTCCTTTGTTTGAACTTCTAGTTCCTTTTTTGTTATAATCCTTTGGAGTAGGGCATTTTGCAGCTATATGTCCCTTGCCTCCACAAGTATAACAATTAAACTCTTTATTCAATTTGGGACAATTATTTTTAAAGTGGCCTAATTCTTGACAATGAAAACAAACTCCCTTTTCTCCTCTCTTCTTTCCAGCAAATAAAATTTCGGATGCTTCAGCATTCTCTCCCTTGAGCATTTTCTTTTGCTCAGCCTCTGTCCTTATGTTTTCTGCCTCTTCTCTGGTTTTGGCCATGTTTCTAATAAACATGGCCAGCTGTTCATTCTCTCCAATGGACCTAGCAATTGCAAGAACTTGATATCTTTCTGAAAGATTTACTCCTGCTCCATTGAGGTCTGCCACTATGTTATCAAAAGTATTAAAGAATTCTGAAACATCTTTGTCTTCTCTCAGCTTGAGATTTCTTAACTCATTTTCTAAAAGATCTATTTGGGATGAACTTTTCTCTTCATAATGTTTGAGTAAAAACCTCCACATTTCTCTAGGACTCATGTTTCTTAATTTCAACCTAATAGTGGGACTAACCTTGCAGGTGATGATCCCTTGAGCCTCCTTTGTCCTTGCATAAACAGATCTCCCAGCTCCACTGCTTACTGCAGGAAATGTTCCCCCAGATGGTGTACTTCCTGAGCTTCCAGAGCCTGCAGCCACAACATAAGATTGAGTTGCACCACCACCTCCAGTAGCAGACCTTGCAGTTGTGCTACTTTCTGCACCAGTTTGAGCATATGCTCCTCCACTTGGATCAACCAGATTCCATAATTCTTCTACTTAAAGGATGTGCTTAATTGCATCCTTCCAGACTTGAAATCCAGGTCCCCCTGTATAAACATCAACTGTGCTAAGTAGATTTGCACCAAATCTACTGGCCATTTTCCTGCTCTGATACCAAATGTGAGTATTTGAGAACTACAACAATCAGTCTCAAATTCAAAGCCTTTTTCTAGAATGAATTCCAAATAAACAAGAGCTTATGAATTTCAAAACTTATAGTGAACCTTTCAACTTCAATGGTTCAATATAATTGTCAATGGTATACTATATGAAATACATGCTGCTCCTTCGACCAAATAAAGAATGGGTTTCCCCCTGCACGTTCGATCTGCTTCCGGTCTCACTTTGCATCTGATCTTCTTGTCAATTTAAAGAAAGCTCATCCGATCGGTTAGCAGTCACATTCAGTGTTCGATGCTGGATCGGTCGGTCCCGTTCCCTCCAGAAAACACTAGTATTTATCCCACATTCATGGGTTCAAATTTTGGCTCTTTCGAACCATTGGAATAAGCCAAGTTAAATAAAATAAACTTAGCACAATATCATACCTTAGGTCAAGACTTAATGCTTGAATAACTCTTCAACTGTAGACCTATTTGATTATGTGATCTTCTTCTAGTCTTCTCTGAAGAACCCTCTAGACATATATGATAACTTATGTCAATTCCTAACACCAATATGTTTTGGTGTTCCTGGATGATCACAGCAGACATCTTCGTGTTCACCTTCTTCGTGCTAAACATGAAACTTTTGATCACTTTGTGTAGTTTGTTTCACAAGAAGAACGCTTTACAGGTGCCAAGCTCATCACATTTCGTAGCGATGGAGGAGGAGAATTCAATTCTCATGCATTCAACAATTTCTGCAGTTCACAAGAAATCCAGCATGAGGTTTCCTCTCCTCATTCTCCAGAACAAAATGGCAGGGTTGAAAGGGCAAATCGGTCCTTGATAGACATGACCAGAACCTTGCTGCTGGCCATGAATGTACCAACAAGATATTGGGGCGAAGCAATCAACACAGCAGCACACATTCTCAATCACTTGCCGCATTCTAGCATCGGGCACAAAATTCCAGAAGAGGTTTGGACTTGTCATTCTGTTTCTCTTGATAAATTTCGTGTATTTGGGTGCCAAGCTTTTGCTCACATCCCCTCTGCCAAACGTTCAAAATTAGAACCCCAATTGGTACCTTGTATGTTCCTAGGCTATTCCCACACCCAAAACGCATACCGACTCCTCAACCTTGCTACCCATAAACTCATTGTCACCTGTCATGTTCGTTTCAATGAAACCCAAGCTTGTTTTCCCATTGAACAAACCCATCCACCGGTTGAAGTTCTTGAAGTACCTGTTCTAGAACCTATTCCCAATTTACCTACATCACCATCTATTCCTGCAGAATCTGATCAAGCTGAACCTCCTCAAGCAGAGCCAGATGAAATCCATTCTGCAGAACCACCTGCTCCTCATGAAATCCATTCTGCAGAACCACCTGCTCCTCATTCCTGCCCAACTCGTGCCCGACGACCTCCTCTTTGGGCCAAGGATTATACCTTTGCTGTTACTGATCATATCCCTGAGCCACAGACTTATCTGCAGGCCATTTCCAGTCCTCATCAAGCTCAATGGCTCCAAGCCATGCATGAAGAACTGGCCTCAATTGCTTCCACTGGCACATGGTCCTTAGTTGCTCGTCCACCAAACCGCAATATTGTTACCACAAAATGAGTCTTCAAGATAAAATACACTTCAGATGGCCAAATAAATCGCTTCAAGGCACACCTTGTTGCACGTGGCTTCAACTAAATTGCAGGTCTTGATTACACTGAAACCTTTGCTCCAGTAGCCCGCATGTCATCAGTCCGTATTCTTGCCTTTGCTGTTCTGAACCAACTCCACATCCACCAGATGGACGTAAACAACACCTTTCTCTATGGAGATCTCAAGGAAGAAGTCTTTGTTGAACAGCCTGAGGGCTTCATAGATGTTGATCCTACCAAAGTATGCCTACTCCATAAAGCCTTGTATGGACTTAAACAGGCTTCTCGCTGCTGGTACTCCAAACTTGATGAGACCTTGCTCAAATTGAAATTTTCTCGTAGCCAAGCTGATCCCAGCACATATTTCTGTCAACATCCTCAGCTCATTATCATTCTGGTTTACGTTGACGACCTCCTTATTCTTACTAGTGATCTACCTACTCTTCTAAGTCTTAAAACTCAACTCCAATCAGTTTTTTGCATGAAAGATTTAGGTCCTGCCACATACTTTCTTGGCATGGAACTCAAATATGATCAGACTCAAGGGACTCTGCACCTTCACCAGCATAAGTACATTCAAGACCTACTCCACCGTTTTGGTATGAACACTTGCAATCCTGTCACTACTCCTCTTGAGCCAAATATTTCTCTCCTTCCAGATGATCCTCCTTGTTCCCCTGAGCTCCTTCACATTCATGACCATTACAAAAACATTCTTGGCCTCCTCAACTTTGCCTCCACTTGCACACGTCCTGATCTTGCCCTGCCACTCTGCAAGCTTAGCCAATTCAACCTTGATCCCAAACATACTCACTGCGAAAATCTCAAACATGTCCTTCGATACCTTGCTGGCACACCACATCATGGCCTATATTATGAAAAGAATGGCTCCTTCATCCTCTCTGGATATTCTGATGCTGACTGGGCAATAGACCACCATGACAGGAAGTCCATTTCTGGTTTTGTCTTCACGCTTGCAGGTGCTGCAATCAGCTGGAGTAGCAGCAAATAGAAATGCGTCGCTCTTTCTACCACTGAAGCTGAGTATATCGCTCTGACTCATGCTAGCAAAGAGGCAACATGGATGCAACGTCTCAGTATAGAACTTGGCATCCAAGTTTCTCCCGGTATCACTCTTCACACTGACAGCCAAGGCGCAATGGCAGTTGCAAAGAATCCATGTTTGCACAAACGAATGAAGCACATTGATATTCAATACCACTTCATCCGTCACCTTGTCGACAGTGGCACTATCCTCTTACAGTACTGCCCCAGTGAAGACATGCCTGCTGACATGCTGACCAAACCATTGGGACGAGTCAAGTTTCTCAAGTTTCTCTCTTTCATTCACTTGCTTTGTCTCTGAGTGGGGGAAAATTGGACCACAGAGCCAATTCAAATTCTCCCTGTTGCTGAGTAGGGGTGTTGTCTTTTAGCAGCACCAGCGAGAATATTGGAGCTGGAATCTCTGCGCTGGAATCTCAGATCCAGCAACTGCAGTTACTATTTTTGCATGTTTTCAATTAACTAGATGCTTTACCGTTGATTATGTCAGGAATCTAGCATTAACTAGTTTGGTTATATAAACAAGAGATCTCGAGGACACCCATCTTGTGTGCTCCCGTGATCAGAGTATTTCCTTTTCTTTCCTGTCTTTCCTGCAGACTATCAGTCTTGCATGTTGTATCTCTATTCTTTCTATGCTCGGTTAGTTGTGCCCCATCAGGCCTTGCATGAGCTACTGAGCACGGCCTCTGTAGGCTTGTTGGGATCGTACCTCCGGGAGGTAATGGATACGCGGACTCAGTTATGCCCCCCTGTCCGACATTAACCTCAGCTGTACTTGTGATTATGTATATAACTGTGCAGTATGTCAGCATCCTTATTGCTACTAAGGTTTTTCCCCCGAAAACCCTTCGGGGCGGGGGTTTTTTAATCCTGGTAGTAATACGCCTGCTGCTCTCTCTTTGTACTTGGGTCCCATAGGCCAGTTGGTCTCCGTGAACGATAAAATCATTATCTATTCTATTCTATTCTAATATATCAGTCTTTATTATCCATTCCTGAGCACATAAAATCATCACACAAGAATAGCTTCGACCCTTCTTCCTTCTGCCCTTCCTTCAGCGATTAGAAAAAAAAAAGCTCACCTACTTACCACCGGATTCGAGCAAAGAAAAGAAATCTCCTGTTCGTAATCAGGGTCTGGATGTGAATTACATAGTCCTACATAGCATAAAGAAATTCAAAATGTCGTGAATCATTCGATTTTGCTTGTTCTACCTATGGTTTTATGCATAGAGTTCCTGATTCTGTACAGTGGCAAGAGACTCCTCACCAAGAAAGTTTTTAGCAGTTCCAGTAGAATAATGGCAGTGGACATTCTGCCTGCTCCAGCCTACATGGATTAAATGGAAGCGAAAAAACTGCTTTGAATCCTGCTACAAGGAAAAGAAAGGATCGTTCAATTATTCTATCTTTTACAGAAAAATAGTAAAAAAAATCCTATAGCTACAAAACTCACCATATGGAATTGAGAGGCCCGTCGTATTTAGAGTTTCGGATGTGGTATATCTGGTGTTTTTTAGTAATATGTCTGACCATCTATTATCAACCATTGTGCTATTCGCAGTTTAAAGCCTTATAGGCACTTTTTTTTATCACTTATTCTCTTCAACAACATAGTGTTAACCAGGCAAACAAAGATATTAGAAGTGTTTTTGAAGCAGTTCAAGCCGCCCACTCTTTTTTTCCTTAACCACTGGTCCTTGCAAGTTAAGTTGATCCAACCGTTGCCTACCGTCGGATTAGAACAGGGTTATTATGTATAACTCTCAGAATATTCTTGCCTTAGCAAATATTCCAGTGATTATTGTCATAACTTTCCGAATATTCTTCTTTTTAGGAATATTCCATTGATTATCGCAATTCCTCTGTTTCATGTGCCCTTTGTTTCCAGGCTCCCTCTGCTTCCTCCGTTTTGTGTACTTGGCGCTAGACTAAATAGGGAATTACTTCTGAATTCTGCAGATCAAGTAAAAAATCAAGGCAAATCAGTGCCCGAAAGGAAAGATCAAAAGCAGAAATCACAAAAAAGGGGGCTTAAGCACAGATCAAAGTAAAAATATTTGTTGTCTGCTTTACATCTCTATAAACTCTGGGTCAAAGCATGCAGCTGGGGGGGCATTTTTGCGCCAGCCAAGCACCCCCTAAGCACCTAATGTTGAAAATTTTATTTATTTTTATCTTTTTTTCTATAACTCCGATGAAGCTGAAACTTTGTATTCCAAGGCGTAATATGAATGCGTTTCAGGGAAAAATATAAAAAAAAAAAATGAAAGAAAAATATTTTTCAAAAATACAAAGAAAATAGCCCCATAAAGCACCCACTAAGCACCATGTGTCGCTGACACAAAAGTGCCCCCCACCTCCATGCCTTGACCCCTCTCGAGGTTTGTTATTTGATTCAGACCACCGGAATGCATCATTTTTTATGGAATCTCTCTTTCAAGCAGCATCCAGGACCTAAATCAAACAATGACCAACAAACCCCCTACATTTTGTGGCAAATCTGTTGCAAAAATCATGCATAAATTCTATCCCAAATCTGCAATTTTAGCCTCTACAACGGCCTCTGCCTTTGCAAGAACTGGCTTTTCCCAAGCGTATATCAATTTGTCCAACTTCGGCACAGTCTAGAAGCCAAAAAGTGTCAAAGATCCACTGGATTTCTTCATAGCTGTAATAGAGGAGATTTGCCAAAATCGGCACAGTCCAGAAGCTAAAAAGGGCCAAAAGATCTTCATAGCTCTAATAGAGGAGATTTTCCAAAAGGCAGCAATTGTCTGGAGCTACTTGCTCGGACCAATGGTTAAGGGAGGTCAACCTCCTCCTCTCGAGGGTAATGCAAATTAACCCTCTCGGCCTGCGGCCTCGAGGATTATTTTGCATAACCCTCTAAGGAGGAGGTTAACCTCCTCTTAATTTTGACTTATCGCACTTAGAAGAAGACTAAGAAGAAGCAACTTTTATGACATGTTTTAAAGCCAATAACATGTTACCTAAGTGATAATGGATGGGCGCATCATTAAAATTCAAAATAACTTCTTAACGTATTCCACTCCAAGTGTCCCTTTCTTTGCCTCTCCTCCTCGAAGGCTGAAAATATCCTACACAACTTAGAAAACACCCAAACTACTAGTTGCAAATACCTCCAATAGATCTTTAAGATTAAAAAATAGATGATAATGGGGGCATAATCACAAGATCCTTGTTCTAGCATTTATGATACAAGATACTACTACGAAGCATAACACGTGGCGATTTGAGGCGGGGGGAACGTGAAGTTGTGTATTTCTAAACACCTGAACATAACTGAAGAAGTATTCAACTGCGTGATTTTTGTAGCATGTAACATGGAAAACTTACTGAAGCCATGTGAAAAGGGCAAGGAACTGAATCTAGAGACTGACTTATGGGGATAAGATAGAATACAAATACAATATACAAGGTCATCGTCTTGACAGGGACACTCAAATGATTGGTATACGCATCCTATAATATTCAGCCTCCAGAGTGCAGAGAAGTAGCTCGAGATACCGCGGCGTACAGGGAAATTACCGGCATATAAGGAGATTACCGAAATACCCAAGACTACTGGGGCATGTAGGCCACCCCCAATACAATATACAGATGGGTTGGGTTGGAAGGCACAATAGAAAATTCCATAACAATACACCCCCCAACGAAAAAAGATTCTATTGACAGTTGACGGACATGTGGCGCCCCTTACTGCGCGGCGCAGTAACCCACATTATTCATTCAGTTTCTGCTATATAGTACCCCGTCATGCCCCGAGATTGGCCGCCGAGCCTCTTCTTTTTGGATTTTAATCGGCCTTGGGATGTGTTGAAGATCTGGCAGTTGGTGATTATTGGATTAAACAGGTTTCGGATCGATTATTTCATGCGGTTCTGCTTGATCTCCATTGCTATTCCATGTTTGAAGCTTTGTGTATTATAACCTCCATTGCCTTGGCAGGAACAATCCTTAAAGGATCTATCGTTGATTTCTTCAGGTGTTTATTCTGCTTCTTGGAGCTATATTTTGAAATTGATTGCAGGCCTGTTTGGGATTTGTTATAGAATCCTGTGTAAATATAAAATTGCCCTGTTTTTAGGGCGGGTCATTTCTGAAAGATGTATTGGGGATCTGGGTTTTCTTAGCAGGCTGATCTTGTGCAAGGAAAAAAATTCTGATCACTCAGGGGCATGAAGATGAGGGAGAAAATGAGAGAGAAAAAATGAGCAAGTATCAGAGGTTAAAGAATGAAGAGAGGCTAAAGAATGAAGAAGGTGCAGTTTCTCCATTGCCATGCTTGAGGCCAATGTTCTGCCTAACTGTGGAGATGTATGACTCTGATGTTGAACATGAGCAAAGAAAAAGTCCCTCATCTCCTCCCTCTGATGTCCCCCATGGCTGCCTCGCCGTCTACGTCGGCCGCGAGAGGCGCCGATACATCGTCAAGGCGCGCTACCTCAGCCATCCTCTCTTCATAGATCTGCTTCAAAGATCAGAGGAGGAATTTGGTTTCCATCACAATGGGGGCATCACCTTGCCTTGTGATGTTGTTTACTTTGAGAATTTACTAAGGGCCCTAAAAAAGGGGTAGACAATATCACACACTCTTTATTTTATCAATGACTTAGACTCAACATTCAAGTAATGATTCATGCTATAATGTCAAAAATGAAGGCAAATGAGCATGAATCTTCATGCATTGGTAATCCAAGTGTAAGATATTATGAAGTCGGCGAAAAGAGTGACAAAGAGGAAGATGATTGAGTACTATAGTAGGTTCCAAGTTGCACATATATGTTATATGCACATTACACGTATGGAAGCGTCTCCTTCACTGTAGGATTCACACATCAGTGCTTCTCCTAAGTAAATGCCTTACTCATTTCCTCAAATCTACCAGTCAAGGATTTCACTCTAGTGCCTCTTGAGGTGGTCTCCACCCAACACACTTTAAGATGATAACTTTTGAAGAAATCGCTTTTAAACGGTCTGTATAAGATGGATATGGCTACAGTTCCTCATTGTGGCCCACATATTTTAAAACCAATGAAATATGATTACGTTTTGCATTCATTTGGTAGGAATTTTGAATTCAACTATCACCTTGTTAATATTAAATAAGTGACATATTAAATAAGTATATGTTATCTTAGATCATGCCACTTGCAGCTAGTCTCAAAGTAAGCTTTGTTTCCACGATGTAAAACTGTTGTTATTGGAAAGTTCACATGTTACGATTTAAGACAGAACACCTCCTTGCACTATTTTAATAGTGACCAAGTATATATAAATTTCAAAAATGGCTTGAACACGTGCATAAGGCTTTAGCAAAAGCAACTTTTAGGAATTAAATAGAAGAGAATATGGAACATCTGATACTCCTCTATGTAGCCATGCTATATAGGCTACAAATCTCCTTGCCTTTTACTGATGTTCAAATGCATATTATTTAAGTTTTAGCAAGACATCATTCTTTAATCATATGAATAAGATGGCCAATGATCTTAGTGCATCAAATATAATCCATTCTAAGGTCCTACAACACTGATAAACATTGGCATGCATCTTTTACTTTAAATATAATAATAAGAATCCATATCATCTATTACCTTCATAAAAAAATTTAGTCTTATCTAGAGTTTTGTTGTTTCTAGCAACATCCAGAGTTGATTTCTATCGCATCTTTTGGATGATGGAGGGGGTTCATTGAAGAAGCCATATGGACAAGAATTTTGAGGTCTCTAGCTTTCATTGTAGAGGAGAGAGAATCATGAATTGACTACTTCAACTAATGTATCAATGCTAGATGAGAATAATATCATTTGATATTAGAAACAGTGGCCACCACTGCTGGGTAATGGTTGGATCCTGTAAATGTTCGACTTGTAAATAAAAAACCTGATTATGTTTGTAATAATTTGCAATATATACTTAGAAGTTAGGTTGTCTACAGTTGATGGACATGCGGTATGGAAGTGGTACAAGATAAGCCAATGATGAGCAAGAAGACGTTCAGAGCTGACTGCTCCTTTCAGCAAGGATAGATTGCCATACCTAGTCACCGAACCAAGACATGACCAAGCAAATCTGAAGATAGGGTCTACTGAATCTATTTCCAAGCAAATTTGTTGCTGGTATAGGAGACTAAACCCAACTACGATTTGCCAGAGTGGTAGCCTTTCAGTTTAAGAACAGAGGATGCCAAGATGGTATTGAGTGACCATAGCTGCCAATAGGTAGAGGGGCCCTATTCGTTGTTTGAGAATAGGAAAAGGGCTTTTAAGATCCCCCCTCCCCCTTTTTTTTGGGCACCAATCTTTGGATTAATAAAATATGGCCATTGGATCAGATCAATGGAGCAACGGACAAAATCAAATTTTGGTTGAAGACACATATGCATATGGTGAAAGACTAATATTGTGTTTCCATAGGGATCATGGGTGGTCTTTTACCCGATTGTAGGCTCATTAATGGTTAGGGTTTCCATGGATGCAAAATCCACTATGCGTCGAAAGTTAGCAGGGTAGGACAAACTCAAGCTTTAGAATTAAGCCTCCAACTTTGATGTCCTAAAAAGAATTTTGTTTACCCCCCCTCCCCATGTTGGCCACATGCCCATCAAAATATAAATCTCTGGCGTCCTATATGACTCCTTTCAAAAAGTTAGGTTGTCTACAGTTGATGGACATGTGGTATGGAAGTTGTACAATATAAGCCAGTGATGAGCAAGAAGATGTTCAGAGCTGACGGCTCCTGAAGTTGTACAATATAAGCCAGTGATGAGCAAGAAGATGTTCAGAGCTGACTGCTCCTTTTAGCAAAGATAGATTGCCATACCTATTCACCAAACCAAGACCTGCCCAAGCAAATTCGAAGATAGGGTTCACTGAATCTATTTCCAAGCAAATTTGTTGTCGGTATAGGAGATTAAGCCCAGCCATGATTTGCCACAGTGGGAGCCTTTCAATTTAAGAACAGAGGATGCCAAGATGGAATTGAGTGCCATAGCTACCAATGGGCAGAGGGGCCCTACTCTTAGTTGCAAGAATAGGAAAAGGGCTTTTAAGACACCCTCCCCCACCCCCACCCCCCCCCCCTCTTGGGTGCGATCTTTGGATCAATAAAACATGTCCATTGGATTGGATCAATGGAGCAACAAACAAGATGAAATTATGGTTGAAGACACGCATGCATACACTAAAAACTTTATAATGTGAAAGACTAAGATTGTGTTTCCATAGGGATCATGGGTGGTTTTACCGATTGTAGGGTCATTAATGATTAGGGTTTCCATGGATGCCAAATCCACTACGTGCGAGCTAAGGTGGGGACAAACTCAAGTTTTAGAATTATATCTCCAACTTTGTGACTCACAAAAGAATTATGTCCCCCCCCAAAAAAAAAAAACACAAGACGCTCCCATATCCCATAACAACAACAATGCTTGAAGTTTTTTTTTTCTTTCAATGCTTTAAGCTCGCATTTGTACATCTCTTATTAGCATACTTGTGCATCTGGAATGAAAAAGGGAAAGATAAAAGGCTAGATAGTGGTTGAGTATTATAGTTACAATTACAATATGCTCATAAAAGAATTGCTTTCCTTAAAAACGAAGTACAATGATCTATTGCAATGCACAGAAGAAACATTCAACCTAGCACCATGGAAACCGCTTTAGGTAAGTTGTGCCCCACAATTTTCGGCATTCGTGATTCGCTCTTTTCCGGCATTTTCGATTGTTCCTTTGTTTTTTTCCGACTTATGTTGGATTTTTTTTTTTTTTTTTTTTTTGAAGAACGACAAACTTTATTGAAACTCCAAGCCAAAAGCAAAATACAAATGCAGAGGCGGGAATAAAGTCTCAAAGGATAATCATGATCCACTGAGTAGAACCACCAGCCTATGCATAAGACATCACACTCGATAGGACTCAAATATCAACCGTCCCTTGGCGTAAGCAAGCTTAAGAACAATGGTATGCCTTAGCGATTCTAGCTTGTGCGGCCCCGGAGGACAACCGCGGGGAGGAATATCCAAACCCCGAAGATATACGATCTTCAAGGCTTCGGATGGACCACAAAGAACCATCCCCGATGCTAAATGAAATGCTTGGCTCAATAACTTATTCCAAGCATCCGGGATAAATAGCCGTAAGCACTGGCGGCTTGTCAATGTCACATGAAAAGAGAAAGCAACCAAGACCAAACAGCCGGAGATGAACACATAAAAATAAACAATGCTCAATGGTCTCGGCCCCTTTGTTTGCACAAAGGGGCGAGTGTCGACACTCGAGGATCAAATCGGTGGACAAGCACGCGTTCACACGAGGGCATCCGTGGAAGAATCGCCACCAAAGCACCGCCACCTTAGGATGGAGTAATTTATCCCAAGCCCAAGTCCACATACATCTCCAATTAGGAGGTGAAAGTCAAGGGACCACCTAGTGGATGGCGTAGGATATCACTATTGACAAACGGACCTATATATAGAGTTCACAAACCTATGCTAGTGAACACTCTGGTGGGAAACCCACATGCATCCTTCAATATCCTCTGGAGCAACCAATGGCAGAGTACCAGCAATCTTTTGCCAAATAGGTCTGTCCCATCGAGACAATGAGAATTTTGTTTGAAAGATTTCCCATGTCGCTAAGCGGGGCCGTAATCATACCATGCCGCAGAATCGTCAAGATTTACGCGCTAACCTCCCCTTGGATTGAGTTAATGGATGAACCGAGGCACAAAGTGGAAGATTATTTTCCACTGTGTATCCACCAACAAGGGCACTCAACCGATGACATGCAACAAGATCAATAATGAAATAGGGTCCAGATTGTCTCCCAAGACTCAAAGAAGCCTTCAAAAAAAAGGAGAGGCATTAGGAAAAGGGCATAGCTGATAAAAGAGACTCCAAGGAAGAAGCGATTTTAATGAAGCTTTCTCAAAAGGAACACAATTTGCAAGTGACTGCCTCACCAATCGCACTCCAGATGAATCAACCATATCCTTGAGGATCCTCCAAATGAACTTATAAATTAGAATCTTACCTGTCATACCCAAACCACCTATAAATTTTGGCTTGGTGCATTTGGACCATGCAACCTTGACCTCAAAGATGCTCCTCCGGGCCCCACCCCAAATAAAACTACTGGACAATAGTAACAATCACCTGAAATTTTGACTGAGAAGCCAGAAGGGCAGAGGCCATATAGACATGGGAATTACTTAAAATTTGCTTAGCAACCGCTATTCGCCCTGGCAAAGAGAGCTTAGCAGTATTTCACCAAAATAAATGCTTACGCAACCCTTCTATGATAATATCCCAAGCATCAGAGGTAGAAATATGAATGCCCACAGGAATACCAAGAAGTTTAGTAGCCTTCCCATGAGGAAGCACCTTCCAAGGAAACTCTGCAACACAAGGAGGCACAACCCCATCAAGCGTCCATAATGCGGAACACTTTGGCCAACCAACAAGAACTCCAGATGCTAAAGAGAAAGTATCAAGAAGAAGCTTTGCACTCAAGATTGTCCAGTATCAAGAACAAGAAAGAGGAACGTGTCATCGAGATACCGGTTACAAATCTCCGTGGAACCATCCTCCATACTCAACCCCTGTACTGTCCCATCCTGCATGGCCTTAGCAAATAGCTGTGAGAGGACCTCAGCTACTATTGTGAATAAAAGTGGAGCTAATGGGCATCCTTGGCGAACACCTCGCCCAACTGAAAAAACAGTGGAGGGTTCCCCCTGAAACAACACAGTAGACCGTGCCGAGATATGGAGCTTCATAACATCACTGGTGAACTGCTGACCAAACCCCAATGTTAAGAGGCTTTTTTCCAAAAATTTCCAATGTACACTGTCATATGCCTTGGAAAAATCTAATTTAAGATAGATTATACGCTGCCCTTTTAATCTGGCCCAATACATACCCTCATAAAGTTAAAGAGACAACATTGTCTAAAATGTCGCTCCTTGGCAAGAATCCAGATTGAGTAGGAGAGATTGATACAACCAAGACATCACGCACTTTTAATACGCAAGGGCCTTCGCAAATATTTTATACACGGAAGACAATAATGTGATAGGGCGCCAGTCAGATATTGTCTTCGGCTCTTTACACTTGGGAATAAGAGAAATACAGCCAGTATTAAGGATCTTATCCAAACTTCTGAACCTACGAAACTCACAGAAAGCATTATAAAGATCGCAACCCAATCAATCCCAATATTCCTGGAAAAATTCCACTGGGAAACCATCTAGGCCAGGGCACTTGTCTTTCTTTAAACGAGAAGCAGCTGAATGCAAGTCATTAATGGTGATGTCTGATTCTAGCTGTGCACGCTGCTCCGCTGACACAATGGATGGACCTTCGACAAGACTGCAGATTGCATATCCTCCTGAAAGGGCAACTGATGTCTAGAAAAAAATGAGGAAAAGTGGTCGTGAAGATACTGCTTCAACTGAACCGGATCAGAACACTCTGAACCATCAGGCAAAATAAGGGAGTTAATAGAGGCCATCATACGCCTTCTCTTAGCGGCCCGAAAAAAGAAGTGAGAGCATCTATCACCAGATCTAAACCATTCTAGTCCGGCCTTTATCCTGGCTTGATTCACATGGGTCGTCTCAATGGCTTTAATCTCTGTCAAGATTGCTTTCTCTCTAATACCAGAAGAAGGGGCAAGAGCACGGCATCTCTGTAACTCCTGATACAACCCCACTGCTTTGCAAAGGATTTAACAACCCTGAGAGCAGCAACAATACCAGCCATGCCACCACAATGAGAGAATTCATGAGACCATACATTCCGACAACCTGCAATGAATTCAATATCCTTCAAATGTTTAGTATTGAGCTTGAAGTAAGTTTTTGTAGCTCTTCGCCATAGAAGTTGCCCGGTAGAGAACCATTGCGGATTATGATCTGAGACTGCACTATCCAACAGATTAGTTCTCTGCAACTGAAGAAAATCAGCAGCTACTGCATTATAATAGCCACGATCATGTCGGGCATAAGCTCTACCGTTGCCTGTCCATCCATTGCACCATGTGAAGGATTGATCACCCTCGATCTCCACAAGGCCACAGTCATGCAGCAGGCGTTGCCATTGCTCCCGCTCAAATCCCTGAACCACCTGTGATCCCCTGCCACATCTGTCTGCCTCAATTTCAACCATATTAAAATCTCCAATGAGCAACCATGCCACCTTATTGCCTAACCTGAGAACTTTGCTACGAAGAGAGGCCCACAAAGCTCCCCTTTGACACGGATAATTGTGAGCATAAACATTCACTGAACCACATTCTTGCCCCCGCTCCTTCCACTTAACAATTATCCAACAACCAAACCTGTCCACTTGAGTGAAAGTGACATTCAAAGAGGGCTTCCATGCAGTAAGAACGCCTGCTTTAGCAGAATCAGCAGCCGCCACAAGCACGTTATAATCACGCCCCAAAATGTTAGCCAGCTTTTGAACCTCGCCTTTACGGCACTTGTGCTCTTGAAAATAACATATATCCATAGGGAACTTAGATAGATAGAGGGACAATCTACTCCTTTTGCTTGGGGAAGAAGCCACTCCCCTAACATTCCAAGAAAGAATATTCATGTGGGCAGTTGAGGGTCCTCCACATCCATCTCAGTAGCCCCAGGAGGATTAACTGCATCTGAGAGGTCTGCCCATCGTGTGCGAGTAAGTGGCAAGGGGGAGCCTCCTCTCTGTTCCACCCTTCCATTGTGTCCTGGAACAATTGGCAGAGGGGAGCCTCCGCTCTGCTCCACCCTCTCCATATTATGTGCAGAATGTGATAAGGGAGAGCCACCTCCCTGCTCTGGCCCTCCACGGAGAACCTCAGCCTTTGTGGCATGGTGTTGTGCACTAACATGTCTATCTCCACTAGGATGTGCTGCCTGAGAGGCAGACTGAGCAAACTTATTACGGGCAGCCTTCTTCAAATTAACTTTTGTCCAGCCATCTGTAGCTCTTTCACGTCGTTCCTGCTGCTTTTGAATCATTTGTAATTTAGCTCTAGCATCAGCACTAAAAACTGGCACAGACTGCATATTAGAGGCGGAGGGCATATCAACATCCTTGTCAGTTGCATCTTTAGAAGACGTGGACTAAGGAGGCACAGCTCTGGGGGAAGCAGTAGGGAGAGGTGAAGAGGAAATTGGAACATTGGCAGGACGATCCCGCTTAGCACGAAAATTTGCAAAGAGTTCAAGTTGGGGGAACAAATCAGCAAGTTGAGGACCATTCAGAAGTTGCAAATCAAATTTGAGGAACAATACTGATTTCGCTTGCAGCAAGTCAAGAATGGACCGACTGGAATGAACTCCTCACGATTGCGCTCGATTGAGCCTGCAAGGCCGATTGGGGCTCAGCCCCTCAACGAACACCGCAAAGCGCCTACAGGCTGCTAGCTCTTCAGTTGATACGAGTGACACGGTCCCAATCCCTATGAGAACCTCACCTTCGACAATCTAATGGTTACACAGCAAGAGGTGGCCGAGGCAACCTCATCCACAGTTCCATGCACCTGTTCTCTGGAAGTTGTAAATGCTCTCCATCATGCCAGGTGCGGATCGATGCAAATGGCAACGTCCTCCTCAAGAAGGAGGATTGAGGTCCTCCTTCTTCTAGCACTCTGGGCGTTTTTTTTTTTCCTTTGTTATTTTTTGCTGAAGTCTTGAAGCTCTATGAGTTGTTTTAGCAGGGCTCGCTAGGCATGTACTTTGTAATCAGCCACTAATATATATAAGAATATCTCCTTGAGCACCACATTTGTTATCATAGATTTAGTCATAAATTTAGTGTTGTTAAGATGTTGTGCTATTTGCTAGGAATTGTTGTCCAGAATAGTCATG
This sequence comes from Isoetes taiwanensis, assembly GCA_021234155.1. Lineage (NCBI taxonomy): Eukaryota > Viridiplantae > Streptophyta > Lycopodiopsida > Isoetales > Isoetaceae > Isoetes > Isoetes taiwanensis. The sequence goes on from JAJEKV010000006.1 coordinate 28,385,682, forward strand.
TTGAGATTTGTTGTTCAGAATAACTACTGTTACGATTGTGCTGTGATTATTATTTTGTATTGTACTGTAGGACTAACATAGCAAGATTGCACTCTAAACATACCACTGCAACTAAATATTTAGACTTGTGAAATCAATGTGTTTACAAATGGTTGAGTCTGAAGCCCAAATGATTCGGACTGTTGGGATTGATTGGAATAACAATATGTTGCCTAGACTGAATCGGCCGTCTAATGTGTTCTAACAAATCAACAAGATATCAAATTGGAGTGCATGCTCATTTTCATATACATGCTATGAGCTGCTGACATGCAGGTTGCTTTCGTCAATTGTCTCTTCACTGTCATGTGCATCTTCATCTAGTGTTCTTGCTTTAGCATCAACATCAAAAGCGAGTATGCAGCTAGATACTTGCATGTGTTTAGGGTTGTTTAGTGACTGAAATTAGGAAATAAATACCCTTAATCACAAGAGAGTGAATTGGAATAAACATGCCAAGACCTAATATTACCTCAACAAGCTCTTTCCTCCATGCACTTGCAAATTCAAGTTCTATGCCTTTGGCCTTGGATATTTTATCTTCTTCCACGCCATCAGCGACCATCCCCCTAATGATTCTCGCCTTGTCAATTGCAGGGACCTGATCACCCGCTGGACCAGTATTCACATAAGCATACCTGATCCAAGCCTGAGTATTCATGTTCAAATCAATCTCCTCGTCCTCCAGTAGCCTATGTACACTCCCACCAAGCTGAACATTGAGGACAATTTTCATCTTATGCAAGGAGATGCAATATTGTCAACTCGGTCTGGGATGGGCCTCGCTACAGGTATATGATCACCAATACCGATTCGGGATTGACTAGAAGGCACATAGTCCATTTGATCTGCTCCATCTTGTGTTTGAGTGGTACCTGCACAAATAGGCCTCTTGCCTATCCTAACCGTCCGTCTATTCAGAAGGTCCAACCTTCTCTTCTTGGCTTCCATATCTGTAGGCCTTTGCGTGCTGAAGATGGATGCCACTCTTGATTGGCCATGTGGATACATGAATTACCTAAATCTCATAGTCTCAAGCTCAAATTGGGCCTCAGCTCTTTTCCTTTGTCTTTTTTTGCCCTCCTAGATTGAGCCCTCTTCTTCTCTTCCTCCCTTAGTGCCCTCTTCTTAGTTGTCTTGATTTTCTTAGCGTCAACCTTTCACTTTTCTCTAGTTCAGCATGTGCCCTCATGGCCTTCTTAATCCTAAGCTTCGCACAAAAAGCAGCTGAACTAATGTGGACCAAGCCACTCATGTCAAGACCCTTACCTCTCCTTCTCCCACCTTGTGATTGGAGTCCATTTTCGGTTTTCTTCAGACAAGAACGGATGCCTATCCTTTCTCAAAGACTGGTGGCCTCTGAACCTGCACATCACAATTGCCTACTGCACTACATAAGTGTGCATTGACCCTTGCTAGCCCCTATACATAAGTGTGTATTGACCCTTGCTAGCCCCCTCGTGCATCTTCTCTGAATTCACCTCATTCACCAATCCTTCCATGATGTGATGGAATCCCATGGCAATTGGAACATGGCTAGGGGCATTGTGAACAAGGTTGAAAACCTCATATCTCATGTCATGAACATCAAGACCATTTTCCGCTTCTTGATCCTCATAATTCTCCCCATTGTCCTCGTCACTCCCATCATCTTGTATGCTGAGAGTGGCCTGCAACATGTTGAGATACATTGCCTTCATATTCATGAGATGCAAATGCCCTGCTGGCACTAGTTGCACAACCTTTGTACTATCGAAGGGGTAAATGCCTGTGGCCTTGAACCCTACCCTTATGTTGTCAGGTGTTAGCCCAGCATGAATTGCATTGGATATTACCTCAGCGATCTCTTTCCCCTTGGGCTCCTGCTTGCCCCTCATACACATCTATTCAGCTCTCACCTTCTAGGTTGCCTTGAATGGGGCATGGGATGTGTCAGCTGGGAGAAGCTCCAATACAAAAATATCTTCTTTCGTTTCCATTTGGCATGCAATACAGTGGGAAAAAAGGAAAGAAAAAAGGTAAGAAAAGAAAAAAGGTTAGAATAGCGACAACTACTACACCAACTATATTGAAATTAGTAAATACAAGAGAGGCTATAGATATTATGCAATGGACCTGTATATGTTTCATGACTTCTTCATTCTTAGTTTAGAACTGCAGAACACCGAGGTGTACACAAGCAATTAGATAAAATAAAAATTGCAATAATACCAGTTGGTTGCAGCTTGTGTGCTAGCTAATGAAGGAGGCTAGAAGGCAAGAGAATCTCACTAGAACTCTGACTAATATACAGTGATGCTGAAAATGTCTATTTATATCATCTGTTGTGGTGCAAGAAGATACTCTGGCACAATGATCTTTGTTCTTCCTATCTGTAGCCCCATCTTTGGAATGACCATATGATATTTCATCTCTCATTTCCTAGAGACTGCAAAATTATGTAACAATCATTTGGATGAGTTGGTTCCCTTTGGCTTAGGTTTGTGCATAGCTTAAGTAGAATAGGAAGCATCGATCTATCTGCAACTTTGACATCACCCCTATCTATACAAATTCTTACTATTTGTGACTCTTGCATTCCAAAACCTCTAGCATCCATAAAATCAATATTACCCTTTATGATAGGATTAAAGTGCCTTTTTCTTTTCCTTTCACATGTTGGAAACAACAATAAACTGCATAAAATAGATTCAAACAAACCCAAATGTCAAAAAAGCAAAACTACTGCCTTGAAAGGCCTACACGAGCTTCGTACTTCTATTACCTCCTATGCTTGCAATGCCTTGCAGGTTCGATATCCAGCTGCAGTTCTGGTCGTCACAGCATCAAGGCTTCTATAAATTGTGTTGAGAAAGTCGTGATAGCAACCACACCAGCCTTCCTTGTAAAACCCAGGGCATAGAACATCAAGCCTACCTCGGCCTGATTCGGGATGCCAAGAGCCGTTTGCGCTGCATCCTTAATACCAAAATCGAACGTTACCCTAAAGTACAGAGGCCCCATACTTGCATGCAAGGTTCCATAAAGTAATAGAATAGAATAGAATAGAATAGAATAGAATAGAATAGGATAGAATAGAATGTGGAATGGCATAGGATAGGATAGGATAGGATAGGATAGGATAGGATAGGATAGGATAGGATAGGATAGGATAGGATAGAGTAATGAAAATACAAAATATTTAAACTATAGAGAAAATAATGAAAACCATAAGAAATATGACATGAAAAACAAGAAACTACAGTTTGCACCCTAGATGTATGTATCAGTATACTCATGCAATACGGCCTCCAAAACATGTGAACGCCCTTATAGTTTATAGAGGAAAATAGAGGGAAGTAACAATTATGTAACCATATCTGAATGTTTCACCCCTTGCAAAAGGACATATGCTAAGGTTTTATTTGCAGAGGTTTGTGCATTCCCTACAAGCATCTCTATAATTATGATTGTACAAGCATTTGTTTTGGGATATGCACTTTATTGAAGCTCTTCAAACATTTTACATTTTTTCTAGATTTTATACACTTAATGTGTTCTAGCATAAGCATGCTACATGAATTGCTTCTGTTTAATTCATAGTGCAATTTTTATCCTGGTTCAAGTTACATGTTCCAATGCCTCTTGTAATTGCTTTTCTAGCAACTCTATACAAGGACAAATCCCTACAGAGAGCTAGGTAATTCATGTGCTTTGCGTGAGGGTGCTTTGGGGATACAACTATACTTGGGAAATGAGCTACTTGTGGCTGCTTTCTGTGTCTTGTTCGTATTAATTTTTATAACTATGGAATCTTTCGAGTTATTAGTAATGGAAATTGTTATTAGCTCAAGTTCGATACCTAGAGGGTTCGTTTTGTTAGGAAGGAAGGAAGGAAGGTTCTTTTATCGTCCGCGGAGGCCAATCGCCCTATGGGAACCAAATTACACGGGTGCAGCAAGCCCTTTGCTACCCAGATTAAAAAACCCCCCCTTAGGAGGGAAAAACCGTCGCAGCAACAAGCCTGCTGGCAGCTGTACAAATATACATATACACGTGAATTCCCGGCACCTCAGGTAGGCGCCCGGGGGCAGAGGTGAGTCCGCAGATCCAAAACCTCCTGGAGGTAGGAGCCAAGGGATCGAATTGACGGCAATCTTGAGTAGCTTCGTGGGGGCGGCGCACTGTGTCGCGCAAGAGAATGTATCGAGCTCGAACCGACTATAGGTCGGGCAGGCTCTGGAAGGCATAGCTTTCATCCTCAACAACCCCCAGCGGGCAACACTGACAAAGCCTGTCCTGGCGCGGCTCTCCAACCCACCGACCCGTCTCAAGCCGAAGATGGTGGGCCCCTGTTCGAATGGACGCGATGATCCTGCGCTTCTTCATGGGCAACTGAGAACGCAGGTAGAGCTGTGGGCCTCGAACCAGGGTGGGGTTTATGTGCTGTTTGTAGTGTGCCACCTTTACCTGTTCCAGAGCATGGTGGTCCCGAGCTTCTGTGAAACAAGAGTCCAAGTACCCTTCGACCCTATCCCTCGGCGGGCCGCCCGGTGGTGCACTGACACACCTATGTGCATCTATGTTCCAAATAAGGCTACATACCATCGGCTCTCTTTGTCCTTCCAACAAGCCCCCGAAAGCTGCGGGCTCATCTCCACAGCCAGAAGCCAAGTGCGGGAGCCGAGTGTCGCCCATGCTGGCCACCTTCTGGAAATAAACAATGTGTCTATCGAGGGTCGCGATGCCGCAGGGCATGAATCCCGCCTCCGCAATAAGATCCGATATGGAACCCGAGGGCTTGACTCCAAGTGCCCACGCCAAAAATGCCTTCGGACCCGCTTCTAAGTCGCTCCCTAAAGTCCCACCGGGTCCCACACCTCACCCCATATAGAAGAAACGGCTCCACCGGTTCTAACAAATGTGATCGGTGGCCCCTACCATATAATTCCCCGTGACTATTATTTTGCATTATGCATACGCCTTCCAACCCATGGCCACCAAGGCTTAATGGATGCATTCCAATACATTGAGGACGGAAATTCCACCCCCAGGTACTTGTAGCTGGGTGTAACCTCTACCATCTGCCCCTGATAAGTGAGCGCCGGAGGTGCTGGATGACGTGAGGAGGATATGAGGACCACCTTAGTCTTGGCCAGGTTGACACGCATGTCCGTCGCCTGGCAGAATGTGTCCAGGGCATCTAGGTGTGTCTGCATGCCCTCTGGTGTATGGGCTAGGGCCCGAAGAGCCCAATTTTTTTTTTTTTTAATATTACAACCAACAATAAACAAGTACTAAACAATTCATTATTACTATTATTGGTGTTGCATTTTTGTTTATCTATGTTTGCTTTTTTAAGGCCCGAAGGGTTTTTATAATACAACCACCAACAAATAACTACCATTAACATTAATTAACACAAACCATTACATTCAATAATTATGAATTAAAATCCCCCTAAAACCCCTTTGGTTTGGGCGCATATTCACACGATCCAGATGCAACCGGATCAACAAGCTCACAACATTCCAATCAGGTTAGAAGCAGCCCCTTTAAGATCAAGTGAGAAAAATGAGACTGAAATATGCCTCGAAATGAGATTGAAATATGCCTCGAAATCCAGAAAAAATATGCATTGTTAACGCCCGCTCGCTATATGCCTCTCTCGCTATAGAATCGCCCAGTTCTTAAAAATACATGCGATGTGCATGCTCACCCATCGCTAAAATCCCCATCCGATAGGCAATCTATGGATACTTGGTACTGAGGTTTAGCAATATAAATCTCAACCTTGATAACATCATCAGCAAGAATTACTGCCTTAATCTGTTTGATCTTTACCACTCTTGCTCTTGTGAATTTAATTTGTGGCTTGTTGGAGCCCAACATTGTTCAATTGGATTTAAAAATGGGTGATAAAGATCTTGATATCCATAATTTGAAGAAATCAAGTACAATCGTGGATGGCAGAACAACGTGGTTGCTCCAATTGAGCAAAATTTTGGTTGTATTCCATGAGGCATGGCAGTGATCACACACACAATCCATCCTTATGGAAGAAGTTGATGTCAAGGAGAATTATTCGATTTCAAACTTTATGTCAAATTGGCTAAACTAGAGCAAATTGGGGGGATTTTTTACATCATGTAATGTGGAAGGAAGCCAAGAATAATCGACTTCTTGATCTCCCACTATGTCAAGGAAAAAAAAATGGGCAAAGAATCGATAAGTTGAAGCAAGAACGAAGAGCTTGTATTCATTCTCGCCGTAATGATCGCCATGTCAAGATGAAAGACAAGAATGATCCATTTTCTTGACGCATTCATGGTTCGGAATTTTGATGCCTACGAGAGCAAGATACACCGGATAGCAATACCAAACTTCTTTGTTGTTAGGGAAGCGGGGGCCCCTTCCGCAAAAGAACGCCAGATTTTGCTAAGGGGAGCCCCCGCTTCCCCTTCCCCTACAATATGGAAGTTGGGGAATCGATTTTTCTCCAAAGAAATGTTCTTGCATCAAATCATGAAAGATCAAATCGAAGTTCTTCAAAGAAGAAATCGAAGTTCTTCAGCCAAAGAAGAAATCGTGGTCTTCAAGAGCAAATCGCGGTGCTTCAAAGAAGAAATCATGTTCTCGCGGGATGATCCGGCAAGATCCAAAGAAGCTTCAAGCAGCTTCAGCAGATTCGACAAGCTTCAAGCGCCAGATGGAGCTCTGCAAGAGATCCGCAAGCTTCGAAAGCAGGGCTTTGTCCGATGAGCTAACCTAACCCTAAAAATCTTGCGTTTATGCCTAACATGTATTTACCGCCGGGCGGAATGGATGCCCCAACTTCCATTCCGCGTTATTGGCGAAGACACGTGGCGGCACACAAATGCACCGTGATGACCCAACTTCCATATTGATAATTGAATATGTTAAAGACAATTAATCCAATGGTCACTCTAAACTGATGTTGCCGAGCTTGCATATTAAGCGCTCTGACCCTACACAGCAGATCCAGCTTTCAATTTGGATGCGCTAATCCAATACTGCTTCCAATCTGGTGCTGTTATGTCCATCCAAATTAACCATGCCCATTCTTCTGAAACGTCTCTAGCTTCCTACTTCCACCCGAGAATAATTACAAACACGGGGGGAGTATGTATAACGTTTTTACAAACAAAGGAAATAAAAGAGTATGTTCATGCAAACAACTCAAGCTCCTCAAAAGACAGGTTAATAAATAAATAATCTTTGTGGTAAAATATATCAGAAACTGTTTTCAAGGAATTAGTCAAAAGCGGAGATGCTTTCTGTATTGTGATCGGTGGTTCTCTATACATTACATGAGAAACATTTATCAAATTAACTTGATCTCATTGCTTACTAAAGACGATGGTTGCTTGCTTAACAGACATTCTCTGCACTGCTCCATAAAGCCATCAAAAATTCGGCTGTAGTTCCGAGCCCACCAAAAGAACATAAGTACAGTTATCTGTAACCGCGATCAGAGCTCATCAACTATAGATATGTCGTTTATCTTCACTGGGGACAACGGCCTGTCTTTCTCATCTGTCTGCACACTCTCAATTTGCTGCATCAACCAGTAATAAATACACATTTCAACTCATGAGTTAAGAACAAGCTGTAGCACATATGTGCATATACATACCTTCACAACGTCTTGGCCCTTCACAACATGGCCAAATACTGTATGATGGTTGTCTAAATGTGGTGTCGCAACACTTGTAATAAAAAACTGTGATCCGTTTGAGTTTGGCCCTTTATTTGCCATGGATAGTGTAAATGGTTCATGCTTCAAGCTGAATAAGACAGCTAACAGCCAGACGTTAAGATCCTCTAAAGTTAACTAACCAACACAGACATAAGGCTATAAAACCATAAAACTTTAATCAACACCTATTTGAAAGCGGTACTTAAACCCCGATGCTTCAAGCTAGGTATGATCATCTACAGTAGATTATGCATAATCAACATCATATGCTCACATACTAAACGTCAAATGACTCTGATTTATATCTAGAACGGCAAAATATGTAAATTCGTTTTTGAAAAAAACCTCTTCCTATGCACAATATCAGACTAGAAAGTTAGCACGTGATCTGGTGTCATGAATTCCAAGACAACAATAAGCAGAATATCAAAATTAGCAAAATACAAACAAAACATTTAACTCCAATCTGGCAACCATAAGGAACTTAGAGATTAAATCGCATATCGTATTTGCTATGACAAAAGTAAACATGGATAGATTTACTAGGATCATGCACCTGAATTTAACATAAAATATTGCATGCTTTTACTTAGCCAACAAATAATGAAAAGCGTACAATTTTAGGAAATGACTTCTAGTGAGGGACCTAAACCCCATCCTTATCTACCAGGCTTATGGTAAATATCCATACGCGTTAAACAAAGAATATAGAATCCATGATATGCTTGATTTTGTTCACCTAATTCTATCCTATATACTAAAATACAGAATCCTATCCGATATCTTACAGAGATAGCCTGCATCCATACTCATGGACAACCTTAGGGTGTTTAAACTGGACACCCCAACACTTTAAACTGGACACCCCAACACTTCAAGGTGCACAGGTGTACCAGCACATACCAGGCCATCCTAAATGGCTACCAAATGAAGGATCACAGGGAAGAATTGAGCTTCACTTTTTATGTTTCATCGAACCCAGTTCAGGCAAGAATGAGCATCATGTATTTCAACAATGCCTAGTCTTCCATCATCAGGCTTTCGACCCCCTTTTGCTTGCTTGGTTCGTCAGCCCAACAAACCACAAAAGCATTATTATCTGTCCTTTTTCATCAAGCGTGGATCAAAAAAAAAAACCCTAGAAATTTAGGAAAATGCATTTTTATTTCCCTTTGTTTATATCATGTTAAGTGGTTTTTTCCAGTATATGCCATTAAGTCCAGGACCAAAATACAGGCCTCAAAGGTAACAAGAAGGACAATGGTGGATTTTCTGATTGAACAATTACCTTCAATGTTCAGGGTAATGTACCTATGACACTGTATCATAAGAAAGAAGGTGTCAAAGAAAAATGTATGAAGGTGGTGAATAGGTGTCTTCACAGAAAATGTGGACATGCTTTGAAGGGACAACATAAGGTTGCAAAGTCATGCAAACAAGATAATAAAAGGTCTTTTCCTTCGAAAAGCCAACATTTTTCATCAGTTCCAACATGGCAGGGGATCCTGCTAAGGCAAAGGTGCTGTCATGGAGGATATTCTACTGCAACAGGCATATCAATGATTCCAATATGCTCAATAGCAATGCTCTTGTTCCACGCCAGATTTCTGTTCTCATAAACAGCCTTAAAGAAACAGACCACGATGAGGATATTGTGAAATCCAGCAAAAGAATCCATAAACCATTTGGTAATTTGCAAGAGCTCATTAGATCGAATGCCCCACTTGAGATTTGTTGAGATTTCATTTTTATATTACAAAAACTGGAAAAGAGGTTGTTTTCATCGTTGGACTCTAATCTTCATGAAGAGTTTCTGTGCAGTGGCTGACTCAAATGAGGAGAATGAGAAGAAAAATGTGAACTTGCAGAGGAGAGCACCTCTGTCGGCACTATGTGAGTGGTAAGAACATTGTTTTTACTGTCTTTTACAACACATCTACACATGCTGAGTTGCAGTCTAACTTCACAATCCCTGTGATTGTCTGGTGAAAAAAAGAAGTTTTGTAAGCAGAAAAAATAATGGGCTTTTAAGCGAAGTGTCAATGCATATTGAGTTATTCGCCAGTTCACAGGCGCTTACTTCCAAGAGCTATTAGGCAAAAAGACTTATGTGCTGCAACTGCAAGATAAATATGCGGGTATATGCATTGGCTGGAATGAGAAAGATGAACTTGCTTAAGGAATCAGAACTCCACACTTTTATGCATGCTGAGTTAAGGATCTTGAGATGCTAATACAGCTCCCAAAATAATGCTCCTTTCAAAGAGAAGGCACATTGTGTAGTTTGCCTGATTGCAGATGCTAGTAGAAAAGGACATGTGCTCCAAGAGCTATTAAGCAAAAGGACTTATGTGCTGCAAGATAAATATGCGGATATATGCAGTGGCTGGAATGAAAAAGATGACACGAAAGATGTGAACTTGCTTAAGAAATCAGAACTCCATGATTGGTCTTTTGCAACACTTGTATGTGTGCTGAGCTACAGATCTTGAGATGCTAATACAGCTCTTAAAATAATGTTCCTTAAAAAGAGATGCACATTGTGTATTTGCAGATGCTAATATGCTAGTAGAAAAGGATGCCTGCTGCAATTTAAAAATGAGAGTACTCATAAGTATTTTTGATAAAAGGCATATATGTGTTTGTTTAGTACCCAAGCTTTTTTAAAGATCTCACAGGTGGTCAATCATCCTCAGAAATTTCTGAAATGCAGCACATAATAATTTCAATTGATCCCTTATGCTCCCTACTTATGTGCAGCAACCCCACCCAAGTATTATCCTAAAGAAAAAATGCACAAAATATAAATGTTTTGAATCTGTTAGACCTGGGATGGAATTCGTCCTCAAAGAAGCCACCCCATATAGATTCTCCACCAGTTCCATCCCCTTTTGGATCACCTGCTTGTACCATGAAACCTTTGATAACACGGTGAAACAATACCCCATTATAATATCCGTTCCGGCTGCCACACAGAAAATTTGCTACATCTATAAGCGCAAGGTAGATTTACAGACATGGTATATTGAATGATAATAGTTAGATAAATCAGGTTATACCTGTGTGTCATAAAGTTCTCGACAGCCTTTGGTGCTTCTTTAACATACAGCTCCAGTGATATTGTGCCCATTGAAGTATTTATAATCTATTATACACAAGTTAGGGCTTCGATTCCAATTACAAGTGCATGTGTAAAACTTGATTGCGATAGAACACTTACTGCATATTGCACCTCTGTGTTTGATTGGTCCAATGGTAGCTTGAGTTTTCTGTCCCCCTGCATAGGGAAAAACGACAGTTACACCATTTTTTCCGTTGTCACAAAAGTGAACTAATATTTTATTTTCCACAATGGGCCGAAAGGCCACTTGATAGTAAAGGTCAGATAGTAGGAATTCATCATGATAATGATTTTACGTAACTAGACGCACTTATAGAACAAGAATTGTTATTTCTAAAACTTGAGTACCTGTAAATGTTTGAAACCAGAAAGAAGTGGACGCCCACTGTGGAAGTAAAAAAAGCAGTTATAAATGATAGCACAAATCTACAAGATAAGGCAGACAAAATTTATAAGCCATATCCTGTTTAGTGTCATTAAGAATTTCCATTTGCATCTAGCATGATGCAGTTAAGCTCTTATAATAGTTTGCATAGAACCATGCCTAGCACACAACTGTAGCGTTCAGCTTAAAAAAGCAAGCAATCGCATTTTTTCATTGGATGTGAACCAAGAGAACAACTTCTACATATTGCTTTAAGATCTATAACATGAGAATGGCACTATGTTAATAACCACCTATGATCTCATTCAGCTGCATCAGAATACTGAAGACACCCAAATCCGTCACAAATAAACTCTGTAAAGCCAGCTAAAATGTCGAGAAGGAACTACATATTAAAATGGGGGTGGTTTTTCAGCTAATACAGCAGATTATAACACTATGTCAAAGGGTCAATTAATCTCTATGTGATCTAGTTAATTGTACTAAAAAACAAGCAAGTCAAATTGATAAAAAACAGGAAATCATGGCATACCTTTTACTTCTGTGGCGATGGATAGCCACGAAGAAAAAAAGGAGCAGTATAATGGCGATGTTACAGAAAATTATGGTGGCTATGTTTATTTTGGCAGGTGCTTTCTTGCGTTTGCTCTGAAGAAGAAGCGCTTGGGGCTTAATACGCCCCATTATTATTCAATCCGCACCCTATGTTCAAACGGCGGTGGATCCTTTTGCTTGGGCCCCTGCAAATTCCTGATCTGGATTGGGATCGAAGACTGAAGTTTAAACGGATCAAATTAGCATTTCAAGTTTCCAGAGCTACAAACTTTGTTATTTTTATTTTTAGTTTTTTAAATGTAAAAAAAATGGGGATATGCAGCTTTCAAACCTTGCATACAGAATGGCCATGGGTCCTTAAACTGAATTGAATTGAATTGAATTAAAAAGATAAACATGCAGGGTGGCTTTTTAGATGGAATGTGCAGGAGTAGGCGTGTGTACAAGTGAAGAGGATGCAAACTTGAATCACTTGAAGCAGTGATACAAGCTTTCTATAGTAAGCTTTGGGATGCTAGTTGGAGATGGTTAAGATAGAACATTATAAAACCCAGCTTAATCCTATGCTAGTTTGTAGCCCACAAGATACACGTTAGCACATCTACCCATAAAGATGCGCAGAAAAATTGCATCTATTTGCACATCATCCCAGAATTGCAACGGTTGATGAGGTTATGAGGTATATGGATGGCACTATCCACACTTAAGAAGAGGTTACTGAATATAGAATTTCAATTAGAGGTTAGTAGGAGGTCAAGGATTCCTCTGGATCCACAATTAAGGATTGGATCATACACAAGCAAAAAGGACATCCATCTGCTAAATCCAGTACAGAAAAAATAATTAATTAAGTGGGCTCTTGGTAGAATAGAATAGAATAGAGTTTTTATCGTCCACGGAGACCAATTGGCCTATGGGACCCAAAAAGAGGTGCAGCAAATGTATTACTGTCGGGGTTAAAAAAAATTCCTGCCCGAAGGGTTTTCGGGGGAAAATTTGTAATATGTCAAACTGTATAGACATCTAGCATGAGGGGAAAAAAATATATACACATATCAGGTGAGTGCCCAAGGACCGAGCTGATCTCGGCGATCCATGACCTCTTGAAGGTATGATTCCACCATCTACACCGAGGCAACTGCTAGTATGTGAGTGATTCTAAGTACATTGAAGGAGGAGACAGCACAAATGGCTAATAATAGTGGAATTTATACAGTTGATGGTTTGTCTAATAATAAATGGTGAAAGCTATTCAAGTATAGACATCCGGATATGACATTGAGGAGTGCAAAAACATTGAAGATGTCTTGTGTACTAGCCATGAAACAATGTAAATGTAACTTTGAAATGTTCTACTAATGCCTTAATTCAATTTATATGACAAATAATCCCCCTATGTAGAATATGGATTACTGATGAGACTAGTATACATGTAGGAAAGGTGAGAGGCCTAAAGATTATAATCAAGAAGCTTGCTAGAGATGTTAATGACGAGGTTGTCATGAATATGAATAATGAAGGAGTGGGTTACTATTTTGATATGTGTGAATGATGCAGAATTCAAACTTCCTAACTTCAAATGTAAGGTGATTTAGATTGATTGCATAGGTAGGTGTAAGAAAGGGGTTGTCCAAGCAGTGCATCTCAATCCATGGATGATGACAATAATATTCAAGTCATGGCTCGTCCACTTTCAGATGAGGGCACCTAGAGGTGTATATCTTAAGAGTGGATGGCTATGATAGCCATGCAGAGTAGGAGACAATTCTTGCTGCCAAAGAATTTGACATTCACTTTGCATTGCTCCCAGCACACACATCTCTAACCTCTTAATGTCTCATGTTTTACTCCTTTGAAAACTGTCTTCAGAGGCTGAGAAGCCAATGGATGGTCACGGGGGGCAAACAAGAGCCTAGAGAGAGGAGATTGATGAAATCATCTCCGATGCAATTCAGATGGATCTAGCTCCAGAAAATACTAGAGCTAGTCTCAAATAAACATGAATTTGCCCTTTTGTCTGTTCAAAGGCATCTCTAGACAGGCATTTGGATATGATAGCAGGCAAGGACAAATACAATAGCAAGCAAAAGATGAGCCAACTTGCATGTGTGTGTGTGTGTGTGTGTGTGTGTGTGTGTGTGTGTGTGTGTGTGTGTGTGTGTGTGTGTGTGTGTGTGTGTGTGTGTGTGTGTGTGTGTGTGTGTGTGTGTGTGTGTGTGTGTGTGTGTGTGTGTGTGTGTGTGTGTTTGTTTTTTTTGGGGGGATGGGGTGATGAGCAATAACATGAGCACGAAGACTTAAATGTTGTGACATTCCCCAATAGTATATGGTATAAATATGAAAATTCTATGGCCACGTCATCATACAAGTCACGATAATAGACTTGTACTCATCGATGTATGCCACACATAGCAGCTGGTAAGGCCAAGTTGTTATCATAACTTAGTCACTTTAAGGTATGAAAGCCTATTTTCCACATGACCACATCCCATTGGTGTCATGCCAAGTGGACGCACCCTATTGAAGGCTAGTGGTCGAGCATGTAAACCCTAATATACGTAAAGCTAAACCCTATTCCTAGCCCATTTTTGCTCCACTATTTGCTGCAACCTCGAATCCCCGTTCTAGTTTCGATCAAAGATCATCTTCGACAACGTAGAGTGCTACAGATGTGACATTCCACGTATTTATATGCAATACATACTGTTGATATTCTTATTATTTATCAAGTTGTGTTGATATATAATGTTGTTTGTGCATAGAACCCACCAGGGTGATTGAGCACCAAAAACAATGGGGTATGGGTCTGTGACTCCTTGGGTTGAAGGCATTCTTGACCCTCATGAATGTAGGTATCATCTTGATTGGGGGAGTTCAGTCGATTATGGACATGTGCCGCCAGGATCCTCTAGTCGTCTATAGAACCATTGTGCCTCGGAAAGAGACTCTTCCTTCTCCCGTCTCATCGAACCAGGGCAATGAAACTCGGAGTAGTCTCATTGGGTGATCCGTGAGATTGCATCTTCGGAAGGTTACAATCACTACAGAGCATGTTCCAACATATCTGCAAAGTGTGCATAGAAGGGGAAGATAGGTGGTCAACTCTAGCAATTATCAATTGCCAGCCCATGTCATTGTAATAACTCGATCTGAAGACCCTAACTGTCGGTCAACTCCCACTTGAGTTTAATCCGGTAGCAAATGTTGGATGATATATTTATCCATGTTACGATTGGATGGATCATTGCTAGCCTTTTCAACTAGTATTACTATAAAAAAAAAAAGTTTTGATGAACGTGGGCCTTTATTACTCAAAAGAATACAAAGAGTACATGGGGGACTCAAAACCCAGTGGAGAAGATGTCCACTAGAGCAACACTACCCACCACATACATAACATAGAAAAGTAGAGAATGCATATCACCCCCCCACATACATAACATAGAAAAGCAGAGAATACATATCACCAGGAGCACAACTGTTTGCTATGAGTAAGTCTGAATCTGCAGATATCGCTCCCAAATGACACTGACGTCCTCCTTTAAGGAAGAACACTTGTACACCTTTACAATGCGACTACGAGCATCGCTAAGCACTTGCGTATCTGAAAAGACCTGTCCCTTGAAGATGAGGCCTTTGGCTATCCCTGAGCCTCATCGAAAAGCAGTCTGGCGATGGGTATGGGATAAATTGCTCCATCCTAAGCTATCTATTTTATGGTGGCAGATCATTCATAGATGCGTGCGGGTAAACACTGTTGTTCATCGATTTCGTCCAGAAGTCTTTGTGATCTGCCCTCTTTGCATGCAGAGGAATGAGACAATTGAGCACTGCTTTTTCTTGTGTCACCTTGCTTGGCAGTGGCTTTTGAGCCTTTTCCATTGTGACTTGAATATTCAGCAGGTCCTACTATCAGCCTATCCTAGTTCTTAGGACAAGTTGGCAAAGAGGGCTTTCCACTTAGCATCTGCTTGGATCATCTGGTCCATCTAGTATTACTATAGTGCTTATAGTAGTACTGTTTGCTTCCACTGATGTAGGAGCCTATAGAGGAAAGGACGGAATTTTGTATTGTTTTTGCAGCCATTGGATCTTTGCAGCCACTGAAGCAGCTAAGTATGCCTTTGAATTTATTCAATATTTTTTTTAGCATTGTATTCAATGTTTCTTTAATTTGTCGTATTGTTCTTGTAGTTGTAACCATTGCATCAGCCACTATTTGCAGCCACTGAAGAAGCTAAGTATATCTTTGTGTTTGTTCAATGTTTTTTTTAGTGTTGTATAATTGTTGTTTTGCTTTACTTTTCTCCTTGTTTGTAGAAGAAAAAGATGCAATGTCTACCATCAAAGATGTGGAAGATGTATTGCCTAAATGTGGAAGCAATAAAGAATGACAACAGGTCATGGAATTGCAAATTTGTGGTCGTTTTATTACTGGTACAAAGACAAGGCTATGTGGGCATTTGGGTCACGTTGCAGGGCGTAGCGCTAAAGGTTGCCCTTAGTACCAGATGATGTAAAACAAGCATGCAAGGAAGAGCTCAAAGTTGGTTCATGCGAGGAGGACACAAGTTCGATGATGGATATGAATGAGGAGGAGTTAGGTATGGGCTCTCATGAATTTGCATCAACTAGCAAATATCACAATCTGATATGTATTTAATTTATAATTTTTCCTTTTCTGCAAATCCGTGCTTTTTTTACAGTAGAATTATGAAGATATTGATATCTGTTATATATATATTTTTTGTGGGGTCCGATGACACCTCATCTCTTGCATTCAATGCTTCCATGGCAATGCCACCACCATGATCTCCAAGTGGTTCATCCTAGTCGCGCAAGCGCCTTAACGAAAGAGTAAAACTTAAAGGGACCTTACGATGAGGAGGATTGAGTACACAATGGATGTTTTATGGAAGCTAATCTATCAATTGCCATGTTGGACAAAGATGGTAGAAGCTTTTAACCAAATTGGTGAGGAGTGCACCGGTGTTACTTATCGACAAATGAGAAATGTGAAATTGAAAAAAAAACACTTTTAGATGTGATTGCCAAATGTGACCATGCCAAAATATGGATGTACTATTATGTCTGAAGGATGGGTTGATGTTAATGGTAGAGGTCTCCACAATATCATTATTTCTAGTGCCTACGGATCTATGTTTTGAAGACTATTGATTACATCCAGGTTGGAACATGAGTTGATGCCTCTTTTTTGGCTAAAAGTATGAAATCAGCTATATTAGAGGTTGGCGAAGAGAATGTCATCCAAATTTTAATGGACAATGCCTCTCCGTGTGTATCCATGGAAGACTAATTGAGGAGGAATTTTCCACTATTGTGAGAACTCCATGCGCTTCTCATTGTCTTGATCTTTTATTGGAAGATATTGGAAAACTTGATTGGGTCAAGACAGTCCACATGAAGGCTAGAAAAGTATCTGTTTTCTTTGCAAAAGAAAGTTTGCTAAGAATACTTCTAGGCATTTCAGCCCAAACCTTGCCATTTTGAGACCTTGTGCAACAAGGTTTGGTGCGATTTTTATCGTTGTAGAGCATCTACTTAACGTATGGGTTCCACTACAATAAACAGTGTTTCAGATTATTGAAACAATTGGGCTGATAGTAGGAGAGACCATAGTGGTCCAAAAGTATGTGTTGGATCTTGCCACACAACAGTCTTTTGTAGTTAAAAAAAATTATGGAACCATTATATTGTGTGTTGTGTTTAATGGATATGGAGGGATGCACAATGGGCCTTTTGTATGAGTTCATGCAAAGAACTGAAATACAATTAAAGGATGGGCAAAGTTCAGATTCTTTAGATGCTACCAAGTATGTATGACATCTTCTTAACTGTTGATTTCATCTTCTTAAATTCTGTCCGTTTAAATTCTAATTTTCTTTTAAAGTATGTCTTTTCTTTGATTTCATCTACTTAGATTCAGCCAATGATTGAGCAGAATTCTGATTTTGTAAATTCTTCTACCCTTTTTTTTTTTTTGAAGGCAAGGTGGTTTTCTATTAAAATAGAAAAGATTACAATATTGATCTCTAAAGATCAGATAGGAAGAATGAGCACAGTGAAGCCCTGTTGGCCTGATACGTAATATGCTCAAAAAGCTTTCTTATATCAGCATCTGACGAGAAAGCACAATTAACAGATAACTTATACTTTTCTCAAAAACATTTTGCAACCAGTTTTAAACATGTAACCATCGAAGGAAAACAGAATGCAGGCTGAAGTATAACAGTCCCCCAGCTGCCCTCAAGCTTAGTAGTACTTGAGATTGACATAGGCATATCAGAACCTGGTCTAAAGTGCTGCAAGCATATCAGTACTTGAGCATATGATTGGATATCAGTATCCACATAAAAAATGTTCAAGCATAGCAGTGCTTGAAACATTTTAAATCCCTAGCATGCACAAATTAGAGAACTTGATATCAATGCACGCTAATCAATCAATGCAGCATTGTCGGGATTATCTTCTGCATCCTTGATATTTACAAGAAAAAAACTGATTGCTCAGCATTGATATGAAGAATAAGCCACCTGTCTCTTGAACTGCCTCTGTCAAATAACAGATGCTTCCTGCTAGCAAGGAAAGAAGCTAAAAGGACTTGAAAAGTTTTCTTCCAAAAAACAGCGTATGATATTCCCCGCTGGGATTTGCATATCCAAATCCTACTTTACATAATCGGGAGTTTCTATCCCCTTCGCTTTATAGGCCAATATCCCAATCTGATGGGCTTACCCTTTCAGCGTGTCTAGAACAGATTTTGTAAATTCATCTCCTTAAATTCAGCCAATGACATGAGCAGAATTGTCTGTTTAAATTTTAATTATTGTAAGCCAAGGGTAGAATACTAATTGAGTTTGGTCTCTTTTTAGATACGAGCAAGTGCTAAAATTATTTGAGACACGTTGGAAATGGTTATTAAAATCAATTCATATTGTTGCGCATCTTCTACACCCTTTGCGGAGGCGAGAAAACATATTGTACGACCTGCAATGATAGAAAGTTTTATCAATTATATTAGTATTATGTATAGCAGGAAAGAGACAACAATCTTACTAGAACAATTTGATGCTTTTTGAAATAATGCATCCACTATGTTCATGATTCCTCTTGCACAAACTGAAAGCTACCAAGCAAAACCTGTTTTAGGGTGGGAGCATTTTGGAGGCGCCATTCCTGAGTTACAAGCTTTGGCTATCAGTATCTTGTCACAGGTATCATAATCAAATAAATTTGCAAACTGTAGATGCATAGGCATGCAACGAAAAGTTGTGGTTTAGTTTAATAAGTCATGTATCTCTTTCAGGATTGTGCTTCAGGTGCATGTGAACACAATTGGAGTGCACATGCGCTTGCACATACAAAGAAAAGCAACCCATCTTGGGATTCTTCAGCTTTACTCGAGTTTTTTTGCTCACTATCCTTCGATAGGCCATCTCTCAAATAATTCATCTCTATAAGTCAGGCTTCACTTCTCATAATCATACTTTCACTTTTTAGCCCCTACAATTACTCCTCTGACAACAAAATCAGAGGCAAGACTCGCCAGCATCCTCATGATGCATCGGCCAGTCGCTCCAAGCATACACCCAACAACCACTATACCGGCATGCCTCCATGACCTGTCCATCCAATCTCCAGAACATTCTCCTTCTATTTTTAAACCATGCACTCAGAAATCCAACTCCATCTCCTTGAGAACCACCAAACCCATCGCCGGCCAGCAACACACGACACGACCAAGTCGGGTGGGCAGCCAACTAACCGAACCAAACACCACCCAGTCGGGTGGGCAGCCAACCACCCAGCCAAACACCACCAAGTCGTGTGGGTAGCCAAGCTGATCACGACCAAGTCGGGTGAGGAGACAACAACGGCGATCCAAGTCCTCGCCAAGTCGGATGGGTAGCCGACATAGCCATCAAGTCGAGTGGGCAGCCAGTCGGGTGGGCAGCCAACCACCACCAAGTCGTGCGGGGAAGTAGCTCAAACCCGTTCAAAAAATACTCTCCACATACTGTTTCGGCTACATACAACCATGAAATCTAGGCAAAACCATGCCTGAGATACGGCCCACAAATACCAAATATAACAATTAGAAGCTTATGAAGTATCGACTTTGGAGATAATGCTAACTGAGGTTCGAATCCTCAGAGCTCCTTTCTATTTGTTTTTATTATTTTTTGGGTTTTGCATGCTAGTGGGATACTCCTTTTGATTATGTTTTTTAATCCACTAGGGGTATACAACTATGCTTTGAAAAATAAAACATTAGTGATATTTGGCCTTAACCGCTGCAAAGAACACACCAACTAGGAAGGGTTTGGGCAAAGAAACCACTACACTCAAGCAAATAAAATTAGATGGTGTTACACAAATTAGCTTATAATATTTTGGAAGATTAAACACTAGTGATTTATATTGAAACCATTATGATTTCATAGATTAGCTTAAAATGTTTTGGAAGACAAAACATTAGTAATTTATACTAAAACCATTATGGTTTCAATCTATCATGCAAGGCTTCAAGCCATCAAACAATCATGCCTTATGAAATCTAAACGCATTGAGGACCATATAAATTTACCACATCAGTTAGCCATGCTAGTTTAGAACTCTAAGAACCACGTTAACATAACACTATACTAATCCACGTCTTATTACCACTATATTATACCACATTCACAAACCATACATATAAAGCTTCATATTTAACTGTTAGAAAACCACCTTATCAAACACTATATAAAAACCATACAAGGAAATCACACAAGGTTTTTAATGATATCAACCCACAAAAACGCATTGCCTTTTTAAATAATTTTTCATATATAACTAGGGTGAAAACCCATATAGGTTTTCTTTTTGGGTGCCTTTTGCAATTCAAGACAAGTATAATAAAGCAAAAGGTAACAACCACATTGCAGCCAATAGGATCTACTAAAGATGACGATCTAGTGAGGGTGAAGTTACTGTCATTTAAGATGATGATGAAGGTGGTAATGATGCTGGGCAAGATACTCCACCGATGGAATTGAAAGAGAATTTGTATGTTGTTTCCAGCAAAAAGGGTAATTCTAGTTTGAAGGGGGCGTCTTCAAAATGGTGTTTGTGGAGTTGCTTCAATTCTTGCAGGAGCTCTAAAGGACATGAAAAAGACAACGTGATTTGCAGATAAAGAAGGATGCAGCTGAGAGTGCATAACAATTGCAGTTGCAAATTACCAAGAGAAAAGAGACATTGAAATTGCAATTCGCAGAGATGCAAATGAAACTTCAACTGGATTTGCATATCCGACTAGCATCCAATTTATTTAGCAACACATCAATTCCATCTAGAGATAAATTCAATGGCTAGATACCCCAAATCATCCAATTAAGAAGGTTACATCCTCAATCCATGAAAATCCTCGTAATAAAAAGACCAAAATTATGTCTTATCATGAGCTTGTCGCATAAAGAGGAAATGGAAATCATCACAACAAATGTTCCAAAATATCTTGGAGGCATTACATACAACTTGAAGAAGAATTGAATGGATATGATGCTTGCACTTATAATCAACGGAGTGAACTGAGCTGTTGGCCTATAGAATAGAATAGAATAGAATCGAATCGAATCGAATAGAATAGAATAGAATAGAATAGAATAGAATAGAATAGAATAGAATAGAATAGAATAGAATAGGATAGAGCAAAGGGATATGAGATCTATCACCCCAGCCACCGATGGAACACCTGATAAGGATTCAAAATTCTGTATTATTTGTTGCGGCCTGCGATGATTTGGAGCTCTACTGAACTCCTTTCTAAGCTCATTAGCGAGACTTTCCACTATCATCCTGATGGACTTGTATATTGTAGAGACTTCAAGACCAAATAACTATGCACAAATGAAGCATTTGCCACTGTATGCAAGCCTAAATAGTATGCAAGCGGAGAGGAAATTCTACCTGGAAACACTTGAAAATAGCCATACTAGTAGTAGCCGATCCATGCATATTTTGATGTTGAGGAAGGAACGAAAATCTGTTGTATGTAGACTGTTTGAGCTTCATTTCTATTTCCGTTGTGAGTTTGTTAGTTTGTTGAGAAAAAACAAAAAAAATTAGCCAAGATGTAGTAGATTTTTCTGCCATGAGTTATATATTTGCCTAACCTAACGAAGCATGCTAGAGGAGATGTTGCCAGATTTCCAAGCCTATCAGGCTTGTGAACTCTGCATTTGCCATTACCATATCTTCTGGCCAGTATTTGCTAAAGTAAGAGGAATAAGATTTTTTATTCAGTTTAAAAACATATATCTTTGTCTTCAAGGTTTTGTGGATGTTCAAAGCATCTCTTCATGTGTTTTTTGAATCTTTGCATATTATTTAAAGATAGAGATTCAAAATATTAACTAATGCAGCTCTGGTCCTTGAAGTTGAAGCTCATCCTATGCAAAATTATCTTGTTTATTTGAGAAATGTACAGATGTGGTATTTTCTAAGCTAGTTAAGGTAAGCAACTTCTATTTTTTCGGAAAGCATATATTCCATCAGTGAAGTTGATGTGATTACTTGATTTTTTAGTCTCTTGCTAAGCAGCTAGGCATTACAACAGATCCCATTTTGAAGGTATCTAAACACAAAGAAGTAGTGACAAAAGTGATGGCCCATTTAGTCATCCTTTCCTTTTGGTAGTTTGGTTTTGAATGTCTATTGCTCTTAAAGATTTGTAATATACGGATTGAGTTTTGTGCTACAGAAAGACAGTTCATAATTTCTCTTTCTGTTTACTACGATGAAGTAAAACGTTTTATTTCTGGCTCAGATGGGAAGAATTCAACTCTTATGAAGAATATGCATGGTTTTTGTAAATGTTGATAAAACTTAGGTCACAGATATTGATGAAACAAGCCTCAGACAAAGCCAATATTTTTCTTGCTTCCACGAGATAGATGCGCAGGATGGCAAGGCTGCTGCATGATTTGAGTTGTTTGAAGACATTCGAAATGTTCATTGCAATATTGGATGTGCACAACAACTTGAAGTTTGGCAAAGAGTCTAAGAATTAAAGAATAACTAGTTATGAACTGACATCAAGTACATGTTTGCTTACTAGCCATTGTTGGAATAAGTGCATAAATTAGGAGTTCGTTCTTCATGAAATGCTTAGTTTATTGTTATAAGGCATGTAAACTGGTTAAATATTAGACAATGTTGTGTGCAATGTAGAAATCCGTAAGGCCAAATGTAGGTGAGTCAAGATAAAATATTGGTCCATGACCTTATTTCACACTGAAGGTTTACTTATGCGTGCATGATACAATAACTTGTGCATTTGAATGTAATAACAGAGAAGCATGTGAGAGAGAGGTATGAGAACCCTCTATTTAGTATCTGTACCCGGAGAAATTACTGACAAATTTTCGTATTCTATTACAGTGACACTTGCAATATCTTTTAGTAAGACATATGGTCTCATAATTCCAAAAAGATCTCCATGTGCAATGTTCTCTGATTTATTCTTTATCTTTCTAGTGAGAGATATAGTCTCATAGTTCTAAAAAGAGTTTTAGAAAGTAGTTTTCGTAATAAGTTGTACTGAAAGACTTCCTTGCGTTGCACTGCAATGATGTCTTTCAGCTTTTAGAACTAGATGCTCGATCTAAGTTTCCCATTGATTTCCTCTTTTTTGCAGCCTCAAGACTCGCTAAAATTCTCTTCCCTCCTATCTACTATATTGGGATTTTACTTTCCCTTATGTAGAATTTATTTTTTCTGATTGGATCATGCCTCGCTTACCGTTACTAATGATTGAGCGTATGAATAAGATGAGTAACATCTTGCTACTCCAATTTAATATCATAGGCAGGCTTTTAAGAAGCTTCTCTTTTGTATCATACATGAAGACTCTCATATATTTCCAATATCTCCCCTCATAGTACTAAGCATTTCTGGATACATTATGGGTCATGGATTCATCGAGATCTAGTAAGTCCTTAATATGAAATAAATAATGTGGTCTGCTCCAATTTAATACATCATTGGGGCTTAAAAAATTAGGTATACTTTACTCTGTTAATAAGGCAGTCCTTGCATGATCTAATGCATGACAAATATGTAAGATGGGAACAACATGGTCTACTATGATTTGTTTATCCATCTTATGCATGTTATTTATTAGTATACAAAATATATTAAATTATCAGAGGTCATGATTCGACCTACTATAAAACAAGTCGGATTGCATCAAATTAGGGAGGAGACTGCTCAGCGAGTATTTTGCCCAAGAATCACCACTCACTTATTTATTACGTGGTCACGGGATTACAGCCACAGAAGAAACATTGTGTTGAAGGGGGAGTGCAGACATTGGACAGGGAACATGTTGAAGTGGAAGTACAGACATCTCCACAATCCCAAGGGGACCAGGAGTCGCAGTGATGTCGGTGATAGAAAGGGCTTGATGCGCCTCGGTATCTTACATTACCGAGGAGCCTAACCTTGCGTATTATAGGGGTTGCAGAGGCGGAAGATGATGCCCATTCTGATGTGGATGCGGCTTTACATTTCTTCACTGATGTCATGCATGTGAAGGTTGGTGGAGTTGTCTCCACTACTAGGGTGGGAGCGGCAAGACCTGATCGTCCTCGCCATCTTTTGGTTCAGTTTCAAGACACTCTTAGTAAACACATGTTCTTATTAGAAACCATCTCGAGAGGGACTAGTTTCTCGATGGGATGACCTCTCCCTCTTCAATTGTATAACCCAGTAAGGAGGAGCTACGCAAAGGTGAGGGCACCTTTGCAAAAAGAAATGGGCTGATGTGTAATGGGGTGCTGCAATTATTCTAGACCAATGGCCTTCCAATCCTTGGATTGGCTATGACTAGATAATTTTAGAAGCACAAAATTACCACTAGCAACAACATTATCTTTTTGTTGGTAGTCATTTAATATTTGGTTATTGTGTTTGGTGATGAGGCCTAGTCCCCAGGTTTTAGATGGGTTGTTGCCCTTGCATGTGCCATCCCATAACCCGTTGGGTTCCCGTGGACGTAAAAATTCATCTTATCTTATCTTCAATATAATTACTCTTAAACCTAGAAAATAAACGCATCAACTTCAAATACATGCTTGAGGTCTACAATGTTTGCCTACCTTAGTTTTGGAGCAATAATTCATCCAATCTTTTAGTTATTCCATAAATGACAAATCAATCAAAAGGCAATGCCAATGCAGATAGCATCTAATTTGTATCTTGTTTATTCAATTTACACATGATACCTGTCTTTTGGTACACACATTAAATATATAATGCCATCTGCCTATATTTATCTTTGCCTACCCTCCACAACCCCCTCCACAACCTCCACCGCACCCTCCTCCACAACCGCCGCCACAACCTCCACCTCCGTTACCATCTCCGCCGCCTCCAGAGGCATCCATTGCACCTCCACTAGCTATTGCATCACCACATGAGCCCCCTCCACATGTACTGGTTGTATCGATAATGCTCCCAATAAGCACAAGACCAAGTCCTGCAGTGACTAGCCAACCAATGCTTGGTGCTCTTCTTGCTTTCTCTGAAGCACCAGATATTTTATTAGTGTACGATCATAAATAGCCAAAATAAGCACATACCAATTACCTCGTTCAGTGTATTCATTATACTTAGTGGGTGTAAAAGGAATCTTCTCACAAAGCATATCAGACATTGACCTTTCAATAACTGCTAATAGGAGCACTACAAATGCAATATCCTCCTCTGGTGATATCTATGAAGCCATAAAATGTTTAATGAAAATATAGTTTAGTGTACATAATCATATTTTAATACCTCCATAACTCCGTATTTCCAGTTGAACAAAGAAGTGGCTTTGCCATTTGGGGCGTCACTGCTAAAGCGTACCAATGTTACAAATCCAATTTCTTGATCCTTGGGTGCATTTTTGACCTCATATTGTAGCTTTCTACCTGAAAGAAGCTTTAACTAGAAGAACACCTTGTATTTTAGAGAATGACATCTTCTCAAAAGAGAAGAATGAGTGAAACTCACTTGAGGGCCATAATTGCAAGAAACTTCAAGTTGTGGATCATTAATACTTAATTTCTTCACAGTAAGAATAATTGATCCACGCAATAATGACCAATGAACACATCCTATAACATCATGTTCCACATTTGCCAATTGATATGCAGATTCCACTATCTCATCTGGAAGGGGAGGAAGAGCAACCATTAAAGACCAAGATTGCATAGCATCGGGAAAATGCCAGAGTCAAATTATACCTGGAATAATAGCTCCTCTACGAGTAAACGTCCAACCACCTCGTAAAACATCAATCTTCTTTCGGTGTCCCTCTATAGGTTTCAATCTCCATCTACCTCCTCTCGCATATCTATAAGAAACATTAGAGCTCATGGTCATGGCTTATAAGAAATTGTTGCTGGCTAGACTTGCCTTGATCGGACAACGAATACTTGTGTTTTTGTATGATCGAACACAGTTCTCGTTTGCCAAAATCCTTTTGACGTTTGGCCTCTTTTGAATAAACCTCCATGATCTTCAACAGGTTGTGACATAGTACTATATAAGAAGTAAGGGCCAACAACTGGTGGAGTCACTGAAATTCCCACTCGCAAGCCTGCATTTCCATATATATAACTACGAATTGGGAGCCATTTGTCGATAGACAATGTTGGTGTTTTTAACACCTCATCCCATAAGATTAAACAATTCCCTAGGGAGCCACTTGCACTAGAAAGTCCTAGATCAATTCCACTAGATGCCTTGTCACATTGGAATTGCCATACTTTGTTGAATATTGCATTCTCAGATGCCACTTGGGAAGGTTCTGTCCTAAAGTCTGGCCCTCCATTCAGAGGTTTAAGAGTGACAAAAGGATTATTCCCCTTTATATGTCTTCCATGTAGCACGGTAATATGGACCTATAAAAGATGGTTTTAAGTAAAAATTTCTAGAATTATAGGAACGTTCGCATTTTAAGTATTACCTGCAAGGAATGACTTTTAGTAGCACTATATTTCTTCGATGAATTTACATCCACAACATGTGGCCTAAAAATTGGGCTATAAGTTGGACTAGGCGATTCTTCTCTATGCATGCAACCAGCTTTGGCATAAACCATGCCATAAGTTGTCCTCCAGAGTTCACTAGTCCTCTTAAAACTACGGTCAAGCTTTTGGCCAAGGCCCCTATCTTGATTGGTGTCATCATGTTCCAATGGTGTTCCGAGGGCGACGAGAATATCCTTTGCATACGTGGCCGGGTGGAGCTGATGGGAATGCCACATGAGATCAATATCATAGGTGGGTACAAAGAAATCTCCACCATCCATATCTTTTCTACATCTTTTAATCAAATGCAAAAATGCCTTGTATCTTTGAAGGGAGGCCTTCAAGAATATGGGGTCCAAGTAGTGAGGCTCTGAAACCTAACCCAACATTGAATTGAATTTGTTAAACAAATCATATGAATTGAAGAGCAAATGCAAGGAAGCTTCACCTGGTAGTAGAATCCCATTTGCCTGAATACTGCCGCCTTGAGGTTGTATGTGATGAGGATTGAATGATCGCCACTAGATTTTGAAAGGGGTAGTTTCTGAGAGCTTGCCTGAAGCAAGTCCAATTCAAAGGGTTCGCTTGGATAGGACGAAACCCATAAATTTTTGGTCAAATCCTTGGCGGGCTGTGCATCACTGACATCAGAATGGAGGAGTCTGCCGAAGAGCCTGGTGCAGTCGTGGGAGTATTGGGTCTGATTAACGTAATAAGCAAGGAGATTTTAAGTAAGGATAAGCAAGGAGATTTGAATTAGGAAAAAGACTGGTATAAATGAATTAACTTACAGGGTTGAGTCTGTGGCAATGCCATATCCAAGAGCAATCGAGAGGGGGCGAAAGAGAAGACTTGGAATGGTCGCGCAAGAGGGGGAGCCAGCAGTGGGTGTATCTAAGCAGGAATTAGCAACAAGTTTAGCAAGAGGATTAGCGATAACCTAAAGGAAAGTTAGGAAGAGGAAAAATACCTTGCAATTGCTGCATCAAGGGCATGGCCTTGGTACAGATGTGGAGCAACGGCCTCGATCCGGGCCAGGAACTGAAGCTGCGATCTGGCCGCAGCAACTAGGTCGACTGTGATGCCGATTTGCTGGGCTGCCTCCCATTCCTTATCCCACTCCTCTGCCGATTCTTCCATTACCCAACGTATTGATGCTTAAAATCGCAATTTCGCCATCAATTTAAGAGCCTGCCAAAAAGGTTCGCCCTTTTTCGCGTGGGCTAATCTATTCTATTATTCCACATGCCATATTATACGCTGCCACGAAGTTAGTAATTTTACCTCATTTCATATTGCCAACGTCTTATAAGAACATATGTTACGGTGGTGCTCGGAATTATCCATCAAGTCTTTGCCCACATCCCGGGTGGTGCTCGGAAATGCTCTATAAGTCCTATCCATCAAGTCTTTGCCCACATCTCGACCTCATCGTGGCCTGAGGCATAATTTTTTTTTATATAGTCAATTGCATCCTTTATCTATATAGTCAATTGCATCCATTATTGTCTAGACACACTTTCATTGCCTTGTTTGAGATCCAATGGGACATCGCCATGTGGCGACCATTCTATTCCAGAATGAAATGTGTCTACACCATTCTATCACGACCTCTTGCAGCAGGTTACCGTCGGATCTAGACTGCCGCTGTAAACCATTCGGTTCCAGAGACCTGGCAAGCTTTAACAAAATAACAGTGATATTTCTTCTTCTACCTTGCCGATTTAGGGCTATAACGAAGATTTAGAGCAAGATTTAGGGCTACGATGAAGATTTCTAAACCCAAAGCTTTGTGCTCGAGCTTCCTGAGAACTTGCTGAAGCTTTTTGCTAAGGATTTGCTTGCCGGAGATGCCTTTTCTTCATGCCATAGCACCAAATCAGCCTCAAAGCCATAGATTTCCTTGACATTGTGGAAGGAGAATAGGTCATTGCGCTCCCGGCTACTGGCGGTAGCCAGCTAGCTGCCCTTGCCAACCTGAAATCCACTCCCCGTTCTCATTCCACATAACATCGCATAATTTCATTAGATAATTATTTCGTTGTCACAATGCGGAATTTCAGATCTAGATAATTATATCCTTGTGGACATTACATATCCCCTAAGAATGTCATAAAGGAACAGATGGCGATATTTCTTAAGATTACAGACCATTTTATATTCAGCAATAGTCCTCTTGATGGTCACCTGATTTCTAACATCAGGGTCAAGGAATTTCTTGGATGTTTCAGCTTCAACGATCAAGGAGGAGCACCGGCTCCTCATTCTTTCACCCTAGGTTTTAATCTAAGCCATTAGTTCTGGGACTGCTAGTAGCATTCCCGTGGATGATTTGTGATGGCCATAACAAGCTGTAACAGCCATAACAAGCAAATCTGATACAAAAAATACAACACATTGAGGCATGATTCTATAACTTGAGCTAATGTTACAAATCCTAGCCTTAGGCCATATAAAATTTTAGCAATTATTTGGCAAAGAGGAATAGCCAATTTGGCAAATTTCCAACTAAATATACGAAACTCTGTGGTTCACAAGGCGAATCTTAGTCAAAGATACAAATGCTCCAATGATGGTACACTTGAAGTAAATGTCAAGCAAATACATAGACTTGCAACTTGTCCTACAAACATGAAACATAAATTTCTAGACATACATTGTTGCGATTTGGATACATATGCATAGCTTGATTAGACGACAAAAAATCCTAAGTGAGCATATTCTCCTCTAGAACTCAAGCACAAAGAAATAAAGGATGTCGCTGCTGATCACTTGAAGAATTCAGAAGTCAAAAGACATTTGATCGAGCATATTCTCCTCTAGAACTCAAGCACAAAGAAATGAAGGATGTCACTGATGATCACTTGAAGAATTCAGAAGTCAGCCATCTGATTGAGAACATTCGAGTATCTATGACTATAAAAGGATCTAGTAAGGTCAACCATAAGATACTTTTTAGGCAGCACAAGGCACTAAGCTTGAGGAACAAACTAGGTGGGGCAATTAGCCATAAGAGGTTCAAACTAAGAGGGGGGCAATGCTCACCACGACCACAAGTCTATAAAGATGCAATGTAATTGTTAGGTGGGAAACTAACTGGCACCCATGGGCCACGGCAGTGTATGGCTAAATACAAGTGCTCAACTATCACTTAGTTACAAAATGAATTGTTAACTTTGGAGGCCAACATTGAGAATTTGTTAACTTACTCATACATTTATAACAAAGGTTCCATTTTGGTAATCCATGGGCCTTAATGGTGCACTATAAACCTTGTATTATTTTTGTGTCTATGTACAATCAAAAGGGTATAAAAGTCCTAACATAATGAACTCATGGCCTGATTAATTAATGAATCAAACCAAGTTATAACAAAACAACTAACATGCACTAATATATTGTGGGATCGAGTTACCGGGAGAAAACCATTGCCTTTCCCATTATCCCTCCAAGTAACATCCAACTTAACCTTGAGAGTTAAAGCAAGAAATAACAGTTAGATTCAGGAATGGAAATATATAACAATATATATATCCAAGGCTAGACTAGGAGGTCTAGACTAGAGGCCCTTGACTACCATGTGTAAACAACACGTGACCATGTAATAAATAAGTGAGTGGTGGAAAATAATGAATAATACCAAGTAAAATCTCCAATGATTCTGCTTTAAAATACAAGGCATGATGTTAAGGCTCTAGCTACCACCACAGATAATAAAAATGCATGAAATAACATTTTCCATTCTTAAGAGTATCAAAATACAAATTTGTAATATTGGCAAAGGACCTGTAAACAGGCCCTTGATTACCACGTGCAAACAATCCTCTGATCATGTAAGAAATGATACTTGGTAGAAAAATGAAGTTGTGACATACAATCTTCACGACTCAAAAAATACCAAGTAAAAGTCTGCAATGATTCTGCTTTAAAATGTTAAACGCCCTAGCTTACTGCCATGAATGTTAATGCATGAAACAATATTTTAAGAGTACCAGAATATAATTCCAAAGTCTCGAAAAAAATCTGTAGCTTTATGCGACAAATAACTGTATTTTTAATAAGCCGTTGCACAAGTATATTGAATCTGATATGAGTTGCACCAACTCGAATTGATACAGTTCTAGTTCTCCAAAACTGGAGTTAAACCCAATCACAATAACCAATTTCTGGTAGATCACCACCCGACCGAATCAATTAGTGCTAAATACTGGCAGAATCATGGCCAAGGCTTGCAGGCAATGGCAAAGTCTTAACACGATTCTTGTCTTTAGTCTTGGAATCAATCGAATAGAGTTTAGGAAGCTGGATCATTCTTATGACTATGACTGAAAAACAGATCTGATTATAAGCCGATTCTTAACAAAATAGTGAGCAGTCTCCTCCCTAATTCAATGCAATCGGACCTGTTTTATAGCAGGTTGGTCCCTTTAGAAAAAGGTTTGCAGGGCTTTTCTATATTCGGAAGATCCTCTCTTCGTAAAAGGCATTTTGCCTTTTTAGTTCGATCTTTCATTTAACGCCTTTTAGCTATTATTAAACAGTCACCCACAAGATTATAATTGTGCCATAAGCCCATAGTTGTGGAAATATCTTGCCTCAAAGATAATGTTTAACTATAACTAAGGTTTTCGTTTGCTTTTCATTTGCCTTGCCTTGCCAATAATTCACAGATGCCTTGCCTTGCCTTGCCTTTTCAATAGTCCCTCAGGATGATGTGGTGGTGCAGGTTTGGAAGGTTCATCCGGATGTTGTGTCTTCTTGTATTGTGCGGTCTTGTTACCGGGTGTTGGCTATTCATGACACTCTGCCCCCTTCAGGCAAGTGGTCTCTGCAGCTTCTGGGTTCTCGATGGCGCTCGGTTTGGACGTGGACATGGAGCCCACCTCCCCCACTGAAGGTTAGGGTGCTTCTGTGGCAGGTGGTGCACCGCTGTATCAGGGTGAATGCCCTTGTGAGTCGGTTTAGGCCGGGTGTGAGCCCTCTCTGCCCTTGTTGTGGACTTCATCGTGAGACTGTGGAGCATTGTCTGGTTTTATGCCCTCATTTGCAGGCTGCCTGGGATTGGGTCAGGGCTCTGTTTCAGGTGAGATTGACTAGCCAGCAATTGATGGTTCATGTGTATCCTGGTGCTTGGCCGCTCTTGTGGCAGCAAGCCTTGCATCTGTGCGTGGCTTGGTTGGTGTAGCTGATTTGGAAGTGGCGGCGGTTGTGGATCTTTCAAGGGATTCGGCAGCCTGCAGCCTCTCTGATTCCTCGACTCAGGTACAAGCTATTTCAAAGCTTTCTGGTGTTCCCGGGATTAGTAGAGCGGAAGTTTGCCATTTGGCGGGACTTCTTGGGTGTTATAGATGGTGATGGTCGGTTTGTACAGTAGTAGAGTTGCAGTTTTCCTGTGAGTTTGTTGTGGAGTGTCGAGGTATCGCTGTCTCTTTGGGGCAGTTCTTCTTTGGGCCATACTCTTCTAAGTTGCCCTGCTTTTGAGATAGTCCGGAATCATTTTTTGACCTTAGCATTCCATTCCACGCTTCCACAACTTCTCAGAGCACCATCTGTGCATGACTTGGCATTATACATACTTGAGGTTCTAGATAAACATCTGCAATTACTGAGCCCTCAGTAGTCATTATCTTCGCTTGTCCAGTATCATCATTACTGCAAAGGTTTTTCCCTTGAAAACCTTTCGAGGCAGGGGTTTTTTAATCCTAGTAGTAATGATTGTACTATTGTATGGGTCCCATGACCTATTGGTCTCCGTGGACGTTAAAAAACTATTCTATTCTATTCCTCACTTGCTTTGTAACATTACCATTCTTTAATATACTGATGACACAGTTCTTCAAAAAAAAAAAAAAAATTTCACAGACTTCACACCACACTAGTCCACCAAGACTAAGGTTCAAGACCATTTCCCGGGCTATCATATTCGTATCAATTTCCCCCTTTCTGAAAGGCAACTGACCTCAGTATCCATTAACCACAAGCTGAGCACCAACTCAATTGTGTACTTTTCGTTTGGACATGAGTAACAACCCATACCCATTCCATTCACTTGGACAAGAGCAACAACTCTTTCTATTCACTTGGACAAGAGCACCAACTCTTTCCAAAGCAAGGATCACGATTTCATAAATAGCACCAACCATTTATGATGACCACTGTCGTTGTAACTAAGGATTAAATTTGTATACAAAGTTTTAATTTGTACTAAACTACTGCTCAAAATTTTAGACACCAATCTAGAATTTTAATTCTCGTTCTCATTCATTAATATTAAACACTTATGGCACCAACCATATAATCAAATATATAAAGTCACTTTAACAAACCACTATTTACCAGATATACCAGTTACGTGGTAATTAATCTGCAACCTGCTCCTCTCTTGCTCCACATGTGCTAGATGAGCCGCTTTCTTCTCAGCCTCAATCTTCTCAATTTGTTGAATACAGTCCCGTTCTCTTTGGGTTACTTGGAAATAATCTGGAGGCAGGTTTTTTTTTTTTTTTTTTTATTGTTTACTTTAGACACTAGCATGCTATTATGAAGTCCACCAACTCCAGGTACATTACTACATAATACAAGTTTCTTTCTTAACATGTATATGCATTTAAGGCATCCCCATTGGAGCCAATAAATGGTTCACAATGTGACTCTAATAGTATAAAGCTTCATGTTGACCTTTTGACATATCCATCTAGTTAAAGGCAATGTACGTGGCTTTAGCCCACTCATTTTCAAGTAAAAAAATAGACTCATTTGTATCTTATTGTGAAAAGATGTTTAGCTTAATATTTGTGCTTATCATATGCATGCTACTTTTATATGAGTGCATGTTTGCCACTTGCCACTTTTCCAATAAAATTAATTTGCATGTTATTTTATGGCAAAGTTTTTTGGAGAGGCATTTTTTCTAACGAGTATCCTTGTGAACTTTGCAATATTTATGCATCTTAACCATTTGGCTGATCACAGGGGAGGGTATCACCTTCAAACAATATTTTAGGTTCTTTTGCCCTACTTTACATTTCGTAAGAGCATTTCTATCTGCCTTCCTCTGATACATAAGGCTTAGTCCAGATATTACACTTTATTTCTACTTGTGCGCCTCTTAATCCGGCGGTGGCCTCTGATGCCAACTAGCTCCAGGCTTTCCTTGCTGATGAGAAACGACCAACATGCAGTTGCAGATCCATTGTGTTCAACTCAGATTATCTCAGGCAGAAATAACTTCATGGTGCTATTATAAAAGCATAAAAATGCATGGAGGCTAATTGGATAGACTGCAATGCAATGCAAGATGTTGCACAAATATATCAGCCCAAAGGCTTCATTCCAAGGCTTCATTCCAGGTCTGTTCTTGTAATTTATAGATTGCTTGAATATGTTGGCATGATGGGAAACTCAAAGGATGTCCTGAGCATATGAAAATGAGCTGTGGTACACATATAACATGACAGGAAATGCATGACATCCAGCAGTTCATGAACTCTGGTAGTTTCTGAATGCAACATCATAGATTATCTTTTGATATTTGCCATTTATAATAGTTTAACTTCTTATTGATGCCAGCGTGGTTCCGTTATTGGATTAACCTCTTCTATTTATTTAATCTATTCTACAGTCTTATATCAGACCAGTTGACTTTCTTGTAACATGGATGCATTTGAATAATCTAGACGAGACAATATTGTTGTGATTTGCTGCTACAAATGTTGTTGCAAATTCAAACGTTAAAATAAAAGCTAATATTTAATGGTTGTTGTAGCATTGAATTGTTTCGCGCATTGGCTTTGAGACATATATTGTTAACAAAACACGGTGAAGGTTTATACACCGTGGTGTTCCATAGCTTACCTGTTAGTCCTTTCATTGTTACCCTGCGCAGGCTAACATTTGTCTGGTTGACTACAGGTAACCGGGACTCCACCTCCTTGTTTTTGTTCATTTAGAATGATGTTACGAACTCTACATGATGTGCTGATGATTTGGAAAATCCAGATAAGTATTCTGAAATTTATAGAATAACAAGAATGAATTTGCTCTAAGATATTATGTCTTAATGCGCATGTTATATTTCAATGCGCAGGACACTATTTACTTTACTCAACGAGGCTATGCATTTGACAAGGAAGGAAAAATGATAAGAGATGTATTATGGAGGTTTCTTACAAGATCTCTTCTAAGCTGGTTTGCTGAATCAAGTATTATATTCATTGAAGCTTGTAGCGTACAATGATAAACAAAGAACAATGAAGATGTTTCTGTTTTACACTATCTTATAGAAGGTACAAAAATGGAATGAAATATGTTTATATAAGGATAGGTACATATGCCTCCTATCTATCTACATGAATCTAGATAATAGCATATTAGAGGGATTTTTCTGATTATCTTGTAAAGTACATTATTTTTATTTTACTTCTACATTTTAAAATGTTGTAGTCCATGATGAGATGAAGGAATCTTAGTGCAGTTTGCTGGCTTTGTGAACATAAACTTGACTTGTACATAGCCCATGTTTCTGGACATAGATTTCTTGAGATAAAAAGTCTCTTTGATTATATGTAAAGTAAAGAAATTGTCGTGGTGGCTAGTTCAACTTGAAAAATCAATATCCAAGTCTTGGCCTAAAGAGAGATTGCACCTGTTCTCTTTAGGGCTGCTTATTGAACCTTTAAGTCCTCAATCTGCAGATTAGGATGGTAAGGTTAAAGTCTTGAAGAAGATTTAAGGTATTTTTTTTTTTATATTACTCCAGTTCCTTGGTTTAACCTTGGACCATGATTTGGATATAGGTGCTTATATTATTTACATATATAGTCTGACATATTTGTTTACATGAAATAGGACATGGAGAAACACAATGATGCTTTTATCTAGCTCTAGTTATGATGTGCAGATACTTTCCAACAAATACTTGATTTATCAAAGGAGGAAAAGAAGAGAATATTACGAGTACAAGAGAATGTCATGAGTACATAGCACCATTGACGCTCTGATAACTCTCAATAAGGTAATTTGGTATGTGAGATGTGCATAAGCTTGAATGAAATTTACATACCTACCTACCTGGTTTTTTGGACATGGTTTTTCTTGGGTAGTGTAGCAACAAAGAGAAAAACCAATCCACTATAAGACTGATTTTAATCTTATCTGTGGGCGAAAGCCTTTATGAATTTCAAAACTTTTCTGTCCATTTGGATGCACATTCAAATCCAGTATCAACTGTGATTCATGTTGCTCAAATCAAGGTTCAGCAAGAAAAATACTCTATATATTTCAAGATGCTAGAGATCTATCGTGCTCATATATGGTAAGGGAGACTTGATAAGCATTCTAATGCATTTCTGTAAGTACCAGAATCTTCATTTTATTCTTCATTTCATCTTTAGCACATAAATAGAAATGAGTAGAATAGCAATAGTGAGGGTAGGGTCCCTGTGTTACAGCAGGGTCCTACTCTCCTTGTTGTAACACCATTCTAGAATATTTTTTCTAGTATGAACAATCAGGTGGCCCCCTAAACTACGGTTGGAGGCAGGCTTTTTTTATTGTTTACTTTAGACACTAGCATGCTATTATGAAGTCCACCAACTCCAGGTACATTACTACATAATACAAGTTTCTTTCTTAACATGTATATGCATTTAAGGCATCCCCATTGGAGCCAATAAATGGTTCACAATGTGACTCTAATAGTATAAAGCTTCATGTTGACCTTTTGACATATCCATCTAGTTAAAGGCAATGTACGTGGCTTTAGCCCACTCATTTTCAAGTAAAAAAATAGACTCATTTGTATCTTATTGTGAAAAGATGTTTAGCTTAATATTTGTGCTTATCATATGCATGCTACTTTTATATGAGTGCATGTTTGCCACTTGCCACTTTTCCAATAAAATTAATTTGCATGTTATTTTATGGCAAAGTTTTTGGAGAGGCATTTTTTTCTAACGAGTATCCTTGTGAACTTTGCAATATTTATGCATCTTAACCATTTGGCTGATCACAGGGGAGGGTATCACCTTCAAACAATATTTTAGGTTCTTTTGCCCTACTTTACATTTCGTAAGAGCATTTCTATCTGCCTTCCTCTGATACATAAGGCTTAGTCCAAATATTACACTTTATTTCTACTTGTGCGCCTCTTAATCCGGCGGTGGCCTCTGATGCCAACTAGCTCCAGGCTTTCCTTGCTGATGAGAAACGACCAACATGCAGTTGCAGATCCATTGTGTTCAACTCAGATTATCTCAGGCAGAAGTAACTTCATGGTGCTATTATAAAAGCATAAAAATGCATGGAGGCTAATTGGATAGACTGCAATGCAAGATGTTGCACAAATATATCAGCCCAAAGGCTTCATTCCAAGGCTTCATTCCAGGTCTGTTCTTGTAATTTATAGATTGCTTGAATATGTTGGCATGATGGGAAACTCAAAGGATGTCCTAAGCATATGAAAATGAGCTGTGGTACACATATAACATGACAGGAAATGCATGACATCCAGCAGTTCATGAACTCTGGTAGTTTCTGAATGCAACATCATAGATTATCTTTTGATATTTGCCATTTATAATAGTTTAACTTCTTATTGATGCCAGCGTGGTTCCGTTATTGGATTAACCTCTTCTATTTATTTAATCTATTCTACAGTCTTATATCAGACCAGTTGACTTTCTTGTAACATGGATGCATTTGAATAATCTAGACGAGACAATATTGTTGTGATTTGCTGCTACAAATGTTGTTGCAAATTCAAACGTTAAAATAAAAGCTAATATTTAATGGTTGTTGTAGCATTGAATTGTTTCGCGCATTGGCTTTGAGACATATATTGTTAACAAAACACGGTGAAGGGTTATACACCGTGGTGTTCCATAGCTTACCTGTTAGTCCTTTCATTGTTACCTACTTGTGAGGGCTAACATTTGTGCGGTTGACTACTGGTAACCGGGACTCCACCTCCTTGTTTTTGTTCATTTAGAATGATGTTACGAACTCTACATGATGTGATGATGATTTGGAAAATCGGATAAGTATTCTGAAATTTATAGAATAACAAGAATGAATTTGCTCTAAGATATTATGTCTTAATGCATGTTATATTTCAATCGCAGGACACTATTTACTTTACTCAACGAGGCTATGCATTTGACAAGGAAGGAAAAATGATAAGAGATGTATTATGGAGGTTTCTTACAAGATCTCTTCTAAGCTGGTTTGCTGAATCAAGTATTATATTCATTGAAGCTTGTAGCGTACAATGATAAACAAAGAACAATGAAGATGTTTCTGTTTTTACACTATCTTATAGAAGGTACAAAAATGGAATGAAATATGTTTATATAAGGATAGGTACATATGCCTCCTATCTATCTACATGAATCTAGATAATAGCATATTAGAGGGATTTTTCTGATTATCTTGTAAAGTACATTATTTTTATTTTACTTCTACATTTTAAAATGTTGTAGTCCATGATGAGATGAAGGAATCTTAGTGCAGTTTGCTGGCTTTGTGAACATAAACTTGACTTGTACATAGCCCATGTTTCTGGACATAGATTTCTTGAGATAAAAAGTCTCTTTGATTATATGTAAAGTAAAGAAATTGTCGTGGTGGCTAGTTCAACTTGAAAAATCAATATCCAAGTCTTGGCCTAAAGAGAGATTGCACCTGTTCTCTTTAGGGCTGCTTATTGAACCTTTAAGTCCTCAATCTGCAGATTAGGATGGTAAGGTTAAAGTCTTGAAGAAGATTTAAGGTATTTTTTTTTTTTTTTTTTTTTTGAGTCTGTATTTTCTATTGATGAAAAAATTAACATACAGTAATGGGTAAAAGCATGTTAGGGTGTACCACTTTTGGAACCTGCATACACTAGGTACTTCAGAACTGGGTATTTTCTCATTTTTCTTTTTATTAAAACTAATATAAAAATCCAAAATAAAAGTCCAGGATATGTTAATATACAAAGTAAGATAAAGATAATGCTATCGGAGACCAAAATATATATAAAAGTTCTAAAACGTATCTTTTATTGCGATATTACATAGGTACCCAGTACCCAGTCCTGGCTACCTTTTTAGGTACTTTTTTTGTCACTAAATAATACTTTTTAAGGGACACCCTAACATGCTTTTACCCTAATGCCCAAGACAGAAAAGCACTTCCCATGCTTAACTGCTCAGACTTTAATGACATTTACAAGAAGTAAATTCGATGCAATAGCCTCAACATCTTCCCTTCATGAAGGGTACTATAAGAGTTAGCTGCCCTCTTCACTACAAGGTAGGTACTAGCAACAACTTCCTCAATATCTTCTCCTACATGATGGTACTATTGGAGGTAGACTACTACTCGAGATACTATTGATGGTACTATTGGAGGCAGGTATTGCACTTCAAACTCTTTTGTAAACCTTTCCAATTAATAATTATTGGTTCCAAATGCTTTCTTCCTTACCACCATAGCTGCGTAATAGCTTTCAGATATATATCCATGGCGTCTAATTTTTCTTCCTCCGATGCCTCAACCCGCTTCAAAAATGACTGACAAATGCTAAGGAATTCAATGATCTGTGTGGGCTCTGCAGGGTGACCACGAAAAGATGGTATATCAGACTTTTCTAACCATTTATACTTGGCCTTTCTACTAGGATGAATTTCTTCTTCACTAGGCAGAGTCAGAGTTATGGGTCGTGGTGCAAAAGGTAACGAAGGTGGTATGGTAGTTTGCACAGTTCCAGGATTGGGAGCAGGATTATTAGGTGCTGCAGAAGTTCGCTTCTGCATCAATTCCTCGCTTACATAGCCCAGCGCAATTGACAAATGCTCTAATTTCCGGATTGC
Source organism: Isoetes taiwanensis (assembly GCA_021234155.1). NCBI lineage: Eukaryota > Viridiplantae > Streptophyta > Lycopodiopsida > Isoetales > Isoetaceae > Isoetes > Isoetes taiwanensis. The sequence goes on from JAJEKV010000006.1 coordinate 28,425,415, forward strand.
CTCTTCCTGAGATCCAGGCATAGGTATTCCCATCTGATTTGCCACTATGTAAGCTGAGGTGATTGCTTTCCAGTAAATCTTTGCATCTGCTTGTCCTGAGTTGGTTGCCATTGATGCCGTACTCGTGCAGAATTAATAGGCTCTGTTACCAAATTAATACGAGTTGCACAACAACTCAAACTGATACAATTTTAGTTCTCCAAAAGTGGAGTTAAACCCAATCTCAATAACCAATTTATAGTAGATCACTGTAAATACTGGCAGAATCATGGCCAAGGCTTCTAGCAATGGCAAAGTCTTAACATGGTTCTTAGCTTCAGTCTTGGAATCAATGGAATAGAGTTTAGGAAGTTGGATCGTTCTTATGACTGTGACTGAAAAACCGATCTGATTATAAGTCGATTCTTAAGCAAAATAGCCGCACTCCATCAATGACTATTTTTTCTTTGAAGGACAAAAGTAAAAAGTTTATTAATCAGATATAAACTTTACAGAATGTACACGTCTCAGGCATGGCGTAAAAAATACTATCTATCTATCTAACTATGTAAGCACAAGAAGATGCCATGTGAATATGAGCTTAAAGCACAATGCACTTACTCCAGAATAGGAAATTAATGATAAAAACTAATTTTGAAGATACTGGATTCAAATACATCCCATCAATTTTGGCTGAAGGGAGGAACACTCGTAAGCCGTCGGTATCTTAGGCTGAGCCACAGTAATAACACCGCGAGCAGATGAATAGATGCCCTAAAAAATATGAGGTCTACATGCTCACATATCAACCATAGGAGACAACCACAACCAAGATAGGATGTCCTCTGTCTAGTTGAAGGCCATGCATTGGGATAGGAAGCCAAGAGGACGTCTTGCCATTCTAGTGTGCTGTTAAATAAGCCTTGTAACTAGGAACATGTTGGTTGAACCTTTAGACAAGCAAAAAGGTAGTCCTTAAGGGTCTTAACATCTAAAAGGCATAGAGGACATACTACAGACATACGAAGATCATAGTTATGCCAGAAGGCATTAACACGTAGGCATCTATGGATAACTTGCTACCGAAGTACAAACACTTTAGGATGGAGCAACTTATCCCAAAGCCAACGCCATGTACGACCAAAATTAGGTTGTGGAACCTACAGATGCCACCCATTTGACAATGGAAGGGGCTATGGTGCTAAGAGAAGGCGATGTACTAAGCAGACAAAGTGCATGTTTTGTGAATATTTTCATTGACAACCTCAAGACATCCTTTCTAGAACACCAACCTCCACCATAAGAGGCAAATTCTCTGCGACCTTCTCCCATACAGGACATCCCAATCTCCAGCAAGGCGTGGATGGAAGGACAGGGCGAAAAAAGATGTCTGACTCCATGGTGCCAATAATCCACATAGAAAAGGAGAAGCATTTGAAAAAGGCTGCAGATGATGAAATAATGCCCAACGCAGAACTAGTTTGATTGCCTTCTTGCTTAGAGGGACATCTTCACCAACAATAAGGAGGTGTAAGAAGGTGTAAACTAGGATAGTCATCTTCACCAATAAGGAGTCTCCAAATGACATTTGAAATAAGGACGTTGCCTTGCATTAAGAAGTCCATCATACTCAGATCACCTGTCCATTTTGGAATGATGCATTTAGACCAAGCCACCTTAATCACAGCACCTTCCTCGGTATCAACCCATACAAAGTTCTAAATTATTACAAAGTTGTACAAAGTCCAAAGTCCATAAAGTTGTACACTTTTGCCACACCACAAGCACGCTAGAAGCTAATGAAAATGTATCTAAGAGCAATTTGATAGCTTTTAGGTCAGCATTAGTAACCAGAAAGAGGAATGTGTCATCTATGTATTGATTGCAAACTTTCTATGTGCCATCCTCCATTGTGAGACCTTGGAGAAGCTCTTCTGTTATTGTAACAGTGACTAATTGTGGCAAAGCTGCCGCAACAACTGTGAAGAGCAATGGTGCTAAAGGGCTCCTTGGCAAATATTGTGACTAAGTGAGAAAAACTCTAACGGCTCACCATGAAACAAAATAGTTGCCCGAGCATATGTCTGACATGAATTGCTGCCCAAATACAAATCTTAGCACATATAAATGCATGAACTCTTAACTAATATTGTCGTAAGCCTTCACAAAATCAAGCTTAAGATGCATAACATGAAGGTTGTGTGATGTGTCTAATAGATTCCCTCATAAGCATCAGCTACGTTATTCAGAATGTATCTTTTTGGAGGAAAGCCTGATTGAGTTATAGAGCTAGATATAACCAAGATGTCCTTCACCCGTTCTGCAAGCAAATATCTTACATACAGATGACAACAAGGTAATTGGTCGCCAGTCTACAATAGTCTGAGGATCTTTTTGACCTTGGGGATGAGTGATGGCACCTGTGTTGAGAATTCTATCCAAAGCAGTAGACCTCCAAATCATATACATCTGGATTCAACCCACTCTCAATATTTCTGAAAGAACTCAATTAGCAAACCTTCCAACCCTGGGCACTTATATTCTTTGAGTTTAAAGATTGCCGAACCTAAATCATCAGCCGTTATAGCCACCTCTATTGATACATGCTGCTTTTCAAAAATGATGTGGGAAATCCAAGACAAAACTGCATGGAAGATGTTTATCAGCAAAAAAAAGTCTGGAGGTGCTTGTGTAGATGTTGCTTGAGTTCTGCTAGCTCTATGTACACTAAGCCATCTAACAGGAGCAATAAAGACATAGTTGACATCATGTGATGCCTTTTACCTGCACAGAAAAGAAAAAGCTTGTATAATTTGTTCTTTTTCTCAAAACCATTGTAGACTTGTCTTCATCTATACCTCCATCTTTGCCTGGTGGATTTGCTCCTTCTCCAAAACTTGAGCTTGCGCTAGAATATCTCAACCATGAACCCCAAAAGGAGTCCCTATCGAGAGTGGAATAGGTCCTTAAGGCATCCAGTAAAGCGCGATCTCCTGCTGCTGTAGACTTTCTGCCCCACTATTTGGAAAAGCCTTTAACCACTGCAAGTGCGTCAACTATGCCGGCTAAAAGCAGCTGTTGAAATGTTGTTGCAAGCTTTTTGGAAGTCAATATCCTTCAAGAACTTCACATTCAGGCGGCATGTCTGGCCGGGACGTCGCTGCTGTAGAGGCTCATCTGAAAGAAATTGTGCATGGTGGTCTAAATCTGAATTGTCTCGGAGTACAATTGAAAGAGACCTGAAAATGCCACAGTTGCAGCTGCATTCCAGTAAGCTCTATCCAACTGGGGGTTTGCACGATCTCCACCAATCTGACCATTGCATCAAGTAAAAGCACCTTTACCATCAATCTTGAAAGGCTGCAATCATGGAGTAGACAGAGCCATTATTGACGTTCAAAACCAAATACCACTATAGAAGTAGCTTCCAACCGATCGGACTACACTTCCACGATATTGAAATCCCAAGGCCCAAACTGAGCACCTTACTTTGCACGGAGATCCACAGTGAAGCTCTCTAATGGGGTCTATTGTGAGCGTAAATATTAATCAGATCATGATTAACCCCATGTTCCTACCACACAATTAAGCGTGAATTAATTACTTCGAGAAGAAACCCTGATTTTCAGAATTTAGAGTATTGTCCTAAATGCCCGCCACAACCAAAAAGTCGTCTGCTTTAATTATAAGTTGTCCCACGTAATATAGGCAGGATAATTTGAAATTTCAACAAAAACCTCTGTATCTCCCATGCTCCTTGATGCAAGGAGCTTAGCTCCAAGCTAGAGGCTTCAAGCGCCATAGCCGGATGTCCAAGCTCTAAATGCCATGGCCCATAGTCGGAAGTTGCCATAGCTGGAGCTTCGGTTGCCATAGCAGTTTTCTCAAGGGTTCTTTATGGAGCATACAGAGGCATCCATAGATGGATTGAGCAGACTACAGGTTTCTTTGCCCATCTAATACGGAGTTCCCCTTCATCTATTTCGGCTATTTCCCTACATCTAACCCGGATTGCTCAGTGGCCCAAACGACTTGTTTGCTCAGTGGCCCAGGCAAATCCAGCGGCTCCATTTCAGTAACTATAGCCAAGATTATATGAGCTTTTGCGCCGATTATGGAACTTTTTTTTTTTTTTTTTTAAGGTAAGAAAAATTTTATTAAAAGATAGGAAGAATTACATCATAGGTCTCATATAGACCAGAAAGAATTTAAGCACAAAGATCTCATGTAGATCAGATTTCATATCCATAATTCCTGTACTAATCTGTATTTCTCAACATCTTCTTCTATCTAAACAGTACTACATGATTAAAACCAATCTTCCTGTTTAGATAAAATACTCTGAGGAGCTTAGCACAAGCTTTCCGAAGCTACTTGGATAAATTCGTGAATGCTCCAAAAACCTCTTGCAAAACTGAAAATGAAGAGAAAAGAGCTGAAGAGTAATCGACCAATTCTCATAGCTTTGCTTTCGAGAGAACCAATTTGCTTCAAACTATGATCGATTCGGCGAATTTTTTCTCTGAGAATCGCGAAATTAAAAGGAGATCTTTGCATTGTCGGGATGTGCGGTCGACCCTACACGTAAAGCTAGACACACTGACCCAGCACCAAAACCTCCCTAAAGTTTGGTTCATGATATCGAATCGATATGGGCGTCTTCTTGGACCACGGCTATCTCCCTAGCTCGGCAATCTCGAGAAAAATTAAGCATTACGTTCCTAAAGCGTGAAATCGAAATCAAGAATTTACCTGACTCCTTCTGAACAACATTCTTAGATCTTTCCACTAGAAAGAAAGAGCAAGAGGAAAGGGGAAAAAGCCGACATTCGGAAGATCCACCATAGATTAGGCGCCCGAATATATTTACATGAAAAGCTGCTCTCTTCCGCGTTTACGCTAAAATCTGCTACCTTATAGAACGTATGCCTTTTAGGATCTTGATAAACAAGAAAATTGGAAATTCGGAAAACTTACATGATCTTGCTCATCCATTAGCAAATCGGACCCGCGTTAGTGGCATCGAACAAAAACATTAGGACGCCTTAAAGCGATTGTCGGGGCAAGCACTCAGGAACATTCTTTAAAAAAGAAAGATCCACGGCCCGATGGCAAAACCCGCTAGTATCCAGTTCAATCTACGACCTGCAAAAGTCTTGGGGCAAAGGAATCGAGGGAAGAGGAGGGCGGCGTCCTCTCCCCTTGCCGCCCTAGCCGCAGACGGAGGCGACAGCGCCAGCGCCAAGAACCATTTTTTCATATCCCCGCATTTAGCCGATTATGGAACTTAGGGAGGCAAAGATCCAAAATCCAATCTAAGCCTGGCTTGGAAGGATTTGGAGAATGTCTGTTGCGAGCTTTTCTTATTCAGATAATTAGACAGGCAGATAATCATGAAGTTCCGGCAGGTTCTAGCTTTGGTACTGCATGATTCTTACATTCAAAGCAAGATTCCCGAAATTCTATCCCTGACACTAACTAAACTTATCTTCGCACCTTGTTTGGTTCAAATAGCAAAATTAACTAAAAGTTTAACTAAAATAAAAATTAGCACTAGAAGTTAAATCACCCATAGAGGTCACTTCAAGTTTAGTTAATCGTGCTTATAATTTTTTATTCCCTTGGCTAACTTAACTAGACATGTTCGAAAGCATTTAGTTAACTAGTTAAGTTATTTTTTAACCAAAGTTTTTAACTAAATGAATGCGAAATGGTATTACATTAAGTTAGCCTAACCTATTTTTTTAACTAGCTTTGGTGTGAAGGCAATCATCCAATTAGTGTTAACTTAACCTAACGATAAAAATAACCTAACTAAACTTAACCATGGGTGCGAATAGACCCTAATTCTTATTAATCGAGAAGCTTTATAGTTACCTTAAATGGACTCAGTATGTTCTCAATTCTAGTTTCAATAGATCGCAGTGATGATCTTCGTGAGCCCACCATGTATAAAATTTATGACAATTAGTATACTATATTGTGTAAATGTGGCTTGGTCTTCTTTTATTCTATTCTTTTAAGAATTCATATATTAGAATATAAAAAATCTATTTTATTCTATTCTATTCTATTCTTTATCAAAACGATCGCAATGGCATTTAACTGCTTTTGCAATGTTTTTTCTTGATCAATGAGGTGTTCATAGACTGCTTTTAATTTTTTATGGCCACTGCAATCTATTTTAAGTCAATCGAGAAATCTAACAAATTAATTAATTTGTGGTTAATTAGAGCCTAACAACCAAACGGTCAACGTGAGTGAAAATGACTGGCAAGGAAAGGAACCATGCGATCACCACCTCTACACCGACCAATCATGTCTGTAAGCTCTGAAACATCTTCCTTGCGATATTTGTGCTCTTGGAGACATACAAATTGAGCACCCAATCTAGACAAGTAGAAGGAAATACGACACTGCTTAAGGGGGGGAAGAGGCTACCCCCTGAATAGTCCATAAGACTAACCGCATTGATCTTGTGATGGAGTCAATTCAGATGGGATGGAGTCAATTCAGATGAGATCACTGGTGTCTCATGAGAATTTGAGGTTGTCTTTCGGTCTGCAGCAAGGCAGTAGCCTGTTCAATCAAATTAGTCCACTGAAGTAGATTAAAGCCACCATTATGAGATGCAACAGAAAGGGCAGAATCACGCAAAGCAGGAAGTGTGGCGGAGTTATGAAGCAGAGTTAGACCTTTTAGCCGATTTTCGAAGTTGACGAAGAGCAGGTGGATGTTTACGTAGAGGGTGGATGCATATATTGCCCATGAGACTCTTCAACTTGCTCTTGCGATCTCTGAATCTCATCCAATCTTTTTCTTTGTTGATGCAGTAACTGAGGTGTAGGAGATACATCTGGAACAACAGGAAAGGCAGTTACAGGAGGGCGAGATACTTCCATTGAGGTGGGGATTGAACTAGGAACACAAGGTGCACCAGAAGTAGATGGAGGACCTTGCTGGTGAACCCTATGTTATTGAGCAAAGAGAGAGGCCTCAGGAAACATGAGAGCTTAGCTCTAAGCCATTCAACTAGAATAGCTTAAATGGAAAGAACATGGGCCCGCTTTGGGCAACACTTGTTTGAGAAAAATCATGGACAAATTTTAGTGATGCTATTGGTTATAGAGTGTTGCAAGTGGAGTCCAATCTCATTAGCAATGGCAGAAATGGACTTGGAGTCCTGTAGCTCTGGAGAGAAGTCTTCATTAGCAAATCAAAACGGGGCACATAAGGCATAACTGATCTAGACCACTGGAGCCCCAAGGTATTCAAAAGTTGACATGCACTCCTGAACCTCATAAAAGATTTCGTCTGATGGTAGCTGGATATCCATGGGATCCTGCTTGGCTTGCTATTATTGAAGATAGGCCACAACTTCTTTCCTTTTATTATTCACCATGGTGGCAATGGTCTCTGAGACACGAGATGAGGTGGCTAGAGTGGACAAGCCTTTGCATAGCCAATCAGAGAAATGAACATCCATGACTTGTGCCACTGTGGCATACAATCTTCAAGGTGTAGAGATCGACGTAGGCCGAGGAATAAAAGTGGGTGTCACCCCAGGCTATTGCGGAGGGGGAGGGGGGAATTCCTCGTGCCCTGAGCTTCCAGCGCATGTTGGACGTACCACTTGCCCCGAAGAAATGTCATCTTGTGAGGATTAGATCACCATCCAATCATTATCTCCATGATTATTCCTTGCCAAGGAACTTCAACATGCATTGGAGGTGCCACCTGTGCCACATTATTCTAAACAGTTGCTACTGATCTCATCTGTTTTGGAGAGTTTTCAATATGCGTTGGAGTTGCAACTTGTCCAGGGGAGCATAGGCACGTGAGATATCAACTCACATGAATAATCTCCAACATGTGTTGGAGGTGCCACTAGCCTCCAGCAGATAAAGAGGGCGTTGCCTGACCCAAAGAGCTTCCAACAGAGCATCTAGCATTTGTTAGAAGTGCTAAATGCCTAAAGCACACCACCCGGCCTGAGGAACCTCAAATTTCGCTGGAGGTACGACGTTCTTAAGAGAGCTTCAAGAGTTACGTTGATGAGGGCTTGCTCGAGTGAGATATAATTATACTGCCAACATTGATAATTATAGGTATAAATGAGATGGCACATACAATTGCAATTGTCTGTGAAAACACTGAAGGCTAATCCGAGAGGCATTCTAGAATGCAGAAAAGAGCAGTGACTACAACATATCAAGGATGGCTTGTCTTTGTTCTACAGTGGAGAAATTTGTGAGCTTGTCTAAATCCCTCATGAGCATACATGAGACATGCTACAATACAATGTAGGAAAGTGCAGTAACTACAGCAAAAAAGACACTTCTTGCATTGCACCACATTCTCTGATACAGTTCTGATGCAAGAGTAGAGAGGACTGACATGAAAGAAGCAACAAACTACAAGCAAAGAAAATAGTAAAGCAAGAGGCTTCATTTTCGGCAGAAGAATGCAGCAAGGAGAGACACCAAAAAGACAAACATAAGAAAATGCAGTCTAGAAACGATTAAGGAAAAAAAAAAAAAAAACTCAGAGGCCTAAGAAATGAAGGTGCATGCAACCAAGCAGGGTAGAGGCAAATCGAGGACAAAATAGTCTTTCTTTTTTAGCATTTTTATTACTTTTACAGAAAGCATTTGCAAACTTAGATAGGAGGAACTTTTGCAATAAGCAAATACCTGGTACCGGAAGATTTGACCATTGGTTTTCTATCAAGTGCCCAAAGCTAGGACACAGATCTAGTCTAAGGGCACAAGCTTCAAATGCCATCCCCCATTTACAAGAAGGGATCACATCGTCTGAATAGAAGTCGGGTGAAGGCCACTGCCACGAAGGAGGCATCCTGCCCGAGCTTGAAGTTTTCTATCAAGTGCCCAAAGCTAGAATGCAGATCTAGTCTAAGGGCACAAGCTTCAAATTTCATCCCTCATTGCAAGAAGGATCACGTTGCCTGGATAGAAGTCGGGTGAAGGCCACGGCCACGAAGGAAGGAGGCATCCTGCCCGAGCTTGAAGATGCTCGAAAGATTTTTTTTTTTAGAAGGATGTGCCGAGGTGGGTGTCGTGCACCCCTAGTCAAGGCTGGATTCACATGCACCATCGCGGCCTTCACCGTCATGTAAAATGCCACGCCCTTTTACGCCTACCATGGCCTAGGGTCACCAATTTGCAAAGGGTATAAAAGGGCCCCTCTCCGACCACTGTTGCATTGCATGTGAACCCGCTCTTTTAGGCAAGCCCCGTTAAAATAAAATAAAGCACACCACGCAACCGAACCCCAAACCAGAAATAAAAGATAAGGATTTTAGATTGCGCCATTTTCTTTTGCAATGGCCTACATCGGAAGACATTCACGCATCGGGCGCAGGAGATCAGGGTCTACACGGAGCTACGGACTTCCGATCTAAAGGTTTCTTCATTTGTTGCTTCAGCTTCGCATGAAAGCAGGGTTAGCTCATTTGTTCCAGGCTGTTGTTATATTTTTTCCCAAATTTTTTCGTTCAGCTCGATTGCGTCTGTAAAAGGTTGCGTCTTTGTGACGAGTTTTGTTAATCCACGATGTTTCCCCTTTATCTTGTTCGTGAAGTCACATTTTTGGACCGCACCTAGATATTACTGTCCTTATTTGATAAGCAGGCGGAATCTTAGTTCGGCAGGCCTAAATGCAGCTCTCTTTCTGCTGCATGGCTTCTGATTGAGGTTTCTTAACCTTGCAAAGCATTCAGACATCATTGGTGTTTTGGAGGTTAAATTCACTCTCTTCTGCAACATAACTCGGCTATGGCGGACGTTAGAGCACAGATCAAACAACTTGTGGGTTTTGACAAATTCGTCAGGAAAAATCCCGAAACAGATAGATTTGGAGTCCGGCGGTTCCACCATGTTGAGTTTTGGTGTGGCGATGCATCCAACACATGGCGCCGTTTTGCATGGGGTTTAGGCATGCATCTGGTTGCTAAATCAGACCATACTACAGGAAATCATCTCTACTGCAGCTATGTTATCAAGTCAAACGATCTGCTTTTTGCCTTTACTGCCCCTTACTCTTCCTCTGCATCTGTGGCAGAAAATGAATCTGTTTCTCCTCATCCTGCATACTCTTCGGAAGAAGCCCAACGTTTTTTCGACACCCATGGCTTTGGAGTAAGAGCTGTAGCCATAGAAGTTGATGATGCAAAGGAGGCATTTGATTTGAGTGTCAAAAATGGAGCGCTTGGAGTTTTGGAGCCGAAAATTTGTGAAGAATCTGGTAAGAGTGTTACAATAGCTGAGGTTCATTTATACGGTGATGTGGTGCTAAGGTATATTAGTTTGAATCAATATGATGGCCCTTTCCTTCCCAAGTATGAACCTGTTGAGTCATATCCAATGTCCGCCGGATTGCTTCGGCTTGACCATGCAGTGGGGAATGTATTCAATCTTTTAGATGCTGTGGAGTATGTGTCCAAGTTTACAGGGTTTCATGAATTTGCAGAGTTCACTGCAAGTGACATTGGCACTGCTGAAAGTGGACTTAATAGCATGGTCTTGGCTAGCAACAATGAGATGGTGTTGTTACCTATGAATGAACCCACATATGGAACGAAGCGCAAATCACAAATTTTGACATACCTTGAGCACAATGAAGGCCCTGGATTGCAGCACCTGGCCTTAATTTGTGAAGATATATTCTTCACTTTGAAGGAGATGCGTATGAGGTCTGATGTTGGAGGTTTTGAGTTTATGCCTAAGCCTAATCCAAACTATTATAAGGAACTGCCACATCGGGTTGGTGCTATCTTAGATGCAGAGCAGTTGAAGCTCTGTGAGGAACTTGGAATTTTGGTGGATAAGGATGATCAGGGAGTGCTGTTGCAGATTTTTACCAAACCAGTTGGAGATAGGTACGCATTCTGCTATTTTTGTGATAATAAGTGCATATAGACCTTTTCGATTTAGCATTAACAGGGCAAATATATACTCAATATTGTGGAAGACTGATTGTCAATTGCCGATTCCATGAAATAGCAGCAGTTTTTCTTTTCTAGTCTGAGTAAGTACTGAATTATTGTCATACGGGGAAAAGTGAAACTAGTGTCATACAGGGAAAAGTGATGCTAGTTGCTCTGCTTGGATAATGAGAAGTTTTCACCTCTGCATTTTCCTATCTCAGGGCTTTTCAAGTCTCTTCATTCATGCCGATGACCTAGTCGCATGTTATTCTAAAAGAATTGCAAGCCGCAACTCATTCTGTATCATGGAGTTATGGATGTTTGATTTTCATGTATTTAAGTTCTATCTTTTGCTGTTTACTGTTGCAGGCCTACCTTATTTTTAGAGATAATTCAACGTATAGGCTGCATGGAAAGAAGCAATGGTAAGGAATACCAGAGGGGCGGTTGTGGAGGGTTTGGTAAAGGAAACTTTGCTGCACTCTTTAAGTCTATTGAAGATTACGAGAAGACTCTTGATGGAACAGCAAATTCATAGATGATATGGACAAGTAGATTGGTGATGCTACTTTGTACCATATGCATTTCTAGAGGATTCAAACCCAGAGTATCATTCTTTATAGAATACGAGACATTTCAGCAGATACCCAGTCGTCCTGACTTGGTGTAAGAGCAAATCTTTTAAATTATACAATCAGTTAATTTGCATAATGCATGGTTTGACAACTAGAATGTTTATAGATCCTGAATCTGAATCTGTTTTGACAAAAGAGCCTCAAAAAGGAAAGAGTTCAGGCTGAGTTCTAAGGAAATTCCTGTTGTATCGAATATTGATACTATTCATCCTTATTTAAACTGATCCATGTGTAAGGGTGGGGTCACATGAAGATGTTGACATCCATCGATAGATGTCAAAAACCGGGTCACATGCAATTTTTTGATATGAAGGAATTCATGTTGACGTCTCTTCCACCGATTTTCTACTGGGTTGAACGGATTCTATGTCAACACGAATCCTTTGGATCTCAACACGTGGTAAATCTAAGGACGCTTGGCAACGCAGAGTTCTTAGCGGAGAGAAGAACGGTGCAGGAGAGCTCCGGTGCAGTTGGACATCTTCAAGCGACCCTGTTCAAATTTAGATGCTCATGTCGACATGAAGGAGTTGATGTTGATATATTCATGTTGGACATCTTCAAGCGACCCTGTTCAAATTTAGATGCTCATGTCGACATGAAGGAGTTGATGGTGATATATTCATGTGATCATACCCTAAATACCATCAATTACACGTGGAATGGCCTATTGTTAATGACATATATGGGCTAAAATATTTTATCAGTTTGAAGTTCTCCAAAAGGCCTGCCATAGCTAGAGTGTGATGCTGTAGAAGCCCAAGAAAAATGTGGTGTTGTAGAAGCTTCACAATATATTCAGTCTAGGAAGAGTGTGGTAGCTTCATAAATTATGAAGTTCCCGAAAGTTTTCAACATATCAGATCTTTTGCGTAGGGCAAAGCTAGTTCAATTTATCGCTGCAGGATCTGGGGAGAACCCAGGGAGTTGATCATGAATCATGACCTAGTTGCCTCTTCTTTCCCAAGACTAATTTCTTTTACCGCTAGGCGCATTGATTCATATCCTTCTATTTCCCTCAAAGGTATCCCTTCGTTGAATGAAGCATATTATGCCACTAAAATCTCTTTATAGCTCCTAGTTTAGTCTCAAATTGCACGATCCAGAGTTAGGCCTAGTCGACTTGAAAGCCATGTTTAATGATGCGAGAACCATAGTGAATTGCTTTGGTAGGCTCGTAGGAGATGCAAGGGAAAGAAAGGGCACGATTTTGCCTTTGTTATATTGATGATCCATTTCCCTGTAACTGCCTTGTCTACCTCTCCTCCCACATGCCACCTTGCTGACATGATACTTCTTGATCTGGAATATTTTTTAAATATACAATAATTGTAGAAATCATCTTGACTTTTTGCAACCAGTTTTAATAGTTGTGGAGAACATCTCACTATTTGCAACCAGTGTTCCTCACTTTTGGTCTAGGTCCCCCTTATATCCTTTTGCTCTCCTCATGTTAGGGTTCACATGGAAGAGTGCAATTGCATCCGAGCTTCCGGGCTGACTTGGTATAGTTAGCGCTGAACTTTTTGTTCAGCCGCGTATTCACATGTGGCGGGTGTTTTTATCAGCGGAATTCTCCGTCTACATTAAGCCAGCTTAAAAATAAACGATAACTTTTGAAATCTTATCTCTTATGTGCAGACTCTTGGCATTCCTGAGTTTTCCATAGCTCGGGGTCGTCCTTTTTTGCTCAATTATGATGAACAGGACGATGAGGACAATGCTCTTGAGCAACTATTTCAATTTATTACATAGATCCTCTGTTGTGGGCTAAGTGTTCTCTTCTCTATGATCTTCCAAACAACCAGAGAGTATTGTTTTTTGTAATTTGTCATTGTTTGGTCTCTTGTAAATTGTTTTGCATCTTTAAAAAACCAATATCTTCTATCAGTGTGTGTTCTGAAACTATAGTTGCTACTTACTAATATAAGATCATTTATTGCTTAGACATTAGAATCAACGATTTTTTTAATGTAATTATGTGAAACCTACTGGACCAGCATTTGGTTGGGTTCTACCCAGAAGCCTTAATTTATTTCTAACCAGAAGCCTTAATTTGTTCCACATTTGTCTTGATCTTCTAAAATTTGGATGCTAGGAACCAAATTCGGCCCCTTTCAAGTTGTTTCAGCCTAACCCACTTACAAATAACTGGATTCCTTTCAATTCTTGCAACTTTAGGGGCAATCTGGTGACTTGCGATGCTTTTAATTCCCTGAATTTGCGTGACGTTCCACGTATTTGTATGCCTTTTTAAGTATAAATACATGACACGTCACTATGAATAATGAATGGCACATTAATTATTCATAAGCTAAGGTTAGCTATGTTAATTATTAATTATTAAGGTGGAAACCTAACCCAAAACCCTAATTCGAATTTAGGGCGTAATCTAATATTAAAAGGGACTAAAATATTAAATTAGTTAATATTAGCCAACCCAGAGTTGCCACCTTGCCCAAATCGATTGGGCAAGAGAGAGTTGCTAACTTGGGACCCAAATTGGAGTTTTATACCCCCATTTGCCCCAATTCGAATTGGGGGAGGTTGGTGGAGGAGGAGCTGCTGTTCCATCCTGTTCCAGCCAGAAGGATGGAGAACCAGAGAGATAGTGGATCTAGCTATGATCCCGGTTAGTACGTAGATAACTTGGATTCCTAGATAGTCATACGACTAACCCTTGTATACTCAGAAGGTAGCTAGGATTAATCCTTGTATGAATAGATGTATGGTTGATCTCTATTTTATGTTCTATTCGAAGCTGTGGATGGATGGATGTATAAGGATAGCTTTCTTTCTGTTCCTCTGTGTTGTATGGGTAAAAGGAGGGTAGAGACCTAAAGGCCATCTAGAAGTAGAGATGTTCCTAGTTAGAACCCTTAAAACCTAGTAAATGCGGCCTGTGCACAAGAGCCAACATGGTTGTGGATGCTATGATGTGGTTCAGCACCAGATAACGAGTATGATGGTGAATGGGGTGGGATCTTGCCTAGCGCGGCTACAGGTGTGCTAGGCTTATAGCCGGTCACTGTATATGGGCCGGGTATGGGTCTGACACTCTCTGGGCCAGAGGGAGGTGTCTATATGGACGCCCTGGTCTCGAACGGGCTGGTGAGCTAGCCTTTAGATTTAGGGGAGTAAGTCAGGTATAGATGCGGCGGTCACTGAGGGGGCACGTGTTCTCTAGCACACCCAGAGATCCGTCATGCTCGAGGAGGAGACGCCTCTCTGACCTGCCTCATCGGACCGGGGAGATGTAATCCGGAGTAGTCCCGAAGGGTGATTCCTTGGGATTGCATCTCCAGAGGGCTACTAGCACGTCATAGCATGATTCAGCCTATCTGCAAAGTGTGCACAGGAGGGGCGGATGGAGTGGACTACCCTAGCCATTGTCTTATGCCAACCAACGCCATGTTATACCTCTGTCTGCTGTTATCTTGAGGCCCTGACCGTCAGTCGCCCCCATGGAGTCTGAGCCCGAGGTAGAGCCCTTAGTTATGGTTAGTTTGTATTGATGATGATGGGCCACCCTTCGTGGTGGTATATTATTTATTAGTATTGTTGCTAGGTGCTAACATGTATGTACGCTTCCGCTATATAGGATTCCCATAGAAGGCGTGGGACAAATGACATCTCCGTGTGACCGTGTCCTTCACCCGGACACTTGGCCATCAAGTGGTCCGAGTCAGACGGAGGGCCTTTCCGTGGTGATGGATTCACCACGGGAGGGGAATTTCCCATATTTATACGATGGGAGCATCGTATGGATTCGGAGAGCGTCACAGTGGCATCAGAGCCATGATTTTGGTGGACCAGATCATAGCACTGGCCATATCCTAACTCGTTAGTCGATAGGTAGTGCGGGACTTTAATCTAGGATAAACTATTCTAATTCTATAGCTAGTATGTATGTTGACCTAATTATGGGAGGATTAAGCGAGTTAGAAATTAAGGTGTGAGTCCTTAGAATCAAGTATGTCAAGTTTTTAGAGAAAAAGAGGTCTCTTGTTTCCACGGGCCATAACTTTCTCTAGATAACTCGGATTGAGGCGATTTTTGCGCACACACGTCGGGCATGGTCCAATTACCCTAGGGACATTAACATCTGGCATCAAAATGGTGAAAAAGTGGGCCAAAAGTCAACTCGGATGCCCACGTTTGGGCGTCTTAGAATTCAAATAGAAACACGTATAACGTGACCAGTGCCCGACCGTATAAAACGCATATTTTCATTGTATAGAAATTTTTGTTTTTTTTTTTATTATATATACATATTTTTTTAGCGCCTCGACTTAGATTTGAACCCACAACCTTAGATGCTTACCACCACACCAAGCTTTCTTGAATGTAACATATATGTTTCACATATTTTTGTTATATATGCAATACTCTATTTTCTTTAAATAGTAATTTTTATATAAAAGTGTACTACATGGACTTGAACCCTTGACCTCCCACCACCCAACCAAACCCTTTACCAACAAGGTAAGCCTCTTTTTAGTTAATATGATAGTCTCTTGTCATACTTAACCAATAGTATCTCTGTTTCTCTAGAAAGATTCTTGTCTACCATCCCCCTTCCCTAAACCAACGTTGCGATGGCAACGACTCCACCGGACTTGTGCAACCATGGTGGGGTAGGAATAACCTAAGGGTTCTTATCATCATTGCGGAATGATTCTGCAACCATATCGACGAACGTTCACGCTGAGCGATGGAAGGGAATTCCTCGGAGTAAGATAGAAACTTCCAAGTTGGATTCTAATCCACTATTCACCTTGGATATTCTTTAGGCGACAATAATAATGTCCAGTTGTCGACGTTCCTAGACCTATAGCTTTAAATATTTTTTTCCTTTGGTAAATGCCTTGATAACAAAATTTCTTCGGGCCTTGCCATGATTCAATCTATACTACATTCATATGCTTTATATTAGACCTTATTCGATGTTATATAGTAAGGGTTAAGTAATATTTTATAGACATAATTATAATTAACGTTGTCTCTCTCTAGCGTCTAAACCTTGGCTCGTCTCATTTCCCAGAGAAAGGATCTCTTTTTCGTCCAACCAACTAGGGACTGCCATGCAGCACCCCTCTAGACCATGGGTAGCTCTAATCCTACCACCCTTCACTACTTCTTCTCAATCGTCGTGTTCCTTTTATGGACCACTTCCCTAGATCGCGATACATACTCTGTAACATGTAATGAGTGCTTGTGTTAGAACCCCCACAATAATGTCAACACTTTACTCTAATTTATCTAGTCCAAACTTTAGTATTATTTTATGTCAAACTTCACCACCTATATGGCTGTGATTAATTATCTGCGCCACGCGGCTGTCAAATTGACAGCGGTCTACCCTCTTTTGGAGTTGTTCTCCCGTACATTCCAATGGCTTCCAACCATTGTTGACTAGTCACCTCCTTCTAGGGTATCTAGATATGGTCTGGGCAAAATGTTTCCAACCATTACTTTAGTGCCTAAACATCATTAAGTTCTGCAAATGAACTTACATATTCCAAGGGATTATGTCAATATCCCACAGGACAGTACCACTCAACGACCTCTTAAGAGAGGCCTCTCCTATTAAAAAAAAAAGGGTTCTTGATGAACTCAATTCACCATGTTGTCCTGGGACATGAAACTCTTCCTTCCTAAGCCATGCACCAAATCTTTAAAGAGTTTTTCATCTCTTGCTGTCTTTCAAGCCGCAAGTCTATCTTTGCATGTTAGCAAAGACCATCCTTCATGTTAGGTAATAACCTTCCTATCCACATTGCTAAATATCATCAATAAGGGTCCTTCATTCCTTCTCTTCTTCAATATGTTTTCTACGTCTATGATTGATTTTTAATATCCCGGCCCTTACGCCTGGCACAGCGTACACATTTCACCCTTTGGCTGTGACCTTTATTCAGTAGCGTCTTCGTTAACTGTCTTGTGGCTTCTATGCCGCTATTATATGGCCCCTATGTTGTTAACCCACCTATCATTGGGGGTTATGATTCAACGTTGTCCTACATCCTAGAAATGATAGTCATTATATTTCTCTGTCATGACGTTATGTTGCTGTTGTGGCATTCCAAATGACTTGGCATCCTCATTTAAGCCATAGTCATGGCCTAAGTTAGCGACTGTGCCTTTGTAGGAATCGTAAGTTACCTGGAATCATCAAGGTGCATGCTTGTATTTTGTGAGATTTTCTACAATTACCTATGTTTGATATAACCCGGACTTGTATGTATGTTCAAGTCCTGTATATTCTAACTTACACCTCCATTAACCCATGGCGTTCACTTCTGCCTGATCCGGGTATGGATCATGTGGGAAAGCTAGTCTTAGGTGTCCATGCAAGACACATTTGAACTTCTAGCAGGTAGCTTCTATTCGATACCTTTCCTGGAATTGTACTATTGTACTATTCAACCCCATCATCTTATGCTTCATTCTATTGGCCGTTGACATTTATTTCAAGTGCCAACTACAACATCATATCTTAGCATGCAACAAATTGAATGTTGTTTGCACATTCCGAACATACTCTAAACCCTTCATCAGTAACTTTGGGATACACTCGTCTTTCTCTCCTTGTGTCGCCACTCTCCAAGATGTTTATCGTATATGTATATAGTATGTACCTAATAAACATATATCCTCATTCCACAATGCTAGAGCTCTGCTGTAACTTAGCTAAAGTGTAACCTTGGTAGTTCTTTCAAACAAAACCCATTGCCTATACACCCTTATGATATGGCTGAGCCACAGACTTCCCAAATGGACAGGGGCTAACTCTATGTTGGACTTGTATATGCTGCCTATATTTTGATAGGGTCTCTAGCTATTTCAACCATTCCTTTAGTGCCTTATGGTACTTTAACCCCATACATAAACTATGATTCCCCCACGGGATTATGCCATAATTCCGAAAGCTACTACCCCACATGAGGAGCTTTTCTAAAGGCTTCTTTCACTAAGGATCCTTTGTGTCCTCAATATCAACCACGCTTAGTCACAATTAACCTATTTTCCTTAAGTTATTATGTGAACTTCAGTTTTTGATCAGCTTCAAATGTTGTCGTCTTTGGCTCCCTTATAATGAAGCGGAGGCACTAAAACCTCTTGGTCTCTTAATAGGAAAACCCAACGTTTCAATGTTCGTTAGTAACCGCCATGTAGTTATCTGATTCCTTACACCTTAGGAGTTTCCAAGTCATAATCTCTAAGGGGCCTATGCCTTAAGGCAACGGATCCTCCACCTTCTACTTCAGTATCTAGAATTGTTCCCCGCGAGTAGGGTAACTCTTAGGATATATAGACTACTGGTCTATATAATCTCACCCCTTCTGATAGGACGATAGGACGCTGCCTTGTGGCGTGACGTTAAAACCTCTTCTTCTTCTTCTTCTGATCTATACACCTCGTCTTGATTTTTTTGGAATTGCTAAGTATTGCCCTTTTCTCGGTTATCCCTAGAGGTATAATCCCCAAAGTCATCGTACTCCTTCTTTTCTTCCATCAAGAAGACGCGATATTTTATACATCTTTTTATTCCCAAAACCAAATAGATGCTCTCAGCTTATAACGCTGCAGTAATTCATTGGTATCTAGAACCTTCGAGTAGTTAAGCTCTCATTATCACTTATTCCAACACCATTCCAACCATCCTCGGGATGTTTTTGAATGTAACATCACCGTATATGCTAGACTTACTCTAGCTATTTTCACTTATTTAAACTCTTTCCATATCCCTTAGTACGACGTATCTAAGATAGTCAACTCCAACCATTGGGATAGCTTGAATGCTCATCTCTACTTAATCCAATATCTTTGTATATAAGCATATCATTATGCTGATTCTTTAAACCTTGTTAGGTAATATTTCACTCGCCTTGTACGAATATTCTACTATCTTCTAATATGACATACATCTGAATATCGCAATCGACATCCTCGATATCCTCACTACTGTAGTATTTGATACTACTAAATCCTTCCGATATTCAAGACCACTACGTTGTTATTATGTGATATAGTACCATGTCTGAGCCAACCCCAAGTCTGGACTCATATGTGATTCTTTGACATAGCCACCTAGCTATGTTCATACTTGCCGCCAATTTATTTCCTCAACTCGGTTATCTGGTACCATAGACATGATGTGGTTTCAACACCACACTTTCTAGACTCTCTAGCCTTAGTTTCCCTTGATCCTCAAGCTCTAGTCACAAATTCCACAGGGGCAGATGCCACCTTAAGTTCCTAGTGGACATGTTTAACGTCTGGTATAAGAACTCTTATCTTCATTACTTCCGTATTCATATGGAATGTGAACTAAAAGTCCTATTATACACCCTTTCTTTTTCTTGTTATGTTTTACCAATATGTAGCACAATAACAGGGGGTTACTTTTAGATTTTTATACGTTTTTTCACATGGTTTTCCTATGATTTCGTTGTTGTATTCGTTGAGGTGTACTAAATAGTATTTCTAGAGTGCACCCTTTATGGGCCGTTGATTTTCGTTGGTTGGAACAATCCGAGGGTTGTTGTCTTTCTCTGCATGTGTTTGTGCATCAACACTGTGCATGTGTATGCATGTGCATGTGCACATGCATGTGCATGTGTGTGCATGTGCATGTTCATGTGCATGTGCATGTATATGCATGTGCATGTGTATTGTGCATATGCAAGTGCAAGTGCATGTGCATGTGTGCATGTGTGTGCATGTGTGCATATGCATGTGTACTTGCCCTCTTGGATTCTTATTGCCAGAGTGGATTTTGCTACCACGAGATGGATTTTTTGCTCACACTTACAAAGGTATTTGTTTTTTAATGTTTCTTCAGTTAGCATAATGTTTTTTTACAAGGTATTGGTTTCCGATTCTACAATGTAGTCTTTGCAAACCCCCTTTTGTTTACTTGATTCAAAAAGAGTTTAGAGTTTAGGCCCTCTGTTTGCTTCCAACTCTTGGATATTCTGGCTGCGGATTGTTCATAGCGGCCGACCTTTGCTTCAATCAACAAAGCGAATTCTTATGCACACAGCGGTAGGATTATTCCGCGCCTTTTTCCATGTCATGCGGATCGGTAAAAGCGGTGGCCACAAGAATGCATTTATATTGTAGGTTTGGAACTTTAATCGAACCATAAGGTGAATCATGCATTAACTTTAAGCTAGAGATGGAGCATCCAAAATCATATGGATTGATAAACAATGGTGTCATTGTGAAAGAGAAATAGTTGTAGCGGAAGTAACAATATGTAGCATAATAACAGGGGGTTTTCTTTGTGTTGCAAACTTTATGACTTTCAGAATAATGGGATCAATCTGCTCTATCTTTATGGTAACTTTTACTTATGTTTTATTTGTTTTATTGTGATCAAATTCAAAAGCTACAGGTGATGAAAGCCTCAAATAAATTCTAGTTTTTTTTCTGGTTTGAATTCTAAAATGTTTGTCACACCGGTGCGAATCTTGTTATATAGTATAGCAAATTTTGTACTTGCATACCCCACAAACGAGGAACTTTATGTACAGTATAGATTAAGGAATAAGGGGTGAATATGCCTATCCAACAGCTCTCGTTGCCCGGAGTCACCCCCCGTGTGAATATATTAAATGGTCCTAGTACGCATACACCAACGCGGAGCTACTCCTCGGGATACACACACTATACCAAGTCCAAAGCACATTCTCTCAGGTGAGATGTTCATTGGGCACCTACCTTGTTCATACTCCAGACTTTGGTCTATTCAAAGTGTCCTTCCAAATTCTCTGTATTTGAAACGTTGTTTACAACAACTTTCAAGCACCTGTTGTCTCCCACTTGTTGTGTGGGTACATTACTTGCCTCTCTAATGTATCATTAGTTGGAGGTGAACTTTCCTTCATAGTCTAGCTTCACCAAAGCTCCAACATACATTGTAGCTTTCAGATGCCTGTACCTTCTGCTAGCAAGATAAGCGTATCCACGTGGCTATGTGGTCATCTTACTCATGCATACCCTTGCACCTTTATTGCACACCTCAGGAACATCAATCTCCTTACGAAACACAATATATGCGTAAATTTATAATCCGCACTTTATGGATCTGCATCCTCATACGACATTATTCTCTACCTTTCCGCGACTCGATTCAAGTAGCAATAGCTATAAAATGTCGGGTCGACATTCTATACCTTCACCACCATTGTCGAAACCTACACTTCTAAAGTGATCTCCCTTTCATGAGCTGGGTACTTATAATCCAGTTTCCACCTTAGTATAGTACCTCTTTAACGTGGTCTATGGTAGATAATCATAAACCACTTCTCCATCAGATACATGGTGCTATATCCACTCTCCTTCTACGTTGAATGGCAATATATACGCCGCATGATAAATCAATCCTCGTAATTGTTAGGTCCAGCGTTTCAATCGGATAACAAACATCGTCATACCAATTTTCTCGAGTATCCATCCAAAATAAGGATACCTTACCACTCCTTATTTCCAACATTCAACACTTCTACTTCAAGTAAGAGTCTAGGACACCTTTCGACCATCACTATATACTTGAGCTCGGGAAGGACCGGACATGTTTTCGATGCTTTCGTCGTGGTCACCATAGTCACAACTTCCTTACGTGATCTGGGAGGATTGCATAGCCATAGCACTTGCTTGGGATAGCGACCAGGCGGTACCAATTTAGCGATTGCCATGTCGAATGTATATGTTAGATGTACACAGTGCCATGTAAATATAAGAATGTCTCTATGTGTGATAATATCTGAAAATAATAATAATATAAATAAGTAATTCAAATGTGTCTTGGCGTGAATATAACCTATGGTTAGAATAGAATAGAATAGAATAGAATAGAATAGAATAGAATAGAATAGAATAGAATAGAATAGAATAGAATAGAATAGGATAGAATAGAATAGAGTGGGAGTGTGGAAATATTAAAGATAATTAAAAGGAGAAAAGTATTTAACCACATAGTCAAATATAATACAATGAGATAATTATGTATGTGTTACATAAACTATAGAAGGAATAACGAGACTTAGATTATGTTATAACAAGGTCATGAATAATAAATGATGAATAGAATAGAATAGAATAGTAATTAATAGAATAGAATAGAATGTGTGTCTGTAATTAATATTAAAGTATATAGGTAAAAAAATGTCAGATACAGTACAATATATAATTGTATTAAAGGGTAAGTATAAATGTGAGGGGCATGTAAAACACTGACAATAGCAATATACGAGTTGTTAAAACTGTAAGGAAATAAGAAAACAAAATTTAGATACAAAAATTATTTAGGGCTCACTATAATAAAACAAATTGTAAGGTGAACGAAAAATATAACAAACATATAGACATAGCTTAATAGCATTGGAATGAGTTGTAGTATGATAAAATTATAATTGTCTACTATATAAAAAGAACAAATACAAGTTCTTTATATCTATACCCGTTTATAATATAATCAGTTACATCTATGTGTACAGGCAATGAATTCAAAATTAGGTATACTGTGAAAACAGTGAGACTTCCACAAACCTTGACTGTTGACTTTTGACAGTCCTGAAAGATGATCATTTCTGACCTATACCTCTACCTTTTATATCCCAGAGTTATAAATTGCACATTACAAGTCATTTCAAACTTAATCACTTTGAAAATATGACAAAGTTTTTGTAACTTATAATCTCACGCTATCTCTTTAAGGAGGGGAGACTTCCTTCCAATGTACGATGTGTTGCCCTACAACAAGAGTAGTCTTGATGCTAAGGACAACATCATTTTGAAGATGAATGTGACGTTCCACGTATTTATACGCCTTTTTAAGTATAAATACATGACACGTCACTATGAATAATTAATGAATAGAATAGAATAGAATAGTTTTTTTTAACGTCCACGGAGACCAATAGGTCATGGGACCCATACAATGGGCTAGTACAATCATTACTACTAGGATTAAAAAACCCCTGCCTCGAAAGATTTTCAAGGGAAAAACCTTTGCAGTAATGATGATACTAGACAGGCGGAGATAATGACTACTAAAGGCTCAGTAATTGCAGACGTTAATCTAGAACCTCAAGTATGTATAATGCCAAGTCATGCCACGGATGGTGCTCACGAGAAGTTGTGGGGCGTGGAATGGAATGCTAAGGTCAAAAATAATTCGGGCTATCTCAAAAGCGAGGGGCCTTTCGGAAAAGTATGGCTTTCATCTTCAATAACACATGGCGGCAGCAGGCACATAGTCAGCCTCTCTGCGGCGGCAAATCGGCCGCTCCCATCTACTGTCTCAATCAAGTAGCACACTGTGAGACCCGTGCGAATTGATGCAATAGCTACAAGCTTGTTCTGGACAATGAAGCAAGCAAATAAGCTTGGGGCCCTGGTGCCAAGGTGGGACTTATGTGTGCATGATAATGACCGGTTTTCACTTGGGCCAAAGTAAGCTGCGACCCATATCTTTTTGAGA
Organism: Isoetes taiwanensis; assembly: GCA_021234155.1. Classification (NCBI taxonomy): domain Eukaryota; kingdom Viridiplantae; phylum Streptophyta; class Lycopodiopsida; order Isoetales; family Isoetaceae; genus Isoetes; species Isoetes taiwanensis. The sequence continues at coordinate 28,449,467 of JAJEKV010000006.1, forward strand.
AAAGCGACCATTGAGATATTGTTGCAAAAGCTTCGGGATCGAGGCGGCAAGCATCGGCGGTGCTTTCGTTTGCCCTGACCAGCGGGCAAACCATGTAGTGCAATGCTCTTTCCAACATCGTTTCAAGCGGCGAGGAGATTCAACCATGGCAAGTGCAAGAATAGGATACCTAACATCATCCATGTGGTGCACCTTGCGGATATAGTGGAGATGGCTTCATGGCGAGAATGTTGAAGAGGCCAAAAACACATCTCTTGTAAAAGAATAGCATAGGGCACCGTTGTTTTAACTCGGTGTAAGTGAGAAAGGACTTTTGCATCCGCTCCAAGCTCTCCCAAGCACTAGCACTAATGGCCCCCCTTCAGAACCATACGATAAAAGAAAGGCTCTACCAAAGCCCGAAACAAGTGAGCTTTTCCGTGGCCAATCATGAATTTCTGCGTGAAAATAATTGTTTTGCATTGCATAGAGTGCTCTCCATCCAGCGACCACCGCTTTTACTTTGTTCCCAAAGTGTGTTCTTCTGAAATTCTACACCAAGATACTTGTAGCTATCTACAACTTCAACTTAGTGGCTATCATAGTGCATAGGGGAACATTGTGTGAGAAGATTGAACTACCAAAAGCTTGGTCTTTTGGAGATTAACTCTGTGAACATGTGTTCTCACAAAATTTGTCGCGAGCATGTAAATGTTGCTGCATACTAGCGGTATGTGCGGAAGTGAAACATCATCGGCATACATAAGTTGCCTAATGATATAGTGTGCCAAATGTGGACCTCGCGCCATGATTATCAAGCCATTCTTCCAATTGATCAATGTACAAGCCAAAGAATGTAGGAGATAAAGGCAACCACGACAAACTCAATATTGCTAGTGATTTGAGTGCGATCTTTGGAAATTTAGCAAAAACCCTTTCATAGGTAGATAAACTGCATTTTGAAGATCTTGTGGAACCCGAAGTGCACGCAAGTATTTGTCAAAAGAAGCTTCAGCGTGATGCTGTATCAAAAGCAGTAAAATCCACAAAGCATATATAGATGTCTTGTTTCAAACTTTGACTATGCTCAATAAGCATGCGCAATGTGAAAATATGGTCTATTGTAGAATGGCATGAACGAAAGCATGCCTGTCCTACAACTGCGATATACACCGGTATGTTACGCCCATAATGTCAATTTGCTTCTCGGTAAAGGCTGGCTAAGAGCTTTGAAAATATGGAACTTACCATGATCATGCTTATCACCTGCTTTGTAAATTAGTGCGACCTTCTTGTGGCCCAAGTTTACGGCAAGCCTTCTTGCAAAGCTTGATTTAAAGAGTAATGATGATTGGAAGCAATAGCGGACCCCACATTTAAGCAATTCTGCTTTGCAAACCTTGAAGATCGAGGAGACTTGCCATTAGATAGATCTGTGATCCTTCTTTGGCTTCCTCCTCTACGTGAATTGGAGAATATCACCTACCAAAGGAGGCCGCAATTAAGGACCCGGGATGATCATATAAGTGGACCAATCGCTCATCCCATTCTTTTGCATAGAAATATGTCAAGGGTAGGAGGTGGTCGATATAATATTTTCGCGCGAGGAAGGTCCAGGGGCTCACGTAGCGATAATTCAAACATTTGCTTGATGCTCGGCAACAAAGCGTGCCTTCTTGCGTTTCAAAGCAGGACTTATAATTAAGAATGGCATTATGTCGCGTATCGGCTCAACTATCGTTCGCAATTGTTTTTAGCCGCTGCGGTCTTCATCAAACCAGGGCATTTCTAGGAAAGGATTTCCTACCGGCATGAGCAACACTAAGTCGTGTACCAAAGCAAAGAAAGCAGTAAGCAAAGCATCGCAAATGTTTGCGCGGCTCTTGAAGAGTTGGGTAATCAAAATACACGCAAGAAGCGAGGAGCTAATACGTTCATATTCAAAAGATCTAGAATAAGTCAAGCGAATCTGGCGAGAACACGGATAGCAATGGGTTGAAGAGGTGGAATTTGCCACTTTAATGACAAATAAAGTGGATAGTGATGATTTTATCTCCTCATCTCTATGCCTTGTGCCAATTCGAAAATGCGAAATGAGATCTAAGGCTTGCACTTGGGAAATGACATAATCAACAACACTAGTACCACCACCCTGCCTATCCTATCTGCATGTAATACCTTTAGAGTGTGGCCATTGCTCTAAGCCATTACAAAGTACCATCTCAAAGACTTCACACAACTGGATGAGCTCCCTTCCAAATGTTGAGACGGGTTTGTTAGCATCAGGCGATGAACGTGGAAAGATTGTATCATTAGCAGACATCCATAAAGGGTCACAAACATCCTCAAGCATGAGTTGGCACATTACTTATTCATAAGCTAAGGTTAGCTATGTTAATTATTAATTATTAAGGTGGAAATCTAACCCAAAACCCTAATTGAATTTAGGCGTAACCCTAATATTAAAGGGCATATTAGCCAACCCGGAGTTGCCACTGCCCCAAATCGATTGGGCAGAGAGAGTTGCTAACTTGGGACCCAAATTGGGGTTTTATAAGCCCATTTGCCCCAATTCCGAATGGGGAGGTTGGTGGAGGAGGAGGCTGTTGTTCCACCCAGTTTCTAGCCATAAGGATGGAGAACGGAGAGATAGTGGATCTAGCTATGATCCCAATTAATGCGTAGATAGCTTGGATTCCTAGATAGTCATACGACTAACCCTTGTATATTCAGAAGGTAGCTAGGATTAACCCTTGTATGAATAGATGTATGGTTGATCTCTATTTTATGTTCTATTTGAAGCTATGGATGGATGGATGTATAAGGATAGCTTTCTTTCTGTTCCTCTGTGTTGTATGGATAAAGGGGGGTAGAGACCTAAAGGCCATCTAGAAGTAGAGATGTTCCTAGTTAGAACCCTTAAAACCCGGTAAATGCTACTGCAAAGAGCCAACACGAGTTTGTGGATGCTATGATATGGTTCAAAGACCAGATACTTGAGTATGATGGTGAATCCGGGGTGGGGTCTTGCCCCAAGCTACAGGACTCCTATAGTGTGCTAGGCTTATAGCGGGTCCAGCTATTATGTGGACGGGTATGGAGTCTGACACTCACGGGCGGAGGAGATGCCTATATGAGCGTTCCGGGCTCCGAGCGGGCTGGTGAGCCCGACCTTTAGATTTGGGGGGAGTAAGTGAGAGTGCGGATGCGGTGGTCCGAGGGGGCGTGTTCTCAAGCACCCAAGGATCCGTCATGCTCGAGGAGGAGACGCCCTCGACTGCCTCATCGGACCGGGGGAGATGTAACCCGAGTAGTCCCAGAGGGTGATTTCTTGGGATTCGCCTCTCAGGAGGGCTACTAGCACATCATAGCATGATTCACCCTATCTGCAAAGTGTGCACGGGGAGGCCCGGATGGAGTGAACTACCCCTAGCCATTGTCTTATGCCGACCAATGCCATGTTATACCTCACATCTGCTTTGTTATCTTGAGGCCACGTAGTCGAGCCCTCATGGAGTCTGAGCCTGGGTAGAGCCCTTAGTTATGGTGTATTTCCTTTGTTATGTTGGTATTCGTTGTTAGTTGTATTGATGGCCGATGGGCCACCCTTGGTGGTATATTATTTATTAGTATTGTTGCTGGGTGCTAATATATATATGCGCTTACGCTATATAGGATTCCTATAGAAGGCGTGGGGCCGAATGACACCTCAGTGTCCTTCACGGACACTTGGCCATCACAAGTGGTCCGAGTGGGGCGGAGGGCCTTTCGGTGGTGATGGATTAGCCATGGGAGGAATTTCTGTATTTGCTCACGATGGGAGCATCGTATAGATTCGGGGGCGTAACAATCTATCGGTCTTATCAAATGCTGTGATTGGCGGGCTACGCCGACTTTGATCTTGAATCTAGCTATAGTAGTTTGGTCATCCCTAAAGCTTCCATGGCGTTTACAAAATGGCGCATATAGAAGCATACTTGAATCTAATCATGGCAGCCCACATCAAAACCTCAGTTAACTTAGCAAACCCCCTTTGAAGAAAAAGATTGATCTTTGCACTAGCTCGGCGTGTTTAGCTAATCCATGCAGTTGCAATCCTTCTTTGGCCTCCTCAACTTTACAAAACTCCAAAAGCTCTCTCTTGAAAATCCTTTTTCAAATAGGCCCGAAACCCTTGCTTATATGCACTCCGGTCGCATGCGTGCTAAAATAATACACATCGTATAAAAATATGTATACTTACCCATCAAGTAACCCGGTCCATTCTGGTCTCCCTTCTAAAATTTAATCCATGTCTTCGTTAGTTTGGATTATAGATTTATCAATCGTGATTCCAACTTCCAAATATAGGATAGATCTAGCTCAAATCAAAACTTACTCTTAGAAGTGCAAGCCTTATCCATCTTAGATGGGCGTAAGACCTTCATACCAGCAAACCTCTAGATACTACTCATCCCTTTTGAAGATATCATCTCATATGTCTCGAAAAGAAAGACCATTAGTATTATAATTTCAAATCTCAACTTAATGCACGTAATGCGCCCCCAAAGATCAACATTGCTCGACACACAACTATGGCGAGCCCTCAGGTTGACCTCGGCAGCGACTCTCTACGGAACAAAACTTGTAACAAATTCTAGGTTGATAGTATTGGTGAGGATTCTTATGTTCCGATTATCTATTACGAACAACATAAATCCGGAGAGATTACATAATCCCACAATATTCTCATTATACACAATATCAAAGGCCGTAAAGCGGAACTTCCTTGGCTCTAGATCTGATACGGTCCCCCTATATTGTTGCCATCAACTCTACATTGCCTTTGGATTAACTACACATGCACTCAATGGGGTCCAATCCTAATTAATTGGGGATCCTGGTCGCCTCTGCATGTATGGAAACATCTTGAAAAATCTTAGATAACAAGAACTATAAGCACAAATAGGCGGGAAGATCTAAAATTATAAGTTTTAGGGAAAATTGTACCCATGATGGGTCCTTTAAGGATTAATGGACTACTAGATATTTTGAGGCGACTTGGCGTTTGCATGACTAGTATGGAGCCTCATGGGAATAGTCCTATGTTAACTACATTGCAATATGTGCTTCTGGGTAGAGAACCTTTTTAAATAAAATTCCATCTTATTTGAAAATATCTTATCCTAATCTTTAATAAAAGTGAAAATAAAATGTTAATGTTTATTCATATACCGTGAAGACAATTCTTATTGAAGACAACTTTTTGAATTTGGGGATTTATGAAACTATGTTAGTATATTTACAACAAAATGCTCTTCATTTGGAGAGTATTTTGAAAAAATTAGCCCAAAAAAAATCACTCCAAAAATGATTTGAGCAAGTCTTGGTCTTTTGCCTTTCAAAAAGTGATAATCACAAAAACACATAATGAAACAAGAACACAAACTTTGCACATTAGCTAGATAATTTTTGTCTTACCGGCAAACAAGAGAACATAAACAATACATACCCCTTCTTAGCATCTTTCTACCTCCTCTCACATGAATGTCTTATACACTTCAAAGGCCAAGGAGATGCAACCATATAATAACTAACAATTTAAAAGGGTAGCTTTAACTCGGGTTTAGGTGTTTTGGCTGGTCCTTTTTTTGGGAGGGTTTTTGACTTTCTTTCAGATTTGCTTTGTAGATGGTCAGCTGAAAGTCAATTCATTATATGAAGAATTGAGTTTCAGAAAGCCAAGAATGCTATTCGAGTCATATCATGGACATTAAGCAATGTTCATCTTGAACTCATTTTCACATTCCTTTTCCCATAAACATCTCCTCCTAGATCCACTCCTTATGTCCAACCCTGGTACCAAATTATAAACCTGTATGTTTCTTTGACCCTAGCAATTGCTCATTTTCGTATGTGCAACGTTTAGTCAATATCTGCATTAACAAACCTGCTCTAATGGATTGTATTCAACAACTGAAATCTGATATTACAAACCTGATCTAATGGTCCATTAATATGGAAACTAATATCAATGTTTGTGACAAAACAATACATTGAACACCATGCAGCTGGGCCTGCTTTGAATGTGTCGAATGGTAGATTCTTCTAAATTTCACCTCGTTTTGCAAACTGTGCACTGTAAATTCCAGCAAATTCAAACAACACCATCATGAATATGTGCCTTCACAAAAGCTGATGGTACTAATAGATAGGGACCTCTAGCCCCAGAAGAGTGGCCATGTTTGTATATACCCAACTCAAATAGTTGATATCAGTGCCTATGCCACACCTTTTCTCGAATAAAGCATTGGAAATACTCTTTACTTCTAAAAAGACGAGTATCAGAATCTGGAATATCATTGTACTTAGAAAAATCTTGCAGTTGCAAGTAAATACTAAACTAAACTAAAACAATATCAACGACGTATATCTCCACCAAGCATCTTGATTACAAAAGGTAGTCGTTTCAGATTTTTTTCCTGTGATAGCATATTGCCCAGATTAGAGAACTTGCGCCAAGTCAAAACATCATTAAGTATATGTACCAAAAAACAACTTTCCCAATCAAACTGATATTAACACATTGCTTTCGCTTTGCCTGAAAGGAACGGATTAACAATCAGAGATTAACTAAGGATCTGTATCCATGAGATGGGTAGCTGATACTCACGCAACTGCATAAGAGACTAACAAGAGCTCAAGCTTTTCAAGTAGAAAATGAATGCAGCAATCTCAAAAATGAGATTGAAGTTTAAAGTGGGAAGTATTGGATTAAGTGTCAAAGACCCTTTGGACTGCAGAGCAACCAAAATAAGACTTAACTGAATTGAAAAAGATAGTTGGAAAAGGTCAAGACGAAAATAAAATAAACAGCTTCTATGTGTTTGCTTTGATAAATTCTCCATTTAATCATTATAGTCAACAAAAAAGGAGACCTTTTATAAAGTAGATATAAAATTACTGGAATCGCCATCAGAATCCTCTGCAAGGTCTTAAATGCAAGAATGGTGCTAAATGTGCTCCAATTTTGTCTAAGCTGTACAAAGAGGGAAAACCAGCTCAACAATCCACTAAACAAACAAATGAAATGCATTTTGTCATCATTATTCACTCATCAAAAGAAGGTAAGACAAGAAATGCAGTTTCCGCCTAAAAATGTTGAATTAAAGAAGGAATGGATGCATCAGCACTCCACTGCCCAGAGTTCTGACTTCCTTTCTTTGCCATGTTGCCTTTTTTCCTAATCTTTTCCATATCCTAAAAGTCCTCACGCAAACAAATGTTACCGTTAGGAGAATCACGATTGCAACACAATGCAAGATTACATGTCTTCACAGGAAGAAAGAAATGAAAACAACTTAAGATTGGCAGGCTAGACGTTTTACATCACAATTGTTGAATATGATCACTAGTTTCCGGGACTGCCCATCTACACACATAATCCAACTATAAATAATATGATTATCCAATTTCCTCCTCCTTCATGGTTGCAATGGAACACATTCCTCATCCAAGCTATTAATTAGAGATGAATAGCAGCAAAAGTATTTGAACTTCAGCATGCATTATTGTAGAAACGTTTTGTGATTTAATCAGAAGGAAAATCATTTCTTAAAATGGGTGCAATTTTGAAATGTTTGAGATTGTACAAGGGCTGGCACCTCAATGTATCCTTTCTTATAAGGTTTCTTAGAGAGTGCAGCCATCTCATTCCTTGAAATCAACATGTACTTCGAGTAAATAAAAACTCTTCTAGACAAAGGGTGCTGCTGCCATGGAATTAACTTAAAATCATCTGAAGCATAATCCATCTTCCTCTACTACCATTTGCACTTGTGAGTAAATAAGGAAGCTGGAGTTGACCCCCAATGTCAAGGTATAGGAAAAATACAAAAAGATTAAGCTAGATTTGAGGTTACAGACCGCATAATAGGACTCTCTTTCTACCTCAACTCTTTTGCCTCATGAATGACTTAGAGTACAAACTTATATGTAATTGCATGTCTGGCACCTAGTTCACATGTAATTGACAAATTATATGTTATAGATATTGGAGCAGACAATCTCTCAAATATTCTCTCAAACTCAGCCAAAACTCTTCCCATATTTAACTACCAAAGGAGCAACAAAGAGTAATTCTACATCTTGCAGGAGGCTTCTAAGAGCAAAAGACAACAGGGCAGAAATCCACAAATGTGTGATAACTGCCATCAATTCAAAGGATATTAAGTGCTGCTCAAGCCCAGAAGCTCACTAATCCAACTGCCAAAAGTATGATTATCAGATAAACAATAAATGCGTGGCATATGTTGTCCTTTACTACACTATGCCACTAATCTAATTGCATCCAAGATATAAGCACCACTGATAGAAAATGGCTTTCTGATATGATAACAATATTTGCCTTGTTCTATATGTGTATACGTGTTACCAAGCATTGGCCTTCATGGAACAACAACTAAATGTAAGGAAAAAGAAATACCTATTGCTGGCAGCTCAGCAACCCTCTGGCATCTAGCGCTAAAGAAGACTGCCTTCTTCTTTTCTTACTTGCTAAAAGTGGGTCCAAATAGCTTGACAGAATGGGTACCACCGAAAGGATTACTAGTCAAGAAAATGGGTTTCAATCTCTGCACTTAGCAACAAAGCAAATAATTGAAAAAATATGGACAAGGATGACCTTATCAATGAATAGCAAATGACATAAAAGGGTAACACCACATTTATACCAAAACAAATTTCTGAGGTGGTGACCTCAACAGGACAGTAAAATTCAATATTATATGTGCTATCCAGCCCGAACAAGAGTATTTAATTTTGTACGTTAACATTTTCTAAGTTCCTATATTATTCGTCGAGAAAAGTAACAAAGAACAGGCCAAAGAGATAAGTTTCTTCATTGTACACACTGCTTTATATCAAGTTACTTAGCTTATCTTACCTATGAACATAAAATTCACTTTCAAACATTCTATGTTTATCCTGACGACATCTTATTCCAACAAATGGGGACTTAAAGGCAAAAAACCTATACAAACTAGTGATATCTATATTTTGCATCAATTTTCAAAAAGCAACTTGTCAGCACATTTTGAACAGCAGACGAATCCATTTACCAGACAGATCTTGACCACCAGGATGCTGTTTTTTCCCTTCGTTTTTCTGCCACTAAGCGGTACTGCTTTCAATCTTCGCCAACTCCTTTGAAGTTTGCTCTGCTCAGTGCAATCAATCTAAAGAGCCTTGTCAACTGCTTTTAAAAGATTTTAGCAGACATGCTAGGGATCAAAGACATTAACGATTTACTGGAAACAGAGGGACTTGGGTAGTTTCTCTTTTCCAGATTGTCTACTCCTCAGACCTCAACTGCAAGAAAATATCCTCCAAGTGTAACAATCCATTTACACCAAAAAGTCCCTGAATACCTGGCATCTCATGCACCCAGAATGTAGCTAGTAAAGACCAACAAAACCAAGGTAAAGCAAGGTATGGGACTGTCGCAGAGGTGCAGAGGCTTAGCGATACATGAAACCAACTATGACCTTGATCACTTAATAACTACAAGAATTGTTTGAAACAAAATCCATATGCAGAAAAATGGATGTATCAAAATTCCCATAAAAAGTAGAGGATGCAGAGACAAAATACTGCATCTAGGAGGGCAATACGTAGCCAGCTCTTTTGAGCTAAACTTCACAGGAGGCCATTTTCTGCTTCATCGATAAACTATGACCTATTGCTGCCCCGGCAGCATGAGCTAAATACTTGTTCATTCTGAGACAGGAATTTCCATTACCCAGTTAACGAGCCAACAGAACACTAAATTTAAACTCCAATTTCCTGGCACGATCTTTGGCTGGCTAACGTAAACGTACCAATGCTATGCCGTTTAACCGGAGATCAAATCCACGTTGCCAGTGAAGCACTTACATGCGGGAAAATGACCAATCCTTTTTCCCAGACAAAACTCTGCTCCTAAAAGGCCAAATTAGAGGTGCATACGATTCCCACAGGAATTGGGTTCTTCTGTCAATTCTTTCTTTAAAAGACCAACTACAAAACCCTTTTGATTAGGCTAAATGCTTGTGGGATGAAGTGAAGATTTGGGGAGACTAATAGTCTAAAATCAGCCTAGGGCTACTTAGTTCCAGATTGTTGAAACAAACGAACATGCAAAGATTGGCCAAGAAGCACAAGCAGAATGTGAATGCATACATCAATTCTTGCCTGTTTTTAATGGCGGAGTCCACCACGCACGGGACCACAAGCCTTTCCCTCTTTCTCACTCTTTTTGGTTAGGAAGGTTGCGACTTAGAGTGTTGGAGCTCTTGGCATTGTGCTTGCTGCAATGCTTGTATAGCTACGAGCGGATATACGGCACCCATTGACATTATGCAAGTTAGTATATCTAACACCATCGAAACTATTATCCATGATGAAAAAAACATACGAGTAAGAAAATGGCGCTAGCTAACATGGAGATGACACCCTTTATGTGGGTTTATAAGCGTATATGGCATATGCTTAAGAATATCTTTGGTGGTAATTTAATACGCGCGTTGGCCCAATGATTAACCCCCTTGGGACTCAGAGCGATATAAATGTACTCCATGATGTGCATACTGATTTTTGAAACAGTATTTTCTCAGGGAGCCGTCTGCGGCAGCCTAGCAACTGTGGAGAAGGAGTCGGTATAAGGTCGACTATAGTTAAGCCACTGCAGCTTAATTCCCGAATCTTACGGCAGGAGGTACGTAGATGGGAAAGGAAGAACGTTCCATGGGTAGAATGTTTTGTTTTTAGCCACAACAAGGGATGCAAGTCGCCTATTCTGTTATTCAGCAGAAGATTCGGATTTCTAGCAATTTTGTTTAATCAGTTTGGATCTGGCTGAAAATCAAATTCCCACATAATTATAAAAACCTCCATGATAACACACATTAGAAAACTACAAGTAATAGCATCATCAGGTTTTCTTTTTGTTGTTGGGATACTCTGTTAACATAAGGGGAAAAGCATGAATGAAACGTAGTAGCATGTTTAGAGGCAGTTGCAAAAGCTTAGTAGCTTAAGAATTTTGGATGCATGAATGCAGGTGGTAGGGATCGTGGGGCGGTTTCAAATTGGCTTAATATGTGGGAAGAGCATGTCCCTCGCTACATATGGGTTCCTGCATAGGATATATCTTTGGTCAAATAGCATCTACATTGAAAAGCATCAAACCACTTAATCTTCTAGCCAGTGACGAAGATAGGGGCTGAGACATAGTTGCTTGTGGGCAATTGCAGGACTCGCAGAGGCATTCAGGTCCGGGCATTTGTATCAACCTGGTGGCGAGTTCGAAATTCAGACTTGAAGCGGTGAAATATTAGCATTTCAAATCTTTGCAGCGCGTAGAAGCAGGTGAAGGTTCTTTGATAGGTATCCTTCACAACTACCAGCTGTTGTACTAGAGTAGGAAGCCAGGTTATTGCAGAAGTGGAAAATCATCTTTGGCAAGGCAGTTTAATCATTTTTATGTCCGGCATCTAAAGGTTCCTTAAGGATTCGACTAAAGGCGGTATCACGGGAGTTCATATAATCACCTTACTGCACATTTTTTCTTATTCAACTATTTTGGTTGGCAGATGGTAAGCATCTGTATTCATTTTTGGTTTTAGTTCTTTGTCTTATATATGAAGTTGAACTTGTTTTACATATTTTTTTTTTGACAACGAAGGGTGAAAGGTCCTCTGAAGTTACTACATGCTAGTGTCATAGCTTTTGTGACGTCAATATACGGTTTGTGACTCCATAGAATTCGCTGCCCGCGTGCCACCCAAAACGCCGTATGGAATGTCCTACACATGGCCGTGTTTAGGCTTTAAGGTTCCTATTTCGTCCTGTGTGATCTTGTAGGATTAGTTTTGGTAGAGATATTTATTCGGAACATTTTAGCATTGGCATCAAATGAGATTTCCAGTATACGTCACTTTTGACTTTACTGTGTTTGCGCGTAATGGGCTTGCCTTGGTGACCTATGTATTTTGAATTTATCTGGCCTGGCCCCAGCGCACTGTTGTTTGGCTTAACATATGACCAAAGTTGTAGGAATATTAAATACAAGATTTTCTGGACATGAACGGATGGATGAAAGCGTCTACACGCTATACTAGGTGCATCCTCTCATTCATAGGAGGATCTAGGGCAACAGTTTCTGGCATTATTTGCCCGTGTGACGACATTTCACACTTTACTACACCGTAACCATTGCTTGTGCCAAGGTAGTTGGAGATCTGACTCCAACCATGGAATAATACGACTTTATATTCGCATAAAAGTTTCCATCACTTGATATTGTCCTTGGTCGTATTGGCTGCTTAGCTGGGAGATGTGGTAAGAGAAAGCTTACGGTGGAAACTTGTAAAGTTAAGAAAAGACTAGAAAGGAGTGCAGGTATTAGGCACCTGAGGCATAATCGTTTCCGGTGGCTGACTTTTTGATCCTTCCCCGAAGGCAGGTTCCTATTTGGGCAAGTGGTGGATACACTTATTTTAGATGCTGACTGATAGAAAGGATTGTCTTGTGAAGGTAAATACCATGGAGGAGTGCATTGGCGTAACTCGATAGTAAATCAATCTCCATTTCTGATACTTGAGACAACGTCAACTAGCAAACTAGCAAAAAGCATATGGGTATATCTCAATTAGGTTTACAACACACAGTAAGCGTACTTGTCAAGCGGCGCGGCAGTTATAAAGCGCGGTGTAACTTATTCTTAGTTGGGAGAATTATGCATCAAGACTATCACATCCCTTCCCCGAGGACCACTTTAGGAGGTAGCCAACCGTCTTGTGACTGCCATTTATATTGTTCACAAGCTCCACTTTTTTTCCTCATTTTTTTTTTTTTTTGAAGAGCGTGTTTTTACTTCATATTACTACCTCAAAATATTACAAAGTACTTCGAGTAAGAAATGTCCTGAGCATCAATCACTTTTAGATGATCCTCCGTATTTGGAATTTTGTCTGATCGGGGCCAATTGGAATGCAATGATGCTCTGGCTTCTACAATTTCTTTGAAGCACACACGGGAAGAAATCGCTTATCATCAAAGACAGCACCTTGCGCCATTCCATACACTCCATACTAGCCAAGACTTTTGCCATGCTTGAAATGCAGTCATTTTTGACGGTGCGGTGGATAAATACTTTTAAAGAAAGTCAGTATCCAAAGTACTTAAAGAGAATCACGGCGGGACCTAAGACTACTGACTGCTGAATATAAAGCGGTGCTCTGATGAACGTCGCCGGCTCCGCACGACGGGCAAAATTGAAACTCAGAGCTGGCGATGAACCATCTCATTAACTCTCAAGAAGCGATGAATCACACGCGAGAGTAGAACATTTACCTTTGGAGGATTATATTTAGACCAAACAAGGTTCGGATGGATTATATTGAGATGGATTCCTCATATTTTCACATAGGCAGCAATGCTTTTATAAACATTTACTTTTCCATGGTTGCGGCTCTTTCACTTTTTGACAACGGAATTGAAGATAAGTATGCATGCCTTGGTGACGTTACTTCAATGCGTATTCCTAAATGGCTAAGGCGGAATAATAGAAGAAGCGAGAATACCCACGCGCTTTGTCTTTCGGTGTTGGACTCTTGAGCATTGTCTCTTCTGTTTTATGCAGAAGTTCAAGCTGGCATGTCACGAATACAAGGTTTATTTAACGGTGCATTGGATAAGCAGATACATCCTCTTGATCCTATCGGTGTATTCATGATATTTCATCTTGGTTTTAGTTGGCTTCATGTTCAATTTAGGAGCATCAAAGGCGCACCACATTTTTTAAAACTTATGCTCTTGGACTTATTATTTTAACCTAGGCTTCAAGATACTAATGTCTTATAGATGTATACTTGTGAGATTCTAAATATATGAATACTTAGGTTGTAGATTAAAGGCTGATTTTATACCACCATATTCAATAGCAAAATAAAATTCTTCACAAGTTTGCTAATGCTTTGAAATACACTCCAATTTGATGGAGCGTGGAAATTTATAAATCGTTTTTATCTTTTCAAATTTCATGTGAATATTTAAAAAATTGGGGTGGTATGGGCAAGTCAAGAGGGAAATTTCCAGCCCTTGAGAGGCCCAACTAGGTCCTTGAGGAATTTTGAAGAAAAATATCATGAACCATTTCACATCTATGGTATTCGGAATGAAAGCGAATGTCAAGGTACTATTATTGTCTCCACGAAATAGATATTAAGTATTATTCATCTTTTTAAATTACGCTAGTTTTCTTCAAGGGTGGAGTAATTAGATTTTCAAATGGTAACCCCTTGGGAAATCCACACAGATCCATAAAGATTTTTTAACTTTTAATTTTTTTAGAGATTATTTCACCGAAATTCCACCATAATTGAGGGGTTGTTAAAGCATCTCCTTTTTCCCTCACATTTTGCTACATGGACAACAATGTTTTATATTCCCTTTCCATGATTACTGGCTCTTGCATTTTTTTTTTTTTTTTTTTAGACAAACGTTGAGATAACCATAGTTTACCTTTTATGGTTTGCTCGCTCTTGCACTTTTTTCCTAGACAAAGGTACTAAAGATAACCATGATTTACCTTTCCGCGTTTACTCGCTCTTGCACTTCTTTTTCTAGACAAACGGAATTGAAGATGGCATAGGATTGGAGCTTAGATATTTGCTGATGGAACTCTAGCATTTCCCTAGCATTGGATGGTGGGATATTCTTTGGCATATTCCCTCTAGGACCATCCCATGTGTTGCACTGCTTGAAGGTTGGGGTCAAGCGGCTTAGGTGGCCCTATTTCTTTAGGGCATTTGACAGCCATAGAGAACCAAACTAAACTAAGTGTTGACTCTAAACTAACAGCATGCTCATTCCCTTTGCAATGCACCCTTAAAGTAGGGCCGCCACACATAGCAGTTCTAAAAATGGTTGTAAAAACTTAAGAAACATGTCCAAAAAGGCCATCAAGTGCATCTGGGCACTCGGATCAGGTTGAAGCATGTGCCATCGGTACCGCCATGCGACTTTGCCTGACCAAAGAGTTCATCATCGTGCTAGGAATTCAAAGCAAAACGGGTTGGGGGATTCCCCTGGAAGCCACCCGGCGCATTCTTGTGACTCAAGCGACCTTACGCATAAAGGCGGCTAATCCATGCAAATGCACTTGCAAACATCTGACCATTTGTCTCCTTTTTTTATTTTATTTTTTCCAAGTACTTTTCTCATGCAACCAATGAAAACCAATCAAGCATCCAAATCTGTTTTTTTTCCAGGCACTAACACCCTTTTTTCTCTTCCAAACCTACGGGGCATTTTCCATATATTTTCAAGATTTTTCATCTTCACACAATGTATGAGCCTATACAAATAAATTCGAAAGAAAAGAATGCAAAGAAAGCAAAGAAATGAATTGATTACCTAATTATTTATATGACATTGCTCTTTGCCTGCTTCATTGCATCAATGGCCTCAACTTCCCTGTCGGAAGAGCTCCTACCAAGTTTCATATTGCTCGCACATATCTTTGGGGTGCTGTGAGAGCTCACCTCCACCTCCTCCCATTCCATGTGGCAGAAGCGCATCCTCCATTTTGCAAACAAAGCGACCCAATTGCATCACGGATAGTTGGAGAGGAGCACAAAACGAGAGGGCATGGCATTATGTATGACATCATGAATATCCCTAGCATTACAAGGGGTTTTTGTGTTTTTTATGCTTATTTTCTCTAAGGTTTCATATGATTTGGGTGGTAGTATTCATCCGGTGTACTAACTAATATTTCTAGAGTGCACCCTTTTTGTTAAGCGCGTTGATTTTTTAGAAAGGGCAAATCATGTGGTGGAGGCTGCTTTTGTGGTGGGTGTGAATATCCTCCCATTAGTTTTAGGGTTTTTTTAAGGTTGTGTGATTAGGGGTTTGAGTGCGGTTTTTTAGGGTTGCTAGGTGAGCGAGGAATCTCTGATTCCCTGGAAACAGCCATGCTTGATTATGAATGCACACTCACACTTAGGAGCGGAAGTCAGGAAATTGCTGGAAAGGGGAAAAGCTTTGAGGTGAGATGCAGCGGCACCGGAATTGAAGCCATATCCAAAACTTAATACTCATATTTGCAGGAGTACTCTTAGATTTCTCGCTTTATGTCCTCCATTTTATTTCGCTGAATAGAGATTTTTTTCGCATTTATATTCTTACGGCTATATCACTTTGATCGTTCAAAATGGTGATGAATTTGGAAATGAGCGATGCTTGAGGTTTATCCGTTCCTCTGAACTCGCACGGCCTTGGTAGAGCATAGTAGTTCATCTTCAAGTAAACTTATGCGGGTGCACACTTTATTCCACCCGGTGGTTTTATTTCCATTCTTGAAGAATCCCGAGTTTGTTTCTCTTCCTACTCGAGGAATAAGCATCTCTGGATCATCAAGAATAAGAACTTACGAACCATCTGAATCATCAAGAATAGGAGTTGAGTCGTCGGGGAATATCATTGACATGGAAATGCTAGACCCTATCAAATAGCGAAATTTCAGCACTTTTAGCACTTTTTCTTTTTTTCGCCGTGGTAGGAAGGCCTTCCTTTTCACTTTTAGCAGAGGCGGAGGCTTGAGAGAGCTCGAGGCGGAGAAATTCTTCTCTTCAATTTTGGGAACCTGATTTCTTGGGGGTTGGCTCTTGGGTCACTCACGTTACTCTTATGTCGGTTTGCTCTTGCCTACGCCTTCACCCAGTCTACATATTTTTTTCTGATATATAATTAGTATGGTCGAGTTCAAGCATCCAGATTGCATGATCATTCTATTCTAGCCTATTGAATTTAAAGTTGTAGAGGCATTTCACAGAACCAAGCAATGTAAATCTTGCTATAGCATAAATATCTTGCATGTTTAGAAACCTACTTTCAAGTTTTGTGTGTATTTAACTTGTTTTGAGGTTTTATACAGCGGATTGTTTTAAGCGGGTTGTGCGCTTATATTGATTAAGGTTAATGGATTTCTTGAAACAAGGTTGCATTTCTTTAATAACCCGGGTGACAATTGTACTAGAATGAATTACAATTATAAACTGTCCTTTCTAATGGTGATTTGGCTTGTTATACTGTGTGAGTCCTTAGAATCCCGCGCGCCGCTTTTAGAGAAAAGAGGTCTCTTTGTTTCACTCGCCATAACTTTCTAGATAACTCCTGGATTGAGGCGATTTTTTATGCGACACACGTCGGGCATGGTCCAATTACCCTAGGGGACATTAACATATCCGCATCAAATGGTGAAAAAAGTGGGCCAAAAGTCATCCCGATGCCCACGTTTGGGCCTTAGAATAAATAGAAACACGTATAACGTGACCCAGTCTCTAATCGCATAAAAACGATATTTTCATTGTATAGAAATTTTGTTTTTTTTTTATTATATATACATATTTTTAGCTACCGACTTAGATTTGAACCCACAACCTTAGATGCTTACCACCACAACCAAGCTTTGAATGTAACATATATGTTTCACATATTTTTGCTATATATGCAATAATTTCATTTTCTTTAAATAGTAATTTTTATATAAAAGTGTACTACATGGACTTGAACCCCTTGACCTCCCACCACCCAACCAAACCCTTTACCAACAAGGTGTTCTTTAGTTAATATGATAGTCTCTTGTCATACTTAACCAATAGTATCTCTTTCTCTAGAAAGATTTTGTCTACCATCCCCTTCCTAAACCAATCGTTATGCGGAACGACTCCACGGACTTGTGCAACCATGGTGGGGTAGGAATAACCCTAAGGTTCTTATCATCATTGCGGAATGATTCCCAACCATATCGACGAACGCTCACGCGAGCGATGGAAGGGATTTCTGAGTAAGATAGAAACTTCCAAAGTTGGACTCTAATCCACTATTCACCTTGATATTCTTTTAGGCGCATAATAATAATGTCCGGTTGTTAAATGTTCCTAGACCCTATATAGCTTTAAATTTTTTTTCCTTTGGTAAATGCCTTGATAACAAAATTTCTTCTGCCTTTACCATGATTCAATCTATACTACATTCATATGCTTTTTATATTAGACCTTATTCGATGTTATATAGTAAGGGTTAAGTAATATTTTATAGACATAATTATAATTAACGTTGTCTCTCTCTAGCGTCCTAAACCTTGGCTCGCCTCATTTCCTGCAGAAAGGATCTCTTTTTTAGTCCAACCAACTAGGGACTCCCATGCAAAGACTTCTAGACCATGGGTAGCTCTAATCCTACCACCCTTCACTACTTCTTCTCAATCTTGTTCCTTTTATGGACCGCTTCCCTAGATCGCGATACATACTCAGAACATGTAATGAGTGCTTGTGTTTAGAACCCCACAATAATGTCAACACTTTACTCTAATTTATCTAGTCCAAACTTAGTATTATTTTATGTCAAACTTCACCACCTATATGGTCGTGGATTAATTATTCATACACGCTACTTGTCAAATTGACAAATGGCACTACCCTCTTTTGAGTTGTTCTCCCGCATTCCAATGGCTTCCAACCATTGTTGACTAGTCACCTCCTTCTAGGGTATCTAGATATGGTCCGGGCAAATGTTTCCAACCATTACTTTAGTGCCTAAACATCATTAAGTTCTCGCAAATGAACTTACATATTCCAAGGATTATGTCAATATCCCATGACAAGATTACCACTCAACGACCTCTTAAGAGAGGCCTCCTATTAAAAAGAAAGGGTTCTTGATGAACCTCAATTCACCATGTTGTCCCCGGGACATGAAACTCTTCCTTCCTAAGCCATGCACCAAATCTTTAAAGAGTTTTTCATCTCTTTGCCGCTTTTTCAAGTTTAAGTCTATCTTTGCATGTTAGCAAAGACCATCCTTCATGTTAGGTAATAACCTTCCTATCCACATTGCTAAATATCATCAATAAGGGTCCTTCATTCCTTCTCTTCTTCAATATGTTTTCTACGCCTATGATTGATTTTTAATATCCCGCCCTTACGCCCGGCACAACGCATACATATTTCACCCTTTGGTCGTGGACCTTTATTGATGCGTCTTAGTTAACCGCCTTGTAAGCTTTATGCCGCCATTATATGGCCCCTATGTTGTTAACCCACCTATCATTGGGGTTATGGATTCAACGTTGTCCTACATCCTAGAAATGATAGTCATTATATTTCTCTGTCATGACGCTATATGCCTTTGTTGTGGCATTCCAAATGACTTGGCATCCTCATTTAAGCCATAGTCATGGCCTAAGTTAGCGAAGGATGCCTTTGTGGAATCGTAAGTTACCCTGAATCATCAAGGTGCCCCGGCCAGTATTTTGTGAGATTTTCTACAATTACCTATGTTTGATATAACCCTACTTGTATGTATGTTCAAGTCCTCAGATATTCTAACTTACACCTCCATTAACCCATGATGCTTCACTTCACTTTACGTCCTGTATGGATCATGTGGGAAAGCTAGTCTTAGGTGTCCATGCAAGACACATTTGAACTTCTAGCGGTAGCTTCTATTCGATACCTTTCCGAATTGTACTATTGTACTATTCAACCCCATCATCTTATGCTTCATTCTATTGGTAGTTGACATTTATTTCAAAGTGCCAACTACAACATCATATCTTAGCATGCAACAAATTGAATGTTGTTTTGCACATTCAAACATACTCTAAACCCTTCATCGGTAACTTTGGGATACACTCGTCTTTTCTCTCCTTGATGTCGCCACTCTCCAAGATGTTTATCAGATATGTATATAGTATGTACCTAATAAATATATATCCTCATTCCATTAATGCTAGAGCTCTCACAGAATTTAGCTAAAGTGTAACCTTTGGTAGTTCTTTTCAAACAAAACCATTGCCTATACACCCTTTTATGATATGGATTTGTTCACGTACTTCCCAAATGGATGTAGGGGCTAACTCTATGTTGGACTTGTATATGCTTGCCTATATTTTGATAGGGTCTCTAGCTATTTTTAACCATTCCTTTAGTGCCTTATGGTACTTTAACCCCATACATAAACTATGATTCCTCCACGGGATTATGCCATAATTCCGAAAGCTACTACCCCACATGAGGAGCTTTTCTAAAGGCTTCTTTTTCACTAAGGATCCTTTGTGTCCTCAATATCAACCACGCTTTTAGTCACAATTAACCTATTTTCCTTAAGTTATTATGTGAACTTCTCAGCTTTTGATCAGCTTCAAATGTTGTCGTCTTTGGCTCCCTTATAATGAAGCGGAGGCACTAAAACCTCTTGGTCTCTTAATAGGAAACCCAACGCTTCAATGTTCGTTAGTAACCGCCATGTAGTTATCGATTCCTTACACCTTTAGGTTTCAAGTCATAATCTCTAAGGGGCCCTATGCCTTAAGGCAACGGATCCTCCACCTTCTACTTCAAGATCCCAGAATTGTTCCCCGAGTAGGGTAACTCTTAGATATATAGACTAATGGGTCTATATAATCTCACCCCCTCTCGATAGGGACGATGGGGATGCCTTGTATGGCGATTAAAACCTCTTCTTCTTCTTCTTCCGATCTATACACCTCGTCCTTGATTTTTTGAATTCAGTTAAGTATTGCCCGCTTTCTTGTTATCCCTAGAGGTATAATCCCCAAAGTCATCGCATTCTTTCTTTTCTTCCATCAAGAAGACGCGATATTTTATACATCTTTTTATTCCCAAAACCAAATAGATGCTCTCTCGACTTATAACTGCCAGTAATTCATTGGTATCTAGAACCTTCGAAGAAGTTAAGCTCTCATTATCACTTATTCCAACACCATTCCAAATCATCCTCGGATGTTTTTGAATGTAACATCACCGTGATATGCTAGACTTACTCTAGCTATTTTCACTTATTTAAACTCTTTCCATATCCCTTAGTACGACGATCTAAGATAGTCAACTCCAACCATTGGGATAGCTTGAATGCTCATCTCTACTTAATCCAATATCTTTTGTATATAAGCATATCATTATGCCGATTCTTTTAAACCTTGTTAGGTAATATTTCACTTTCGCCTTGTACCTAATATTCTACTATCTTCTAATATGACATACATCTGAATATCTAACGACATCCTCGATATCCTCCACTCAGAGTATTTGATACTACTAAATCCTTCCTATATTCAAGACCACTACGTTTGTTATTATGTGATATAGTACCAAGGTTCGAGCCAACCCCAAGTCCGACTCATATGTGATTCTTTTTCACATAGCCACCTAGCTATGTTCATACTAGCAGCCAATTTATTTCCTCAACTTCGGTTATCCGTACCATAGGACATGATGTGGTTTCAACACCACACTTTCTAGACTCTCTAGCCTTAGTTTCCCTTGATCCTCAAGCTCTAGTCACAAATTCCACAGGGGGCAGATGCCACCTGTTCCTAGTGGACATGTTTAACGCCCGTATAAGAACTCTTTATCTTCATTACTTAGTATTCATATGGAATGTGAACTAAAAGTCCTATTATACACCCTTTCTTTTTTTTTGTTATGTTTTACCAATATGTAGCACAATAACAGGGGTTACTTTAGATTTTTATCACGTTTTTTCACATGGTTTTCCCATGATTTCGTTTGTTGTATCTGCTGAGGTGTACTAAATAGTATTTCTAGAGTGCACCCTTTATGGGCCGTTGATTTTCGCTTGGTTGGAACAATCCAGGGTTGTTGTCTTTCTCTGCATGTGTTTGTGCATCAACACGTGCATGTGTATGCGTATGCATGTGCACATGCATAATGCATGTGTGTGCATGTGCATGTTCATGTGCATAAATGTGTACGTATATGCATGTGCATGTATTGCAGATATGTGAAGTGCAAGTGCATGTGCATGTGTGCATGTGTGTGCATGTGTGCATATGCATGTGTACTTGCCCTCTTTGATTCTTATTGCCAGTGGATTTTGCTACCCACGAGATGGATTTTGCTCACACTTACAAAGGTATTTGTTTTTTAATGTTTCTTCCCAGCATTAGCATAATGTTTTTACAAGGTATTGGTTCCAGATTCTACAATTAGTCTTTGCAAAACCCCCTTTTGTTTCAAGTAGATTCAAAAGAGTTTAGAGTTTAGGGCCCTCTGCTTGCTTCCAACTTGATATTCCCGGCTGCCCGATTGTTCATAGCAGCCAGCCTTTAGCTTTCAATCAACAAACGAATTCTTATGCAATACAATGGAAGTGGATTATTCCACGCCCATTTCCATGTCATGCGATCAAGAAAACAAGCAATGGCCACAAGAATGCATTTATATTGTAGGTTTGGAACTTTAATCAACCATAAGGTGAATCATGCATTAACTTTAAGCTAGAGATGGAGCATCCAAAATCATATGGATTGATAAACAATGGTGTCATTGTGAAAGAGAAATAGTTGTAGCTAAGTAAATAATATGTAGTATAATAACAGGGGTTTTTTTGTGTTGCAAACTTTATGACTTTCTAATAATGGGATCAATCTGCTCTATCTTTATGGTAACTTTTACTTATGTTTTATTTGTTTTATTGTGATCAAATTCAAAAAGCTACGTGATGAAAGCCTCAAATAAATTCTAGTTTTTTTAAGTTTGAATTCTAAAATGTTTGTCACACCTAAAGGAATCTTGTTATATAGTATAGCAAATTTTGTACTTGCATACCCCACAAACGAGGAACTTTATGTACAGATAGATTAAGGAATAAGGGGTGAATATGCCTATCCAATGTAGCTCGTCTCTAGTCACCCCCGTAGGAATATATTAAATGGTCCTAGTACGATACACCAACGGAGCTACTCCCTGATACACACACTATACCAAGTCCAAAGCACATTCTCTCAGGTGAGATGTTCATTGGGCACCTACCTTGTTCATACCTTTACTTTGGTCTATTCAAAGTGTCCTTCCAAATTCTCTCAGATTTGAAACGTTGTTTACAACAACTTTCAAGCACCTTGTCTCCCACTTGTTGTGGGTACATTACTTGCCTCTAATGTATCATTAGTTGGAGGTGAACTTTCCTTCATAGTCTAGCTTCACCAAAGCTCCAACATACATTGTAGCTTTCAGATGCCTGTACCTTCTGCTAGCAAGATAAGCGTATCCACGTGGCTATGTGGTCATCTTACTCATGCATACCCTTGCACCTTTATTGCACACCTCAGAACATCAATCTCCTACTTTAAACACAATATATGCGCGTGAATTTATAATCCGTGACTTTATGGATCCGCATCCTCATACGACATTATTCTCTACCTTTCCGGACTGATTCAAGTAGCAATAGCTATAAATGCTCCGTCGACATTCTATACCTTCACCACCATTGTCGAAACCTACACTTCTAAAGTGATCTCCCTTTCATGAGCTGGGTACTTATAATCCAGTTTCCACCTTAGTATAGTACCTCTTTAACGTGGTCTATGGTAGATAATCATAAACCACTTCTCCATCAGATACATGGTGCTATATCCACTCTCCTTCTACGTTGAATGGCAATATATACGCCGCATGATAAATCAATCCTCGTAATTGTTAGGTCCAGCGTTTCAATCGGATAACAAACATCGTCATACCAATTTTCTCGAGTATCCATCCAAAATAAGGATACCTTACCACTCCTTATTTCCAACATTCAACACTTCTACTTCAAGTAAGAGTCTAGGACCTGCTCAGCCATCACTATATAAAATGTGCCTGAAGGACCAGGACATGTTTTCGATGCCCGGGCCGTGGGTCACCATAGTCACAACTTCCCCGTGGATACAAGAGGATTGCATGGTTATAGCTACTTGACATGCGATTCTAAGGTACCAATTTAGCAGTGCCATGTCGAATGTATATGTTAGATGTACCTGTGCCATGTAAATATAAGAATGTCTCTATGTGTGATAATATACGAAAATAATAATAATATAAATAAGTAATTCAAATGTGTACTGACGTGAATATAACCTATGGTTAGAATAGAATAGAATAGAATAGAATAGAATAGAATAGAATAGAATAGAATAGAATAGAATAGAATAGAATAGAATAGAATAGAGTGGGAGTGTGGAAATATTAAAGATAATTAAAAGGAGAAAAGTATTTAACCACATAGTCAAATATAATACAATGAGATAATTATGTATGTGTTACATAAACTATAGAAGGAATAACGAGACTTAGATTATGTTATAACAAGGTCATGAATAATAAATGATGAATAGAATAGAATAGAATAGTAATTAATAGAATAGAATAGAATGTGTGTCTGTAATTAATATTAAAGTATATAGGTAAAAAAATGTCAGATACAGTACAATATATAATTGTATTAAAGGGTAAGTATAAATGTGAGGGGCATGTAAAACACTGACAATAGCAATATACGAGTTGTTAAAACTGTAAGGAAATAAGAAAACAAAATTTAGATACAAAATTATTTAGGGCTCACTATAATAAAACAAATTGTAAGGTGAAATCCAAAATATAACAAACATATGACCCTAGCTTAATAGCATTGAATGAGTTGTAGTATGATAAAATTATAATTGTCTACTATATAAAAAGAACAAATACAAGTTCTTTATATCTATACCCGCTTATAATATAATGGAGCTACATCTATGTGTACGTGCAATGAATTCAAAATTAGGTATACTGTGGAAAACAAAGGAGACTTCCACAAACCTTGATCAAGGACTTTTTGACAGCCCCGGAAGATGATCATTTTTCTCGACCTATACCTCTACCTTTTATATCCCGTGAGTTATAAATTGCACATTACAAGTCATTTCAAACTTAATCACTTTGAAAATATGACAAAGTTTTTGTAACTTATAATCTCAATGCTATCTCTTTAAGGAGGGAGACTTCCTTCCACTGTAATACGATGTGTTGCCCTACAACAAGAGTAGTCTTGATGCTAAGGACAACATCATTTTGAAGATGAATGGACGCTCCACGATTTATATGCCTTTTAAGTATAAATACATGACACGCCACTATGAATAATTAATGAATAGAATAGAATAGAATAGTTTTTTAACGGCCCACGAGAGACCAATAGGTCATGGGACCCATACAATGGGCTAAGACAATCATTACTACTAGGATTAAAAACCCCACACTAAAGATTTTCAAAGGGAAAACCTTTGCGGTAATGATGATACTAGACAAAGTGAGATAATGACTACTAAAGGCTCAAAGAATTGCGCACGCTAATCTGAACCTCAAGCATGTATAATGCCAAGTCATACCAATGATGGTGCTCCGAGAAGTTATTAGGAAGCGTGAAATGGAATGCTAAGGTCAAAAATAATTCCCGCTATCTCAAAAAGGTGGCAACCTTCCGGAAGAGTATGGCTTTCATCTTCAATAACCGTGAATCCGGGTAACATAGTCTGCTTCTACAAGCGGCAAATCACGTCAGCTCCCATCTACCATCTCAATCAGAAATTCTGTGAGACCCCGCGCTAATTGATGCAATAGCTACAAGCTTGTTCTCGACAATGAAGCAAGCAAATAAGCTTGGGGCCCTACAGTGCCAAGGTGGGACTTATGTGTGCATGATAATGACCCGCCACTTGGGCCAAAAGTAATCACGACCCATATCTTTTGAGAAAAAACGACCATTGAGATATTGTTGCAAAGCTCGGGATCAACCGCAAGCATCGGTTTCAGTTCTCGTTCCAATCCAGCAAACCATGTAGTGCAATGCTCTTTTTCCAACATCGCTTCAAATCACCGAGAGATTCAACCATGGCAAGTGCAAGAATAGAATACCTAACATCATCCATGTGGTGCACCTTGCCCGGATATAGTGGAGATGGCGCTTCATGGCGTAATGTTGAAGAGGCCAAAACCCGCCTCTTTGTAAAAGAATAGCATAGGGTACCGTTGTTTTTTTAACTCCGAGGTCATGAAGAGAAAGGACTTTGCATCCGCCCAAGCTCTCCCAAGCACTAGCACTAATGGGGTGCCCCCCACACCTCGTAATCCATAAAAAGGAAACAGCTCTACCAAAGCCCGAAACAAGTGAGCTTCCCGTGGCCAATCATGAATTTCTGAAAATAATTGTTTTGCATTGCATAGAGTGCTTCCATCCAAAGTACCCACCGCTTTTATTAATCGCTCCCAAAGTGTGTTCTTACAGTCCTACACCAAGATACTTTGTAGCTATCTATAACTTCAACCGTGGCTATCATAAAGCATATAGGGGAACATTGTGGAAGATTGAACTACCAAAAGCTTGGTCTTTTGGAGATTAACACGCAGACATGTGTTCTCACAAAAGCCGGGCAGAAGCATGTAAATGTTAGGCCGCATACTAGCAAATGCAGATGTGCTGCAGGAAACATCATCACGATACATAAGTTGCCTAATGATATAGTGTGCCAAATGTGGACCTCCTAGCCATGATTATCAAGCCATTCTTCCAATTGATCAATGTACAAGCCAAAGAATGTAGGAGATAAAGGGCAACCGACAAACTCCAATATTGCTAGTGATTTGAGTACCCGATCTTTGGAAATTTAGCAAAACCCTTTCATAGAGCCGAGCAAACCGTGATTTTGAAGATCTTGTGGAACCCCAAGTGCAAGCTGCCAAAGAAGCAAGCTGGTATCAGATCAAAAGCAGAAGTAAAATCCACAAAGCATATATAGATGTCTTGTTTCAAACTTTGACTATGCTCAATAAGCATGCGCATGTGAAAAATATGGTCTATTGTAGAATGGCATGGACGAAAGCATGCCCTGTCCTACAAAGACGATATACACCAAAGATGTTCTTCCATAATGTCAATCGCTTCTCAAGAAGATCGCTAAGAGCTTTGAAAATATGGAACTTACCATGATCATGCTTATCACCGCTTTGTAAATTGGTACGACCTTCTTGATGGTCTTAAGTTTACGCAAGCCTTCTTGCAAAGCTTGATTTAAAAGAGAGTAATGATGATTGGAAGCAATAGCGGACCCACATTTAAACAGTGCATTGCAAACCTTGAAGATCGGGAGATTCTTGCCATTAGATAGATGTCAGCAATCCTTCTTTTGGCTTCCTCCTCCGTGAATTGGAGAATATCACCTACCAAAGGAGGCATGTAATTAAGGACCCTGTGATGATCATATAAGTGGACCAATCGCCATCCCATTGCCGTGATAGAAATATGTCCAAGGGTAGGAGGTGGTCGATATAATATTTTGCGCCGTAAGGTCCGAGGCTCAACGTGAAGATAATTCAAACATTTGCTTCGATGCTCAAGAACAAAGCGTGCCTTCTTATGCTTCAAAACAGGACTTATAATTACAATGGCATTATGTCACAGATCCGCCTCAACTATCGCTCGCGAATTGTTTTTAAGCTGCTTGCCTTCATCAAACTAGGCATTTCTAGGAAAGGATTTCCTACCAAAGATGAGCAACACTAGAAGTGCGTGTACCAAAGCAAGAGATGCAAAGTAAGCAAAGCATCAAAGAAATGTTGCATTACGCCTTGAAGAGTTGGGTAATCCAAAATACCGCAAGAGCGGGGAGCTAATGTCCGCTTCATATTCAAAAAGATCTAGAATAAGTCAAGCGAATGCGAGGGGCAGGAGCCTGGATAGCAATGGGTTGAAGAGGTGGAAGCTGCCACTTTAATGACAAATAAAGTGGATAGTGATCAGATTTTATCTCCTCATCTCTATGCCTTGTGCCAATTCGAAAATCTGAAATGAGATCTAAGGCTTGCGCTTGGGAAATGACATAATCAACAACACTAGTACCACCACCCTGCCTATCCTATCTGCATGTAATACCTTTAGAGTGTGGCCATTGCTCTAAGCCATTACAAAGTACCATCTCAAAGACTTCACACAACTGGATGAGCTCCCTTCCAAATGTTGAGACGGGTTTGTTAGCATCAGGCGATGAACGTGGAAAGATTGTATCATTAGCAGACATCCATAAAGGGTCACAAACATCCTCAAGCATGAGTTGGCACATTACTTATTCATAAGCTAAGGTTAGCTATGTTAATTATTAATTATTAAGGTGGAAATCTAACCCAAAACCCTAATTCGAATTTAGAGCGTAACCTAATATTAAAAGGGGCATATTAGCCAACCCAGAGTTGCCACCTGGCCCAAATCGATTGGGCAAGAGAGAGTTGCTAACTTGGGACCCAAATTGGGGTTTTATACGCCCATTTGCCCCAATTCGAATTGGGGGAGGTTGGTGGAGGAGGAGCTGTTGTTCCACCCTGTTCTAGCCATAAGGATGGAGAACCAGAGAGATAGTGGATCTAGCTATGATCCCAATTAGTACGTAGATAGCTTGGATTCCTAGATAGTCATACGACTAACCCTTGTATATTCAGAAGGTAGCTAGGATTAACCCTTGTATGAATAGATGTATGGTTGATCTCTATTTTATGTTCTATTTGAAGCTATGGATGGATGGATGTATAAGGATAGCTTTCTTTCGCTCCTCCTGTTGTATGGATAAAGGGGGTAGAGACCTAAAGGCCATCTAGAAGTAGAGATGTTCCTAGTTAGAACCCTTAAAACCCAAGAAATGCGGCTCAGGCACAAGAGCCAACCCGGCCGGGATGCTATGATATGGTTGACACTGGATAACGAAAGTGATGGTGAATCCCGGGGGTGGGTCTTGCCTAGCTGGCTCACAGGGACTCCTATAGTGTGCTAGGCTTTATAGCGGCCACCAGATGTGGACCGGTATGGGTCCGACACTCTCGGCGCCAGGGAGATGCCTATATGAACGCCCACGGGCTCGAACGGCCCGGGTGAGCCAGCCTTTAGATTTAGGGGAGTAAGCCGAGTATGCAGGATCAATGTCACCGAGGGGGACGGTTCTCAAGCACACCCAAGGATCCGCATGCTCGAGGAGGAGACGCCTCTCGGACCCGGCCTCATCTGGACCGGGAGATGTAACCCGGTAGTAGTCCCAGGGGTGATTTCTTGGGATTGCGTCTCCTGAGGGCTACTAGCACATCATAGCATGATTCAAATTTATCCTCGCAAAGTGTGCACGGGGAGGCTGGATGGAGGAACTACCCTAGCCATTGTCTTATGCCAGCCAATGCCATGTTATACCCTCTGCCTCATTGTTATCTTGAGGCCCCCGACCAGGAGCCCTCATGGAGTCTGAGCCTGGGTAGAGCCCTTAGTTATGGTGTATTTCCTTTGTTATGTTGGTATTCTATTGTTAGTTGTATTGATGACGATGGGCCACCCTTCGTGGTGGTATATTATTTATTAGTATTGTTGCTAGGTGCTAATATATATGTACGCTTCTGCTATATAGGATTCCTATAGAAGGCGTGGGACGAATGACACCTCCGTCCTTCTTCACTACACTTGGCCATCACAAGTGGTCCGAGTCAGACGGAGGGCCTTTCCGTGGTGATGGATTCGCCATGGGAGGGGAATTTCCTGTATTTATACGATGGGAGCATCGTATAGATTCGGGGAGCGTAACAATCTATCTGGTCTTATCAAATCTGTGATTGCTGGGCTACTTCGACTTTGATCTTGAATCCTAGCTATAGTAGTTTGGTCATCCCTAAAGCTTCCATGACGTTTACAAAATGACGCATATAGAAGCATACTTGAATCTAATCATGGCAGCCCACATCAAACCTCAGTTAACTTAGCAAAACCCCACTGAAAGAAAAAGATTGATGCTGCACTAGCTCTGACGTGTTTAGCTAATCCTTCTGGTGCAATCCTTCTTTGGCCTCCTCAACTTTACAAAACTCCAAAAGCTCTCTCTTGGGAAAATCCTTTTTCAAATAGGCGAAACCCTTGCTTATATGCACTCCAGGCTGCATGCGTGCTAAGCATGTGTACATACGTATAAAAATATGTATACTTACCCATCAAGTAACCAGGTCCATTACAGTCTCCCCTTCTAAAATTTAATCCATGTCTTCGTGGGTCGATTATAGATTTACTGAAGCAATCTGTGATTCCAACTTCTCAAATATAGGATAGATCTAGCTCAAATCAAAACTTGCTCTTAGAAGTGCAACTGCTATCCATCTTATTAGACGTGCCAGCACCTTCATACCAGCAAGCCTCTAGATACTACTCATCCTTTTGAAGATAGCATCTCTATATGTCTCTGAAAGAAAGACCATTAGCATTATAATTTCAAAATCTCAACTTAATCTGTAATCTGCCCCCAAAGATCCAACATTGCTCTGATACACAACTATGACGAGCCTACTGAGTTGACCCTCCTGGCAACTCTCTCTGGGCAAAACTTGCACAAATTCTAGGTTGATAGTATTGGTGAGGATTCTTATGTTCCAGTATCTATTACGAACAACATAAATCCAGAGAGATTACATAATCCACAATATTCTCAATATACACAATATCAAACTGAGCAAATCGAACAGAACTTCTAGCTCTAGATCTCAGCCACGGTCCCGGCTATATTGTTGCCATCAACTCTACATTGCCTTGCGGATTAACTGCACATGCACTCAATGGGGTCAATCCTCATAATTAATTGGGGATCCCTGGCTGCCTCTGCATGTATGGAAACATCTTGAAAATCTTAGATAACAAGAACATAAGCACAAGCATAGACGGAAGATCCTAAATTATAAGTTTTAGCAGGGAAAATTGTACCCTTGATGGGTCCTTTTAAGGATTAATGGACTACTAGATATTTTGAGACGACTTAGCGTTGCATCCAGCTAGTATGGAGCCTCATGCAATAGTCCCTATGTTAACTACATTGCAATATGTGCTCTGCAGTAGAACACCTTTTTAAATAAATTTCATCTTATTGAAAATATCTTATCCTAATCTTTAATAAAAGTGAAAATAAAATGTTAATGTTTATTCATATACCGTGAAGACAATTCTTCGTGAAGACAACTTTTGAATTTGGGGAGCCATAAAACTATGTTAGTATATTTACAACAAAAATGCTCTTCATTTGGAGAGTATTTTTAGAAAATTAGCCCAAAAAAAAAAAAAATCACTCCAAAAATGATTGAGCAAGTCTTGGTCTTTTGCCTTTCAAAAAGTGATAATCACAAAAACACATAATGAAACAAGAACACAAACTTTGCACATTAGCTAGATAATTTTGTCTTACCAAGCAAACAAGGGAACATAAACAATACATAACCCCCTTCTTAGCATCTTCTACCTCCTCTCACATGAATGTCTTATACACTTCAAAGAGCCAAGGAGATGCAACCATATAATAGCTAACAATTTAAAAGGGTAGCTTTAACTCGGGTTTGCTTAGGCGTTTTGGCTGGTCCTTTTTTCTGGGAGGGGTTTTCATGACTTTCTTTTCAGATTTGCTTTGTAGATGGTCAGCTGAAAGTCAATTCATTATATGAAGAATTGAGTTTCAGAAAGCCAAGAATGCTGTTCGAGTCATCATGGACATTAAGCAATGTTCATCTGAACTCATTTCACATTCCTTTTCCCATGCAAACATCTCCTAGATCTGCTCCTTATGTCCACCCTGGTGCAAATTACATAAACCTGTATGTTTCTTTGACCCTAGCAATTGCTCATTTTCTGTGCACCTAATCAATATCTGCACACGAACCGTGCCAGTGCAATCCAACACTTGATATTACAAACCTGCTCTAATGGTGTATTCAACAACTGAAATCAAGGGTAGTACAAAGGAGATTTCATGCCTCCATTAATATGAAACTAATATCAATATGCTTCAGACAAAACAATACATTGAACACCATGCTGCAGCTGGGCCTGCTTTGAATGTGTCGAATGGTAGATTCTTCTAAATTTCACCCCTCGTTTTGCAAACTGTGCACTGTAAATTCCAGCAAATTCAAGCAACACCATCAAGGAATATGTGCCTTCACAAAGCTGATGGTACTAATAGATAGGACCTCTAGCCCCAGAAGAGCCGTATGTTGTATATGCCAACTCAAATAGTTGATATCAGTGCCTATGCCACACGCCTTTTCTCGAATAAAGCATTGGAAATACTCTTTACTTCTAAAAAAGACGAGTATCAGAATCTGGAATATCATTGTACTTAGAAAAATCTTGCAGTTGCAAGTAAATACTAAACTGGCGCAAACAATATCAACGACATTCCACCAAGCATCATGATTACAAAAGGTAGTCGTTTCCAGATTTTTTCCTGTGATAGCATATTGCCAGATTAGAGAACTTGCCGCCAAGTCAAAACATCATTGCGATATGCGTACCTTAAAAACAACTTTCCCAATCAAAACTGATATTAACACATTGCTACGCTTTGCCTGAAAGGAATGGATTAACAATCAGAGATTAACTAAGGATCTGTATCCATGAGATGGGTAGCTGATACTCACCGCAACTGCATAAGAGACTAACAAGAGCTCCAAGCTTTTCAAGTAGAAAATGAATGCAGCAATCTCAAAAAATGAGATTGAAGTTAAAAGTGGGAAGTAGTGAATTAAGTGTTCGAAAGACCTTGGACTGCAGAGCAACCAAAATAAGACTTAACTGAATTGAAAAAGATAGTTGGAAAAGGTCAAGACGAAAATAGAAATAAACAGCTTCTATGTGGTGCTTTGATAAATTCTCCATTTAATCATTATAGTCAACAAAAAGGAGACCTTTTATAAAGTAGATATAAAATTACTGGAATCGCCATCAGAATCCTCTGCAAGGTCGCAAATGCAAGAAGTGATGGTGCTAAATGTGCTCCAATTTTGTCTAAGCTGTACAAAGACGAGGAAAAAACGAGCTCAACAATCCACTAAACAAACAAAATGAAATGCATTTTGTCATCCATTATTCACTCATCAAAAGAAGGTACATAAGAAATGCAGTTTCCGCCCCAAAAATGTTGGTCAAAGAAGGAATGGATGCATCAGCACTCCTGCCCAGAGTTCTGACTTCTTTTTCCTAATCTTTGCCATGTTTTCTTTTTCCTAATCTTCTCCATATCCTAAAAGTCCTCTCGCAAACGTGCTAAAAAGCAGCCGTTAGGAGAATGCGGTGCAACACAATGCAAGATTACATGTCTTCACAGGAAGAAAGAAAATGAAAACAACTTAAGATTGGCAGGCTAGACTTTACATCACAATTGTTGAATATGATCACTAGTTTCCGGGACTGCCCCATCTACCACACATAATCCAACTATAAATAATATGATTATCCAATTTCTCCTCCTCCTTCATGGTTGCAATGGAACACATTCCTCATCCAAGCTATTAATTAGAATGAATAGCAGCAAAAGTATTTGAACTTCAGCATGCATTATTGTAGAACGTTTTGTGATTTAATCAGAAGGAAAAACATTTCTTAAAATGGGTGCAATTTTTGAAATGTTTGAGATTGTACAAGACTCGTACCTCAATGTCTCCTTTCTTATAAGGTTTCTTAGAGAGGTGCAGCCATCTCATTCCTTGAAATCAACATGTACTTCCGAGTAAATAAAAACTCTTCCTAGACAAGGGTGCTGCTGCCATGGAATTAACTTAAAAATCATCCAAGCATATCCATCTTCCTCTACTACCATTTGCACTTGTGAGTAAATAAGGAAGCTGGAGTTGACCCCCAATGTCAAGGCATAGGAAAAAATACAAAAGATTAAGCTAGATTCTGAGTTTACAGACCGCACAATAGGACTCTCTTCTACCTCAACTCTTTGCCTCATGAATGACTTAGAGAGTACAAAACATATATGTAATTGCATGTCTGGCACCTAGTCTACATGTAATTGACAAATTATATGTTATAGATATTGGAGCAGACAATCTCTCAAATATTCTCCTCAAACTCAGCCAAACTCTTCCCATATTTAACTACCAAAGGAGCAACAAAGAGTAATTCTACATCTTTTCGGAGGCTTCTAAGAGCAAAAAGACAACAGGGCGAAATCCACAAATGTGATAACTGCCATCAATTCAAGGATATTAAGTGCTGCTCAAGCAGAAGCTCACTAATCCAACTGCCAAAAGTATGATTATCAGATAAACAATCGTACGTGGCATATGTTGTCCTTTACTACACTATGCCACTAATCTAATTGCATCCAAGATATAGCACCACTGATAGAGAAAATGGCTTTCTGATATGATAACAATATTTGCCTTGTTCTATATGTGTACGTGTTGCAAGCATTGACGCCATGGAACAACAACTAAATATGAGAAAAAGAAATACCTATTGCTGACGCTCAGCAACCCTGCAACTCCTAGCATAAGAAGACTGCCTTCTTCTTTTCTTAACGCTAAAAGTGGTCCAAATAGCTTGACAAGAATGGGCCTGCAAAAAGGATTGCTAGTCAGAAAATGCGTTTCAATCTCTGCATAGCAACAAAGCAAATAATTGAAAAAATGTGGACAAGGATGACCTTATTAGCAAATAGCAAATGACATAAAGGGTAACACCACATTTATACCAGGAAACAAATTTTACGAGTGGTGACCTCAACAGGTTTAGTAAAATTCTAATATTATATGTGCTATCCGCCCCGAACAAGAGTATTTAATTTTGTGCCGTTAACATTTTCTAGTTCCTATATTGTTACGTCGAGAAAAGTAACAAAGAACAGCAGGCCAAAAGAGATAAGTTTCTTCATTATTTTACACTGCTTTATATCAAGTTAGCATATCTTACCTATGAACATAAAATTCACTAAAACATTCTATGTTTATCTGATGACATCTTATTCCAACAAATGGACCAAGCAAAAACCTATACAAACTAGTGATATCTATATTTTGCATCAATTTTCAAAAAGCAACTTGTCAGCACATTTGAACAGCAGACGAATCCATTACCAGACAGATCTTGACCACCAGGATGCTGTTTTTTTCCCTTCGTTTTCTGCCACTAAGCAGTCACTGCTTTCAATCTTCATCAACTCCTTTGGTTGCTGCTCCAGTGCAATCAATCTAGAACCTTTGTCAACTGCTTTAAAAAGATTACCAGACATGCTAGGGATCAAAGACATTAACGATTTACTGGAAACAGAGGACTTAGGTAGTTTCTCTTTCCGATTGTCTGCATCCTCAGGAACCTCAACTGCAAGAAAATATCCTCCAAGTGTAACAATCATTACACCAAAAAGTCCCTGAATACCTGGCATCTCATGCACCAGAATGTAGCTAGTAAAGACCAACAAAACAGGAGTAAAAGCAAGGTATGGGACTGTCACAGAGAGGGGAGATACTTGAAGAGCTCGCTGATACATGAAACCAACTATGACCTTGATCACTGCTGTAACTACAAGAATTGTTACAAACTCAGCGTCCATATGCAGAAAAATGGATGTATCAAAATTCCCATAAAAGTAGAGGATGCAAGACAAAAATACTGCATCTAGGAGGGCAATAAGCCCAACCAGCTCTTTTGAGCTAAACTTCTGGGAGGCCATTTTTCTGCTTCCATCGATACAACTATGACCTATTGCTGCCCCGGCAGCATAGGCGAATCCTTCCCAATTCATTCTGAGACGGGAATTTCAAATTACCCAGTTAACAAAACTAACAGAACACTAAATTTAACTCCATTCCTGGCACGATCTTTGATAGCCCAACGTATGTTTTCCATGCCAATGCTATGCCGTTAACAGAAGATCAAATCACGTTGCCGGTAAAACCGCTGCACTTGCATGCGGGAAAATGACCAATCCTTTTTCCGGGCTAGAAAACTCTGCTCTAAAGCCAAAAATTGAGGTGCATACGTTCCACAAGGGGGTAGTTCTTCTGTCAATTCTTTCTTTAAAAGACCAACTTCCCACGGCTCCTTGCAAATTAGGCTAATCCTTGTTCAATGGGATCGAAGTAGAAAGATTTGAGGAGAACCCAATAATCTAATCGGCCTACAGAACTGCTGCGTTCCAGGTCCAATTTGAAACTTAAACGAACATGCAAAGATTGACCGAAGCACAAGCAAGAATGTGAATGCGCACATCGAATTCTTGCCTGTTTTTTAATGGCGGCAAGGTCCTACACTGGGGGACCACAAAGCCTTTTCCCTCTTTCTCCTCTTTTAGTTGGAAAGAACTACCGTTTTTCCAAGTCTGTTGAGCTCTTGGCATTGTGCTTGCTGCAATGCCAATGTCAAATGCAAAGCTGGATATACAAAACACCATTGACATTATGCAAGTTAGTATATCCTAACACCATTGACTATTATCCATGATGAGAAAAAACATGCATTAAGAAAATGGCGCCTTCTTTTTGGAGGGGGGCAAACCCTTGTTTATGTGGGTTTATGGCATATTATATGCTGGCATATGCTTAGAATATCTTTGGTGGATCGTCAAAATCGGCTGCTGCCGAAACCGGCGGTTAGCCCCTTCAGATTCGCTCGGGCTATGGCTATGCCTCTCGCCGGAGTATTGCATGCAGATTTTTAAAGCAAAGTATTGCACTATATTTTAGGGAGCAATCTGCGACGCCTAGCAACGGCCGGAGGAAGGTCAGGCGCAAGGTCGACTATAGTTAAGCCCTTTCAACTTCCGTCGAATCTTAGAAGCAGGGGAAGGCCCCAGATCTAAGACGATCCCCTCAGATCGAATGTTTTTTTTGTTTCGCCCCTGCTCTGTTTCGGGATGCAAACGTCCTCTATTCTATTCCTTGAAAGGTCGGATTTCTAGCAGCTGTTTAATCCGTTTGGATCAGCTAGAAAATCAAGATTTCCCACATAGTATAACAGCTCGCAATATTACACATTGAAAAACACAAGTAATAGCATCATCAGGATTTTCTTTTGTTGTTGGGGATACTCTGTTAACATAAGGAAAAACACGTAAGCAGATGAGAAACATGTAAGTAGCATGTTTGAAGGCAGTTGCAAAAGCTTAGTAGCTTAAAATTTTGGATGCATGTGAATGCAGGTGATAGGGATCGTGGGGGCAGTTTCAAGTGGCTTAATATGTGGGAAGGCATGTCCTCTTATGCATATGGGTTCCTGCATAGGATATATCTTTGGTCAAATAGCATCTACATTGAAAAGCATCAAACCACTTAATCTTCTAGCCAGTGGCAAAGATAGGCGAGACATGGTTACTTGTGGAGCAATTGCAGGACTCGCAAGAGCATTCCGGAGTCCCATAGGTGGCGTTATGTCAACCTGGTAGGCAGAGTTCGAAATTCGAACTTGACATTGATAATTAGCATTTTCAAATCTTCACATGTATTAAACAGGTGAAGGAGTTCTTTGATATGGAGATTATCCTTCACAACTACCGGCTGTTGTACTAAGAGTAGGAAATAAGTTGTGCAGAAGTGGAAAATGTGGACTTTGGCAAGGCAGTTTAATCATTTTTTATGTCCGGCATCTAAAGGTTCCTTAAGGATTCGACTAAGAGGCAGTATCCTAGGGAGTTCATATAATCACCTTACTGCACATTTTTTCTTATTCAACAAATACAAGATGGCAAAATCAGTAAGCATCTGTTATTCATTTTGGTTTTAGTTCTTTGTCTTATATATGAAGTTGAACTTGTTTTACATATTTTTTGACAACGAAGGGGTGGTCTCTGAAGTTACTACATGCTAGTGTCATAGCTTTTGTGACGTCAATATGCAGTTGTGGCCTCCCATAGTTAGCACCTTGCAGGCCTTGCCCAAAGAGCATACATGTGGAATGTCCTACACATGGCCGTGTTGGAAAACTTTAAGAGTTCTAACTGTCCTTCTGATCACTATAATGATCTTGTAGGATTGATTTTTAACACAAGTGAAGATGTTATTCGGAACATTTTTAGCATTGGCACTCCATCAGATTTCCAGTATATGTCACTTTTGACTTTTACTGTTGCAGCATGTGGGCTTGCCTTGGTGACCTATGGTATTTTGGTCCCATCTGGCCTATTTGTACCTGCTATTCTATTTGGCGCAACATATGACAGGATTGTAGGAATGATAAATGCAAGATTTTCTGGACATGAACGGATGGATGAAAGCGTCTACGCTTATACTAGGTGCATCCTCATTCATAGGAGGATCTATGAGAACGACAGTTTCTCTTGGCATTATTTTACTTGATATGACTGACAACTACACTTTACTACCCCTCATAATGTTTTCATTGCTTATTGCCAAGGTAGTTGGAGATCTATTCAACCATGGAATATTCTGACTTTATATTCGCATAAAGGGATTTCCATCCCTTGATATTGTCCTTGAATCATGCTATTCATTCTTAACTGCCGGAGATGTGGTAAGAAAGCTTCTGGTGAAGCTTGTAAAAGTTGAAAGACTAGAAAGAATTCTGGAAGTATTGAACTGCACAAGGCATAATGCGTTTCCAGTGACAGCTTTTGATCCTTCTAGAAAACCAGTTCTATTTGGGCAAGTATTGAGATCACACATTTTAGATCTTCTCGACAATAGAAAAGTTGTGCGCGAAGGTAAATACCATGGAGGAGTGCATTGACGTAACTCTGATAGTAAATCAATCTCCATTTACAATACTTGAGACAACGTCACTAGCAAACTAGCAAAAGCATATGGTATATCTCAGCAATTAGGTTTACAACACCTGTGTGTCTTGTCAAACAGCATAGACGAGGTATAAAACTGCTTGATCATAAACTTATTCTTAGTTCGGAGAATTATGCATCAAAGACTATGCGCACATCCCTTCAGGACACCGGAGGGCAACCCTTCGTGCGCAGCACCTTGTTTATATTGTTAAAGCACCTCCTTTTTTCCTCATATTTTTTTTTGAAGAACGTGTTTTACTTCATATTATACACTCAAAATATTACAAAGTACTTCCAGAAGTAAGAAATGTCCCTGAAGCATCAATCACTTTTAGATGATCACTCCATATTGGAATTTTAATACGATCAGGCCAATTGGAGATCTGAAAGCAATTATACAACTTCTTACGAATTTCTTGAAGCACCACCTGAGAAGAAATACGCTTATCATAAAAGACCTTTCTTCGCCTTCGCTTCCATACACTCCATACTAGCCAAGACTTTGCCATGTGAAATGCAATCCTTTTAGAAGCAGTCCACTGATTTGGATAAATACCCAAAAGAAAGTGCTGACTATCCAAAGATACTCCAAAAAGAGAATGCAGCCAGGACCTAAGACTACTCAGCTCTGCACACAAATATAAACAGTGCTCCAATGTTTCAATGCATCGCTCATACATTGGGCAAAGTGGGCTTACTCCCGGCTTAAAGCGATGAACCATCTCATTAACTCTCAAAGAGCGATGAATCACCTGCCAAAGTAGAACATTTACCTTTGGAGGATTATATTTAGACCAAACAAGGTTCCAGATGGATTATATTGAGATGGATTCCTCATATTTTGCTACATGGGCAACAATGTTTACCCCATATTCCTTTTCCATGGTTGCTCGCTCTTTCACTTTTTTTTCTAGACAAACGGAATTGAAGATAAGTATGCATGCCCTTGTTGTTTACAGAGTAAGTGGTGAACCGGCGTGTAACCTATTCTTCAATCGTATTCCTAAATGGCTAAGACTGAATAATAGAAAAGGAACAGAATACCCACTTTGCTTTGTCTTTCAGACGTTGGACTCTTGAGCATTGTCTCTTTGTTTGTCTAGAAGTTCAACTGGCATGTCCTGAATACAAGGTTTATTTAACAGTGCATTGGATAGCGAATGCATCCTCTTGGCGTCCTATCCTGAGATATAGCCCCCAGCTAAGCAGAAGGTATTTCATCTTGGTTTTAGTTGGCTTTGTGTTCAATTTGGGAGCATCAAAGGCACCACATTTTTTAAGAAACTTATGCTCTTGGACTTATTGTTGTAACCTAGGCTAAGATACTAATGTCTTATAGATGTATACTTGTGAGATTCTAAATATGAATACTTGAGTTGTAAGATTAAGCTGATTTTATACCACCATATTCAATAGCAAAATAAAATTCTTCACAAGTTTAGCACAATCGCACTTTGAAATACACTCAATTTGATGGAACGTAGACTATAAATATGTTTTATCTTTCAAATTTCATGTGAATATTTAAAAAAATTGAGGTGGCTATGAGCAAGTCAAAATTTCAGCCCTTGAGAGGCCCAACTAGGTCCTTGAGGAATTTTCGAAGAAAAAATATCCATGAACCATTTCACATCTATGGTATTCGGAATAGAAAACGAATGTCAAGGTACTATTATTGTCTCACAGAAATAGATATTAAGTATTATTCATCTTTTTAAATGCACTTCGTTTCTTCAAGAGGTGGAGTAATTAAGAATTTTCAAATGTTAACCCTTGGGAAATCCACCTAGATCCATAAAGAATTTTTGAACTTCAAATTTTTAGGAATTATTTCTCGAAAATTCCACCATAATTCGAGGGGTTGTTAAAGCATCTCCTTTTTTCCTCACATTTTGCTACATGGACAACAATGTTTACCCCATATTCCCTTTCCATGATTACTGGCTCTTGCATTTTTTTTTTTAGACAAACGGAATTGAAGATAACCATGATTTACCTTTTTATGGTTGCTCGCTCTTGCACTTTTTTTCCTAGACAAAAGGTACTAAAGATAACCATGATTTACCTTTCCATGGTTACTCGCTCTTGCACTTCTTTTCTAGACAAACGGAATTGAAGATAACCATGAGTTAGACTTAGATATTGCTGATGGAACTCTAGCCATTCCCTAGCATTGGATGGTGGAATATTCTTTGGCATATTCCCTCTAGGACCATCCCATGTGTGCACTTAAGCAAGGGTTGGGGTCAAACGCTTAGGTGGCCCTATTCTTTAGGGCATTTGACAACCATAGAGAACCAAACTAAATAAGTGTTGACTCTAAACTAACAACATGCTCATTCCCTTTTGCAATACCCTTAAAGTAGGGCACGCCACACATAGCCAGTTCTAAAAATGGTTGTAAAAACTTAAGAAACATGTCCAAAAAGGCCATCAAGTGCATCTGGCTGCTACAGATCAGGTTGAAGCATGTGCCATCATTCCCTTCCATGCGACTTTGCACAGCAAGAAGAGTTCATCTGTCAGCCATAGGAATTCAAAGCAAGAAACAGGTTGGGGGGATTCAAACCACCAGCGCATTGCGCAGCTCCAAGCAGCCTTGCCACCCTTAAAGGGCAGGGGCTAATCCCATGCAAATGCACTTGCAAACATACAGCCATTTTGTCTCCTTTTTTATTTTATTTTTTCCAAGTACTTTTCTCATGCAACCAATGAAAACCAATCAAACATCCAAATCTGTTTTTTTTTTCCAAGCACATAACACCCTTTTTTTCTCTTCCAAACACACAGGCATTTTCCACATATATTTTTCAGATTTTTTCATCTTCACACAATGCAACAAACCTATACAAATAGAATTCACGAAAGAAAGAATACAAGAAAACAAGAAATGAATTCAGTACCTAATTGTTATGACAGCATTGTACTGCCTCGCCATTGCATCAATGCGCCTCAACTTCCTAATCAGAAGAGCTCCTACCAAGTTCATATGTGCTCGCATATGCTGGTGCTCAGCAGAGCTCACCTCCACCTCCTCCCATTCCATGTGTGAAACTGCATCCTCCAAAGCTGCAAACAAACGACCCAATTGCATCCTGAATGATTGGAGAGAACACAACGTGAGAGGGCATGGCATTATGTATGACATCATGAATATCTAGCATTACAACAGGGTTTTTTTTTTGTG
Organism: Isoetes taiwanensis; assembly: GCA_021234155.1. NCBI lineage: Eukaryota > Viridiplantae > Streptophyta > Lycopodiopsida > Isoetales > Isoetaceae > Isoetes > Isoetes taiwanensis. The sequence goes on from JAJEKV010000006.1 coordinate 28,491,076, forward strand.
TTTTTTGTACTGTTTTCTCTAAGGTTTTCATATGATTTGGTGGCCGTATTCATCCAGGTGTACTAACTAATATTTCTAGAGTGCACCCTTTTGTTAGCCGTTGATTTTAGAAAAGGGGGCAAATCCTGTGGTGGAGGCTTCTTTTGTGGTGGGTGTGAATATCCTCCCATTAGTTTTAGGGTTTTTTTTAGGGTTGTGTCGATTAGGGTTTGGTCTGGTTTTTTTTAGGGTTGCTAGGTCGAAGCAGGAATCTACTGCAGATTCCTAGGCTCTCGCCATGGCAGATTATGAATGCCTGCTCATAGGAACCGTCCGAAATTGCTGGAAAAGAGGGGAAAAGCTTTGAGGTAGAAGTCTGCCGGAATTGAAGCCATATCCAAAGCTTAATACTCATATTTGCAGGTACTCTTAGATTTCTCGCTTTATGTCCTCCATTTTATTCCTTTGAATAGAGATTTTTTGCAGCTTATATTCTTCTGGCTTCTATATCACTTTGATCGTTGCTTCAAAATGGCGATGGTGGAAATAGGCAGTAGCAGGTTTATCCGGTACCATACAGGCCCTCGCACAGCATGGTAGAGCATAGTGGTTCATCTTCAATCTGGCTTCATCTGGTGCACACTTTATTCACCCAGTAGATTTTTATTTCCATTCTTGAAGGCGAATCCCAGAGTTTGTTTCTCTTCCTACTCAGGAATAAGCATCTCTGGATCATCAAGAATAAGAACTTCTGAACCATCTGAATCATCAAGAATAAGGAGTTCTGAATCGTCAGGAATGTCATTGACATGAAATGCTAGACCCTATCAAATAAACGAAATTTCAGCACTTTTTAGCACTTTTTTTTTCTTTTTTCATGACGGGCGGAAGGCCTTCCTTTCTTTTTTTGAAGGGGCAGAAGGGCTTGAAGGCTCGAGAGCGGGAGAAATTCTTCTCTTCCAATTTTGAAGACCACAGATTTCTTGAGACAACTCTTGAGGTGCTACGTACTCTTGTAATCGGTTTGCTCTTGCTACGCCTTCATGATCTACATATTTTTTCTGATATATAATTAGTATGAATTCGAGTTCAAGCATCCGTTATCTGATCATTCTATTCTAGCCTATTGAATTAAAGTTGTAGAGGCATTTCTAGAACCAAGCAATGTAAATCTTGCTATGGCCTCAATATCTTGCATGTTTAGAAACCTATACTTTCCGTTGTGTGTATTTAACTTGTTTCAGGTTTTTATGCAACAGATTGTTTAAGCAGGTTGTGCAACATATTGATTAAGCAGGTTAATGGATTTCTTGAAACAAGGATTGCTTTATTTCTTCCAATAGCCAGGTGACAATTATTATGAAATGAATTACAATTATAACTGTCCTTTCTAATGGTGATTTAGCTTGTTATGCTACAGATCGTTTAATTTAGTTAACAGACTATTCAAAGCAAAGATTGCTTTGATTCTTCAAGAGCCAGGTGACTGCATGCTTGATGCTATGTATGTAATCTCATTTGGCCACATTTTTTATGCCATCTAGATTTATGTTGTTCATTTGAAAAATTCAGGTTGCGTCATATGTAATATTAAAGCATAACGACTGAATTGAGAGATGGATATGACGCGAGAAAAGGTAACTTATACTTCAGAAAAAGAATTGATGATAAGATATTTTATATGTTCTTAGTGCTTTATGATTTTGTGAATCTATTAATTTGATCATAATTGAAGGCAGGTTAACAGCTGGTTCATGTCTCGGGTCTGTTGCATATTTTTTATAAGAATCTTTTCCTTCAATATACATACTTATTTGCTTGAATATTTTATGTCAGCTCCCTATTGCCCGTAACAAGGAGGAATTCCACATCCTTAGAGGTTTATGCAACAATGGCCGCCAAGCTAGGACAATCAAGAAGGAAGGAAGGAAGGAAGGAAGGAAGGAAGGTACTTTTATCGTCCACGGAGACCAATCGGTCTATGGGACCCAATACAAGAACGCAGCAAGCGGATTACTGCCCGGATTAAAAAACCCCCGCCCCGAAGGGTTTTCGAGGGAAAAACCGTGGCGAAGAATCGGCCGGACAAAAACCGGTGCTAATCATATAAAATGCGTAAACATCCCAATATATACAAATCATGCACCACCCCGTAGTGCCTAGTCACGGACAAACAAAGGGGCAAATGTGACCTCGCAGTCCAATACCTCTGGATGTATGACCCCACTCCACGCGTCGCATCGGTGTGTTCATCAGCAAATGCAAGGGCACGTCCGGCCGCATTTAAGGGAGTGTATCCGCCCGACCGACCAACACGGGCAACTCGGAAAGTGTGAGACTCATCCTCAATGGCACCCGCTTGACAAAGACCGACAGAGCTGTCTGGCGGCGGGCTCCCCAATCCACCGCCTCCCTCGATCGCGAAGATGGTGGGCACCGTCACGAATGGAGGCAATGAGTCCGCTTTTTTCGGGGGCAAATGGGAACGCAGTAGGCTGTGGGCCCCGGCTAACACGGGTTGATGTGCTCCTTGTAATGGGCCATTTTGACACCTTTCTAGAGCAATGGGGTCCCGAGCTTGCCAAGGAAACAAGCATCTAGGTACTCCCCAGGTAGCCACACGATCGGTCCATTGCGCCCAACAGATGCGCTGCGGTTCTCACCGCGTTCCATCTGGCGAACCAGCGATCTCTCTTACCCCTCCAACGGGCCCTAAGCGGCTGGGACTCATGGCCCGCGGTGTAAGCCAGTCGGGGGCCGAGCATCACCCATAGTAACCACTTTAAAAATAGGCGATGTGTCTATCAAGGGCTGCGTGAAGCAAGAATCCGTTTCTGCAGCAGAATCGATAGGGGGTGAAGGTTTCACCCAAGTGCCCGTGCCAAAAATGCCTTCGCACTGCCCAAGTCATTCCAGTCGCCAAAGAGACGGCCAGGGGCCCCAAACCTCGACCCGCTGAAGTAAGGGCAGTTCGACCAAAGTGCCTAACAGATGTGACCGATGGCCCCAATCATATAGCTCGCCGGTGATTTGTTGTTCTCATGGCATAAAGCGCTTTCCGACCTGCTTTGTCACCCATAGCGGATAGACGCCTCCCACCAGAGCGAGGAGGGGAACTCCACCCCTAGGTACTTGTAGATGGGCGTGACGCCCACGTGTCGTCCCCCGATATGTGAGTGCAAGAGGCATGGGGTGACGTGAAGAGGATATGAGAACCACCGGTCTTGGCCGATTGACGCCGCATGTCCAGAGCGACAAAATGTGTCTAGGGCATCCGGTGTGAGACCGCATAGCTTCGGGTGTGGGCCAACAGCCAACATCGTCCCGCATAGATGAGCCGGCGATGACCCGGTGCAAAAGCCGATGCCATCCCCCATGCTCGCGAAGCCGTGGCTCTAACTGACAATGTAGAGGCCAAAAGTGTTGGCGAGAGGGGGCAACTCGCCGGACCTCGATACTACTTGGTGAATGCTTGGCCCGTCGGCTACATCCTCGCCAAAACAACTCTCATACAACCTCGCATATGGCATTCTCGCGACAAAAATGAGCCCCAGCTGACGATCCTAGCCCACGCCTTTTTCCTCGGGGACCAGATCAAAAGCCTTTGGCGAAGTCCACAAAGCGACAATACAAGTCCAAAGATGATTCGACTGTCTTCAATCGCGGTGCGCCCGCGTAAAGATATGGTCAATCGTTGAGTGGCGGGGTCGAAAGCTTTACTGTGTGAGGGCTCGCACATCCACGCCTGCCAGCCGGTCAATCTGCCGAGAATGCCAGATAACAGCTTTGGCAAATACCGAATCGACCATGATCGTCCGTGGTAATTGGCCTGGACGCTGTGGGTCGCCCGCCTTGTGAATGGGAACAACCCCTTGTGGTTCATTGTCGGGAAACCCTCCGCAATGCTCGTTGAACGGGGTAGTGAGGGACCAAGACAAGCGGTACGCCTCGCCCAATTGAGTAACTCGGCCTGCATACCATCGAGGTCACCTTCCCATTAGCTAGCCGTTGCAGGCCCTCCTCAACATCCTCGCCCACGAGAACCAATGGGGCCATCCCCAGGGGGTATGGGCGTCGCGTCCCCTGGCGGGTCATAGAGCCGCTGCAAGTATCGCTCCCCCCGCCCGGGTGTGATGTCCCCTCAGAATCGGGCTGGCCTTGAAGCACTCTGCGCCAAAAGGTTCGAGGATGAGTGTCCAGCAGTAGAACATCTCCCCCGATGCTTGGCAAGGTACCGCGCCTTTTGTGTCCTTCGGATGGGCTGCATATGCGGTGGTGGCCCTGCAAGCGGGTACACGGATCCGGGAATGTGACGGAGCTGCCGCTATCTTTACAATCCGCATCAAACCATTCGGTTACGCTGAATGTTGCGACCCCGAAGCGCGACGCTGGGGTCTCGCCAAAAGCACCGATCCGGCAGATCCCGTAATAGCGAAGTCACCTGGTCTGCATCTCACGCTCTAGTGTGGAGGTCTGCGAATTACTGGGAGGGCATCCATGAGCATCTTCGGCAGTAGTCCTCTCGCTCACGCCATAATCGAAGTCTCAACCGAGGGGCGAGGGGCCGGCATAGTGGGGGTTCCCGGGCTCGCCAAACCAGTCCAAATAAAGTGGGAGGTGATTCGAGTCGACCTCCTCATCCCGACCGCCTCAGTGCCCACCCGGAACGACCGATGAGAGGCATATCTTTGGCGCAACTACAAGCACATAGTCCACCACACTAGACCCTCCCCCCGATTGTCCTGTCTGCATGTGCATTTGGCGAGAATCGGCCACCGTGGAAAGGCCATTGCAAATTATCAAGTCAAAATGCCACATAGCAGAGCAATTGTCCGCAAAGCGAAGTGACTGGATGTCATCCGACCAGCGTGGCGGCCGCTACTTCTGGCGTGAAGCTGCAGGACATCGCCGGGCCGAGGGGGTCAAGTCGCATGGGCTGCTCTACTCGCCCAGGCATTGAAATCTCCAAGAAGGACGACCCTACCCAACTAGCCGATGCCGCCAGATGTCATCATATAGATCGACATACGGTCCATCCTATCCGCATCGGGGGTGGCTGCGATAGAAGGTGCCGCTCACGGAGGGGGAAATAACAGCGCCCGTAAAAAAAGGGTTGCCACCGGTATTATGCACACGCAACCCGTAGTACCGGTTGTGTCCGTGCATCTTCCGAGGGTAACCGGATGTGCCAAGGTTGTCCGTGGTAGCAAGCCACTCCCCCATGACCCCGCCGTCTGCATTGTGCATTGAAGACCGAAAATGTTGGTAACCTTGCAAATCGTAGCCTCGGCTCAAAGATGCTCCCATGTCTCCATGAGGAAGATGAGATCCATACCGGCTGCCACGGAGTTCGACCGTCCCCCCTCTCGCCAAGGGAAGCCTCGACAATTCCATGAGACCACCCGTGAGGCACAATTCCTATTTGTCGCCAGGGGATGGTATGCGCAAAATGAAGTCAGCGGGGAGGACGGGAAGCGGGCCGAAAGTGAGAAGTAGATGGAGCGAGGCAAAGATGTGGTCGAGAGGGCATGGGCGAGGGAGCAGGGAGTAGGAGCGCGAGAAGAAGGGGGGGCCGTGGTAGTAGAAGCGTATGTGGCCGCGTCTGCGCCGGGTGGTTGGGGTCTGCGGGTTCGCAGCAGCAGCGTGTCGCCGGAAAATGTGCATCCCGCCGAACCAATCTCTGGGCACCCCCTCGCTGGCGAATGCCTCGACCCTGACAAGCTCCCCGCTGCGTGCCTCCCCGCTGCACGGTGTGAGGTCCCTCCCCACGACAGGATGTCCCCTTCAACATCCGCCCCGGGCGCAATATGGCATCACGCACTGCATCCGCAACCGCGGAATATGACAATGCGGTCACGGCGGGCCCGAGCCCCATGCCGGCCGCTTTCGAGAAATGTGAACTGCCCGGGAATGTCATCCGGATCGAGAATGTGTTCGATGTGGTGGGCGAGACTCTCCCCGCTGCTCGCATGCCTCAACTACCGGTGATTGTGGCCTCTCGCTGGCCTCGAGTTCTCAAGGCCCGCGGGTCCAAGGTGGGCGGGCCGGGTCCCTTTGGCCGGGGTGGTGGTGGTGGCCGGGATGGCGGGAGTGACTAGAGTGTGGCCGGGATGGCGGGAGTGGTTGGAGAGCCGGGCAGCAAGGCAAGGCGGGGCGTGGCCGCCGGTGGAGGGCCGTGGCGGGATAGCGGTCCAGCCGCGTTCGGCCCCCGGAAGTCGGGAGGACAGCTCTTGCGCAGCCTCCGCCGCTTGGCCATCTCCTCGCCGCACCGCCGCACGCCCACAAGAGTTTGAATAGTATGGAAGTCCCATCTTCGGGTGGTAAATTGCACGCTTTCTCAAATCCGACCACAATTTGAAGAGGAGTCGCATGATCTCATCTTTCGAAGTGTACCGAAAGGCCTTAAAAATTCGAAGTGAGAACATTGTTTGCCCGAAGCGTTTGCATGGTCTCATACTTGTCGGGTGCCACCGCCCCAAATGCTTACAAGGTAGATTGGGCAGAATTTGCAGCAGAGTCCCTCAAGTGCTCCAATGATATCAATAAGCGGAGACGAGGTCCAACAGTGGACTCTTTTGAGGGCAACATTACCACGATTAGTAGTGAAATGAAGCGTCTTCTTACTGAAAAAATTGAGATTGAGCAGACATTACGTGAGAAGGAGCAAGAACTGCTCCGAATTGAAGGCAGTTTGGAACGATCTGACAAACTGTTAGAGTTCTTAGCTGCTATGGCAGAAGAAAAGAAGAAAGATTACTTGGATTTAGAAGCCACCTTTGCTGGTGATGGTGATTTTGCTATTGCAATCAATACATTAAAAATGGAGGAGAGGTGCATCTATGATGCCATGCGAAAGGTACGTGAACATCTTGGTGGTGATAAAAATATGGCAATAAAGACTGAGATTGTCTTTCTTAAAGATAAATTGCACGAAATCAGTGATTTTTTATCTTATTGGAGTTGTAAGAGCAAGCATATTACTGGTTTGCAGCAGCTACATAGGGCAGGAAAAAGGCTGACGCCAACCATGAGCAATTATAACATGCCTGTAGGCATGCAAAAAAGTTGTGAAGCTTGTGGACTGGCCTTCAGACAAGATTATCAATTTTTTGTTAGTTTATCATGCAATCACACTTACCATGTTTGTTGCTTTCATACTGTAGCGCATAGCCGTCAATGCATGGTTGATGCATGCAAGATGCTTATTCCTAGTGCTTTGTTACAAGATTGCCATGAAAGTGGTGGAGGGAGTGATGATGACGTTGCATGGAAGAGGAGGAAGAAAGCCAGGTCAGACAGGTAAAACATGTTGAAGAGAGTGCAAACAGTGCAACTTTAGAGAGGAATATAATTCCTAAAGGTAGAGCACCAAAAGGTTCAGCTCAACGTACAGTAGCTACCACTATTTGCCAGTCTAGCAAAAGAGTGAAGAACACCCTTGAATCAGAACACAAAGGTAGACTTTCTATCTTTGTTAGAAAAATGTAAAGTGTTCTTTTTTTCTTTTTGAACAAGGTTGCAAATTAAACGGGAGTGTTGCATAACTCCCGTTTCAAAGATTCCCTTTAAGAGAACACCATGGCATTTTTTAGATAAACTTGAGAATTTTAAAAGGTTCAATTTTTTTTCCCCCTCATTTTGGCTCCTTATTAAGTGATAAGTTTATTTTTTGCAAAGGAACACCCTTGAAAATGACAAAATGTAGATATGGATACAAAAATTTTCAAAGTGAGATATCAAAAACATCAAAATGGAGAAGAAAAAATAATAATTATTTCTTTAAATTTTTTCAATACATCAATTTGGCACCCTCAAAATTTGCTGCGTATCGAACAATACACTCGTCAGCCATTGCAATTGGGTATCTATCCCAAGTCTCCACGTTTAGTTATTCCATCAAACATGTTTGACATTCTAGTGGCTAAAAAAAAAAGCAAGAAAATAATCAAGTAAATAAATGAACACTAGGACACATAAAACAAAAAATATAAAAACAAAAGTGTATTCTGGAATACACTTTGCTTTTCTAAAAAACAAACGTGTATTCCAGAATACACTTCGGATTTTCAGAGAAAGCAAAAGTGTATTCACTTTTGCTTTCCTGAGAAAGCAAATGTGTATTCTCGAATACACCTTTGCTTTCTAAGAAATCAAGCATGCATTCCGGAATCAAACGTGTATCATGTTATTACCTTTAGACACACTCAATTAAAAATGAAGAACCAAAATAAAAATAACTTGAGCTGAGCATGCTTACACGAATCAGATTACACTTGAGCTGGTGATATGTGATCTAGAACTTCCAAATCATGTTCTAAGCATTGCAAATTTGGAGTTACCCACAAAGATGCCATCCAAAGTACGTGTTTTTTATGCAGTTTATGATCTTGGGTAGATATGGTTCCTCTTGTTGATTAGCAGTGAGAAAAGGATGTGCAGATGAATAGTTAATAGTGCAAGTTTATTACCAGTGCTAATCTGATGAGCTTCTAATGGGAACTCAAAATGTATTGTAATGTTTTGCGAAATTCAAATCCTAAGATGGCTTGAATGAAAATAAAACTTCGTAAAAGCTTTCATAAGAAGGGTAAGCTTAGACAAGTGAAATTCATTGTGATGCAGTAGAACAATTTAGCCACGCCTTTTGTTTGAAGGAATACAATGCCTACTGACACTCTTCTTATTTTCTCTAATGCACTTGAGAGCTGTAAGGCAACAAACTCTTCGATATATCCACCCTGCTAGACAAATATGCAGATTGAATTCATGCTTAACAGTAGAGATGGCCAAGAAGCAAATCAATGGATAAAGAGAAGAGAGAACTCCTAATTTGGCTGTATCTCAAAAAACATTGAATGCTTAAATGCCAAACAGAACCAAATGAAAAGATAGACACCAGGCCCAACTTAAATCTCATGTAAATCTCATGTTGTATCTCATATAATATTGGATACTTAAATGCCAAACAACCAAATGAAATGACTGCAAACTTTTTACTTTAATAGTATGGAATGGTCCTGCTCATTGATAATAGTTTCTCCAACATATAATTGATTTCAGCCCATGCCTCCCTTTAGTTTTGTAGAACTGAGCATGTATATCTAAAGCCTCTAGAACTTGAATTCCACCTTGTAAACTTTGTTTGATTAAAGTAGTTTCTGTAAGGAGCTACCTTGGCAATATTGGAGAAAGAATGTAACCTGTGATGGGGAGTGTCAAAATACGAATTTAGGCCATTTAGGATGATGTGGTAGGCAGCCATTCAATCAGACTGTCTAAGTAATAGATCTAGAGTCCTAAAATGGGACTGACATGTAATAAAACAGGGCTGGCATGTACTGGTCCAGATTTGTAAGGCAACAAACTCTTCGATATATCCACCCTTTTTTCTGGGTGAAAATATGATTACCTTGGTTTTGGTGATTCCATCGCGGTGAATACTTTCCCATGGAATCACTAACCCTCCAGAAACGGGATCCGTTCCGGAGGCCCCGTTATTCGTACCTGACAGCGTCAGGTGTACTTTCTGATGGATCCCAACCATCCGTCTATAGGGTCCATCCTGGCCGTTTGTTTTATACCTTCTGGCGGAATCACATTTGAAAAATACCACGGGACGGAATCACCGCCCTTTTATTCCAAATATTCTAGTAAAAATTTAAATTTTGACGTCCTGTTGTTCTTCTTCTGAGAACTAGTGCCGGCTATGGCGGCTTGCTCCGGCGATAGATGGCGATTGAACAAGCGCCCATCAATGGAGCTTTAATCCAGATTAAATCTCTTCGTAGGAGGTCAGATTTGGCTCCTTTTTATTCTAACCCTTTTTTTTCTGCTGCTCGAATCTACCCTAGTTGCGCCAAGCTTTGCAATGGCGGATTCAGGCTCAGCAGGATCCGGAAAGGTGAAGTGGTTCAACAGCACGAAAGGCTTTGGATTCATAACTCAGGACGACGAAGGGGAAGATCTGTTTGTGCATCAAACATCGATTCATGCTGATGGGTTCCGGTCGCTGAAAGACGGCGAATCTGTGGAGTTTTTGGTAGATCAGGGCGAAGATGGCAGGGCCAAGGCCATAGATGTGACTGTTTCTCTGTTTCTGTTTCTCTGTTTCCTCTGTTTTTCTCTGTTTTCCCACTGGGTTATGCCCTCTTGCCAAGAATGCGGCCAGCATGCGCATCTTCTCAGGTTATGGCCTCTGCTCAGGTTATGCGCCTTTTCTCAGGTTATGGCCCAGATTGATCGATTCCTCATCGACCCTTTCGTGATTGATACATTTGGGCGTGCATTGTGCACACTTCTTGAAGAAATATAGCTTGACGGCCATATCCAATCAGTGCAGAGACCTCTTCTTGGCGCCGGAGTGAAGGGGTTTACTTCTTTCTGACAGCTCCCTCATTCCAAATCATCTCAATCTCTTGTATTCGAATATAAGTCTTTTTGACATTCCACGGGAAAGAATATTACGATGTACGGTGATTCCACCCCGAAGGATCAATTCCATGTGATTCCTTCTCGAGGAATAGTACGCGGTGATTCCACGGCGGAGAATATTACCGCGGTGATTCCACGGGGGAGAATATTTACGCGGTGATTCCACGGAGGAGAATATTTACGTGGTGATTCCGTCCAGTGGTATTTTACAGATGTGATTCCGCCGGAAGGTATAAAATGGAGCCTGTCAGGTACGGATAACGGGGCAGGTACAGAGAACGGGGCAGGAGGGTACGGATAACGGGGCAGGAGGGTTAGTGATTCCGCGGGAGAGTATTCACCGCGATGGAATCACCAAAACCAGGGTAAGGATATTTTCACCCCTTTTTTCTAGCTAGACAGATGTGCATATTGATTCATTTGCCCAGATGTGCAGTTCGTTTCTATGTTAGTCTGCTCCTTAGGTGTGACTGAAGATGCACCAAAATAAGAAAATTGTACAACATCTACATCATATCACACTCCTCCAGGACCCTGTACAATCAAGATATAGTTAATTGAGAAGTAAAAGTACAGGATACTCACGGACCTAGAACATTGGATAGCACAACAGAATATACTGGCACACTACAGTACAACATAATTTTTTAATGAAAATATCATTCACATAATGTTGGTTTTAGCAAAGACTTTTTCACAAAGAAACAAGTTGGATGCATGCCTTACTCTCTGAAGAGAAAAACGCACCTGTGTTGCGGTTGGAAGCTTCTGAGCATCAAGAAGCCATTGCTTATGAACCTTTTTAGCAACAAAGACAATGATTGCAGGTATATTTGTAAGAACACCATGTCTTGTACGAAAACCAAGCGCAGCTCCAAGGCTATATCTCCGAAAAACTTTGCTATGAAAAGCTCTGATGGTCACTAAGTCCACTAAAGTTGCAGCTTGTGAATTTCTGTTCTGTTTCAATACCTGCTTCTTTCTGTAGACCAATACTTATGCTTCTGGTCTGGAGATCCTTCCATCTTTAAGTAGCTATTTTTTCTATTTCTTTCTCACAACATTTGCCCAGCTTGTAAGAAAGCTTCAAAATAAATGAGGGGTATAATAATGGTAAAACCTCTGGGCTCCTGCATGTCCAATAAAAGCACAAAATTTGAAAGTGGGTTCTCACATAACAGGGGCGGCAAAGTCTTGGACAGATAGGAAAGAATGGCAGCAGATATCCTTTCCAAAAATGATTTTCATATGAGCAGATGCAAAAGAAAAGCTCTGCACGGAAGCAGATGGGTTTTACATGGGCAACTGCTGTCGATTTAGGAATGGGAAATATGTAAATCAAGCAATAGCTTCTACTGGAACAGCTCTGTAGGCGATATCAAGGGGTGATCTCTCCTGCATCTGCACCTTCAACATATCAGAGCCTAAGTTACAGAAAATACCTCACCTTCTTGCGGCCTCGCCTTCAACGTATCGAGGCGGTGCCGCAGACTCCATAGGCATAAATCCGCATACCTTCAGAGCATGCCTTGAAGGTTAGGATGCCTCCAACATATCAGAGCATGCCTGTGCCTAGATCTCCAGACCAGCTCCGATAAACCCAAGACGATGTAGCCAGCGATGGGTTAAGTTATTCTGTAGCAAAACCTTATGTAAAAGCCAGCGCCAGACTAAAATGGTAGGCGCTAAGTCTCTAGAGAAAGATCGCCTGAAAAAACAAAAATGCCATGCCTCTGTGAAAACCAAAACGTAATTCCAGAATAAGATTCCCTCTATCATTTGTAACCCAAATCCTGTATCCCTGGTCCCCAAAAAAAAAAAAAAAAAAAAAAAAAACCTTTTATTAATTATAACCTTATTCGTGTATCCCCACAAAACAAATATACACAAAAATTCTAAGGTAATTGAAATAAATTGAAAATGACATAGTTGCTGCTTTGTTTTTTCTCTAGCTCTTCCTGAATAGGATGTATATTCTAGAATACAAAAATTGTTTGATATTTTTTATTTTCGTCTCATTATTCTGGAATAGCAAGTGTATTCCGGAATACAAAAAGGATTTCTCGTGTTCGAACACAATATCCCTTTTCCGCTGCTATCTCCACTCTTTAAACAAGAGAAATTTGCTAATTTCTAAGACACATGAAAAACCGAATATTTATTAGCCGTTTTGAATCAAAGAGCTCTAATCATTGTTTTTTGTGCTCGATCCTTCTCTCATCACTTCTCATGCTTTTTCACAAAACTGAGTATGTTAAAAATACTGTAAATTTTGCATGTTAATATCAAGATTTTATCTTCAGACTTTTAATATACTACAATGCCAGTTACTACTTCACTTCTATTTTCGGTGAAAAGTTGTATTCTCTTAAAACAGGAGTTCTCTCAAAAAACATACTTGGAAAAATTCTAATTGGTTAAAAAGTGTCACTTTGGCACAGTCAATTCTTTCTTCGCACGGAAAAAAGGGCTTTTTTTTGGGGGGGTCAAAATACAATTTTATGCCTTTTTTATTTTTTAACCTCATTTTAGCCCCTTTTTTGGGGGAAAAAGGGAATCTTTGAGGAATATTCCTTTTGCTCTCGTTTCAATGATTTGCTCCCGTTTCATATGCAACCTTGTTTTTTATTGTATTTCTGAATTTCGGCAAATATAGTTGCAGACACGACACAGATGCCAAGTCAGAGTAATTATGTTCATTTGCCTCCAACTAATTCTCCCCTTGGCAAAATAAGTAAGTAACTATTCTTATAGGGCCATTTGCTTTATTGTACCAGACTATAGTTTTGCTCAAATGTGTACAGATGCTACAATGTCTAAGAACGTGAAAGCCAATTGTTCTACTGATTTTGAATCCACTGCTCCAGTTTTTGGAACCACTTGCAAAGACATCACAAGAAACACATGTTCAGATGATGATGAAGCAGGCCTTGAAGATGACCTTACGCTTGATAATTGGTTGCGAAAGAAACAGGTAGCTTACCTTTTTAAAATATTTTTTGTTGACATGTTATGTAGTAACATGCCAATTTTGAACTCAACCACAGGGCAATATGCTTGATCCATGAAATAGAACCCGGGCCCTGATGTCTAAGAGTTTGTGGACCAGTTGTAGCAGCCATAGTGTTGCTGAGATCCATTGAGATACATTATCTGTAATGCCATAGTGTTGCTCTCTGTTTTGCAAGCCGAAGAAGACTAAAGTATATTTTCTGTTTTGTGTGGAAGTCGAAGGCTTACAAGATTCCAGTACAAACATGTGCATTACGTTCATCTGTTTAAGAGTTTCTTTTAGGTTTATCCTGAACCCTCATGTTGCAAGTCCTCATGTTGAAGTGGTTACCTCCAGAATTACAGAGGAGACCATATCTGGCTTTCCAACAGCATGTACCAGGAGCTACAGCTAGTTGTCAATACATGACAATTTTAAATTGAACCATATCAATACTTTTAACTTTAGAATACTTTGAGCAAAGATTGTACAAAAACTAGGGATCTATTTTCTTTGGTTGGCATATCAAGTATGGGACTAGCTAGAATGAGTGAAAAAAAAATTGTTTATCAGCTTGCATTCAGAAATATAGGTTGTAAATGAACCAGCATAAAAAGGAAAAGCTAGGAAAACCTTTGGGCACAAAAGTGGCAAGTAGAAAGACAGTTTGCATTCTCTATAATACAAATTTTACATAAATAGGAAAGCATGAGAAGGATATATAATGCTCTGGTTAAGGTGGTGCAACATATTAGGGAAAAGGCCTATGAGAATTGTATGGATCGGATCATTAGAATAATAACATTAAAAGGAAAATAGAAGTCAAAATTTAACAGAACTTAAAGATTGCTTCCTTTAACAAAACATATACAATGAACACTTATGTAAAACCATATTATATTATATCAGTCAACCTGTTTACAAAAATGCCAACTTGTTTTCACATACCAAAAAAAGACAGTCATATTATGATAAATACGTCAACTTTTTACAGGAAAACCCAGTACACATATTCACAACCCTGTTATGTAGCCGAAAAACTAAAAAGCATAAGATACTATTTTAATAAACTGCAGGTCAATCTAATCAAGGCATCTTGAGCTGAATTTTGAGGCCACCGTCTCCATCAACTTCAATCTTCATCTTGAGAAGGCGTTCCTCATGGAAGCAGGAACGATCTACCCAATGTTGCACTTTTTTAGAAATATCAACTCCTTCGGTTTGCAAAACCATCACCTGGGAACAACTGAACCGAGCTCTTGCACTAAGTTTTTGAAGTTTTTGGGAAGAACCGACAGATTCCTCCATTGGCCTCTTTTCGGTGATCTTCGTCCGCGCCATTTCTAGAGCTGTGAAGCAATGCAATCGGACTGTTCAAAATTTATTCTAAATTTTGCATGCAGAAATGACTATCCTATATAGATCCTAAATAGGACCTATATAGATCCTGTACGACAAAAGGTAGACTATAATAAAAGCTCGATAGGACCTATATAAGGATAGATCCTTAGAATATTCTACTTTTATTTGTTTTAAGAAAATGTTACATTTCTAAGCCAAGTTGTTTCATGCCATGTCATCATGCCATGTTGTTTCATGCCATGTCGTCATGCCATGTCATCATGCCATGTGGACTAGTACTGTCATCATGTGCCAGTCCAAGTGGCAGTGCATGTAAGTAGTCCATGTGCCATGCCATGTCAGTAGTCCATGTAGCAATCCATGTGGTAGTCCATGTGGCATGCCATGTCAGCAGTCCATGTGGAGTCCATGTGCATTTGGAAGTACATGTGGACAAGTATAAGTTTTTTTGTTAGCATTGAAGCACAAATTCACATTTGATCAATGTTGGGAAGTATACATTGAAGCTCAACATTGTAGTCCCACCAATTCATCTTTGACTAGTACATTTCATTGATTTGCACTTTACTAAGTTAGAAAACACATTTCAACTTAAGGTTCAAGAATTACTATTTCTATATTAGAAAACATGTCGTGGTTTTATGTGGATCAACTAAAAAAATTTGGCAACAAGGTTGAACATAATTACATGTTGGTGTCCATCATGTGTACTTGGTTAATATTGGTGAACTGGTCCTAAATAGGACCATGAATTATGGCCCCCTACATTATTGTGAATGTACATTTATTTGAAAAGGACATAGAGAAGACTAAACGACCAAATGGATATGAAGTTGAGTTTGGGTGTGGGTGATAATAGAGTTAGGGTGTGGACTGACACCTACATATGCCTAAAATTGCTACTTTCTTGACTTCTACTGGGGCCATGATTGTCTATAATGCAACTTTAGTTTCTACATATGCATATATAGTGGTAGTGCCTGGGTACTTATCTTGTTAAAGCGACAATGCAAATATATATAAGCCATACATTTGTAAACATGATGACTCTGCAGCATTTATCTATTTCAAAATTCTACCTTACCTCTAATCGAACATAACTTATTCAAAATTAACCAACATTAAAGAATCTAATCTTTTCATTATCATTTGTTACTGCTGTACATGAACATGACCTGTATATATGCAAGGACTTGGCATTCTACTTCAATCACATACAATGTTCATTACCTCTACTAAGCATTTCAGTGGAGTTTCCAAAGCAAGGTAGCAAGGTCTGTTTGCTTTGTTCAGTTCTGCAGAAGGATGATCACTGCCCCCAACTATTGTTTAATCAGAATCAAGGAGCAGAATTCTTTGACCTCTTCGATATTTTCTTACATGGTGCAGTCGCAATGTCGTTTTCCTGTTCTTGACCACTGCTTCCAGAACTTCCAGCAACATCAACTGTTATTGTAGACTTGTCAGGCAAACTATCCATGATCATTTCATGTAGGTGTTCTGTCAAATAGTACATGTCACCACCTTTGTGGATCAACTCAAAATTGCATGATGTCATCAAGTGGCTGTATACATTGGCATCTGGTTTTCTTCTTAACAACTTGAACATCCCATTGCCAAGATTTTCATACCAAGTACCTGTTAAGACAACTTCCTTTCTGGCAAAATGTTGGCCCCAAGGATCCTTAAATGCTTTCTCCACTACATGTTTACTGTTCGTGCATTTAAGCAAGTAAAAATCAGCATTTTCTTTGTTTCCAATTTCTGCAACTACAGCAAAATTATCTCCAATATCAATAATATCTGACTTCCAATCTGCGTCACCCTCAAAAACAGGGCCATCCACCAATTCTGCTAAATCTAGCACACCAGGATTGAGCTCAGAGTACTGCCATGTCCCAATTCGAGACCTATTCATGCAACTGTTATACTTTACCTTCCAACAAGCATGACAAAAGCAAGAAAAATTCATGTGGGCAACTTGGGTAGGGTCTAATCTCTGCACTGGTCGAATGGCATGAAACTTGCTCGAGCCTTTTAAGGTTTCGCAGTCAAATCTCTGACTCCTATCCACCTCATCCAATTGTATTTCCCAAAAGAATCTGCAGTAGCATAGTGGATGTCTTACATAATTTCTCAACACAAATGCTCATACTATTGTTCAAAAGAAATGCTTAAACTTTGACTGAATGAATATACCTGAATGTGACTAAAGTGTTGCTTCAGAAAGACTACAACATCATGAGCATTTCGCAATGGCACAGAATCCCTTTTGAGCATTTCAAATGTCATTGCCCGCTTTACCACAGCACCTGCTCCATCATGTTCTCCTGTAAAGGAAAAAAATAACAATTAGTAGTTCTAGTGGCAAGATCTTGCTCTATTGTAGCAAACATATGCCCTTATATTTAAGCAAAACCTCTAGCTGCAGACCACCATGCCTGCAAACCATGCATGACCTATTACCTAAGCCTGTCTACACGTGCATGTGCAACAATCAATATCTAATTCCTCCATCCCTGCCCACGCAACCACTGTCTTTAATAACCATAACTTGCAGAAAAAAACAGAAGTAAGAAATATTAAATGAGCAAATACCTTTTCCATGATACGAACCAAAATAGTTCCACTTTATCGGAACACCTGTTGCTTGGAAAGACCTACCAAGATAAAAGAATTGCCTAGCACCTTTGAACTGACTGGAGCAGCCGTCAGACCAAATGATGTGCTCGTTTATGTGCGCACCTTCCTGCTCAAGGAATTTAGCATGCTTGTCTAGATAGTGCTGCACAAACAATACATCATGTTCTCGATCGTCACTAATATAAAAATGTGTTTCTTTTATTATCTTTCTTTCCGATTCATTCACGGACTAGCATCAACTCTAGGAGCATGTCTATAGGTGATGTGGACCAATATACTGCATTGGTCGTTCCTCCAATTCAAGCTCTAAATCTCTTGTGGAATCTTAAAGGTGTAGTTCTCAGCGAAGTCGATCACTGAGACTACTGTACCTTCCGGAAATGTGGCAAGACAATTCCTAAATTGTTGTGCTTGCCATCTGGCCTCGTAGTTATGAGGTATAAAGTTTTTCAAAACAATTTCGGCCTGCTGCAGCACAACTGCAGTGCTAGTGGTCTTGTATGCAAGTTTGACCACAGGTTTCTTCCTACTTTTGGAGGCCCCCTTATCATCAAAGTATTCAACTTGGTCATGGACCTGCAGTTTGACAACAGTCAACATAAGCATTTTGCAGATAGAAGAGCACACAAATGCATCATCGTATCAATGTGTTACTTCTATTTTCAGTCTTATGCATAAACCAACTATAGAATGCATTAGTTTGAAAAGCAAGTTTCAGACTCATGGAATCATAGCAAGTTTTTCTAGACTGTATTCCATTTCCCACCATAAAGCCAGACTTTAACTATTTAATCCTTCTTGTCAGCCCATCCTAGACCACTATTTGCAGCCCAAGCAATCACCTTTACATAACTGGCTTCATTAACTTGCTTAACTGTGCAATATCCTAATTCACATCACTCATTGGCTTAACTGTATAGTATCAGGCCCTGCATGCACATGGTGAGAGCTTATGCATATGACTGTACATGGAAATCAAGCACGTAAACAACTTATTTTAACCCTTTAGCATCGTTATAATAGAACACATAAGAAACTTTAAAATTTAGGAGGGTACCTGATCAAATGTTTTCCAATCAATCATATAGTGCTCGTCTTTCTTCTCTTTTGGACAAACGGGAAGCTTTGAGGGGCCGCACTTCTTACATTGGAGCAGCAGACATTCATGCTTGTACCATTCCTCAGTTTCAGCCTTAGGACAAGTCAAAGACCTCCACAACTCACTAGTAGACATGTAAGTACTCGTCTTAGCTAAGCAAACTGGCCCAGAGCCACATACAACACAATTGCATGTGCAATCTTGACCATAAATCCTGGAATCATTCCTCATTTTGTTAATTGCTAACCTGATATAATCCACTTTCATGTGATGAACACAACAACAAGTCTCCCGATCTTTTATCTTCCTGACAAACTCTGGTTTCAAAGCTACAAATGCTGTCAATGAGATATTAAGCTCAGGATGGTCTGTTTTGAAACGCTGAAAGAAAGCCACATCCGCAAGGAAAAATATGATCATTACGAGTTCGAAAAGTGCTAACAAAATAATTATCATAAAAATAACAGTGGTGTTACCTAAGTCTCTTCCAAGAAATGTAAAGGATGAAGCACCTTCTGTTTTCGTGCAATCCTTATTTTTAAAACATCCTTCTTGTTGGGCGAAACCCTGGTATTAGCAGTCCAATATTCCACAACAATTTTCCTAATCTCATCCGAAAATCTATCACGTTTAACCCTTCTTGTAAACATAGACCACGGTCCCTCACCTTGTTCAGCAAAGACTCTTCTATTTCTTGCTGCACTCACAATGTTTCTGCTCAAATTAAATGTTCTAGATATAGCTGAACAATTAATGTTTGAATCTACCATGTAAACCATGGCGGCAGTCCTGGCCCTCAAGACATCAGTCCTCCTTGCCAATTTATGTGAATCAAATGAGCTCTTCAAATTTTCCACAACTTTTTTTATTGTTTTGTAATCAGTAATAACATTTTCATTAATAAGATTGAGTGCTTTAGCAGCATTAGAAGATACCTCAGCTTTGTCTACAGGATGAAAGGATGAAGGCCACCGCAGATTTCTGCTACTGCTTTCTTGATAGAATCAGCCAGTTTTTTGGACAATTGTTGCTTCCTTCGAATGCTTACCTTTGCTGAGGAATGATTTTATTTGTTAGCATTTGCAAGGTCCCTCTTCTTTTGTCTCCAAATTCACTTCCTTTCGGCTTCAAGGCGCCTTCTTTCAGCATCACAATTGCAATTGCTATTGCATTTTGCAGTTTCATTGAATAAACCAGATTGGCCTACATCACCAAATTCATGATCATGTTCATCACCAAAAGCTTCATTATTTTTAGGACACAATTCGTTGGCAGAAGGTCTAGGGTAAGAATTTGCTTTCTCATGAAGAATCGATTGTGCCAAATTGGAGCAAATACCACTAAATTCAGCAGTTACGTGTTCGTAATGGTGAAGATTGGAGAGCAACTCATTACAATTCAATACTGAACCAGTTCTAGCAATAGATTCAGAGAAACATCGTTCCCAATCCATTGCTCTCCACTGCCTTGAAGTGAGACCTATAATCAAAAGAAAATGGTTCATCCCAATTTTTCCCGCTGAATGCAACCGATTCC
Source organism: Isoetes taiwanensis (assembly GCA_021234155.1). NCBI lineage: Eukaryota > Viridiplantae > Streptophyta > Lycopodiopsida > Isoetales > Isoetaceae > Isoetes > Isoetes taiwanensis. Next base: position 28,511,118 of record JAJEKV010000006.1, read on the forward strand.
CATAGGATTGATGACATGGCTGCAAAAATTGCCATTCCAGAAGCTCCAAACTGCTCCAAATCGTTCTTGCTATTCTTTTCCCGCTACAGAGAGAGAGGAGGACGAAAAAACACTGAAGGGGAGTGAAGGGCGACGAGTGATGGGCATGAAGTTCTTCCAGCACATTTCCAGCACGTATGTCCAGGACGTGCTAATATGCTAGGGTCTAGCATTTTTGAACCCTGCAGCATATGGGCTTGCCTTGGTGACCTATGGTATTTTGGTCCCATCTGGCCTCTTTGTACCTGCTATTTTGTTTGGAGCAACATATGGCAGGATTGTAGGAATGATAATTGCAAGATTTTCTGGACATGAACGGATGGATGAAAGCGTCTACGCTATACTAGGTGCATCCTCATTCATAGGAGGATCTATGAGAACGACAGTTTCTCTTTGCATTATTTTACTTGATATGACTGACAACTACACTTTACTACCCCTCATAATGTTTTCATTGCTTATTGCCAAGGTAGTTGGGTGAAAGCATGTTGTAGTGGAACAAAAACGTGCATTTTAGCACCACATTTTTGGGTGCTAAGTGTGGTGGGAACTACCGAATTTGTAGTGGGAGAGGGAGTTATTTTTTCAAAAATACACATGATTACTTATTCAAAATTTTGTCCTTTCAGTCTTATTCAGGCTTATTCAGCAACGTACACGATCATTTTCCCTCAAAAACTCTGATCACGCTCCCTTAATCCGGCAAGACCATTTCTGATTTCTGGCAAGAAGATCGATCACGAAATGGCTCTGATCATACCGGATTTGAATGCCACGAGATACACCTACAAGGAAATGTACAGGCAAGAAAAGCATTACGCCACACAAGAAGAAATCGAAATACGTTTGGGGACCGAAAGTATTAGGAAAAATCCACTTACAGTGGGGGTGCATTCTAGATTCGGGGATGCCCATGATTCTCTGTTGTTTAGAATATTGTTTTGTTTCATCATGCGAGGTTGAAGAATCTCCGAGCAAGGAAAGGTATAATGAATATATGTGCCTTTACAAAAAATCACAGGCAGGAAGTGTGCCTGGGAGGCATGGCCTCACGACTATGGTCATTGCGTATTACCTTCACACAAAAGGAAAAGAAATAAACCGGTTGAGTTTAAAAAACCTGTTAAGAGAAAAAGAGTTTGAAGCCTCTCCGTCCCAATGTAAGAGGAAGAATGCAAGCATTTCAAATAGTGAGGAAGCAGAGCAACATGCCACAGATGATGCTTCCTCTCTTGAAATGACTAGGCCAAAATTCAAGCCTCCTAAAGCTGTAAGAAGAATCTCGGGGAAAATCACTGAAAAAATAGGTACTTTTCAACCCTCTTCTTCTGGAACCACCATATGATGCAATTTAATATTGGAACTGTTATTTTCCAGCAAGGTCTAGCAAGCTTGAACAATCAGGTACACCACTTACTTCTTCATTTGGGTGTGTTGTAAGTTATGTGTAGGAAATTTGTGCTGCTAGTTTCGAGTTGTGGTGGATAATTTCAGTTCACAGTAGTATGTAGCTCCAAATGTGTTACAGGACAGTCATATGGTGCCAATTATATGTTAATAATGTAGTTTGTAGCATATGTAGTGTCACATTAGTACCAAACGTGGTACCTTTTCTGAATAGTGAATTGGCTTCCATATGTTTCTATACTTAGTGTCATACATATGTGATGTTAGATATGGTGATACTTGTGAATGGTGGATTGTCTGCCATATGTGGTGCCAACTGCTGCGCTAAATATTGCACCACGCTATCTGCCACATATGGGGTGGTGGATGCCCCACGGATGTGGTGCCTTACGTTGGCATTGTGGTGCCACATGTGGTGTCTAATGTGGCACCACTATGGATCCACATTTTGCACCACATGTGGTGTCTTTGACGCCATTTGTGGTGCGGCAATGGATTGCCATATGTGGTGCCTTGGGTGCATTGTGGTGTCATATGTGGTGTGGCATGTGGCACCAGTTTGGTGCCACATGCCACACCACATGTGGTGAATATGACGCCATTTGTGGTGCAAAGTTTGTCATGATGGAATTTGTGGTGTAAAGTGGTGCATGTTGTGTCATGTGGTACTAACCTTGGATTACTTTCCGATGAATTCAACAGAGACACCGGAGAATGGAACAACTCTACAAGATCGAAGTGATTCGATTGTAAGGCAAGGTTGCAAACTTGTGATCAAAGCTGCGCAGGTGCTACAAATGAAGGTTCAAAGAACTTGAGTTCCGGGCCAGAAGATGAATAAAGATTTAAAAAAATGGGAAGGAATGATTAAGGATAAACCAAGTCGTGCGGGCGGTATTATTTCTATATGCCAAGATCTGACGCAGGTGGAAGGAACTATTACGAACTTGAGCGGACAAAAATCGAGGAGCTTAATCTGGCCACCGGCCGGGGAAGCGGAACACAACAAAGATTGAAAGTCTTTGGAACCAAGGTTAGAGAGGTTTACGTCTTGCAAGGACCGTCTTCCTTTATTTGTCTTGGATCCACTACTTCCGGACCTTGATAAGGTGAAGATTATGGTAGTGGTCGTCCATTCTCGTGGCAAGATCCTCCAATGGATGGGGAAACCACTACCAACTTTGATTCTTTGAATGCGATCACCAATACCATCTTCCATGTCCGCTTTCGGCCTCTTGAGGTACTTCATAACAAAATTCTGAAGTGCTTAGTATAATTGTATTCTCATTGACAAATTTATGTTCACTTTGCGAGGATTTGTAATCATCAAGCATTGAGAATTGTTGTCATGAATTTTCTACAAAGATGGGTACAAGCCTTAGGTGTGAGTAGGGAGGATCAAAAGCAACTTCAAGCTACTTGAGCACTTACAAGCACTTATAGGTAGCTTCGAAAAGAGAGTACGCTGGCTTAGTCTCCTTCGTTTTACTTTATCGCTAATTTGCCCCCTAGGATGACATCAGCACTTATAGGTTAGATACCTCAAGCAGAAACTTCGAAAAGGGAGTAAGCCCGACATAAAACAAGATCCTGGTGGCTTAGTCTCTTTTGCTTCTCCTGTTTTGTATCTAAAGTGCCCCCTGGGATGAGATCGCTCACTCATTTTAGGGGACACTTTAGATATATAAAACACTGAACATCGTAAAGAGAGTAAAAAAGTCCGAGCTTAGTTAAAAAACCAAAGCATAGTTACAATCAATTGTGATTCAATTCCGTGGTTTGCGAGCATGGTGCCGTTTACTAATTCAGGTCTAACTGTTCATACCGGTGGCAATGACTATATGAGTCCATCTAGCACACCAAAAGGGAATTATTTTTCTACCCTCAAAGGTAACCAAGTCTTGTTTGATGCAATTGGGATATGTGGCTTACTTCTTCATCCCTACTTTGTAGATATAGATGTACAATGTGGTCAGTTAGGGGGACAAGACACTCACACCCCTTCGAAAGCATTAGACACAGATAGAAACTCGGGCAAATTAGAAGATGCATCGAGTTACAGAAGTCGGGAAAAAATCGGTATGTCAACAAATCAAGAGGTGCATCAAGTCAAGCTCCGATGGGTGCTCCAACCGGACAAGAATCTGCCGGATCAACGGATGCATTAAGTCATGCTCCACACCAATCTGCCAAATCAGCAGATGCATCAGGTTATGATTTGAACAAATCGTTTCGTGAATGTAAGTCACAAGGTAACTTCCAACCTTTTGTGCCTGTCTTCTTTTTAATTTGACCCATATAGCTACCGAATCTGTTAAATTTTTGCACCGGAAGTGTCTCGGAGAAAAAGCAAGAGCAGAATTCCAAGCAAAAGACACCTCCAAGACATTCTCAAGCGAAGTTTCCATCCCTCGCATCGAATAGATCTTTGGGAAGTTTCCATACAGCACCAAGAAATCTTTGAAGCGAAGTTTCCACCACGCACCAACTCTGTCCATGCAAGACTACAAGGTTAAGCCCAATCCTCGCTTGTTTTTTACTACAATGGAGTTAAGGGTAGAAGCTATGACAAGAGTGAGTCCATACCCACGCCAAAGAAGATGATGTTAAGTTGATCACACTTAACGAACCAAGTGGGTAGTAACTAGACCAAGGTTGGGCGAGTTCATAGATTGGTGCGGTCGAAATTTTCATATAGCACTTTGGTCCAGCTGCGGGCTCAAAACTTGAGAGTCATAGTTAAGGGAGCATTGATGAAACACAAGGACAAATTCAAGTTCATATGGAGTCGGGATCAACGTATTCAACACAAATTTATTTAACAAAAAAGCCAATTTTTTTTTGAAGCACCAAAAAGGTCTACGATGAATTTCCAGGTTTCACAAAAGAGAACGTGCTTCTCATTGATGACAGCAGATACAAAGGGTACCTCAATGCGCCAAACACCATGATCTGTCCAAACAACTGGAGTCCTGACATAGTAGATGGCAATTTCCTCATGAATGATCTAAAGGTTTGGCTTGGGGGTTCTTTGAAGGCGGGGGAATGTGCAAAGTTATGTCGAAAGCAACAAAATGTTTGAATATGTTTGACACTGAGAGTCAAATTTGTATTAATATGATGAAAAAACATAGAACTAAAGCCTAGAAATAGTATTATTGTGTATATGATGTAACCTCTCTTGACTTTTTAATATAAACAAAGTTTTACTTCAATTGTTCATTTCTTGGCTATTTCAATGTTCCTCAAGGTTTTCAATGATCTTCCATTTGCTTGAATGTAAACTTACACCACCAAACGAGGATTGCAGTGTTAAGAGCGACATCCGACCGGAACACTTGCCACTTGAAGTGTTTAAAGGATGAAATGAGGAGCCTCTTGTGCTTGATCAAGAGGCAATCGAAATATTGGAGAAAAGTAGGGATTGGTTCGGTGATGTGGATAGTCCATTTCTTCATGAGGTTAGTAATTTAATATAAACAACTCAGATTTGAAGTCTTCATTGTTTCTTAAATCATCTTGTTTTACCGCACCTTGGACTTTGGCGGTGTATGCACCAATTCGCATCAAGCATGACATGGAATGTAGGTTCCATTTCATGGATCCGCTTATTTACACATTATTGTCGAGCGAGCTTGCTTCAAAGGACAAACCGCTTGCACCCTCAACTTGCAATTTCGGAATGTACCATTCTCGCCAAAGATGTTATCGCAAAGACCGGATAGTGTATATCATTGTAGGTCTTGAGGTCACCGGTTAAATGTCACCCGGTGTGTACCATTTTGTGACCTAGAAATGTACAAGGGCTCCGAGCCCGTCAATGAGTTTTGTTGAGGATGCAAACACAAAATTCCCAAGCACCATAAAGTCGCGCCACAAGAAAATTACAAGTTCCCCACTCGGTCGATTCTTTGGGTCGTGTGGTCCCCGCTATATGTGTCTTTTATAAAGAAAGTTGTGGCTGCAAGTAATGCGAGACTTGGACATACTATCCCAATGCAAGGTGAGTTCAGAAAATTTGAAGGTATTACTCATCCAATGTGAGGCCCGATATGTTTGTTGCGGGTGTACCAATTTCTAGTTGCGAAATGTTGGACATGCGCAGAATGATGATTGATGTTGTGAAGCACAATGCTTCTCGTAGTAATGAAGTCGAGGTTGACGATCAATAGATCTTTACTTGTAATCACATGTTTGTATTATTGTAACCAAAGAGGTTATTCTTGTAACCTATTCTTTCATTGACACTCTAATGTACATTGTTGTATACTATTGTATACAATAGACTTTTTTCTCGGGCTGACCGAGCAACACTCGTGGAGTTCAAATCTCCGGAAGAAATTGATGTATTCAAAGATTCATGACAATGTGGTGTTACATGTCGTGATAGATGTGGTGATGCAAATGGTGCATGTGGTGAATCATGTGGTGCATTTGGTGAACCATGTGGTGAATCATGTGGCGAATCGTGGGTGGCATGTTGGAGCTTACGTGGCATGTTTGACTTTCATTGACCAACATGTTTGGTGATGCAAATGGTGCATGTGGTGAATCATGAGGTGCATTTGGTGAATCATGTGGTGAATCATATGGTGCATCATAGGTGGCATGTTGGAGCTTACGTGGCATGTTTGAGCCACCTTGGCATGTTGGAGCCTAGGTGGCATATTTGAGCCACCTTGGCATGCTTGAGCCTTTACATGACCTTTGTTACATGTTTGACTTTCATTGACCAACATGTTTGGTGATACAAATGGTGCATGTGGTGAATCATGAGGTGCATTTGGTGAATCATGTGGTGAATCATGTGGTGCATCATAGGTGGCATGTTGGAGCTAGGATAGATAGATATATATATATATATATATATATATATATATATATATATATATATATATATATATATATATATATATATATATATATATATATATATATATATATATATATATATCACTACCACCCCAAAACTGGGTCCACATGTTGTTTTTCAGTGTCTTTTTTGCAAAAAAACAACACCAAAAAACTACGTGTTGTTTTTTGTCCGGATTTGCTAGAAATGACGTGTAGTTTTTAGCAAAAATTTTATACATGTAGTTTTTTTTGTAAAAGTCTACGCGTAGACTTTTGCCAAAATTGTCTACATGTAGGAATTACATGTATTTCTATATGTTGTTTTTTAAATGTAGCTGTAATTTTCAAGTGTTGTTTTCTTAAGAAATAGACATGTGGTTCATAATAAAACATGAAGATCCACATGTTGTTTTTAACTGTTGTTTTGCAAAAAAACAACGCTAAAAAACCGCATGTGGTTCTTAATAACACTTGAAAATCCACATGTTGTTTTTAACTGTTGTTTTGTAAAAAAAAACAACGCCAAAAAACCATGTATCGAATTTTGTCCGACTGTTGCTTTAGAGTATTGTTTCTCATAAAGAAGAATCTTGATATATAGATGTGGTTTATAAAAATAAATGGTTCCAGGTGTTATTTTTCTCAATAAGAGACATGGTTTGAATGCCTTTGAAGGTAATAAAACTAAAAACAAATTCTAAATGACTTTCATTCACATTTAGTTCTAGACTTCTTTTCTTTCGAAGTCTTGAAATGCTTCATATTATGTTTGGTTCTAAATTTAATTCTTTCAGTTTAGAATTGCAAATAGCCTTACACAACCATTGGAAAACATATTCTTATTGACCTTTATCTCATAAATAGAACAAACATTGGAAAACCTATTCTTATTTAACTTAATTTCCCAAAATTCCAGTTACTATTCACATACAAAACAATACAAACAAAACAGAGATTGTAAAACTGCTTTCAACAATAGAACAGGAACTTGGGAAGGGGTTTCTTTTGCAGCGAATTTGCCTTGCTGCCATCAAATTTAGCAAGAAGCACATTGCTTTGAATCCGTCAAAGACCTTTGATTCTGTGGCTGAGAAAAATTGGATTGTCTTTCTCTTCATTTACGCCTGATATTCTCAGTAATTGCATACATCAAAATCTCAGTAATTCCCACATCAAAATCTCTAGTTCTTCATTGTAAGCCATTCGAATACCCCTAAAATCAAGGCCACAGACCTTAACATGATGATTTCAGCTCTTCCGAATCCCCACCGACGAATAAATCCACGCCAACGGGCTGCTTTGAGAAATATCCTCAACATAGTCGGCAAACCGCATGGCGGAGTTGGCTTGTTGCAATAAATTCAGAAAATATCATTGGAGGAAAAGCCATGGAAGGGCTTGGTGACTATTATGCTAAAAGAATGCTTCGCATCTCCTATCTGCACTTGCTTTGGTCCGGGGAAAAATGGAGGAAAAAAAAGGGCAAAGCTTTTGAAGGTGTAGGAGCTCCAAATGGCGAAGAATAAAGTATCAAACCGGGTTATGTTTGCTAGAACGGATTGAAAGTTCCGGGAAGCACAAAAGTGGCGTAATCAAGAAGAAACGAGAGAAAGAAAAATACGTAACATTAAGCCGGGTATCCCATTCCGAGACTGGAATCGCAAGGGCGAGCCGACCCACGGTGCATTTGCGGCCAAGCCGACCGCGATAGACCTGTTTTCTTCCGATTTCCGCCTCCCCGATTTGATCCATGGATGGCTCCGGTGGCCAAGCTGCTGGCTATGGCGATAATCAAAGTCGCCCGCGGGAGGGAAACCATAGAAAAAGGCAAGGCACACTGGCCCAACCAATCGCGTGAGGAGGCCTAGATCGAAATCTAGGCCGTCTAAATTATTTAATCTGAGCCATTCATATTAGCGGGAAGAAACACATAGTTAAGACAATAATGAAGATTTAATTTGAGCCATTCATCTTAGCGAGAAGAAACACAATAATGAAGGTACGTGGATTTCGATCTGACCGTCCATCTCGGCCATCCAGATTATCGATGGTAGCGCAGATTAAAAATAGATTGGATCCATTGCTACAACATATTGCGTGGCTCGTTGCACCCATGTCGAACGTGTCTATCTATCATTCTTCTAAGTGTTATTATGGGAAACTTGGCCATGCAAATATTTTCTTCTAACACCCTTGTTTTTTAATGAAATTTGTCTCCCAAACGTTGTTTCATCAGAATTGAACTGTAATGCACGAGGACCCCAACTTGATTTGAACATTTGTCTAATTGTGAGGAAACGAAATTCTTAATTTACCCTTATAATCTAAGTGGCGTCAATGTCTAGCATAGTGTGGAGAAATTATGGTTCTAACTTGATATCCATGGGTATTGTCTATATCCTTGTTGCATATAATGGTAATCCATTAAACTATGCCTAGAAACTAACTTTGATTTTTGAATAAGTGTGTCCCTTGCAGGCCACCATGCTTGAAATTTTCAATGGTCTAGTCCTTTTGTCCATCATTTCCACATTGTTGATGCACAATACCTTTAAATTAATGAGACATATAAGCCAATTAATGATAAGGCATGTAAGAGTGGCCCTCGTTATTCAAGTGGTGCCTAGGCCATCCTTCAGATATATCAGTACTAGCCATGGAAGCTTTGTGAAGCGAGGGCCCAAGGCAGAGGATTTCGATGATGCTTCTCCCTATATTTGCGAATTTTGGTGTTTGCCTGTGCAACACGCATTGAAATATATGGCAAATTTTGTTTCAATGATTTTAATATGTATTTTATTCCTCTTTCAATGGTAAGCCAATGAAAACGAGGTGCACCCTGGACTACCACAGTCGTCGGATCTGTCAATCCTACGGCCCAGACTGTATGTTGGAGCCTCTGGACACCTCTCGTTTCGATTATGCTCAATTATGATTGGGGACGCCTATGATTTTAAGATGTCGAATACGAGTTTGCCTAAGGTTTTGATGGTATATCGTGCCTCTATACGGTTTCATTTAAGCTTTTAGAATATGAAATACGGGGATTCGAACCTCTACTAAAATAACTCAATGTCCTAATAAGACTACTTTAACCAATCTAACTAGTGAGCTAATGTGACTATTTTTTATCTTAAATCTATGTTTTTTTTTTATAATAACCCATTGAATTGTTTTAGGGATATGGTCTATGGTTTCAAGAATTATATCTATATCAAATCCCCCTGGAACCCCCTGTTATTTTGCTACATATTTAGAGTGAATAGTTCAAATATTTTATGGTATTCAAACCATTAAGGATGTGGTGTTTTAGCATGAACAAGGCGATTAGGATTTAGATTTAATTATAATTGAACTTTTACGCACTTGTACAGAAATACTTTCTATCGGATCCTTATATACAAATTTTCCTATCTAGTGAACAAAAATAGCAGTACCGTTCTTAAAAGGAAAAAAAAAAACACTTTTACAATGCAATACTCGGGATCACAATCTCAGTTGCTCATCTTGGCCATTGGATGCGATATAACTATATCATGCATGTTTTTCTAAATTTTGTCATTTTTAAATTTTGCCATGTCTCATGTTGAGTCTATGTGGCATGTTTGAGCCACATGTCGGTTGAGCCATGTGCCATGTTTGAGCGGGGGCATGTTTGAGCCCTCAATGGACTCCAAATAGACCCTCTATCGCATTACAACACAACTTTTGCATAGTCCAATGCCACGCCTTGCTTGCCACTATTACTTATCTCACTCATAAAATCCCCCCCCCCTTTTAATTGGCCTAGTCATTTTCTATCTAAAGTGCATAAAATGCTTAGTCATCATGTCACATGCCCACCATCCAAAGAAATGCCATGTCACCATGGAGAAATGTGTTTTTTTCTATAAATTGAAAAGTTGTGTAGGCAAATTCTTTTTTTTCCACCCTTTATATTTTTCCACCTCACCACTCATCTTTGCCACCTCACAATACTCACTCCACGTCATCTCCCATAATTTTTTTGCAAATAGTCACCTTCTCAAAAAAGAAAGAATTTTGCTTGCTTTTTTTCATGCCACCTCATCATTCTATGCCAATATCATTCCAATGTCCCTGTGTGTGCCACTATCCCACTCTACATAGTGACTCTGCACCAACGACGCAGATTTCTACCACAACATGCAGGCATGTTTGAGCCTAGGGGCATGTTAGAGCCACGTGTCATGTTTGACGCTAGGTGGCATGTTTAAGCCTATGTGGCATATTTGAGCCTAGGGCATGTTTGACCCAAAGGGCAATGCTTGAGCCTAGGTGGCATGTTTGAGCCTATGTGGCATTTGGCGCCAAGGTATTTGAGGCTATGTGGCATGTTTGAGCCTAGGACATGTTTGACCCTAGGGGTCGCTTGAGCCTAGGTGGCATGTTTGAGTCGAGTATGTGGTACATTTGAGTCTATATGGCATGCATGAGCCAATCTAGCATGTTTGAGCCTAAGGGCATGCTTGAGCCTAGGGGCACAACATTTCAACCATAAGAAAACATACAAACTTGTATCTCATTCTTTCAAAAATAAATCATTTGAAAGGGTTTTTTATAACCCTAGTGGCATGTTTGAGCCATGTGTTACATTACGAGCCTAGTGGCATGGTTGATACTATGTGGCCAATTTATAGTTTGGTCTTGGGAGTTGCACATCCATTGTCGTGGCCATAGGGAGAGGGCATTTGGGACAAACCGCTTCCCGGAAGGTTTTAAGGGTCCATCTTAAAGCTTCAACACCGTCCCTCTACGTGATGACACTGTGCAAGATCTTGGTTGAATCAAACTAGGATATCGCCTCCAAAACATAAACCCTTCAATAACCTGGCAACACACAGGGTTTACATTTTGAAGGCCAAAACATGCTAGTTTTCATGGATAACTCAGTGCACCATCTCTAAATATGCATGCAGAGCCATGACAACTGAAGAAACGAGGTCCGAATTTATCGGCCATACAGAATAATCCCAAACAATGTCTTGATCTTTGCCAAAAAGCGACTCTTGACTTTTTGTTTGCCACTTCGAGAGGAGGATAGATCCAAACTCATTTGTGTTAGTTCGGTTGCTTTGCGTCTTCAACTATGACTTCTCGAACGTCCCAAGTGCAAAATGACCAAACGCGGCCTCCAAAACGTAAACCCTTCAAGAACCTTGGCATGTTTGAGCCACCTTGGCATGTTTAAGCCTAGATGTTATGTTGGAGCCCACGGCATGTTTGAGCCACCTTGGCATGTTGGAGCCTAGGTGGCATGTTGGAGCGCGTGGAATGTTTGAGCCACCTTGGCATGTTTGAGCCTAGGTGACATGTTGGAGGCTAGGTGGCATGTTTGAGCCACCTTGACATGTTGGAGCCTAGGTGGTATGTTGGAGCCCACATGGCATATTTGAGCCACCTTGGCATGTTGGATCCTAGGTGGCATGTTGGATCCTAGGTGGCATGTTGGATCCCGCGTGGCATGTTTGGGCCACCTTGGCATGTTTGAGCCACCTTAGCATGCTGGAGCCAAGGTGGCATGTTGGAGCCACCTTGGCATGTTGGAGCCTAGGTGCCATGTTGGAGCCCACGTGGCATGTTTGAGCCACCTTGGTATGTTTGAGCCTAGGTGGCATGTTGGAGCCTAGGTGGTATGTTGGAGCCCACGTGGCATGTTTGAGCCACCACGACATGTTGGAGCCTAGGTGGCATGTAGGAGCCCTGTGTGGCATTTTTGAGCCACCTTAGCATGTTGGACCTCGTGGCATACACCTTGGCATGTTTGAGCCTAGGTGGCATGTTGGAGCCTAGGTGGCATGTTTGAGCCACCTTGGCATAGGTGGCATGTTGGACCCGCATGGCATGTTTGAGCCACCTAGGTGTTGGTGCCTAAACAAAGATGCTTGAGCCCCGGCTTAGCGGGTTGGAGCCCACATGGCATGTTTGAGCCACCGACATGTTGGAGCCCGGGTGGCATGAAGCCCACATGGCATGTTTGATCCACCTTGGCATGTTTGAGCCTAGGTGTCATGTTGGAGCCTAGGTGGCATGTTTGAGGCACGTTAGACCTAGCGGCATGTTGGAGCCTCACGTGGCATGTTGGAGCCTATAGGTGGCATATAGGAGCCCGCATGGCATATTTGAGCCACCTTGACATGTTTGAGCCTAGGTGGCATGTTGGTGCCTGGGTGGCATGCTTGAGCCACCTTGGCATGTTGGCACCTAAGTGGCATGTTGGAGCCCACGTGGCATGTTTGAGCCACGTTGGATCTAACCGTTGAAGTTATTTTTCACGAATGTAAAACAATACGTTACATTCCCAAAGTTGAGCACACAAACAATATTCCAGGTGGTGGTGCTTTGCTTAAAAAATAGCCTCAAAAAAACTATACTTAAGAAATAGCTGCGTAAAAACTACGCCACTTCAGAGAACCACACTTCTGTAAAAAAACAGCCACTTAAAAACTACACCTACTTAAAAACCACACATCAAAAACCATACTTACTTTAAAAAAAAACGTAAAAACTATACCTAGTTATATAAACCACACAAAAAAAAAAATCATACTTCCTTAAAAAAAGCTTCTTAAAAACTACACCTAATTATAAACTACACCACTTCAGAAAACCATACTTCATTAAAAAACAGCCACTTAAAAACTACACCCGCTTATATACCACACTTCAAAAAACCATACTTCTTTAAAAAATAGCTATTTAAAAACTACACCCACTTATAAACGACACCTCAAAAAACAACACCTCGATTAAAAAAAAAATTACAACACTTCAGAAAACCATACTTCCTTAAAAACAACCACTTAAAAACTACACCTCCTTATAAACCACACTTCAAAAAACTATACTTCCATAAAAAAACGACTCTTAAAAACTACACCTAGCTATAAACTACACCTCAAAAAACAACACCTTCTTAAAAACAACACCCCCTCAAAAAAATAAGCAACACTTCTTTTAGAAAAATGACACCTCAAAAAAAGACCACACCTTCAAAAAAAAAAAAACTATAGCTCCATAAAAAAACTACACTGCCTCCTTAATAAACCACACCTCCACATAACCACGTGTAGATTTTTTGGAACAACGACATGTGGTCTTTTTGTTACTGTTGTTTTTAGGTGTGGACCCAGAATTGGGGTGGTTGTGTATATATATATATATATATATATATATATATATATATATATATATATATATATATATATATATATATATATATATATATATATATATATATATATATATATATTTTTATGTTTTTTAGAAAATAAAATAATGGTCATTTCGAGGTTATTATTAGTTGCCTTCTAAATCTTTAGGAATAAAGATGCTAATGGTACGAAATCCTAAAATCGTAGCCTACGAAATTAATTTCACGCCAGCCTTTATAGGCTATGGTCGTGAAGGAGAAGCATCGTCCAATTCCTTCCAGCAGAATGTCGAGAGGCTTTTGCATTTGCCGCTCTCCCTCCGCTCTTGCCTCTCCCTCTCCCTCTCCCTCTCGCTCTGTCTCGCTCTCCCTCCCCTAAGCCAGGAGCGCTTTCAATTCCTTTGATGGTGATGGCGGTTATGAAATAGGATCTTGGCCAAATTACCATTTCTTTGAGCCCAACACGAGCCCCGAGTGCAGAGCCCACGAGAGCACGAGAGCTCACGAGTCGATTCCACCTCTTAAAAGCTCGAAGATCTTTGAACTTTCGGAAGAGGTGGAATCCTCCTCTAATTCGATTCCTCGATGAAGCTTCTTCCGATGATGAATTTGATTCCCAAGATTACGATAACTTGAATCGGCGAAGACCGGACCGAAGAAGAAGAAGAAGAAGAGGTAGAAGAGGCGAGGAAGAACATGAAGTTTTTTGGAACTCCAAGATTTTCTCTGAGTAAGTAGCATGCATGCATTAAATTTTTGCTTTCTTTTATGTATTCTAAACTAATTTTCTTCACTTTTTTTTTCTGGATGAAGCTTGAAGTCCGGTACATGCCACCTTTTTTTTTTTCTTTTGATCAAGTTAGTCTCACGTGCCTTTTGTGCCTTTGTATTTTTTTTGAAAAGCGGATGGTATATAGGCCGTGTAGTGCCTTCATTTGATCTCACCCCCTTGTGAACTCACCCCTTGTGATACTGCAGGCCTTAGTGCCTCTTTGTAATATATGATGGCCTTAGTGCCTTTTTGAATATATGATGGCCTTGTGCCTTTTTGAACCTTGTGTAAATTTCTAATTCTGAAGTATTTTGGTATCTTCTGTTTTAATATATGATGGCCTTGTGCCGACTGTAATCCAGGCCTTGTGCCTTTTGTTTCATCCAGAAAATAGTTTGTAATGGCTTTGTGTCTTGTGTAAATTTGTGCCTTGTGTAAATTTCTAATTCTGTTTTACCACAGGCCTGTTTCTAAAAACAGATACCACAGGCCTTAGTGCCTTTCTTTGATCTCACCCATATGTCTAACAGGCCTTGTGCAAGTTTAATTCAGTTTAATTCAGTTTAATCCAGTTATACCTTGGAATTCATTCAACATTCAAGTACAAATTTACATAATCAAGCGGTACCCTTTACACAATTGCCCGCGATGAAGTGGATTTTCCTAATACTTTCATATCAATTCAGGGACCTAATTTGGAATCCATATATTGCAGTCACCAAAATCAGTCAAGATACTATCAGGAATTTGAGAGCCATTCCATTTTCTGACCGGGTCAAAAAATGGTCAATGCCCCTGGCTGATTATGGTGAAATCTGTGGTGAAAGCCGTGGTGAAAATTGTGGTGAAGTCATGTGGTGATGCAAACGTTGTTTTTATATTTCAAAGGGAGAAAAATACATATGGAAATCTACCATACCCGGTAGAATAGTTCATACTTCTTATGAAATGAAGTATCTTAAAAAATCGGGGAAAACTATAACCACGAGCTTCTAGTATTATCAAAATGCATTAGAGATGACATACAGTTACTGGGCCTCAATCAGATCCTGCATTGTGAGATCTGTAACTCTTCTTCTTCCAAGTACATTCAAGACTTCATCAAGTGTTTCTGCTGAATAGTTGGTGTAATCCAAAGAACACTAAAACATGAGCTTCTCGTTTACGCTCCCACTTATGATCTGATTCATAAAGTATTGTCTCAGATTGTTTGTGTCTCCATGCATCCGCCCCGTCGAGCACTTTTTAATGGCTGAAGCATGGATCATTTCCTAACTTTAGTTGGATGAACATATCCTCTTCCTCAAGCACGGGGAGCCGAGAACTCATCCTCGAAATCATACACCACCCCGGAACCCCAATGGCTTTTTGCACCAGCTCTGTTAAGTCTCCCCGATCGCATCATTGTAAACAACATCATCTCGTGTAAAACAACATCTACTACAAAGAAAGGCAACCGCCTATCACTGCCTTGGCTTCTAATTCTTTAAGCCCATCAGTCCAATTAACCTATGTTTTAAGCCTAGAATACCTCGGAATTCATGGGTCCTCCGCTCCTCTAATATCCGCCTCTGTTCCTGGTTTATTTGCTCCAGTATAGGTCCTACCAGATGCGACTGCATTTGAACTGGTGAAATTGTTTGTGCTCGTGTTCTCCTTCATTTTCTTCCGCCATATTTGGATTGAGATAAGCCAATGTCTGCAAAACTAGATTTATGGTTTTCCCCAATGCTTCTGCTAGATTTTTGAATGATTGACCTTGCATTTGGTTTTTCCCCAATTCTTCCATTCTTAATGTAATTTTTCTATGTGTCACTTTCACCCTGTCAATTAAATAGTGAGATTTCTATTAAACATAGCATATATTACAGACATTCATCTTACACCTCGTTATTCACCACACTAGGCACCACATAGAATATATTCTGAAGATTTATTTTACACCATATTTTTAACCACACTAGGCACCACACTAGGCACCACACCATGTTATTCACCACACTAGGGACCACATAGCATATATTACAAGATTTATTTTACACCATGTTATTCACCACACTAGGCACCACAAAGCGTTATATTTAGAGCATTTATTTTACACCATATTTTTCACCACACTAGGCACCACATAGCATATATTACAGCATGTATTTTACACCATGTTATTCACCACACTAGGCACCACAAAGCATATATTGACAAAGATTTATTCA
Organism: Isoetes taiwanensis; assembly: GCA_021234155.1. NCBI lineage: Eukaryota > Viridiplantae > Streptophyta > Lycopodiopsida > Isoetales > Isoetaceae > Isoetes > Isoetes taiwanensis. Next base: position 28,527,574 of record JAJEKV010000006.1, read on the forward strand.
CACCACGTGCCTCACCACATTAGGCAGCACATATCATATATCACGGCATTAATAGGCACCACACACACAAGCAATCGCTAACCACAAAGAACCACATATCACAAGCAATCACTAACCACATACCACATTAACAATAAAAAATGTGGTGAAGATGAAGAAATGAAATAACCTCGTGATTCTTCCGGATAGTGAGTGGCATGATCCTCTCTTACATTTCGTTCCAATCTTCTTCGAACTTAACATCCTTTGCATTTGGAGAGACCCTCTTTGTTTTTGGTCCAAAATTGCTGCACAAGTTCTATGACGAATTGGGAATTGCATCCGCTCTTCTAACTCTTTTGTACAAAACCCATTTCCCCCTTTGCAATCTATCTCTTCCCTCTTCAATTTTGCTTTGGTAAGATTCCTAGGATGAACACCCAAATAGCTTTACCAAAACCAGAGCACCGGCGGGATTAGCACTTTCGGTATTAATGCTTCCTCTTTACGGCCATAGCAAGGCAACTACTCTTGGTCGCTAAACCGTCATTGTTGTTAGACTTCTTCACAAGTTGAATGGAAGCCACGAGGTTGCTGACCACAATGCTCTTGGCTTGCAAAATCTTTCGACTCTTAAGTATGTTGTCCATTGTGTCATCCTGCGGACAATCTAGTAAAACCTCTTTCTCATCATTTGTTAGACAAGCCTTTAGTGGTGCTATGAAATGAAGATAACAATTTTAATACCATCCGGCCTTTGGTAGAGGCCGTTACGGTGGATCCTCCCTCTCTTTGTTGCAATTTTTGCTAATTCTTCTTTAGCTTCCCTTTGTCTTTTCCTTTGGCGTCTTTTATGATCCCGTTCTTGTTCTGGAGTTCTCTTTCTCTTACCTGTGGCAGATCTGCTTCCAAATTAAATGATTGAAGGTATGAACCGGATTGATCCACAACCAGATTAAGCGCCATAGCCGTGTGCTTCAGGAAAGGCGCGGGTGGGTCGTGGGTTTAGAAATCGGTTCGGTGGAGATTGGAATGAGACGGGTGGCGTAGGAAATTGGAATGGGACGGGTGGCGTAGGAATCGGGTTGTTGCAGTTCAGGAAATGATTGAATCCGGGCAGTACATGCACTAGGCGCCAAACAAACATTTAAAATCGCACCACAAATTTGATATCTCCCACCACATTTTTAGGAGGACAGGGGGGACACCCAGGGTGTTCCACTACAACATGCTTTCACTCAGTTGGAGATCTATTCAACCATGGAATGTTCCGACTTTATATTCGCATAAAGGGATTTCCATCCCTTGATATTGTCCTTGAATCATGCTATTCATTCTTAACTGCCGGAGATGTGGTAAGAAAGCCTCTGGTGAAGCTTGTAAAAGTTGAAAGACTAGAAAGGATTCTGGAAGTATTGAACTGCACAAGGCATAATGCATTTCCAGTGACAGCTTTTGATCCTTCTAGAAAACCAGTTCTATTTGGGCAAGTATTGAGATCACACATTTTAGATCTTCTTGACAATAGAAAAGTTGTGCGCGAAGGTAAATACCATGGAGGAGTGCATTGACTTAACTCTGATAGTAAATCAATCTCCATTTACAATACTTGAGACAACGTCACTAGCAAACTAGCAAAAGCATATGGTATATCTCAGCAGTTAGGTTTACAACACCTGTGTGTCTTGTCAAACAGCATGGACGAGGTATAAAACTGCTTGATCATAAACTTATTCTTAGTTCGGAGAATTATGCATCAAAGACTATGCGCACATCCCTTCAGGACACCGGAGGGCAACCCTTCGTGCGCAGCACCTTGTTTATATTGTTAAAGCACCTTCTTTTTTCCTCATCTTTTGCTACATGGGCAACAATGTTTACCCCATATTCCTTTTCCATGGTTGCTCGCTCTTGCACTTTTTTTCTAGACAAACGGAATTGAAGATAAGTATGCATGCTCTTGTTGTTTACAGAGTAAGTGGTGAACCGGCGTGTAACCTATTCTTCAATCGTATTCCTAAATGGCTAAGACTGAAGAATAGAAAAGGAACAGAATACCCACATTGCTTTGTCTTTCAGACGTTGGACTCTTGAGCATTGTCTCTTTGTTTGTCTAGAAGTTCAACTGGCATGTCCTGAATACAAGGTTTATTTAACAGTGCATTGGATAGCGAATGCATCCTCTTGGCGTCCTATCCTGAGATATAGCCCCCAGCTAAGCAAAAGGTATTTCATCTTGGTTTTAGTTGGCTTTGTGGTCAATTTGGGAGCATCAAAGGCACCACATTTTTTAAGAAACTTATGCTCTTGGAGTTATTGTTGTAACCTAGGCTAAGATACTAATGTCTTATAGATGTATACTTGTGAAATTCTAAATATGAATACTTGAGTTGTAAGATTAAGCTGATTTTATACCACCATATTCAATAGCAAAATAAAATTCTTCACAAGTTTAGCACAATTGCACCCTGAAATACACTCAATTTGATGGAACGTAGACTATAGGGTATAAGCACGCTAGGGTGATAAAAAAAAAGGGCCATTCGAATACATTACATATAACGTTATGTATTTTAATTATAGCAAGTTTTTGATTGCCATCATTAAAGAAAAATGTCATTATTCGAGTGTACCAAAAATTCCCTCCATTTTGTTCCCCCTGTTTCTTGGCTAACCGAGTGGAGCAAGAATTGGTTTGTTTTCCGAAAATTGGTACTGCTAGATCATTTGAACCCGCTCGGAGCACTGCATATCCGTGTGATCTGCCCCGTAAGTTTTGTTTTCTTTATTTTGTCGTTTTAATTTTCTGTGATTTCAGTCCGAAAATGAATTCAAGAAGTAACAGAACTGGTTCTATGGATTAAAAATCGAAAAGCGGTATTTTTCAAGCTAAATCGACGTAGGTTTAACATGAATATAAACAATGTGTTTGGTTTAAGGTCTGATCTTCAAATATTTCATCTTATAAAATCAAATTTGTTGCTTTGTTCATTTTGCAGGTACTGTGAACATGGCAAAGACCCCAAAGAAGACACCAATCAAGGGTTCAAGAAAGTCTCCAAGGACCGGAAAGCCTCCAGCAAATAAGAAAGCTTCAAGTTCGCATGCCAAAAGGGAAATTTTACCTCCTGATGATACCAGGTTTTCTGTAAGACAGCTCAGACAACTGAATTTTTGTGATGTTTACGAGCAGTATGATGCTATGGTAAGAGAGATATGGGGTGATGAAGCACCAAGCAGGTATGGCTATAAGGATGACAGAATTGATATCAAGTGGACAGAAGAATTCTGCAAATGGTATGAATTTGCTTTTGGAAGAAAAGATGTTATGAATCACTATGTCCCTCTGTACTTCGCAAGGGCATTTGCATTGCATCTGAAAGGTGCAGAAGTGGACTGGGAAGATGTCAAAGCATGGGCCAGATCGAAGCAAAAGGATTCTGATCTATCTAGTGAGGTGGTGACAGTGAAATCTAGCAATGCAAATGCAAAAGCCCCAAGAACTTCAGCTAAGAGTTACACAAAGGAGCAATTAGAAGTTTTCAGAAACTTCTTAGACAGCAGATCTATTGTGAAAACATCTTTAAGCAAGAAATTAACTGAGTTAAAGGAAAGAAGGCAAGAGATCCTTGATACATTGAAGCACAAGGAAGGGGAGAGAGCAGTTTACATTAGGTTGGTCCAGGAAGCAGAGAGGAATGTTGAAGCAAAAATGGCAGCATTGGAGGATCAACAATCAAAACTGGACCAAACATCTGAAAGTGCAATAAGATTTCAGCACCTAAAATGGAAAGTTGAGGATGCTATCGAGCAAAAGGAATCTAGAATGCAGGATCAGGCTGAGCTCCAGAAACATATTGACATGAATCTTACCGAATTGAAACATGTAGATGCAAAGATTGAAGCTATATCTGTTGATATGAGCTCAGCTGAGGCAGGAGACAAAAAAATTATGGAACTCAGGGAATTTTTAGAACATTCCTCGATCCTTACTTTACAGCCCCCTCCTCTCCAGTCTACAATTCTTGCGGATCAGTTATTGTTCACCTTTTTTTCTTCATGTACATATTGTGAACAATCTTTTGGTGTGAATCCAATGGTTACGGCACCCCGCAGACACCCCTTATTGTCTGCTGGCGGTATATCCTATCTTGCTAGCACAAAGATCTCATGTGTTGATCCCGACCGCTCATGGAATAACAATTTGCCCAGAAGCACTTGGACCGCTTGCAACAAAAGGTTAGTACATGTACATTTGAATTACAATTTCTTTTCTTATTTTAATAGTTAGATTCTTTTTTGCATGAAGGTTTTAGGGTTGCATTTACATTGAGTATTTAGATACATAGTTTTTGTAGTTGGATAATGTGGGTTCAGTCATGTATAATCTGCCAAATAGACTACTTATTTTTAAAGATGAGAGTTTTTAATTTCATGTGCACATTAGCTCAGTAATGTAGGTAGCTAATTACTTGTTATTGAGAACTCAGATAGTGTAGCAATTGATGATACATTGCTATTATTCTTTGTCAAAATTACATTTTGAGTTATTATTGAATACTTCAAGACTCATCAGTGGGCAGAGTACAATATCAGCTAGATTTGTTTACATTGATTGTACTTCAGAACAATGAATTTCAGAGTACATGTTAGTCCTGTGCCTCCTGGTACAGGACTATTCATGCATACGACGGACCAGGTCAAGCTCAAGGATCCACAGTCAGCCACGGGTCAGCCATCAAAGGCTCAGCAGAAGACCAAGCAGCAGACCACGCGGCCAAAGCTGCGCCCGTCAAGAAGAGGCCGCTCGGACAAGTGATGGCCATACCACCGCCCGTCGAGTGATTCTAGGCACTTCATGAGGCACCGCCAACATTCCTGCAAATCAGGCCTCCTCCCAGGAGTCGGCACCGAGATCAGTCAGAGTGTCTATATTGGGCCAAAGGCCATTGTACTATATATATGATTAGAGCTAGCACATGAAGGCTAGATGAGTTTTGATTCTTGTCTCCTTTCAGTTTTCTCTCTATTGCGAGAGCTCATGTATGTTCATCATTGATATCAAGGAAGCTTATCATTTTCCTCTCATTTGTTCTGTTTTCTTCTTCTTGTTCTCTTCTTGCAAATCCGTGACATAGTCCCCGGACTCTCTGTTAGATACACGGGTCCTCACAGAGGGCTGTCTTCCAGGAGTTCCCGAACCCAGACCCCAAACACTATCGCCGCTGCCGGGTCTGATTCAATCCTACTTTCTTATTACATGCCGCCATATGCGTCCGAAACTTCACGCGGAAGAACTCCTTTCTCGAGCGGCATCTCGCTTGGGCGCCCGGCGTCGGAAGCTGAAACTGACATGTATGGATCGCTTATGACATTGAGGGAGGCCATCTTGGTCTAGGGCTCGGTCGGCGCCACCCACCCCTCGAGTCTGTCTGCGTCCCGTTCCCGCCCCAAAGCGTGCAAACATTGCTCCACGACCTCGGTCACCTCATCACTATCGGGGAGCCCTATCGGGCTCAACCTTCTCAACCTTACTTTCATACCCCTGAACATGCCTACATCCATCACTCTTCAGCCATACGCCTTTTCCTTCACAACCATCATCTCCCCCGGGTGGGCAGGGATATCCACAAGTCTCTTTTGTGCCTACCCAGGAATTTCCTTTCCCTACATTTCCCACTGCACTTCCTGTTTACAACCTTACAGATCTCAAAACCAATGCTCATGCACCTTCAGTTCCTCAACCGCAGTCACCCCTTCATCAGGGTCCTTCAGGCACCATGCCACCTCCAACTCAACCTCCATATCCTCACTATACTGTTCCTGTCCAGCCAAGCACTTTCACATCTACCTTTCAGACTCTAAAACTGACTTATCCCACCTTTGGCAACACGAAAGGCAAACCCTTAGACCAAAGTGCTCAGGCCCACATGGAAGAATTTGAGGCTCTAGCTGTCCTAAATGGTCATGCGCAACCTCAACTGAAATTCCACATCTTTTCCACCACCCTGCGTGGCTCTCCTCATCAATGGCTCATGTCCAACAAAAGCCACTAGAAACAAGATTGGTCCGAAATGAGAACTGCTTTTCTTTCTCACTACGGGACCACGGATGATGATCAACTTCATCTCAAGCAACTCAATGAACTTCAACAAGAGCCCACGGAGTCTGCCCGGGATTTTGCAGATCGACTTCACATTCTGCTCAGTAAACTCAAGGAGTACCCAACACGAGCCGATTTTTGGTCCGGTTTCTCCAAGGACTTCCTCCAGCTATTCGACTCATGACTGAATACCCAAGGCCCCAAGACTTTGGAGCAGGCTATCGACCTTGTCAATCACTCAGTCAATGTTTCCTCCCGTGGCGTGGCTCTTCAAGAGCTCCCTTTCATTCCACCTGTCATGGTTCCACAGACGGGTGTCCAGCCTCAACATGCCAATCCACAGCGCAGTCAGATCTGGTGCCATATATGCAAATACCAAGGCCATTTGGCAAACGAGTGCAACTCAACCCATGGCCTGCCTCATTGCAAAAGATGCAACATGTGCAATCATGCCACGGAAGAATGCACTCGCACTCATCCTACACCGTTCCGCAACAAACTTGTTTATCAAGTGCAAACAACATCTCAGCAACAATCGCACTATCAGCAGCCACCACTTCAGGCGCAACCAACTCAACTCTATCAGCAACAGGAGCAACAACGGGGACCCAACACACGTCCTCCTTTTGATCCTTCTAAAGCTTAGTGTTATCACTGTCAAGAATGGGGTCATACCACCACGGCGTGCCCTCAACTTCCACAAGTTCAGGTACAGCTTCCTGGCACCAATTAGACCACATCGGTCCGCCTCACGGCTTACCAATTCTGGATTGCTAATGGCAAACAAGGCCCGCGTCCTGTTCTCAAGAAGCCACCTCGCGCGCCTCAGCAATCACGTTATCAGCCAGCTCCGGCAAATCAACCTCAGATGGATCAACAAGCACAAGAAGAAATTTTCCAGGCTCTTAATCCTCCAGTCCAGCCATCAAATTGGGTTGGTTTGGTTTCTTGCCAGACCAGGGCATCACGTCCCTTGACCATTATTCCAAATGGCACGCAACCTGCCTTTGCAGTTGACACCATTCCTCATGAGGAAGAAAAAAAGGTTCATTTTGCACCTGACTTGGAGAAACTCATGCCACATGTCATGCCTAAAGTTCGCCAAAGCATTTTGAATCTCATGCAAGCTGCTGAAGGCCGCACGCTAGCAAATGTTCATGCCACCACCAGAGCTCAACAAAGACAAGATACACCTTCCACATCTCAACCTCCACGCTCTCAGCCATATCCCAATATTGCTGCAGAGGTTGACTTACTCAAAGAAGTTGCTGCTTCATTACCACACACTCCAGCACCCGTGGAACCAGCAGATCCTTTTTCTCATGTGCCTCTGGAACTCCAAGAGGAGCTAGCCAAGATCAAAATTCCTTTAAGCTTGGCAACCATTTTGAAACTCGTCCCCGCTCTCAAGGACCAGGTTACCACTCCCAAACCTGTTTTAGTTGGGGCCGTATACCTCTACACCCACGGTCCATGCCATGGTGGGTAATCAGTAAGTCAACCATGTTCAAATAGACGGAGGTAGCGCAGTCAATCTCATCACGGATAAACTCCGCAAACAAATGGGCATCAAACAACTCTTTCGTGCCCCATATGACATCAAGTTGGCTAATGGCCATATCACCAGACCTCAAGGCGTCACGCCTCTTCTTCACATCAACATCGGTGATCTCCGATTCCCCATGGAATTTGGAGTTTGGAAGGCGGGGAAGATCCTGGTGATTATGAAATGTTGGTTGGCCGACCTTTTCTCCGCCAGGCCAAGAGTATCCATTACTGGGCCACGGATCAGTTGGTCATCACTGATGGTCACCTCAATGCCACCATGGACTTGGAAACAGGCAAGATCATTTCTGTTGAACATGCTGAACCCTCTCTCTCAGACACAGATTCTGAGGAAGCTCAAAATATTTATCAAGTTCAGGCTCCACTGCGAAGTGCGCCTCATCCTCCCACGAATATCTTTGATCCTTGGGGAGAAATGACTCTTGATCAGGACCAGGCTGTGGCTGCTTTGCTTGACCCTTACCTGGCTCCTTGCAATAGAATCCAACGTGTTGATCACTTTTCAGATGCTGAACCTCCTGCAACTCCTGTTGATGTACACGCTGTCATGAAGCAACCTCTGCTGGATGAAACTCAGCAACCTCTCTTTTTCACCACGCAGAGTGCCACGCATCCTGTTATGCTGCAACCGCCTGCTCATATTGTCCAGGACACCGAAGTGATACCTCATATTCAGACTCCTGAAGTCGAGATCGTGGACGTGGGCAACAATCAGCCTGTCCGCCTTGCTGCAAATCTTCCGGCCCCTTATCGTCACAGGGCCGTCAAGCTCTTCAAAAAGTTCAAACACATTTTCGCCTGGAGCTACAGAGATCTTCGGGGAATCAACAAAAGCCTGGGGGAACTCACCATTCCTACCAAATCGATGCCGCGACCCGGTTAGCAACGATGCACCGGCTCAACCCTAATTACCGTGATCGCGTCAAGGCGGAAATTGACAAACTTCTTGCTGCAGGTTTGATCTATGAGGTCAAACATTCTGAATGGGTGAGCCCCATAGTCATTGCCCTCAAACACAATGGTAAGATCCGCGTCTGTGTGGACTACCGAAAACTCAATCAGGCCACGGAGCATGATCATTTTCCACTTCCCTTCCGCGGACCAGGTTCGGAAGAGGTTCTTTGGACATGAGATGTACTCCTTCATGGATGGTTTTTTGGCTACAATCGGATCTCAATCAAAGAATCTGATCAACTCAAGACTACTTTCACCACCCCGGGTAGGGTACTTTTTGCTACAAGGTGGTTCCTTTTGGATTATCAAACTCTCCATCAACGTTTCAACGCATCATGCTCTCAGTTTTTCATGATTTTATGCGGGAAAATCCCTTTTACAATTTTTCAAGATGACTTCTCGCCTCACGGTTCCATGGTGACCATTTGGATAAATTGGAACTTCGTCTTCCGAAAATGTGCATGAGTCTCAAATCCCGAAAATGCACCTTTTGCGTCACCTCGGGGAGTTCTCGTTGGCCACGTTGTCGACCGGCGGTATCACCACGATCCCGCCAAAATCGGTTATTGTGCTCAAGGCTCAAGCACCAGCCAATATCAAAGAGACACGCTCTTTCCTGGGTAAGGTAAATTATTACTCCACCTTCATTCCTGGACTAGCCGCCATTGCAGATCCCATTCATAAACTCACGGGTGACGAATCCACCTGGGCTTGGAATTCCCAGGCGGATGCTGCTTTCCACCAGTTGAAGCTTTTGCTTACTCAGGCCCCGGTTCTTGTTCCTCCTCAATGGGACAAGCCCTTTCATGTTCATGTCGATGTCTCGGCGTTTGCTATTGGAGCTGTTCTTTCTCAAGAATATGATGCGCACACTGACAAACCAAATCGATACGCCAGCAGAAAACTCAATTCTGCTGAGCGCAACTATTCTGCCACAGAGCGTGAAGCTTTGGGTCTCATTTTCTGTGTCCAACGCTTCCGTCACTACCTTTTGGGCAGTCAAATCAAGTTCTTTGTGGACCACCAAGCACTCCTTTATTTGATCAACAAATCCACGCCCACGGGCCGCATTGCTCGTTGGGTCCTTCTTCTCCAAGAATTTGCCCCTTTTGAAATTGTTCACAAGGCCGGCAAATCTCATGTGGTCCCGGATTATCTTTCACGCATCCACACAGATGATCCCTCAACTGGAGTCTCAGACGCCTTTCCTGACGCTCAACTCTTTTTAGTCACGGCAACACCACATTGGTTCCATGATTTTCAGCAGTACCTCCTCACCGGTGCCCTTCCACCAGAGGACACGACGCTCTCTCCTGCCAAGCGGCAATCCCGTCGACATCAATTTCTCCGTGAGGTCCGTGACTACACCATGGTTGCAGGACATCTCTATAAAAAGGGTAAGGATACCATCCTTCGACGCTGTGTTCTACCTCATGAAGTTCCAGATATTGTTCGAGAAGCTCATCAAGGGCTAGGTGGTGGTCATTTTCATGGTGACACCACGGCACGAAAAATCCTTCTAGCTGGGTATTTTTGGCCCACGCTCTTCAAAGACGCAGCTCCCACGCGCCCGCGTGTGGCGCTTTGCCGGGTGGGATGACCTCGACCCGTGGCGCCTCTTCCCTTGACGCCGGTCGCCACGCCACTTCCCTTCAGCAAATGGGGAATGGATTTTGTGGGACCCATAGATCCTCCTGCGCGGCACACCCGTGCCCGCTACATTCTGGTTCTCACTGACTACGCTACCAAAATGGGCTTGCGCTTGCGACTTCCGCACAACACTGCAGCAAGCACAGCTAGGGTCCTCTATCAACAAATCATCACGCGATTCGGCTGCCCCACGGAGCTGGTCAGTGATCGTGGTGTCCACTTTATCAATCATACCATCAAGGAGCTGACGGATTATCTCCTGATACATCATCACAAGAGCACACCTTACTATCCTCAAGGTAATGGTTTGGCAGAAAGCACCAACAAAACTCTGGTCACCATTCTCAAGAAAATTTGTGATGCTTCACGCATGCATCGCAAAACAAAACTTCCCTCTTGTTCTTTGGGCCTACAATACTTGTTTCAAAATTGCTACAGGTCACACTCCTTTCAAATTGGTTTATGGTCAGGAAGCTCTCATGCCGTTTGAATACATCCTTCCAACACTCCGTTTTCAACTGGCTACTGCTCATAATCCACCCGGGCACTTGCACTCAAAGAAAGGGTCTATCAATTAGAAACAGTTGGATGAACTTTGAAGGGATGCTTATATTAAGATGTTCTTCATGGACAACAGTTGCAAAAATCTTTACATGACAAACGTTTGAAGACAAAAACATTCAAAGAAGGCGATTTGGTTCTTCTTTATGATTCTCGGTACAAAAATTTTCCGGGTAAACTTAAGTTTCGTTGGCTTGGCCCTTATCAAATTGTTCAAGTTGTTCGACCCAGCGTTTTCCAACTGGCTGAGTTAGATGGCACTCCATTACCTACATTTGGTTAATGGCTTTAAGCCTCAAAACATTTCATCACCTGGCGAAAATCAACAAAGCAGTCTGAGTTCAAGAAGCAAACACAACAGATAGTGACTAAACAGGCGGCATATTATATTAAAGGTGGATATTTTTTACAAAATGCGGGCACAGCCCAGCTAATTCCGCTATGGGCACTGCCCTATATACAAAAACGGGCTCAGAGCCCTATCTACTACCAACCTAAGAAGAAAAAAGGTGATGCGGAGGATATGGTAGAGGTTCTGCTCAGGGTCCCAGCGAAGGTGCAGAACCACCTCCATCCCGTTGGTATTAGGGTCGGGATGTTCAGCCATCTCGGAGCACCAGCCATCCATTCGCAGGCCACGATTGTGGCAGCGCCAGAGGTCCAGACAGTTCATTTTGCAAGTAATCCACTCCTGACAGTTGGTGGGCATAGTGCAACCCTCGTTCAAACCAAAGAATTTGCCATGCTAAAAAGCGCCATCGAATGTCTTCGCTTCACTCCCGGTTCGTCTTATATAGCCAGCCGAGGAACTACTAGTCGACGTGGACCAATCAGAAATTTGCCAACGTGTTTGCAATGCAAGGCTCTTTCTAAACTGAGAATCCTTTCTCCCGCCGCATATCTAGCAAGGGTACCCTCTGACACATTCGTTTTAATGATATACCACTTCGAGTTGCCAGCATTAAATACCCTTGCTTCTTTTCATACCCGTCAAACATTAATATGTGTCCTTTGTCCACCTGTCACATCCGATCTTTCTTTCACGTCTCATCTTCACCGTTCATTGCTTCTCCCTTCAGTTGTTCGGGGACTTAGCCAAATTTTTGCCTCTCAATGCCCTCCTTGGCATCTTTCGACACCTGGCACCATCAACGGCTACAGTTTCACCCTCATCATACCTCTTCGCCTCCAGTTGCGCGCCCTAAACCTTTTCGTTCCTCTGCGCCTTCGTCCTCCGTTCTTGGCTTTCGTCCTCCGCTTTTGCATCACTGTTCTTTTCTGCAAGTCTTTGCCATGGCTGCACCAAGATTTTCTACACTTCAAACTCTTTGCTCCCGAGAACGGCTCTTTTCAGTGCAGTATCTTTCTTGGCGCCCACTTTCCCGAAGCCCTTGTTGGCGAATCGTGAAGTCGCGAAACGCCGAAGCTTTTACTGAATTCTCCCAAATGGAACTTCCGGCTCCAAATCCTGACCAATTGAAGCAGTTCATCGCCAATATCGTCAACAACCCGCATGGATACACCACAGTGGTCGATGGCACCACCATTTCGCTAACTCAACACTTGATTTCCGAGGTATTCCATATTCCCTTGCAAACCCCTTGTTTATCTTGGTCTGCCATACAGGATCTAGATGTCACAGAGTTTGGTGCACCTCCTTATCATGCCAATGTACATCGCCTGACAAATATTGACAAGCCTCATGAAACTTTTGTTAAGTTTCTGTGGCGCAAGTTCCTTGGGTATTCTATCAAGAACACCCATATCAATAAGCCCTTCTATAATATCGTGCTCACTGCTACGCACTCCAACCACCATATTGATTGGCCCCAATTGATGTTTTACCGTCTTCTCCAAGAAGTTGACCATCTTAGAGCTGCCACTTCTAATTCAGAAGTTTCTGTGGGAGGCCACCTTCAAGCCATCATCCGTCATTACTTTCCTCCCACCCCTCCTCATTCTCATGATTCCACTCAGCGTTCCCTCCCCCACACTCACCAAGTTGACACCTCACGCCCTTCTTCCCCTGGTCATGTCAAAACTCCGAACTCCCATGTCACTGTTTCCTCCTCTGCTACACCATCCAGTTCACACCATGTCTCACAAACATCCCAAACCCGGCCGCAGCAGGCTCCACCACCACAGCACCCTCGTCAGTTGTTGTATCAGTATCAGCAGGATGCTCAAGCTGCTGTTCTCAAGTTACAAGAATCTCAAGAAGCTCTTATGAATGGGGTTCAAATGGCACTAGAGGCCTCTGATGCGGTCCACCGTGACTTTCAAGCTGCCACTGCACAAGTTGCAACTTTGGAGGCCCAACTTCAAGACAAGCACGGAGCTCTCTTACAGGCCCATACAGATCTCAAAAGTGCACAGGATCAGATCAGCTTACTTGCAGATCAACAGGCTCAGCTCCAATCTGCCATTCAGGACTTATTGGAGCAAAACAAATCCAAAGACACCCTCCTGGGTGACAAGGAAAAAGATGTTGCTAAGCTCGAAGCCTTGTACTCCGAGCTTTGTGACAATTACCGCACTCAAGTTAATCACCTTACAGAGCGGGATGCTCAAATTGCCTCCTTGACGGCTCAGCTTTCCACACAGACCTCTCAGCTCACCTCTCTCCAAGATCAGCTTACAGAGGTGCAGAAACAGAAGATTCTTGATGACGCGGAGATTGCCGTGCTTCGTCTCAATGCTCCGGGGCAATCCTCCTCCCAGGTCAACACTTCTCAGAAACGGGTCCGTGACCAATCACGCCTTCTCCTAGAAAAGGACAACTGGATCCGTGACCTTGAACAACAGTTGCAGCAAGCTATTCAGTCTGCTGATGAGGCTCAAGCAAAACTTGACGGCAATAGCACCATTGTTCGCGACCTGCCTTTCGACTACCCAGTTCCTTCCTGCTATCACGATTATGTGGTTGCTCGCCGCCACCTCTTCCTTCTGAAGTGGCATGCGGCTGATGGACCTGTGGATGTTCCCCAAGCGCCTTTGCCAGATTTTCTTCGGATTTGGCCAGAACTCTCAATTGAAGACAAAGGTTTATGCTGTGCCCTTTTGGTCTTTGATCTCATACACTGCGCCGATCCGGACTTTATCACCTTCAGACTTGTTCAGCCCATGGCTTACATTTTTCATGATTTCTATCTGGGTGATACACAGGAGAACTTTGGGAATGGGCCACGCCAGCACTTTCAGGGTGACCCCACTTTGCAATGGGTGCTTCAGGATAACAACCCCTATCTCGCTGATCATGCTCAGACCCACACTCTTCATCAGGAGTACATGCCTGAGCTTGCACATCATTTACCTCTCTGGCAAGGCGGAAGCTACCGCAATGCGAATAAGGAAGTATCACGGGACATCCCGAGGATCTTCCCTATGCACAAGTTTATATGCAGCACCTCGCAGGTTACAATCAATTACGTGCTCTTCTGGATAGCAAGACGGTCCCCACGGGTTGGGATAGCCCTCCTGTTAACTCTCAACTCTCTGCCTCTGTTTGGGATCGTTGGTGTCAAGCTCTTGATCCGGCTCTTGTCAGTGCATTCAGGGAGCAAGCTCAGCAACCCACGCCCACGGGCATGGTTCCTTCTCCCTATGCTTCCCTGGGTGTTCCTCCACGCCCCAGGTTCCTGACTTCTGATTGGCGCCTCCCCTTTTGGACAAAGGTCATGGATGGCCATGCTGGATGGACTCCACCTCAGATCTCGACGGATCTCCGGTGGGATCCACGTTTTGTTCGCCGCTCACATTGGGAGGAGGGTGCCACTCTTGATACCACCACGAATTGGATCTATATTGCTAATGAGCGTGGTTGGCAACGCCCGGCTGAGGCGCTTTATGGTCTTGACACCTTCTTGCAGAATGCCGCCACCTCTCCCGATCCTTCAGTCCATCTTCAAGCAGGTTTTTGTGCTGCTCTCAAATGCATCTTGCTCAGCTCCTTAAATCGGCAGCGTCCCATTTTTTACTGCAATCCGAATGCCAGTGTCAGTGCCTTCGGCCTCCAGACCTGCCTCCTCATGGAATGTCAGTTCGTTTCTTCCGGCAGCCCATCTTTGCCCTTGAAGACATGGTGCGATCTCGATTTCTTATTGATGCAGATCCGCCCTTGGCCTCACCACTCCTCACGCTCTTCAAACCGCCCGGGGATCTCATTGGCCAGTACCATAATGGTGCCCGACCTCATTCCGTGAGGATCACTTTTCAGGACGGATGGCTTCCGCCCTCCAAAACCCTTCCTCCTTTTCTTCACTCTCGAGTGTGGTTTGGTGGGGAGTGTTAGTCACATGTGCCTCACATGCGGGACTATTCATCTCATCTGACGGACCAGGTCAAGCTCAAGGATCCACCGATCGACCCGCGGGTCAGCCATCAAAGGCTCGTGAGAAGACCAAGCGGCGGAACCCACCTTGACCAAAGCTGCTGCGCCCGTCAAGAGGCGCCGCTCAGACAAGTGATGGCCCGCCACCGCCCGCGTCAGAGTGATTCTAGGCACTTCATGAGGCACCGCCAACATTCCTGCAAATCAGGCCTCCTCCCAGGAGTCGGCATCGAGATCAGTCAGAGTGTCTATATTGGGCCAAAGGCCATTGTACTATATATATGATTAGAGCTAGCACATGAAGGCTAGATGAGTTTTGAGTCTTGTCTCCTTTCAGTTTTCTCTCTATTGCGAGAGCTCATGTATGTTCATCATTGATATCAAGGAAGCTTATCATTTTCCTCTCATTTGTTCTGTTTTCTTCTTCTTGTTCTCTTCTTGCAAATCCTGCGTGACATAGTCCCCCGGACTCTCCTGTTAGATCCACGGGTCCTCACAGAGGGCTGTCTTCCAGGAGTTCCCGAACCCAGACCCCAAACAGTACATTCAATACATTTCAACAGTACATTGAGTACATTTACTTGATAAATCAGAGTACATTAGCAGATGGATACATTGGAGTACATTGTCAGTTAATTTTTTTCATTGACTGTACTTGTAGAGTACATTAAGAATACATTTCTTAGCTGATGATCTGATATACTCAATGTTTGACTGATGCAGGTGATTTTGGTAGCATAAGGAAACCAGAAAAGGGTATGATATTGTAGTCTTGTTAATCATGCATATTCCTTTTCTTATCTCAAGTCTTTTTCTACTCTCTATTGTAGATGACAGTAAGAAGCCAACAGCACTTTCTTCCAAGGTATTGGATTTGACAGAAGGTCAGGAGGATTTGGGAAATACTTCTACATGGGCATCACCTGTAAACCTTGTAAAGTCTTTTGAGGAAGAGCTTGAGGTACCAGTGAAGTCCTCGGATACATGTAAGTAAATATCACATTTGATTGATTTACAATCCCTGGAATTTAATTTTCATGTCATATGAGCTTGATATGTCACTTGGAATTCCATATAGCCACGAGCATACCGATTCGAACATTTGTGGATTATGCAGCAGAGGTTGAAAAGTTAAAGCAGAAGGCAGTAGTTAATACTGCAGGTATGTTGCATCTTCTTTTTGCTTGTGTGTACTGCAATTATTAAACACCATTTTTTGTAGGTTCTTCAAGTTTTTCTTCACAGTATAAAGTTCCAGATTCCTCAGGTCTTTCTTCACAATATAAATTTCCAGAGAAACCAATTTGGAAACCTATTAAGCCAATGCCATCATTTCAGCAGGAAATGAAAATGCTGTTGAGTGATGATTCAACAGGTATACCATTAACTTAAAATTAGGATTCACAATACTGATTAACTTTGGTGACTCATTTATGCAGAAGTGTTGGAAATTGGTGAATCTTCTGCAGCCTTTGTTCAGGCAACCATTGAAAAGATAGAGGATAGTAGCCATATTAAGGGAGAGGAAGAGATGGTGGAGGTACAAGAGATCCAAAAGGATGATGTGGCAGTGGAGGAAACCAGAACCGAGGAAACAAAGGCTGAGGAAACAAAGGTTGAGGCCACTAAGGTTGATGACATAGAGGAAACCAAGGTTGAGGAGACCAAGGTTGTTAAACAGGAGAAGCAGACAAGAAAAAGGAAGGACCAAAAGCAAAATACAACTTCAACCAAAAGGTGAATATTTATTATGTTAGTTGAAGCTTTTAAAGTGTAATATCTGAACAATTTTATGATGACTTCTGCAGGACTAGAAGCCAAACATCATCTGAAAGTGCTCGATCTGGAGATGACAGCACAGGAGAGTAAGTAAGATTCTGTTGTAGTTGCAATTCATTTGTCTCTCAATAATGCAAGTTTGGTTTACAGAGACCTGGAGAGCTTGTTGAAAATAGTTCCATGCTACCCTTTCCAGCAAAAGCCTCTAATCAAGGTGACTAAATATTGTGTGGAAGGTCTTTGCAGAGACAGGCACATGTCCAACAGGCATATAGACATATTTGGAAGGTAACTTGATCAGATTCTTTTTTTGCATTATGGTTAACTACTGAACTCTAACCTCACTTGCTTTGTGAATAGGTATCTGATTAGCATTATGCCTGACAAATGGCGTGATGCATTTTTTTTCTTCCCCTCAGAGAATTTCTTAGCCTACAGAGCAGCCTTTAACAAACTGTCATCTAATGCAACCCGATGGTACGATGCGGATTGGTCAGTAGTTCAAAAAGGGCTTCAGGGAATCATATTGAGCAAATGCCAGTACATTATGATTCCAATCCAGATTGAGGATCCTATGCACCATGCACTGGTCATCATTGTTTTAGATAAGGCCAAGAACTGTAGCAGCACCCCTTTGTCTTCTCCAGCTATCCTTATTCTGAACTCGCTAAAGAATGTGCAGGTTGATACGAGGATGGTTATGATGTAAGTGCACTCACTATTAATTCAGTGTAATGCTGCATAATTCTGATGTTATTTTCTATTGCAGGCTTCATAAAGATATCATTACAGCATTGACTAATTCCAGTTCTCGTAAGATTGATATTTATGTGAAGAATTCAGTGCAGAAAGAAATTAGACCTGAGGTTCCACAACAAGGTGACCTGGCCTCATGTGGTCTTTATGTCATGGGTTATATGCAAGCCTTTGTGGATGCCCAGGTGCAGGCTAAGAGCATGGTGAGATAACATATCAACTATTGCTTTTTATATAATATTTGATTCTGAAAACTATTTGTTTTCATTCTTTCAGTTCTCTTCAGATTGGTTTGATGCGGAGTACGCACAGTCCGGGAGACATGTGCTCATTAAGGCTATGATTAATTATAAGAGCCATCTCATCGAAACAAGCACTACTAGCACCTCGCAAGAGAAGCATGGTAGTGCTTAACTTCTTTCATAACTCTTTATCAAATGAGGCCAATTGGCTTTTTTCTTATTGGAAACAACACTAAGCCATTTGGCTTTATGTAATCTTGATAATGTAATCAATGAATGGTTGCAATCCTAGTGCTACTGTATGTTAATTATATTTTGCTTCCTTACAGGACTTCTAATATTTGAGATCCAAGGTGTTCTGGGTTACTTTTATAGAACTCCAGGAATCAATATTTGCTCTTACAAGCCCATAATTACAGAACATGGAGTTTTCTTCTGCAGACCAACAATGAAAGCAATGCTTCAATATGCCTCCTTTCATTGGGATTTGGCCATATGGTCAACTCTTCCCTTAGATATCATAACATCAATTTTGGACAAGCTCTATGAAGATGGCATCCCAAAATTTAAACATGTTTATGGAAAAGAGAGATGTTGGGGACTTCCTTATACAAATTCAGTTGGTGTAACCCCTCAAGTAGTACCTATGGATAGTATTGTCATTGAATATCCTAAATACAATGGCCGACTCTGTGGTGTGTTTGAGTCTAAGCACAAAGCTCTTTTCAACAAAGAAAGTTATGTTTGTGTGCCACTATGGACACCTTTGATAGAACGCGACAACCATCTGTCCTTCTTATTTGATTGGCTGGTAGGGTTGAAATATGCACCAGATTTTGCCAATTACATAAAGGAGCATAAGTTGGATGACTCTTGGGACATATATGGTGACATTATCATCAAGACTATAGTGGATGAATACGACGAAGATATGAACAGAATAAAGGCCCTATGTACAATGCCTTTGATAAACTGAATCTGCTTTACTGTAACTTTTCTAGATGTGGACTTGCTTTCATAACTCTTTTTGAGTACTTGTTAAATTATATCTATTATTAATATTTAAGGTTGAGGAAGTTTTATTATTAATACTTAAGATTTAATACTTTATAAATGCTAATAACTTTTAACTTTTGTTATTGGATTAGAAGTTGAGGAAAATGAAATTGAAGAGGAATTTATACATGGAGCAGAGGTTGAACCAGAACAAAAAGAACTTGTACATGTACATGGAGCAGAGGTTGAACCAGATGAACCACCATCTCCTTTAGGGACTGAAGCAGAATATGTTCCAGATGTACTGTGACGTCCCCTACTCCTTATACGATGCCCACATCGTATTCGAAGGAGGAGCATTCCCCCTGGCAGCTATCACTGACAGGGGCCATCCACCTGACTCCACTCCCATCGGGATGAGCCAGCAAGGGAAGAATGGATGTGTCATTCACCCGTCTTCCATCGGGTCGACCTATCTGCGGAAGCGTGAATAACAAACGTGAGCACAACTAACAGTAAACAAATACAAGTACCTCGAGAGGTGAATACAATACAACATCACAGAGATAGCAATACCATAGAAATAACATCATCACATAACATAAATAACAAGAGGGGAGATCCTACCGGGGCTCGGACTCGGGGGATGGCCGGCGGCTAGGGTCTCCGAGTTCATTGCGCATGCAAATTCATGGCAATGGATTTGGCTGGCATAGAACATGGCTTAGGGTAGTCCACTCCATCCGCCCCTCCCGTGCACACTTTGCAGAGTAGGCTGAAAAGTGTTGGGACTTGACCGTAGCCTGCCGGGTGAATAGCCAGAGGGGCTACTACTACTGGGTTGCATCTCCCCAGCCCCGATGAGGCAGGAAGAGAGTTGCCTCTCCTCCGAGAGGCATCCATGCTCATCCAAAGCGGCTAGAGGGCCCTTTGCCCGTATTCGACTTGAACTTCATTTGGAAGGTCATATCCACCACCCCACGAGTGTCGAGCTCATGCCTTGCCCACACGCAAATGACAAGCCATTAAGCCTAGCCTGCGAGACCCCCGATAGGCCTTACTACCAGGAGGGGTCAGTCCGTGATGAGACAAGTTCCTCCTTATCAACCGGCCTAGCCCTTCACCCACAACCCGGTGGGCTCACGTACACGGGCATATAATTGGGAACTAGTGGTGCTACCTAGGATCATCTCACACGACTTTTTAGGTCTCTACCCCCTTCCCAATACATGGAGATCCGCAGTGAAATACATACAACATCACAGAACTGAAATAGAGAATATCATCTAATCTATCTACCTAAACAACAGAGTTAGGTTCCTTAGTTAGGGCTTATGATCTCGGGATCTATAAGGCCTCTAGAGTTGATCTAACATACTAAACCAGCCTATTGCCTTGCCCAAAGACGGCTTTGCACAACAGAACAACTAGATACCTGCTCCTTGACCCGCTCCTGACCCTCGGAAGGCATCCATGCTCCTGATCTTGCTGAAGATGGTTGCTAATCGATAATCTGTTGTGCAAATCCGGCTTTCCGGAGCTCAGCAATGCGGATTGAAGTCCATACTTGGCCGAAATGGCTCAAGAGAACCCTGAACTCGAGAGAGGAAAGGAGCTCTAGGAAAAACCCTAAAATGCAAAGAGAAGAAAAGTTTAGGGTTTAAGGGGAAAGCCCTTTTATAGAAACCCTTAGGGTTAGGTTAGATATTGGCCAAATGGGATTTAGCCATTTGGCAATGGGGTCCATGGGGTTATTAATTGTGTATGTTTATTTAACATGCACAACATTCAATGTTGCCCCCTAGGTGCAACCCTTGCCCCCTAGGTGCAACCCTATACGTCTCGCAAGTACATGTCATCCGTGACATGTACGGGTGACGTGGCAGTATAATATACGTATTCGGGGCATATATTATGTTGGAACATCACATTCTCCCCACCTTGACTTGATGCTGTCCTCAGCATCACGCGTCTCCCCACCTTGGAAACCTGCATATCCTGCAATCACATTTAATACACATAGGATGTATAGCAAAATTACCCCAAGGTAATATTTAAGTTTTAATTTCTATAACACATCCTTGTTTAATATCATACTATGGTAAGGGAGTCTTTCACCCTCTTACTTTATCATCTATTATTATTCACAAAATTTTATAGCTTACACCATTATTATTATTAACATAGTTCCAAAATTTCCTACTTAAGGTTCCACATCGTTTCCTTACAACACATCGTGACAAAATTATGTGTTGCAAGTCTTTGCAGTGTGACCTTCCTCCCGTAGACTCCCCTATTGGCCTGCAGGTCCACACTACGCTAGCATACATTTAATTATTATAGATATTGGTTGTTAGGGAACCACCCATTAAATACAATTATATGGATGCAAGGCATATCTCCCGGCATAGGAAGATTATGTTTCTTCCATCATGGCCGTGGAGACAGTGCCCTATCATGCCTATATGCCACTCATGCCTACACCTGTAGTTGGCCAATGTGGGAGATAGGGTCCTTCCCGTATATGGGGCGTGAAGGGCCCTCCCCGTAGGCATTGACTAGAGGTGCTTTTCCTATCATGCATTCCTGAATGACCTCTTATCTCTCGAGGTCGTCTACTTCCGTGGGACAGAAGTAGACCTTCTAATCTACCTCCCAACTCGTGCAAGCAAAACCGCGGTCATGCCTACAATGACATTACACCACGTCCTAGAGATCACCGTAGTGGTCTCATCATCGGTAACAACGCATGCAACCCATACCTAGCATAGGCTGCATGCGTAGATTAATATTAGCTACACATGAAATTTAATCTAAACCCAAATCGACATGCCTGAGTCGATTTCTTGGGTGTCGATGTCGATTACTTCGGTGACGAGCCGACCATTGCATTGCTCCATGAGTTGCGGGTACTACTTCTCAAGATCTATTTGTAGTGCCCATGTAGCGTCTTCCACTTGTAAGTGTCTCTTTCACTGGGTATTGGAGGATTGAGATCTTCTTGTCTTCTTATAGGATCTGAAAAGAAGATCCTCTGGAACAATCTCAAGGTGATCGCCCATTGTTTCCAGTAACTTTGGTCTCTCCAGTACTTCCTCTGGATTAGGAATGTGTTTCTTTAGGAGACTTACCTGGAAAACACTATGTTTCTTTAAGTGTGCTGGCAGGTCCAACTTATAGGATTGGTTACCTACTCTTTTGGTTATCCTGAATTGTCCAGCCCACCTTGGAGCAAGCTTCTTGCAATTGTCGATGCAGAGATTCAGCTGATGCTGTAATCGCCGATGCAGAGCTTCATCTATGCAATTGTCGATGCAGAGCTTGTCGCTATGCTCTTCTGCCGGCCTCTTGCTGCTAGAGGATATCTTTGTACTTCCTCCACCAACTGTTGCATGTCGGCTAGCATCCGTTAACGTCTTAAATAAACATTACAGTCTTGGACCCCTGCATGATCCTGCTGGACTTCCCTAATGCATGCAATTATATTAATTACCTTACGGTAATATTTTTATATTAACATTATAGTAGTATTGGATATATTGCTTCCAATAGTATTACATTTAACTAACTATTATATGATAACTTTACGACCTTTAAGATATGTCATAATACGATTATCAATGCCATACTTAGTTTGAAACGTATTTTAATTGTTTATCATATGGCTAGGATTTATATCATCGGATCCAAGTGTTGAGCGTATGACTCTCGCTCGCTACTTGGTTGGTGATGTATCAACCTTACATGTATATACTTTATATTTGCTATACTTATGGAAAGATAGACAAATTCTTATTATATTTGTCAGGATCCTATGAAAGTTCTTAAATGCCTTTGGAAGGAATTACATCCTTGCGAAGGTTTAACTAAGATTTTATGTAATTATTATCTTACTTTATCTCGATACTGAGATATCTACACAAGACAAAACTATCTATGCAGCTATTATGAACATATAATTTATCAACAAGGCATTAAAGCTTATGATACATGCCATCATGGAGTGCTATCGATGCCCTGCATGATAACATATTTAAGATTATATAATTTATGTAGTTATATGAGGTTGACAACCCTGAATAATTTAATTAAGAGCTAGGCTACTAGCTCATTCCTAGATGCAAATGCAAACAATAGATCATGGCGTAAGAAATTTATGCAAAGCCTCTCCCCACCTTAGTTGTCGCACCCGCTAAGGCTAGAATACATCTCCCCATTGAGTCGGTGTCGACTACTTTGGAGACGACTTGGCGTTGCATTGCTTCCATTGATTCGCTCCCACAGTGCGGGTTGGTTTACGCATTAATCTTGCATCTTTGAAGGACACATAGACATTAAGCATCTATCCATCTTACGCTTCTATGTGCTTTGGCTACTTGAAAGGAACTCTATTCTAAGGGTCGACTAATTGGATGGCGATTCAACCCCTAAGATGTAGGTAGGTTCAGTCCTAAGATTGAGCCCCCACTTTCTTCATAAGAAAGTGGTCCTACACCCTCAATGTATCCTATCCCCTTAATTGATGTTGTCATAACATCTTAGCTATTCTATTTACCTTAAGAGGTTATATGCTTCTTACCTAACACATTAATTTACTAGCCTTAGCTAACATATTTAATCATCTATGATGGATGCAGCCATCATGTTTAACATATCTATCCCTAAGCGATGAGTTATTGAATTATTTAGAACAATTCTAAATTGCAAGGTTTTATTATCATGACAATTCTTTTTGCCTCAAGAGACTATGTGATTAATATGTTTCTTATTTCTCGATGTGCCTTTCATGTGCTATTTAATTTTATATTCTAAATATCCCCCTTTTCTTAGTTATTTACTCTCTTGGAATATTCCTATCAATTGAATTGATGTCATCATAACAAGTTGGCCGGACTTGTTAGATTACTTCTTTTCATTCGATTGAATTATTCCTTGGAGGTACTAGCTTTATATATGGTCAACAATTATCCTAGTAATGATTCCTTCTTAGCGAGGTGATCAGTCTCACGAAGTGGTTTCAATATGTTGGATGTCTGTTAACAATCATGTATAATTTTAGTTACTCCTATGCATTTCCTTCCCAATCGTTGACGCTTAGCTCAACTTGGGGCAATCCCTTCATGAGAAAATCTAGAAATGCCTTCCACTCCCATTATGGATGTCGTCATCCATAAGTCTCAATCTTGCTCGCAAAGCTCATCCACTCATTTGCCTTCTTGAGGGTAACGTTCTTCGAGTTGCTCGAGACTCCGGGATCCTCCTCGATGTAGAGGTCAACTTTCCTCGATGTAGAGGCTTCCCATTGTTGGTGGTTTTGATGGCGTAGTTAAACACTTGAAATCTTCTATGTTACTTCCCAAAAGCCTGAAGGTGGTTTCATTGAGAAACATCTTGGCGGCTAAAAGATGCCTCTAGATCCGATCTTATTGTGCCAACTCCATCCTTCGAGTCCTGTGGCGTGTTGGGATGACAAGTGTTGAGGATGTTGCTTTCGCTTCCACGCCTTCAATTGTCCGGCATCTCTTTTCTTTGATCTGTTATCTTTTTGAGAGAGAGGAAATAACAAAAGGAAATATGCATGCAAGTCATATAGCTTACACTATTATGATTACA
Organism: Isoetes taiwanensis; assembly: GCA_021234155.1. Lineage (NCBI taxonomy): Eukaryota > Viridiplantae > Streptophyta > Lycopodiopsida > Isoetales > Isoetaceae > Isoetes > Isoetes taiwanensis. The sequence continues at coordinate 28,552,103 of JAJEKV010000006.1, forward strand.
AATACTATTAAAGCTATTAGGCTCCCTTGGTGTCTCCCCTCGAGGTGCACCGCATCTACTCCATGGCGTTGTTGTCGATGTTCCTCCTAGTCTTGTTGGTGTTGAAGATCTATATCCTCCTATTTATATGTCATTTCGTGCTTTCGATTGGTAGACTCTTTGATATTTTTTGAGCTCTCCAATGTCACATCGGCTCGGCACAACTTGCTACGCTTCACATGCTAACTAAGGATGTGATGGTGGGTTGATGCTTGACGTTCCGGTCTACTTCTTAATGTTGTTCTTGGGCAATAATTGCTTCCCCTTCACAATATCGAAGATCTTTGGGCGCCTCTTGAAGTTGTGCACAATCCCTTTGGCTAGACTTCGTAATTAAGGAGTTGTTCTCTTCATCGATTTGCCTTTTCGTTGTCGATCCTTGGGTTCCGCGAAGTTGCATGCGGTTGTCGTAGCTTTGTGAGGTTCTAGCTGATTAAAATCGATTCTTTGGCTCGGTTCTCCTATTAAACTTCTCCATCGAGCTTCTCATCATTACCTGTTTGATCTCCTCAATGTGATGGCTTAGACGTTATCATGATCTTCGTTGCTATCTTTGCCTTCTAGTTGCACTTGATCACGCTCCACAGTTTTGGACCTCATGTTGCATCTAAGGAGCTCGTGGAAGTACTAGCACTCCTTCATCTTCTGGTTTATGGCCATTGTCCCTCAATACATGTGCATCTTCCTGGCGAGTAAAGCCTCATGACTCTTCTCCATGATTGGTTTGCTGTCGGGGATGATGTACTCTTATATCTGCGTAGATTGACCCTTGAGTTGAAGTACTTTCTGCCCTAGACCTGCTCGTGTCCTTGAATAGCCCGGCTAATGTCTTGAACTCTCTTTTTGTCGAAGGTGCTTTGGTTGCTGTCCTTGTCGTTAAGGTGTCGAATGCTTCTATCTTGGCGAGGTCCCTCGTGTCGGAGATAAGTTGGGCTTCTTGTCTTCTAATTGTTGGTAGGAGTACTTGACGAAGCCATCACCTAGTTGTTGAATGAGCATGGACATAACCCATTGTTGTGGCACCTTTCTTAAGTGTATCTCCATCTGGTGTGCATGTTACAAACATCACCATACAAGGTAGAATTATGGTCGTCGAAGGTTGCCTCCTTAGTTGGCTCGTTGATGTCGAGTTGTCCCAAGGAATTCCTCGACGTCTATTGGCTTGAGGTCGTTGTCGTAGTTTCTAAAGATGTGTGTTCGTTCCTCCTTCTGTTGTTGAGGACACTCGTGTCGTTAGGCTGCTGCTACAAGAGGTAGAGTTGCATCCCGAAGATGTCGTCGTGCAAAACCTAGATGGTGCGGCACTAGAGATCTTGACATGACTGGCATTATCTCTCATCTTGACATTGTGCTGGACGAGCGATCTTCTACTTGAGGCCGCTTCTCGAAGTGTCTGGAGTTGAAGCTTGGCTTGAGCTCTGGTCGTCTCTCTCCTATATTTGCTCTTCCATTTGAGCACTTGCTCTTGGCTATACATGTGGTTCTTTACTTCATCCTTTGGCAGTCGAAGCGATGGAGTTTCTTGATGCAAACACTAAACCCTAAAACATGATCCTAATTTTGTACTATGTGTTAGCTCCCGATATTTATGATAGACATATATATATATATAATTATACTGGGATTTTAATTCATCCACTTTTCTAATTTATAGAATAGCATATGCTTAATTGTGTATACTTCTTTAGGATTTTCCCTCCTCCAATCACGTTTGATTATTCGGTTTTGCTGCATCTTCCTTGTTCTACTTGACTCCGGGGTTCCTTGAGGTGTTTGGCGCGGTAGTTGACCTTAATGTGTGATTTGAGGTCGTTATCCCAAGTCACGGAGAACGTTGCTCGATGTGAACCCTTGAGTTGAAAATGCTCCTCCTTAATGTGTTTACCTGTCATGTGTGTCGTTTGGAGATGCATAGCATTGATCGCTTGAGTACGATTACTTGGTTGTTGCAGTCGGGCATTGTTGCATGTCTTTGAATCTTCGTTGTGAGATGCTTCCCCTATGCCTGGAATTGTTGTCATCTCCATTGCACATGCCATCACTCTTTTGAGTTGCGTTTGAGTGGTGCGTGGTTTGTTGGCTAGGTCGGCTCCTTAGGTCATTTGTCGTGCTCTCTGCCTCCCCCCCTCCTCTCTCGTTCGATTTGCAGCCCTATGTCTTAGGGTTATTAGTCCACCGGGTAATGCTATCATCTCCTGTAGTCGCCGAACATGAACTTAGGAGATGTTACGTTGATCTGCCTCTATCTGTTCGACCGGTTTTAACTTCGAGGAGTCTTTGGGTAGGGCGCTTTCGTTGTTTTCCCTCGATTTCCATCCAAAGGTCGTGGATCGCTATGAACTCCTCGTGGGTAACTCTGTTGTGCCATCATCTGCGATGCGGTGTAGGCTTCTATGTCCCGTCGATGTCCGCGGTGTGCGTCTGAGCCTCCCTTATCGCGATGTGAAATTCCTGCGTTTCTGGTCGATGAAGTCATCGAGGTCGGTTGTTGGCGTGGGAGATGTAGGAGCTCATTTATCCACAGCCCCTGTCCCCCGCACTCTGGGGGGAGGGGGGTTCTTGATGTCGTCGTCTGTGGCTTCGAATGCGGTTCCTTGGATGATTACCGGGGTTAAGCTTATGATGCCTAGCCCAAGTGGTGGAGTTGTCTGCGTGGTTCTCAGCCCCTCTTCAAAGCTTTGAAGTTCCTGCTCCGCTTCTTTTGCCTTTCTTGTGCTTAGTCGGCGTCAGCGATGTCCTCTCTGCCCGACCCACATCCTTCATCTTCCTCCTGCTTTGCCTCCTCGTACTCGAGAAGCATCTGCTCTTCTTCACCTGCTGCCATGGCCATAGGTTCGAGCCCTAGGGGTTGGGCAGATGGCTCTCCTATCTGGGTTTGGGCTCTATGGAATAGAAAAATTACTCTGACTACTGGACATATAATTGGGCAAGCGGTTGGCCCATATTTTCTAGGTATTTGTCTATCTTAAAGGCTGTCCTAAAGTATCCTATGCAAGGGGGGGAAGTTCTACTAGAGAAGGACCTATCTTTGCATGGAACTCAGCCATAATGTCACAGTAAAAATAGGGAATAGCATTGATGGTTGCCATGATGCTAGAGCTGGCTTTGGGGATATCAAGCGGATGAAGGGCGCCTCTTATTAGGAGCTGAAAAATCGGCTTGGAGCAAAGGTGTAGGATGCAAATGAGGGTTGTGGTCTACTTATAGGCAAAAACCCTAATTTTAGAAAAAAAAATTTGGATAAAGGAAAATCTAGGATTCTAAGGTATTGCTAAGCACAAGACAAGCTAATCAAGCTAAAGAGTACATTCTAAGGATCCTATTGCAACAAATTCTATCTAATTTGGGGAAAGTGTGGACAAATTGGGGCAATTTTGGTGTGACCACTCACCGCGGTCGTGAGAAGGCGGTTGGGAATATGATCCTAAGTGGCTGGGGCGCACTCTGTGAGGGTGGGGCCCTGTTTGGATCGAGGATGATGCCAAACATGCAAACTAAGGGTGAAATCCACATATCTCGTCGAGATAGCTCGGGATTGAGCCCTTACTTGCTTCATTTGGATAAGTTTTGGCCCGGTTTGGGGTCAACCACTCACCACCAGTCTTGCCGGTCGAATGGGTTTGCAAACCCGAGGTGGTGCAGGCGCACTCTGCGGTGGGGCTCCATGTGAGTTAGGGTTGGGCAATTTCTACAAACTAGGGTTCAAGTCCTACTAATTATGGTGAGCTGAGTCGAATGGTGTGCTTACTTTATGCATTTGGACAAGTTTTGGCATAGATCGATTGCTTCGACCACTCACCACGGTCTTGGCGGCGTTAGGAATATAATCCTAAGTGGCACGGGCTCACTCTGTGAGGGGTGGGGCCAAAAACTCTTGAGTTTTGCTCCAACTTTGTTAATTCCAACCTATGAACTTAGTAACACATTCTACTTACACCTGATTTAACACATTAACATGATCAAAACATAAATTTATATTTACAATAAACTAGTAATCTTCTTTCTGGCGAGGCTTCGTGGATGTCGCTTTTAGAGTTCTTGGTAGTCGAAGGTTCTTCATGCAGAATAATTAGCGTATGTCTTCCATTCGATGAAGATTGTTGATAGGTCGGTTGTGCCTGTCTTTGCTTCGCCGTTTGTAGAGGTGTTTGCCATAGTGCTTCCTCTCTTGGGTCGCCTGGGTCTTCAATGTCTTCAAAAGTCGTGCTCCTTGCCCTTCTGTGGCTCTAGCCTTGTACCTTAAAAGCTATTGCTTCTATTTCTAAATAAACTGTAGTTTGGGAGACAGAATTTAGGGTTTGACCTATTTTGGTCATTTTGAGGAGGATTATAATATTTTTAGCCTAATTTGACGTCATAAATGGATTCTAGACTCTTTAATGGTCCTAGCATAACAAATTTCAAGGCGATTTGGGCTGTATAACTCAAATTCTGAAGGTTCAAAGTTTTGACCACTCACCGCAGTGCGCCAGGGGTGGAATTGGTTTGCAAACCAAATTGGTCTGGGCGCACTCTGTGAGGGGTCACCTCTTTTTGGGGTCCAATTTTCAATTTACAAGGGGTTTCTTAGTGTTATAATATGCAAAACTAGCTAGAATCAAGGAGATAAGCTGAACTGCACCATTAGTTTAGCTAAATTATACATCTAACTAGGTCAACATGGGTCCACCACTCACCTGATCGCGCCGAGTCGAATCGGTTTGCAAACCAAATTGGTGCAGAGCACTTTCTGTGAGGGTCACCTCTTTTGGCCATTTTAGGTTGGGTTTTTGCTAAAACTTAGCACTACTTTTAGCATTAACCTATTCTTTGCTACAATTGGGAAAAAATCTTCCCAATTTTGAGGTTCTTGCTTGGGAGGTTGTTCCCAAGGCCCGGAAGTCTTGTTGGCCGTCTTTCGATCCTGGTCTACCAAGATCATGCTCGATACCACTGTGGCGTCCCCTACTCCTTATCACGATGCCCACATGCATTGAAAGGAAGGAGCATTCCCCACAGGCGGCTACAGCGGCGGGGGCCATCCACGACTCCACTCCCCATCGGGATGAGCCGACAAGGGAAGAATGGATGTGTCATTCACCCGCGTCTTCCATCGGGTCGACCTATCTGCGGGCGTGAATAACAAGCGTGAGCACAACTAACGATAAACAAATACAAGTACCTCGAGAGGTGAATACAATACAACATCCGCGAGATAGCAATACCATAGAAATAACATCATCACATAACATAAATAACAAGAGGGAGATCCTACCGGGGCTCGGACTCGGGGGGATGGCCCGGCGGCTAGGGTCTCCGAGTTCATTCTTGAGCGAAATTCATGGCAATGGATTTGGGCGGCATAGAACATGGCTTAGGGTAGTCCACTCCATCCGCCCCTCCGGTGCACACTTTGCGGAGTAGGCTGAAAAGTGTTGGGACTTGACCGTAGCTGCTTGGGTGAATAGCCGAGGGGGCTACTACTCTTGGGTTGCATCTCCCGGCCCGATGAGGCAGGGAAGAGAGTTGCCTCTCCTCCGGGAGGCATCCATGCTCATCCGCAGGCGGCTAGAGGGCCCTTTGCCCAGTATTCGACTTGAACTTCGGCTGGAAGGTCATATCCACCACCCCACGAGTGTCGAGCTCATGCCTTGCCCACACGCGGTGACAATCCATTAAGCCTAGCTGCGAGACCCCCAGATAGGCCTTACTACCGGAGGGGTCAGTCAAGTGATGAGACAAGTTCCTCCTTATCAACCCGGCCTAGCCCCTTCACCCCACAACCGGTAGGGGCTCACATTGCGGGCCGCATATAATTGGGAACTAGTGGTGCTACCTAGGATCATCTGCTACGGCTTTAGGTCTCTACCCCCTTCCCAATACATGGAGATCCGCAGTGAAATACATACAACATCCGCAGAACTGAAATAGAGAATATCATCTAATCTATCTACCTAAACAACAGAGTTAGGTTCCTTAGTTAGGGCTTATGATCTCGGGATCTATAAGGCCTCTAGAGTTGATCTAACATACTAAACCAGCCTATTGCCTTGCCCAAAGACGGCTTTGCACAACGAACAACTAGATACACTGCTCCTTGACCCGCTCCTGACCCTCGGAAGGCATCCATGCTCCTGATCTTGCTGAAGATGGTTGCTAATCGATAATCTGTTGTGCAAATCCGGCTTTCCGGAGCTCAGCAATGCGGATTGAAGTCCATACTTGGCCGAAATGGCTCAAGAGAACCCTGAACTTGAGAGAGGAAAGGAGCTCTAGGAAAAACCCTAAAATGCAAAGAGAAGAAAGGTTTAGGGTTTAAGGGGAAAGCCCTTTTATAGAAACCCTTAGGGTTAGGTTAGATATTGGCCAAATGGGATTTAGCCATTTGGCAATGGGGTCCATGGGGTTATTAATTGTGTATGTTTATTTAACATGCACAACATTCAATGTTGCCCCCTAGGTGCAACCCTTGCCCCCTAGGTGCAACCCTATACGTCTCGCAAGTACATGTCATCCGTGACATGTACGGGTGACGTGGCAGTATAATATACGTATTCGGGGCATATATTATGTTGGAACGTCACATGTACCATTCTCTTGTGGCTTAGGGTATGAAGCAAGATTCCTTACCAGCCTGCCTGGATTATGGGAACAGGTCGAACAGATCGAACACAGAAGCACCAGGGATGAGATGCTAAGAATACTTTGGGCAATTCACAAGATCTATGATCCTGATCCTTGGGGAAGGAATCAGTTGCCAAGTGAACACGAGTCAACTGTGCTGCGTGAGGGCTGGAGTGGGCTTCCAATTGCAAGAGAAGCAGCAGTGGCCTCTGCCACAGCTAGTCCTAACATTATATGGCGCTCCGGAAATCTCAGGAGAATGGATGCAATACCTATGAGATTTCAGCCACCACAGGATGTAATAGTTAGGCATAAAAGAAGTTGATATATTCTGTAAAGTTATCAATAACAAGAAACAAGTTTTGAAATAAGTTCATGTACTCAATTACAATGTAATATAAATCATGTTACACCAACACTTTTCTCTTTTCAGATTACTTCTCTCCAACATATAATCTGTTCAAGCTATTCCAGATCATGTAGCATTTCAGGCAAACTTCCCAGTAGCATCTCATGCACATCGATAGAGACAATGCATAAAAGGCTGCGAAGCACCCTTCACCTTATGATTTACTTTTGGCATTGCAAACTTTGCTCCAATAACAGACTCTGCAGGTACAAGAACTTCTTTGTCATCCAATAACTTATACTTGTGGTGACAACCAGGCAATTTTTGATAGTAATAGGCGGATATGACTGTTTCACCTGTATGGTGATAATTTTTGTAATCGTCAATAACATTTTCCTGCAAAACAAATTTTGTTTTCTTGCAAAGAAGGATATAGTATGGCACATTTTCTTCATTTCCTGGTGCAGCAAAAGAAGCAAACATATCACCTACATTGCATAGATCTTCTAGCTCATTAACATTTGCAAAAGCAGCAGTTTCCTCATTCTCTACTTCACAATGAGTACTTACTCGGGGTACTAGCTTCTTTAATTGCCACTTCCCACATAATGAAATGGACTCACAAGCATCCCATTCAAAGTTAATGCAAGCATTGCAGAAGCAAGATAATGGTCTCACCATTACTAAGGTGGGGTCAGTTGGACTTATAGAAGCTATAGCATGCAATTTCTGAATACCAGGAAGAGGTTGCACATCTAATGCATTGGTTCTATCAATATCTGACTCCTTCACTTCCCAGTATACTCTGTTAACATTAGATTGCTTGCTCCTCAAGACAACACAAGCATCATGTGCACCTCTAATCTCTGTTCCATGTTCTCGTAACTGTTCGGCTGCAAGTACCTGCTTGGCCTTGGCAGACTCTCCATCATGTTCACCTTTTCCATGCCCAGAACCAAAGTAGTTCCATTGTAAACGAATGCCATATTCAACATGGTACCTGGTAATGAAATATAAATTTCTTCTGGACTTGTATTGTGCAGCACAACCATCAGACCACACAATATGATACTGAACATGAGATCCACCATTCTCTTTCAGCCATTTCAGATGAAGCTTAAATGTATGTTGTACAAAATGTCTATCATGATTCCTGTCATCAGAAATATACAAGTGAACAGTCTTCTTCAAGATGCCATTTACCTTTAGCATGGTAATCTGTACCATTATAGTAACTTGGTCTCAGATTCCAATGTTACGGACCGAACCTCTTTGAAAGGCTTCAATGTATAATTTTCTGCAAAGTCAACCAGCGATATCACTAAATCATCTCTCGGGTTTTGAACACATCTTACGAATTCTTTGCTTTGCCCGATGAGCTGCAAAGTTGTGATGGATAAATGTCTTCATGTGACCAAACATGGCATCCAAAGATTACAGTGCATTTGTTGTCTTGTCCACCAATCTGAGCCTTCTTGAGACTCCTTTTTAGACTTCTCATCCACATAAGAGTATATTTGCCAATTGACTTCACTTTCAATGGCATTTTCGGTTTCTTTTGGACACAAGATAATGTTACGCTTACCCCACGCTTCTTGCAATCACTTGTAATACAATTTAATTTGTGCCACTTTCGTCACTATCCTGTTTTTGGACAAACCATACTCCTCCATAGAGTGTTGACATTACAGTATGTATGCTTGTGAGCCTGACAAATTCCATCATTTTTGTTAGCAGCACAAACTTCACAATTGCAGCTACAATTGATGTGGAGCTTAGCCCTCATAGAATTAAATGCCTTCCTGAAGTTCTCTGCTTGCTCATACTTGACACAACAACATGTGTTTCTTTCCTTTAGCTTCCTTACACAATCAGGTTTGAGGTATTCGAACAATCTGATGCCAATGTCTGCCTCACGGGTGTTGCTCCACAAAGTTCGCGTGCATTTCGGCCTGTGCATTCAAATCATCATAGTTAATAAAAGATTTTGTATGTGCAATTGAGTACATGCGGAGTCAAAATGTACTAACATGTACTCATAATGTACTCATAATGTACTCATATGTACTAATATGTACTCATATGCACTCAGAATGTACTTACAATATACATAAGAACAACAGAATACACATTACACATGTACATTAAATACATGTGTAAGGATAAAGTAGCAGTGTGGGTACATTACTGTACCCTAGAGCATATTACTGTTCTAGAGCAAATTCTTGAAGTCCATAGGCACTATCTGAAAGTCTGAGTACAAGATATGTACTCTATAGACATGTATAACATACAATATTATGCAAATATCTAATCTGTACATTGGTTAAGAATTTTGGAGTCACTGCATAAATAAGAAAGGAAGATTTAGTATAATATACATGGTCAATAAATGTAAGCAAACCAACAAAGGTGATTGCATATGTAAAAGTAAGTAAAAGTGAATACATAAATGATAGATCAGTCATTAGAAAGCATTCATACATCAAAACAAAGAAGATACTATAAATTCCAATAAAAGTGAACATATACATGAGGGATCGGAAGCATTTCATACAATAAAGAATGAAATACGTGGTATATCAAGAAACCGGATTGCTTGATGCCTTTTCTTTCTTACATCCCTCAGTATTTAGGTGAAACCTTGGTGTTGTTTAACCAAAATTGGATGACTAATTGCTTTGTGTCTTCGTCCAAACAATCGGATCTTCTCTTTACGCACGCTAATGCCCATATAGTTGGACCTGCAATTTTCATTCTCTTTCTTCTACTGCGCGTATGACAAATTTCGAGGATGGCGGTTCAACATTTTTGAAGCAACTCCTTTACGCTTCAATTCCCCATTTTTCCCAACAATCATGGATAAAACAAAGGTGTGCTTGGCGCCAACTTGTCACTTTGCTATTAGAAGATTTAACCTCTTCTAATCCATCTTTGAGATTTTGTAACAATGAATGTTTCACCACCGCTTCGAAGGTAGCCCAATCACGTTTTAAACAACCCCAAGAGCACGTTATCTTGCAAGATCCTGAAACCAATACCTCTCTTTCACCCGAGATAGAGAATGGCTTCATTTCAAAGCATTCAACAACCTTTTACGCTCTTTTCCTGATTTTTTGGTGAAGTACACGGAATATGATCGCCATTCTCACTTTGTTGACGATATCACTCTGTCACTTCATTCAAAGATGTCATTTAGAGTATCTTGTTCAACCATTTTCTGCTTCCCTTTGTCGATTTCGGTATCACCGTCCTCATTTTGAACATCAGCCTGAGTAATTCTGTTCATACTTTGATTTTCTTGTGCCATGCCCCTACTACTACTATGAAAACTGATATGCATGCAAAGATCCGGCAAGAATTTGAAATTCTTTTCTTTGTTTTAGATTCTTAGACCGTAGATTGGAGGGAATTTGCTTGCTTCGGATGGATTGGAGGGAATTTGCTTGGATCGGAGGGAATCCAGTGATTGTGCCCAAAATTTCGCAACAACCGTCGGCCACTTCATGTCATGATGACAAACAATCAAATATATTCCTTTTTTAAATATATAACGACAAGCACGTGGCCTCCTACCATACATTCAAAATTACATAAAAAACGGGTTTTCTAGTGCAAAATAGTACATGAATTTAGAACTAATGTATGACACCCTAGCATGCTTTTACCCTATAAATACGTTTTATCTTTCAAATTTCATGTGAATATTTAAAAAAATTGAGGTGGCTATGAGCAAGTCAAAATTTCAGCCCTTGAGAGGCCCAACTAGGTCCTTGAGGAATTTTCGAAGAAAAAATATCCATGAACCATTTCACATCTATGGTATTCGGAATAGAAAACGAATGTCAAGGTACTATTATTGTCTCACAGAAATAGATATTAAGTATTATTCATCTTTTTAAATGCACTTCGTTTCTTCAAGAGGTGGAGTAATTAAGAATTTTCAAATGTTAACCCTTGGGAAATCCACCTAGATCCATAAAGAATTTTTGAACTTCAAATTTTTAGGAATTATTTCTCGAAAATTCCACCATAATTCGAGGGGTTGTTAAAGCATCTCCTTTTTTCCTCACATTTTGCTACATGGACAACAATGTTTACCCCATATTCCCTTTCCATGATTACTGGCTCTTGCATTTTGTTTTTAGACAAACGGGATTGAAGATAACCATGATTTACCTTTTTATGGTTGCTCGCTCTTGCACTTTTTTTCCTAGACAAACGGTACTAAAGATAACCATGATTTACCTTTCCATGGTTGCTCGCTCTTGCACTTCTTTTCTAGACAAACGGAATTGAAGATAACAACGAGTTAGACTTAGATATTGCTGATGGAACTCTAGCCATTCCCTAGCGTTGGATGGTGGAATATTCTTTGGCATATTCCCTCTAGGACCATGCCATGTGTACACTTAAGCAAGGGTTGGGGTCAAACGCTTAGGTGGCCCTATTCTTTAGGGCATTTGACAACCATAGAGAACCAAACTAAATAAGTGTTGACTCTAAACTAACAACATGCTCATTCCCTTTTGCAATCCCCTTAAAGTAGGGCACGCCACACATATCCAGTTCTAAAAATGGTTGTAAAAACTTAAGAAACATGTCCAAAAAGGCCATCAAGTGCATCTGGCTGCTATAGATCAGGTTGAAGCAGGTGCCATCATTCCCTTCCATGCGACTTTGCACAGCAAGAAGAGTTCATCTGTCAGCCATAGGAATTCAAAGCAAGAAACAGGTTGGGGGGATTCAAACCACCTGCGCATTGCGCAGCTCCAAGCAGCCTTGCCACCCTTAAAGTGCAGGGGCTAATCCCATGCAAATGCACTTGCAAACATACAACCATTTTGTCTCCTTTTTTATTTTATTTTTTCCAAGTACTTTTCTCATGCAACCAAAGAAAACCAATCAAACATCCAAATCTGTTTTTTTTTCCAAGCACATAACACCCTTTTTTTCTCTTCCAAACACATAGGCATTTTCCACATATATTTTTCAGATTTTTTCGTCTTCACACAATGCAACAAACCTATACAAATAGAATTCACGAAAGAAAGAATACAAGAAAACAAGAAATGAATTCAGTACCTAATTGTTATGACAGCATTGTACTGCCTCGCCATCGCATCAATGCGCCTCAACTTCCTAATCAGAAGAGCTCCTACCAAGTTCATATGTGCTCGCATATGCTGGCGCTCAGCAGAGCTCACCTCCACCTGCTCCCATTCCATGTGTGAAACTGCATCCTCCAAAGCTGCAAACAAACGACCCAATTGCATCCTGAATGATTGGAGAGAACACAACGTGAGAGGGCATGGCATTATGTATGACATCATGAATATCTAGCATTACAACAGGGGTTTTTTTTTGTGTTTTTTGTACTGTTTTCTCTAAGGTTTTCATATGATTTGGTGGCCGTATTCATCCAGGTGTACTAACTAATATTTCTAGAGTGCACCCTTTTGTTAGCCGTTGATTTTAGAAAAGGGGGCAAATCCTGTGGTGGAGGCTTCTTTTGTGGTAGGTGTGAATATCCTCCCATTAGTTTTAGGGTTTTTTTTAGGGTTGTGTCGATTAGGGTCTGGTCTGGTTTTTTTTAGGGTTGCTAGGTCGAAGCAGGAATCTATCCTGGGTAGCTGTTTATGCTACACCGGTGGTGCTGGTGGGGCCACAAAAGCAGTGCCTGTGTTGTTGACCTTCTTGGTCTTCAAAGCAGTAGTGTTCAATATTGTAGCACCCCATTCGCATTCCGGAAGGGATGACCCCCTCAAATTGCCCCAGTTGTCCAAAGAGGCATCCTCCATAGTTTTCAATGTATGGTTCAATGACCTAATATGAAAATTAGAGTCATCTTTCCAAAGGTCAAGTGAGAAATGCCCCAAGGCACCTATGCCATGGCCATGCATGAGTGCACCAGTCAAACTTACTTTCAAACGCTCTCCCCTCCACACCGACTTGACTAACTTCTCAAGTCTAGGCAACATTGTCTTATTCTGGTCCATTTTGTCGTGTATGATTGTGAGTGCATGCTCTGGAGAATGGTATGAAAGAGCTCTCCATGACCAATAAAGGCTTCTGCAAGACATCTGAGCAGTCATGTGAGCCTTCCTATCCATCTGCAGCTCTCTTCTCTCTCTTGGATCTCTTGTCTTGGCTAATTTCTCTTTTATTACAATACAGCTATTACATTTAGAGAAGGCAATCCTTTTGGCTATTCCAACCTCTTTGTGGTGCTCCTTCCATACATTCAAGAACGACGACGGAGATATATGCTTCCCAGTCATCTCCATTACGCCTTGGTCAACCTCATGAAGAATATCTTTTTTCGTCAAGACAGAGGGTAGTCGCTTCACATTCTCCCTTGCACCTTCTGTGGTTACTTTGGATCTATGGGGCATGACCTCTGCATTCTCATCTATGTACATAGTTAATATGGCATCCCCAGCCAGGGTATGAGATCTGGTTTTCTTGAGTCCAGTGTTACCATGTTCAGCTATCCTATGCCCCCCCATAAACAATTTCCGCCATTTGTATAATGTAGACAGTGGTATACCATAAGCTGTATACCATGCTTTCAAGCATACTTGGTTGTTGTTTATCATCAGTTTCTGCACCTGACCATTCTCTGAGCAAAGGTCTAGCATGTTATAAGTGAAGGTGGTTCTGTCAGCTGCTTTCATATTCCAATAGAACGTCCTAATGCACGTGATCTCACACGTTGTAAAATTTGCACAACATCTTCTAATGCAGCAAATTGACGACTTGAAATCCCGAATCGCTTGGGCAGTGATTTTCCTTGCTGCTTTGCTTGGCGGAGCAGGCTTTCGTGTTGTTCGATTGATCATTCTATATGGTCTTCTTTTAACAGACTCTCCTTCGAATTTCAGGGTGTATGGTTCCACTTCCATGAAGTCCTCTCTCACTGCCTTAATGAGCTTGGAGATAGGAACATTATCCACTGTCACCAACACGTTGTGCCATCTCACTAAGTCATACAGTTGCGGTACCTCGGCACAAGCCTGGCATCTCATAGACGTTCTTTCTGGCATTGGATACAACCTATAATTGTCACACCCAAGAACTCTTCTCCCAACTTCATGTCGGCAACTGCATGATTAGGATCTGTGAAAATTATAAGTAAGCAATAATATTGAGCCATCCTAAAGCTTATGTGGCAGACAAAAAGCGACCAATTACTAGACTTGAATGAGAAGGAATTCTACAACCCATTATCTTAATCGAATCTAGTTGTGAATATTCATCCAAAAAGCTAGTATACCTCCCCATTCCTAAGTGAGATGTATTTTTTCCTTTGATCTGAGACTGTGGTTTAGTACTGGTGATCAGGAGCTAGTTAAGCCAGTGTGTAGCTTTGCCAGTATAGCCTTTGGGAGGTGGATCCGATTGAGTGGTTAACTATCGTATCATAGCAAATGTACAAACATAATCCAGATTTACATGTGTTCCAATATTTTTGTATGTATTCATCAATTTTGTATTGCTATAAGAGCCAATTTCCTTGAATCATAGCACATCCACATGCACATGTATTAGCTTCTAAGCATTTTTCTTGTTAGCACCTCTTCTTAAGCGTGCACCGCTTCTCAAAATTTCTTCTTCAATTGGGTATGCTTCTTGCCTTGGAGCTTTCGATCCATGACCTTTTTCTGTTTGAGAGTAATGGATTTTGCAGCGTAATTGACAATGAAACCCCCCATTATCTCTCTGTACACTAAGCTGGACATAGAGGCATAGTTTTTTACTCCATTCCTAGATGGACGAGTACAAAGATAGGGGTGTAAAAATAGAGGCCTCCAAGAAAGCAATCGCAAGGTGTAGCTTTTTACTCCATTCCTAGATGGACAAGTACAAAGATAGGGGTGTAAAAATAGAGGCCTCCAAGAAAGCAAACACAAGTCATTTCAAAAAGAGCCAGAGAAGAAAAATGGTCAGTTTGCTACAAGATCTGAGTTTTGGTTGAATGAGAATGACATCCAACCACGTTGCAGTAAGCAAGAAAACTTATGCCCAAAAGTTATGTTGCTTTCCATGTGTATATCTTAAAGAAAAACTAAAATACGCATAAAGATTTGTGCTCGATACTTTCCTACTTCTACCTACAGATATACTTCCACAAATCGACAACACCAGAACTACAACTCACCTAAGTCAACCACATACAATAAGGTCAAACCATAGTGCATTGGTACTTTTTTTTTTTTAATGATTTTAGATGATAGTATTTGGTGGCCTGCTTACCGTCTAGGGAACTCAACCACTTGGACTTGAAATCAAAACAATATCCAACTTGGGTGTGGTTTTATTGGGATGCATGAAACTACACATGGGAGGTGCCGATAAAGCGTCCATTTAAGGGTAAAAACTTTATCATGATGGGTTAATTTTTTTTTAAAGCGTCCATTTAAGGGTAAAAACTTTATCATGATGGATTATTGACATCTTGACAAATTGGAAGCTCATTATAAAGACTTTAAGTTCTATTGTTACTTTAACCCCAATTGACCACCAAATGCCCTTCAATAGACTACTAAAGCCCCTTCAGCGGACTATCAAATGCGCACATGACCTGCCCATTAATAGACCATGCATCTAGTTCAATTTCAATTACTTCTTAAGGTGGGCTATTAAAGGGCAAAGGTGGGCTATTAAAGGGGAAAAAGTGGGCAATTAAGGGTCAAAAAGTGGGCAATTAAGGGGCAAAAAGTGGGCCATTGAAGGGGGTGGGTGGAAGAAGGGCACTCTCCCCTACACATACCAAAAATATTTCATTCATTTATATTGTCGAGACTATGAGTTGGGCAAACCGTTCAAAAACAAAAATTCTTGCTTGTCACGCATTGGATTGACAAAGTGCACGACATCAAAATATGGTAGGTGAGTATTAGTTGAGGTGTGTGTGGTGTATGGGCATCAAATTTTGTTTCTTACGATTGGCATTGTTACCCTATACTTATATATTTGTAGATTTAGAGTTACAGTCCATACCTTTTGTTGTTGCCCCTAGCTCCATTGCCCCCAGGGCCCTCTCTTTTATGATAGCTTTCCTTCTGCTGTAATTTACGGCTGGAAGGATAACCATCTAGCAGAGGGCATGGCGACAACAGACCTAGGGCCTATGACAAGCATATCTTGAAGGCAATTTCAAAGGCTTCTATAGTGGAAACATTCACATTAATTGTCCATAAAAAATCTCTGTATGTTCTGTAATTACTTGTCAATTATGAGGCTGAGGGGTTGAATTTATGTTCTGTAATTACTTGTCAATTATGAGGCTGAGGGGTTGAATTTCAATTCTTTTAGGATCCTTATATGCATCACCAAGGACTTAGAATTTAAATTTTACTGCAGGACTACTCTATCAAAACTTAATCCTTTTATTGCAGGACTACATTTCAATATTTGTCTAAGGCACATGAAGAAAATTGCAACTAAAATTCAAGCATGCCTTGATTGTCATTTGAAATTGTATCATGCATGTTGCAGAAGATGGCAGTTGATTATGAGTAAGCTATGCACTCTGTAATTTTTTATGTGCCTGAGTTTGCTCATTAGTGACCTTTCTTTTTAAGTAATGCAGGTAATGGATGAAATAGTGCTTGTCACGCAAAGCGATCATGTATGTTGAGAAAGGAATCTTGCGATGATCTGAGAGGAGTAAATTGTGTTTTGTTATGGTAGTGAAACACATATATAATTGCGAGATAGGTGGCATGTTAGCGAGCCTAATAGAAAAATTTGGAAAACCAACATTCGGTCTTGAGGGACAAAGAGGAGCATGCCTGTTCTTATATAGTATATGTTGTATATCATCTCAGACTAGATGCATTTTAAAGAACCTTCCTAACTCGTTCTTCTTAGGCTCTGTGGTTTTTGTATTACATCAAATTATGACAAGAATAATTCTTCGCAAGTATATGCATAAGCTCATACAAAGCCCACAATTCTTACAAGCTAATTTGTTAAAACATCATCTATTGATAGACAAATTATTGCACTGCAAACTGTGGTGGATTGTCCATTTTCATTTTTGCAAATGCATATGCTATACAACATGTAGTTCATTTTATAAGAAGTTAACTGTTAACATTTGTTTGTTTCAAAGGATACCTCAATTTTTCATCCTTCAAGTAGCAAATTTTCAAGTTGCCAATGAGGAAATGAGATCTATATATACAAGAAATTTATCGCGTGACCAAGGCCGCCAAAACATTCTTTGTCCAATCTATTTGCAAAAAGAAGTTTTGTGCTAAGTTCTGGACATGCTTGAGATGTGAGAGAACATGCAGGAGTTGAAGCTACACTATTACCGTCTGTTTTGTGCCCGTAGGATAGATAGATGCTATAACCGACCACCATGGGATTTCCATTATTGTCCATGTCCTCTTCTTTTGGCATCTGATGACAGCCAGTGGGTTTTGGGCCTGGATGGGGTTGCCCATTACCGATGGCTTGACCACTAAAATGTAATCACATGTATATTCTCTTCATTTATTTCATTTTATCTTTGCATCCGATGGCGGACCCGATGGGTTTTGGGCTTTGGATGGGGGTATTCTTTTATATGGACCCGCAGGGAACGGGGAAGACACACTTAGCAAGGGCCATGGCTAAAGAATTGCATCTCCCATTTGTGTTTTGCTCAGGTTCCGAGTTTGGAGACTCTGAATTTAGTGGAGCTGATAAACTCAATGACATTTTCTTCACAGCTAGGGCAAATGTACGACTCTAACGTGTTCTCCTATTTTGCTTAGTAGAAGTGCTAGATGTGATGGATCTAAGTTTTTTGAACAAATAATGGGACCTAAAGATCGGAATGCCATGAACATTCCTACAATGGGTCCCAGACTTCGTTTTGGTACCAACTCTCTTTAAGGCGATTTGGAGCTATTCTATATTGGCTGAAAGAGTTCCTTTTGAAAAACAATTTGTGCAGGCAATGATTTCTAAGAAAGTTAACCATAGTGATTAGGACTTGTAGAATTTGGTACAAAGAACCCAAAAGGCAGAAGAAATTGTTTGCATTCACGCTGAAGAAACCTGTGGCAAGCACGCTGTTATAGATAAAATATGGCAATTAGCCATTCAAACTCCTTCAAAGATTGATATGCCAACCACACGAACTATAAAAATGCAAACAAATCAATTATAATAGAGCACACTTGTATTCTCATTTAAGCTCATCAATTTATAAAAGACCATGCTAGATTTTTAAATGTATTACTGTAACTAGAAATGATGTTCTAAAATTTCTTTTGACTAGAAATGATGTTCTAAAATTCCTCGTGACACAATTCTGCCCAACTGCTCTTTGCAACCTAATGAGGCACACTAACTATTTGAATAATCGTGACACAATTCTGCCCAACTGCTCTTTGCAACCTAATGAGGCACACTAACTATTTGAATAATCAGAAACAGACATGCATTTGTTCCAAAATACATTCTACTCACATCTTCTAAATACCGCCTGGAGCTCCGTAAATTCAAAAATGAGATCAAGAACTAATCTAGAAGAGGGGTTATGCATATGTTCTTTCTCCGCCAGAAACAATTAATCCAGTTGCTTTGGCATGCCTAGACTATTTACAGAATGTTCAAAATGATAGGATCTGTTTAACATTCGAATCTTTGAAAACGTCCAGGGTGTGCAAACGTGTGATTGCAAACGTTGCAATTATCATTGCAAACCTACCATTCTGCATTAACATTGCCTCTTTGCAAACTTGACAGAACCTAATTGCAACTCCACTCAGCCCAATTGTAATAATCTAAAGATGCATACAAAAATAAATGGATCATGAAATCCAATGCTATGATCCTAAAAGGGCATGGTCTCAATCATTCAAAACAGAATGTACTAATATGTTAAGGCAACCGAATTGCATTGGTACACAATCCATGTTCACCTCAGTATTTATTAGTACCTAAAAAAATACCATTATACAACAGACAATGCTTCCCAATAAGTATATTGTCCATTTCTGTAAAATAACATGTTTGACAACCCTTGTTCTCATATGGGCAACCTAAATATGAAGCAATTAGCAATTTGCCAGTAGTTCAAATACAATATGAACAACATAGGCATAGAATATGCAATAAGTCATCAAAATGCAGCCTATGCCGAGGTACGTTCCAATCAAGGAAAGGTTTCTTAAATTTAAATGCCAGAGCAGGTCCATACATAGGCTCATGTGTGGATTCCATTGAAGTCTGCTTCAGTAGTCTGTCATTTAGAGTCTGCTTCTTTTGCATTCAATTACTTATCTATCACCAGCAATGCACAATTGCATCACAATGTTTAAGCTCACCATTATTTAATTATCTGAAAACATAATCCACAAGGCATAAACATATCCAAAGCAGCTTGAAAAAAATGCATTAATAAAAGCTTGAAAAAAAAGGAAAACGAACAGAATCAAACATGAACAAAAAGAACTAAGGGGATCGGTTCCAGGCTTAGATTTGGATCAGGCTGACCTGAAACTAGGATTTTATATCACCTATTGACCTACCATCAAAACTAAGTTAATATGCCTGTCAATAAATGGATCTCCTCTTATCTCTCACTTCCCTGCATTATCAACCATTCAACCTGAGTCAGGAAGAAGAAAGCGTGCTTCAAGATCCAGTGTAGCTTCGAAATCTCTGTACAACTGATTTAAAAAAAAAATATTGAACCTCGCATCTCATTTCTCATCTACGGCAACAAATGCAGGGAGAGAGGCAATGCATGTGGCTTATGACTAGGCTACCAGACACAAAATAGCATCTATTTGCCTCACAAAATTTGTCCACCTTGCTAAACCAGCCTCTGTTCAAAATTTCAAGTCTAGCTGCTGCATCTTTATACACAGGTATTTTATAAGAAGACGAATCATTCAACACTAAGGATACCATAATACATCCGGATTGGATTAAATTTCTGGGCTCCAGAGCCACTGAAAATGCGATTAGAATTAGCAAAAACAGAAACTCACCTGTTGCGGAAACCTTGACATGCTTCCTCTTGCTCATATAACTTGCCTCAATAGCTTGAACATAAGAAGTAAGAAGAAGAAACCGGAAAGCTTGAGCTGCCGTAACAAACCTTAGCATCCAGTTTAAAGTAAATTGGCATGTAAATCAAGGCCCGTGCAAAATATTAAAGAGCAAGGCGGCCTTCTCTTCAATCCACAGCGAAAACCCCAAATAGCCGTGAATGGCTTTTCTAGATGGCTGAGATTTTCCATTTGATTTAGAAGGGTGAGACTCTTTTCCCAAAAGCAACTCTGCTACAGAATTCCATGAATCGAAATTGCTCATGCAGGGGCCGAAAATGGTTTCCTGATGATTGGAGGTAGCCAGCAAGGTAAGGCCGACCTGATTTGCCTAGTATCAGGTCGGATTTCAAGATTGCCACTGGAATTTAGAGATCCATCATGAAGAACAGAGTACACAGGCCGATTTTGAGGCCCATCAAGCTGCATTTGTTGCTATCAGACCCGATTTCATGATTTTTAGGCTGTAGGCACATCATCCAATCTGTAATAGCAAGGCAAATAGCAAGCAAAATAGACACTAGAGATCGATTAGATAAAATTTTTACCAGCGCTCTACCAGAGAAATTGGAGAAAGCAGAGCCTGAGGAAGACCACTTGACGGAGCGAAGTCCTCCAGAGAAACCGATAAAGATCAATTCCAAGCCGATAAGATCGATAACCTGGCATCCATCGAAATTTTCTCACAATTATTTTTTCTTTCTTAATTTTTCCCCACTGGGGAATCTAGGCATCGAATCTTGGTGTGAATAAATTATATAAGAGTAGATATATCTTGCCACAAAATTCAAATCGTCACATTTCCAAAGGTGCATAAGAAATTAAACATTACTTGTGGCAAAATATCAATAATAGTCACATTTGCAACCAAAGTAGCGCCATAGCTGCAGTAGCATTTACAATAAAAGCAACACTACTGGTAAAATTTGTAGTAAGTTGGAGGAGGGGTAGCAAATTTCTTTAATAACCCCAATCTTGGTTTTGCTTTGTTTGAGGACACATATACCAATTTGGAAACTCTATTAACTTGTAGTATATCTCTCATTCGTGATAATTCATGGCATTATGACTATTGGTATAGGACGATCAAAGTAGAACTCCTTTTAACTTTACTGCATGGTTGGTAATGGCATTTTTAACAAACTCACGAGCTTGATCATAGTGAAGTGTATTCCAACACAATGGCTTGAATTGAATTCACAAAGTGCTCTTTTTGTCACCCTTCTCTGCAGAATCCAAATTACTTATCATTCCTAGGATGGGTTCTATGATGCAACTATTTGGCTCCCATTGAGCTCTTTGAAACACTTACACATTATTTCCCCTACTAGGGGTATAAATATTGAAAAGCTTGAAAGAATGCTCTGAAACTAGACAATCATCGAGCATGATGAAAAATAAAGACTACAAGATAAAAGATGAATATTCGTCGTATAGGCTAAGCGAAGGTGAGAAGACTAGTGATAGCTTCTCATCGGAATAAACAACCCCACCCTTCTGGGTTTTTGAGGAAAATTCTAATGAGAAACGTTCACCAACATTTGAGAAATGCCTGAGTGTCTGAAGAAGAATGGTAATAACTTGAAATACGTCACACCAAACCAAGCATTGAAGCGCCGAAGAGGGGATGCTTGACTGCTAGCATACGTCAGCTGAGAATTCTCCGATAAACAGGATGGTGAGCCCCCAAGGATGAAGCACGACCTCTCGCCTTGTGACAATCAAGATACTCCCAAAAGTAACGTGCAAAGTCAAGGATGAAAAAAGAGAATGACCCATCAAGGAGTTTAGGCATCTTACACTATAGTACAATATAGTATTAAAGGAATTAGGCTCAGAGGTTCCAGATCCACATCGAAAAGAAACAATAGTCGACCAAAGCGGGAACCATCTGCATGGAATGACCATCAGCGGGGAAAAACATCCGATTAGTGTTGCCTTGGAGGCTACATTGCCATGTTGAGAGAACATGAAAAAGAATTATATCTCAGAGGCTACAATGCCACGCCCAAAAAGAATGAGGTGATAGGTATGTCTCGGATGCGACAATGCCATGCCGAGAAAAAATGGAAAACAAGAACGTATGCACTTTCAAAAAAGAAAATATGGAAGATATCGGAGGCTGCAGAGTGACCCCAAAAGTATAGAACAATAGACAAACAAATTAATAACTAACCAAAATAATAGGAAATGGAGCAACTTCAACAATGGAACGTAATATAAAGAAAAAGAAGGGAAATCGAAACAAGCTCATATATGATAGGGAGAGAGGCGGGGGAAACTAGTAGAGTCAAAACTGAGTAGCATGGAAAGGATCTCAAGAGACCACCGATGACTGAAAATGAGAAAGAATGCAGTAGAAATAGAAGATGCAAGGTAGGACGTCTTCAACCAAGGAATGTCAGTTCTATTATGAGCAATAGAATCGTGACATAATGTTTACTTCAAGTTGTGAATCTTGCGGCTTCTTTCTTATGAAATAGATTCTCAAATTCATAAGTACGGGACCTGATACAATGCTGGAAGTCCACTTGGTGTATAATTATACTTGAAACTGCACATATTATACTTGATATAATGTATTAATCATGAACATATTAAGTGTGTTGAGAACTTATCTTCATGTGCAGTTCTTGGGTATTTTACTGGTGGCTTTTTAGATTTCTCAAGATTTCGTGTTTGGGGATCTCGGCTTTTGAGATGCCTTCAACTTCCTCCTTTTCAGTCTATCAAGTTGTTGGCAAAAAACTTTGTTCTTATTATGTTTGAAAGTAGTGATGCAGTGGATTCTTTGGTATCAAGAGGAATTGATCCACTCGGTGGGGAATATATAATGTATCAGTATTACTCTCCTGGCTTTACACCAGATATGGTTCATGCATTAAAGATGCCTTGCTGGTTCTCATTACCTAATCTTCCTCCTGATCTAATGGCTCATCAATTTCTAGTTGCAATTGCAACGGGACTTGGGGTTCATATCTCACACTCCATCATGAATGGTCAAAGGATTTGTGTTTCTTTGCCAGTGGACTCGCCTTTACCAGATTGTATGGTTGTGAAGAGTGGGCCTTGGTATAAGAAGTTGGATTTTAAGCTTCTGAATGGTCCAGAATTAGCCCGTTTGTTTCCTAATAAGGAGGCTTTTGCTAGCTTTCGTCGAGGTAATCGTGCATCTCAGGCATCTGTTCAATATTTTTCTCAGGTTCAAGCTCCCGTTGTTGTTTCTTCATCTATTCATGATCAGCCTTTGCCGGTTGCTTTGCATTCCTCGGCTATGGAAGATGCGCTACATACAGTTCCGATGGTGCCGTCCTTAGCACCATCAGCTGCAGATATAGCTCCTACTACTCTCCACGATGTTGCTTCTGCTTCTCATGATTTTGAGATTGTTATGGCTGATAGTCCTAATCTTTAGTGCGCGAAAGAGTCATGGCAACAGGTCAATTGGAAGAAGGCAGCGAGGAAGAAGTCTGTTATGTCATCTCATGAGCCTATCCTACCTCGTACTATTCAGTGGCATGATACTTTGATACCTGTTGATGATCATCTCGATGTCGCAGACCATGTTGATGGTGATGAGGCCATTAAACGCCTCAAGGTGGCACAAGGAGTATGATTATATACTTTGTATGGGTGGTTTTGCTTAGGGAACTATTTCGTCCTCTTGGTTTTGAGTCCCATGTCACAGGTCCCTTGTATGTATCTTGATTTTCCTTGATAATAAATTGTCGTCCTTCAAAAAAAAAAAAAAAAAAATCATGAACATGTCCCTCAAATTAATATAATTTAAAGTTGTATAATTCACCTAGCATGTAAATTTTTATCCCCACGCTTGTGAGAGAACCATGATATGCATCAAGCATTTAAGTGGTTTAAATATCAGAACCATCAAACTTGATATATTACCAATAAGATTTTTCACCCACGAGTTGTCAGAATTAAAATATTGACATGAGACTGTTGTATTTTTATGAGGGTCCTTATAGAACTAATTAATATGGGATAACATGCAGGCTCTAAATAAGTGTGAAATCCACTACCAATGGCTTTGCATTCATTGAAACAGAGGGGAGTCGTTTTATCTCTTGAGGGTCCAATTAGCCTAATCGGTCACACATAGCTTCAAAACCTGTTACTATTAAGTAGTCAAATTGACTTGAGCCATTAATAGAGCTCTATGAAGAACTTGCTGACTAGTTTTTCCATCTGTTGGCTTTTCTAATAGGTAGTCTTTGAATGACAATGATTAGTTCCTTTCCAGCATCCAAAGATAGCTTCCGCGGTTCAGAGTCTTTGATATGGTTGCTATCTTCCAGACTAGTTCCATCATGAAACTATTTAGCAAAAAACATACCAGGGAACTTTTCTTGTAGGGAACGACATAATGCGTGGCCGTTCGTTCTGATCCTTCTTGCATGAAGAGTTGAAGCATTATGGACACTTGGGCCTTTGTTTAGCTAGTCTTTGGATCCATGCCTTTGTTTATAAGGCTCAAGCTTTCGTTTTAGGTTGAGTTTCTCATATTTATCGTTTAAGCATCTTAAAGCCTATTGGAAGGAAAAATTAGCTCAGTGGTTCTCCCGTTGGAATGCGCAGGACACAGGTGCATATAGGTCCAAATTCCATCACCTGAAACAGTATTTTGATGCTTTCTTCCTTAGGAATCTAGGATGCGGATGCCCTTGAACCAGGGATAAGTTCAATAGTGCATACATTTTATATTTAATACATATGATTCGTATGATACGACACTATTTGACGTATAATACATTAAAAATATGGCAAAAAAAGAAAACAATGCCCAAAATTTTTCGCGTATGCGAAACCAAATAAACCATGTATGAGAAGTTTTTTCGCGTACATGAACATTTCAAAATATGTATCTGAATTTAAACAAAATTTGCATATATGAAAGGAACCAAAATGCGCATGCGAATTTGTTTCTGCACATGCATTTTTGTAAAGTTTACAATAAGTGTTTTTAACCATTTGCATACGCAAAAATAACTTCACGTATGTGATTTAGTTGGTTTCATGTACGCGGACACATGTAAAGCTTTTTTCCCATTTGCTTAGCAAAAAAAAAAATTTGCGCACCTATTTGGTCTATTTTGCTTTTCTCTAATATTATATATAAGGAAAATGTGTTTATCCTAGAATTCACCTCAAATGTTGACTACCAAATCCTAAAATGCCTATTTGGGTCAGTCCTAAACTAACTGGGTCAGTCCTAGACTCACTAGGTCAGTCCTAAACTAACTAGCAACTATTCCAAGAACTATAAGATCCTAAAATGCCTATTTGGATCAGTCCTAAACTAACTAGCAACTTATTTCATGCTAAAAAGACAAGGTGCAAATATGGGTAAACCAGGTGGGTTCGCGCGAAAAGGGTCTGCGTCGCGAACGCAGAGGCGTTTGGCACGGACTCACCCGGGTTGGCCGTTTTTTTGCTATTTTTAGATATTTTTAACAAATTTAAAATGTTACACTGCATTTCTAGACAATTTCTAAGCATTCTAACGGATCAATTTTGCCCTAAGTCAAGTGACTCGGGTGGGTTCGCGCGAAACGGGCTTGCGTCACGAACGCAGAGGCGTTTGGCGCGGACTCACCCGGGTTGGCCGATTTCGAGCCAATTTTTTTATTTCTATGTCAGAATTTTATGCTACTTAGCCAATTAAGAGCATTCTAAGTAAGATGCAAAGGATTCTACTATACAAGAACAATTTTATATCTTACAAGCAATTAATTTACAGTAAATTTATTTTTATAGATAATGGGTAAAAAAAATGTACAGGAAAAACTTATATTTATATAGTTTACTAAACTGGGGCTCTTCACGGCTTCTCCTTGCGAATCCTCCTCGCCAGGTGGAGGTCTTTGGACATGACTGTCACCCGCTTGGCATGGATCGCGCAGAGGTTGCCTTCTTCAAAAAGTTGTACCAGCTCCGCCTCTGCTGCCTCCTGCAGGGCTTGACCATCAAGGATGCAGATCTTGGCCTCCTCGACTTTGGCCGCTTCCTGGCGAGACCCCACCGTCGTTGATGTGGCTCGGTAGTCGTAGCCCATCTTGAACTCCCGCATAGACCTCTGATGTAGGCACTCGAAAAGAGACTTTTTGGATCATCAGACTGGTACACTGTTGGCAATGCCAAATATGCTGAGCAGCTCTACTATGCTGAGAATTTGGCCCATGGCAAACCTTCTTCGGGGAATCGAGTCGAGGTGGTGGAGGCTGGCTTTTCGACCCTGGTCGGTTACCTTGTCAGATCCATTGGCGGAGATAAATCTTGCATGCTACCTTTTTCTTCTCGTACTCAATATCTTGCTTCAGC
The DNA here is from genome assembly GCA_021234155.1 of Isoetes taiwanensis. Lineage (NCBI taxonomy): Eukaryota > Viridiplantae > Streptophyta > Lycopodiopsida > Isoetales > Isoetaceae > Isoetes > Isoetes taiwanensis. The sequence continues at coordinate 28,578,491 of JAJEKV010000006.1, forward strand.
TTTAAATAGCTTCTCGCTGATCTTGCCCTCCTTGGACTGCATTGGATATGGTTCTTGCGGCGTAAAAGGCGTCACGTTCTTCGGCTTCCTCCTCCTCTTCTTCTTTAGCCTCTTGCTCCCCCCTCTTGTTGGTGTGGTCTTTCCTCCTCGGGATCATCCTTCTGCAGTTCGTCCGGCTGTGGTTCTCTGATAACCACACTCCCCCTACGCCTAGCTTCACGCTCTTTGTTTGCTTCTCCCTTGCCTACGTCTCTTCCTTCCTTTCATACGCATTGATTGTTAAGCTCCCCTTCTTTGTTTCACGTGGTGGGGTTGCTTTCGTCATTCTTAGGGGTTGCTCTTGCTACTTGCTCCTCACCTACTCTTCCTGTTGCTGGGGTTGCTCCTGTTGCCGAGTTTGCTCTTGCTACTTGCTCCTCACCTGCTCTTCCTATTGCTGGGGTTGCTCTTGTTGCCGAGGTTGCTCTTGCTACTTGCTCTTCACCTTCAGATCTCAATTTTCCCCGATCCTTGCGATCATTCACCTGAAGTGCTAAGTCATTGCTCCTTCACGAGTGAAACGATTCATCTGAAGACCTTGAGTGGCTAAGTTCGTCGTCTGGCCTAGGTCGCAGGGCCTCAAGAATTTGCTTGTCGCCGCCCACCGTAAGTGCTTCAAACGTTCCGGTGCAAGCTGGAGCTTCCAACCTTCCTAGCTACTTGTTTGGTCCTCCCAACAACTTAGCTTCCTTGATGGTGGCCTCTTCGAGCGATCTTGCCTCTATCAATGGTCGACTATGTCTATTCGCGGCTCCTTTGGATCGATCTCGTCGGCTGTTCATTTGGTGGACACTCTTATGGCAGCTTCGAAGATTAGCTTATAATTCGCCTTACAAGGGTAAAGGGAAGGTTCAAGCTATTATTTGGGAACTTCTAAGGAGTAGAGGTGCTTCCCTACATTTAATAGCTACTTTTCTTAAGAGTAATTTTATTATAACTATGGGTTATTAATTAAGGTACTTTCCGTAATCACTTAACTATTTCTCAAATTTTCCTAATACCTTTTGGGCCAAGTAGTGCTCATTTCACGCCATTTTCTTTCAAGCTTTCTTTTGAGCAATTTCTCGTTCAATTTTCGCTTGAAAGGTGCGGTTCATGAACAACTTGAGCTCAATTTTACTAGAAGGTTTCTTTTGACTATATTATTTCTACCACTTAGACTATACTTAATCTAATTTACGATCCCACAAATGGGAAAAAAATTTCTCCCACATTTCGCGGTTCAAGACTGGAATTCTCATTCCATTCCTTAGCTAGGTCAGTTAGTCTACCTATTCAGGGATATGGTCAGGGCTAGCTCTTGGTCAACTAAGAACATTGCTCTGATACCATTGTGACACTCCCTACAAAATATACGGCACTCGGCCGTACACTCCGTAGGAAATCCCCCATCTGGTCCTCCGACCGCACGGGCCCTCCATCTATCCCGCACTCTGGGATCACCTTAGTGCGGGAAGGGGACCTGAAAGGTGTCTTCTATGGCCCCTTCCCCTATGGGCTCCTATCACAGCGGAAGCATAAACAACGTCAGAACTAGCAATAACAACACATCATACTACCTCGAAGGGTAGTCCATCCCATATCCATCTCGAAGGGTAGTCCATCCCATATCCATAGCTACAAAGAAGATAAACATATGCCATAAAACATGAGAGCTCCTACCCATGGCTCCGGACTCATGAGGAGGTTGGTGACTTGTTAGGCCTCAAGATAGAGATGACCGGAAGTCATAACAATGGCGGGCTGCTATAGACAATGGCTAGGGTTGACCACTCCATCCGCCCCTCACATGCATACTTTTGCATGGGCTAGATCGGGCTCGGCATGACTCTAGCCTTCCTGGATCACGCAATCCCATGGTATCACCCATCGGGACTACTCGAGTTTGCATCTCCCCTCCGTCGAGGTAGGAAGGGTTGCATCTCCCCTTCCCCTTCGGTCTAGAGGTTCCACAGGCGGCTAGAGAATGCGTGGCGACACCGCGACTCGTGCAGAGCTTAACCTCCCAAAAGCGAGGAGCCAAGCCGACACTTGCAACTCATGAGGCGGGGCACACCATTGCCCAGAGGTGTCGGACCCATGCCCGCCCACACAAAGTGACCCACCATAGGCCTAGCCCGCTATGGGATCCCCAAGAGCCACGCTTCGGCGGGGATCCTCCCCTCCCGTATTGCCTCTAGCCCGTTGTGTAGTCTTGAGTCACATCATAGCCCTCATAGCCCTGGTGGGCTCTTATGCCGCAAAAGCATAATAATAATAGGAACTAAAGGGTCTAAACTAGGAGCATCACTAGGTAATGGCTACTAGGTCTCTACCCCCCTTCCCAATACAAGAGGAGCAAACATGATCAACCAACATCACATATCCACATACATGATAATAATGAGAATAACATCTAAACCTAATCATATGTATCTAACTTATAGTTAGGGTTCATTAATTATGGTTTAAGATCTAGACTGAGGGTTCTACGAAGGCTTTACTAGAGACACGAAATGCTAACTCATCTGGAGTCCTAACTTCCAGATGATCTACAAAGAAATCTATGCCAGAATACCTGCTCTCGAAGAACTCCCCCCTGCTCCCGGCGTCTCCATGGTCTTCGAGGTGTTCGAGGTAGCTCCCACTCCCGCTGATGCACTCACGCTCTGGGGGCTGCCATGCTATGCTGTGCCACAGCAGACGGTTCTCGAAACGGAGTTTCGAGCGCGAAGAAGGTTCCCAGACTGTTGGAGCCAGAAAAGAGGCCTAGGGTTAGGGTTTAGGCCTTTATAGGTTAGGGTTCACATGTTATGCCACGTGGCTCCAATAAGGTAAGTCCGTGTGGCGGGTGCCCAATAGGTTAAGGCCACGTGGAAAATGGTCTTAACCTAAGGTTGGCTAAGTTATATGAATAACTTAGTCATGCCCCCTAGTGCCACAATCTATGGTATATAAGGCTATAAAGATAGACTTGTATAGTGACGGACCTGGAAATATACGTATTTATGGCGTATATTTCCCTGGAACGTCACAACTACCATCATAGAATAAAAGCTATCTTCTAGCTATCACCATTGAATCAAATCCCTCATCTCCTCCCTCCATGTCACACATTGATAAAAAGAAAAGGGCAAAGATCTGTCCTTGTCTTCTCTTAGGAACCACGTGTCACTTCAAAGCCATTTTAAATTGCGGCGGAGGAATACGACAAAATAATACATACATAGGTAAAACCATTAGAGATGCTCAGTATGATTAATGCAAACATACTGTGCGCTCTATAAATACGTGTGGCATACCCTCACACAAATACATCAACAAAATCATATGAAAACCATAGAAAAATGGCCGTGTAAATATACGTTTTACGCGATGAACCATTTTTTGTGATATTCAATTCCAAACAAAATTTATAAATTGCATTACGTCTATAGGATAATCCTAAAATTGCCCTTCTATTATAAGCCAGATACGACATTCCATAAAAATGTGCATTTCTCCAAACTTTAATTCCCCTGTTCATTATATCCACACCCCTAAATCTCTTCAATCCCAATGGTTTCCAAAATGACAAAGAAATCTATTAGCTCAGTTCAATTTCCTAGATCATCCTTGTGGTCAATCATCAAAAAATGAATATAGAACCTCGCTAATTGAACTAGGGGAGGGTCACCAATATTGAATCATGGTTCAACTGTGGACCATGGTAAAATAGTCAACTCAGTAGTGGATCAATACAAACTTATTGTCTCAATCTATCGTTGAATGAAGTAGGTGAGAAAAGCGGGTTTAATCTTCATTATTCAATCTTGATCCAGAGAGTAGGGTTTCTGTAATTCCTACTATTTAAAAATCGAATGTACTCATTTTTTATTCAAGAAAAGTATTAGAAACATGCTCTAAAGAAATTATGAGCTTTAAAACACGTGTAATTTTAGAATGATTCGCTGTGTGTGTTTAGTACACGTGTCCTTATCCATAATTCTTCAATCTTGTAAATAAGCTTATGAATTCATATCTGTGTAACCATGTCATGGGAAAGCTAACAAGTCTTAAACTCTTTGTTTGTCTTAGAAAGGCTTGTCTGGAAAAATCCCTCAAGAACTTAGCAGTTGGAACCTTGAGGAACTTGTTCAACCAATCAATTAGGAGATGATTAGACCTCATTGGTTTTGCAGAAAAGGGAGGTGTAAAGAATTGCCAAGGAATTATCAAGAACTTAACAAATTTGAGAAGTGAATAATATCAAGAAGGATCAATAGAGTCAATGATTTTCAACCAAGTATAGGGTTGTAGCTTGCCTTTCCATCTTAATTCCAGAAAAGAAATATAATCTTTCCTATTAGAAATAAACATGAGTTTTATTTCCGGAGTACTTATCTCTCAAGGAAACCATGATTGGTTGCTCTCAGAGAATTTAAGTTAAGGCATTGTGTCCTACATCAATGTTGAACTTTGACCCATGTTGTCATCAAGCTTTTTAGCTTATCAAACACAACAATCCAAATTTATGAAAGGTACTAATTTCATTGTACTTTTCCTTTAAGCGCAACATTCAAAACACAAATTATAGCTGACAAATCACATCAAAGGCCCTCAATGATGCAACTGAGTTGTGTCAAGCAAAGCAGATTTGGCTTATGACAATAAGAAGATGTATATAAGGCCTAAGGAGTATGAATAATGAAAGTATATAGTTTGCTAGTTCATGAAAGCGTTATTTTTATAACATAAGGTTTACATGGTTTAAGGGCTGTATTGTATAAAAAAGAGTATGAAAATAGGGCAATAAGGAATCTTTAAAACCCCTGTTTTTAGGGAAGGTTTTTTTCTTTTTAGGGTCGACCACAACCACCGAGTTCTAAGCGAACTTATTTTAGAAAGTGAAAGGAGGGTTGATAACGGGTATGTTATCAGCCCTGAAGAAAGGGGCAAAAAAAAAGTCGGCTGCATCATCGGGCTATGGCGACGACCTGGCGGCTAGGGCAGGAGTATTAGGTTACGTTTAGTAGGGCAGGAGTGGATGAAGCGGGAAGAAAAGGGCAGACACTGAAAGGGAAGATGTTGAAGCAGATGCATGCCGATTTGTTGGACTAACTGCTATATTGCTTTTGTTAGCAATCCATATCTGCAGTAGATGGCGATTCCGGCCTCCAGCTCTTGCTTTCCAGGACTTCAATAAGTTTGAAGAGCATCGCTAAATGCACGGATTCCATTTTCTTTTTTCTTTTTTTTTGTGACTAGGGCGGAGGCCTAGGTGCATGCCAGATCGCATTAGCTGTACAGTAGGGGCTGTTTGCAAATGAGGAATGAGGAGGTTTCTTGAGGGATTTGGTGACAGCGATGGCTATTCTTCTTTGGAATTTCGCAGGACAAGCATAGGTTAGGCTCTTGATCCGGTTCAATACCAATGACATATGTTAATGCTCTGCTCTATTCAGCTTTGGAGAGCTCCATTTTACATAGTTGTTACACCTAGTTGATTGCTCCATATTTCTCTCAAAGATGTTAATTCTTTAGCATTCATCTGAACGTTAAGCTTCCAATCCTTAGGCCTCTTTTTGTGGCATTCTGGAAATTTTCTTGTCGAGCATGTGAGCAAGTTTCTTGTAGGCCATGAAATCACTTGTGATAGTTCTTAATTTCTAAATTCTAGTTGTTTTTCTGGGCCTGCTCTGATGCTGCAGAGAAGACATGCCACGCTCTTCTAAAAGTTGTTGCATGCTAACTTCAACTCTCCTGTGGTAGTGCAGTGTTTTCGTTTTGCCTAGAATGCTTGCATTTGTATTTGCATAGGCTGCTTGGAGCTGCGCAATGCGCAGGGGGTTCGAATCCCCCAGCCTGTTTCTTGCTTGTACTTGCAGATGGCGACTTTTGGCATTGGCATCTCATCTGAGAGCAGTGGAAATGCAGGGCTTGTATAAGGCTTACAACAGTGGCAATGCAATCTTGAAGGCGCAGGCTGCAAAGGAATTCTTGAAGTGGATTCTGGCATGGCTGTTAAACGTGTCCCTAGCTACCTATCTATGGCATGTCTCTATCATTAGGGGATTGCACCATGAATATAGCTTGATTCTATTTTGGAGTCAATGTGTATTAAATTTGGTTTTCAATGGTGGTTAAACGCCCTTAAGAATAGGGCCACCTAAGCGTTTGACCCCATGCCTTGCTGAGGTGTACGCCTAGGATGGCCCTAGAAGGAATATGCCAAGGAATATTCCCCCATCCAACGCTTGGGGGTTGGCTACAGGTTCCATCAACGATAAAGAATGTAGTTATAATGAAAGTATAAACCAATAAGACTGCAAAAATGATGAATCTATAAACAAAGGATCTAAAATAGCTTGTATACAATAGAATAGTGTTGTTATGCACTACATGATAGAAGAGAGGAAGATGATATATACCAGATAGAAATAAGTTGATCTAAGTTGTAAGATGTTATAATTTGGTCGCCACTCTTCCTTCCCTTCCGTTGGTTTGTTATGCAAGATATTGATCCTTCAACATATATTAAACATGGATTAAAATACTACTTGATATTATTGCATGCAAATCCCTTCACATGTTTTTTCATATAACCATTGTTCTATTAATCACAACCCACATATTTATATAATTACTGAGATGGAAGACCTGATCATAATTGGCTTGAAGAGATGGAAATTTGAATGTATATTGCAATCCATCCTTTAAGTTCCACGTTAAATTTTGAAGGAGTTTCAACGAATGAATGTTTTGATTCGGGACAAATGCATACGCATTAGGAACATGTGCAATTTATTCTTATAGTTTCTCTGCGTCATAAGATTGTTGAAGACGAAGGCATTCTATTAACCAAGAACTAGAGAGGTACTTATATATTCAGGAGTTTATGTTTTGGAGGTCGAGTTTTGATTATTTGCGCTGACAACTTAGCTGAGAAGTTCCAATTAGATATGCATGACTTTTTGAATGGACAAAATGGAATTTGAATCTTAACCTCAACCTGATTTTCAATTCGAAATTACGAGCATTTTCTACAATAATGAAGTTATTTAGTATCATTTTATGCGACTATAGGTCTAAATTTTATTTCTTTAAGGGTAGTTTCCCACTCGCAATTAGGTTAGGTTAACTTAACCAGTTGGTTATTTCTTAACTTAATGGAAAGTAGGTTGTGATTTCCCATTAAAGTCATTAAGTTAAGACTAACTTAAAGGATTGTGAAGATATGCATTCACACTATACCATTTATGGACCGCTTAGGTTAAGCTCATGAAATCAACTTAACCTAACCTTTATAATAAGCTTGTGCTTCACACTAGTAGTTAAAAAGTTTTGTTAGGTTAGAGATAAATGTGTCCGTTTCTCATTTCAGTTAAAAGATATACGGTTAAGTTAAATGGAAGATATGACTTTTTTTGTTGAGTTACTAATTTTGTGAATTGTTTGACTACCTAGTAAAATCTAGTAAAGTGGTTGACTCTTTAGTCAATGAGTTGACTTTTGGTTAACTTAGACACTTTCTCGCCAATAAATTGACTTGTAGTCAACTCTTTCCATTTTAATACTTTCTAGTCAAGTACTACGTGACCAGTCAATCAATCATAAAATTCTTAAAATCCACCTCCCATTTTAATGTTTTTTATTCAATCTATCAAACTAATAAGACACTTTGTCAACTAGCTTCATTTCTCACTCGTAGTTAAGTTAGCTTAATGCTTAACCAAAAAGTTAGAAGTTAAGTGGACCTTGCTTAGGTCACTTAACTTTTGCACTAGTTGGTTAAAAAAATAACTTAACTTTTTCTAGTGAGAAGGATGCTCCGTTAAGTTAATGAACAGTTAAAAATTAACTGGAATTAACTTAGCTGGTATTAACTTAAGGGTCAGTGGGAAAGCAAGTTCCAGTTATTTGCCCTATTTAACTTAACTTAATGGCAAGTGGGAAATGACCCTAATAGCCATAACTTTGCAGGTCTGCTTGTAACTATTAGACCAAGTTACCCATGCAAATCACAAGATCTTATCCTCGAAAGATAGAGCATGTGAGTTACTAGGGTTTTATAGAGTTCACATCGAGTTTTAGCCGGTCAAGATGCGAAAATTTGTGAGAATTGGATCATTTGGGTCATGGCTTTGCAGATTTGAATTCTAACAGCAGACCAAGTTATCCATGCAAATAAACATATCTCAGCCTCTCAAACTTAACCTTCGAGTTACTAGGGCTTTGCAGGGCTTACATTTGGGAGGTCGAGTCTTGGTCATTTCATTTACAACTTGGCCAAAAGTTCTAAATAGATATATAGATCTATAAGAGTCCATTATCTTCATCTCGATTCACAATTAGACCTCAATAGCAGTCGAATGACCAAGTCTAACTGTCAGATCAAGTTATTCATGCAGATGACAAAATCTTAGCCTCTGAAGCTTAAACATCTAAGATACTAGGGTTTTATAGGGTTTACATTTTGGAGGTCGAGTGTGGGTCCTTTGCATTGACAACTTCGTTAAGAAGTTTCAACCAGAGATGCAAAGATGTGGGAACTGACAAAATGGATTTTGTATCTACACTCGTTCATATCTTGCTATTAAATGTTAAGAGCATTTTTCCAATCACAGAATTAGCCAAGGTCATTAGGAGTGATCAGTTCCACAATTCGACCATTCAAATGCTGATTCACATACTATGCTATGAAAAAATTAAAGAAAATTCAACATTAGTTGCCCAAAACTTATGAAACTGCGAAGACATAAGAGTTTGATTTAACTGTTTCAGACTACCAGATACTTTTAAAGCTATAACTATTTTTATGCTTTTGGTTAGTTTAATCTTATCAGGGTTTACGACCTACCCTTTCCTAAAGGTCTTTGTTCTAAAAAAGCTCTACTCTTGGAGCTTTTTGATCTATGTACTTTAACATATACTCTTAATACATACTTATGCCTTCAATTAAAAAAAAAAAGACAATATTGAAAATTTGAAGATTTTGCCCTTAAGAACAAAGTTTTATGCAAATTTTATTTGGAATTTACACTTAGGTGATCAATTCAAGGTGCTAGCAATGTGCAAACTTGAGTTTCCCCTGAGGAAAAAAAAATGGGAGTAGCACTCAAAAAGTGATAATGGAAGTTCCAGGAGGGATTGTTTGATGATTGCCTTTTGGGGTTTACTTAGAAAAGTTGTTGGAAGAAGTGCACAAATTTTTATGCTTTTGTCGAAAGATTTGTAGGGTGAAAACTGAATCAAAGTGGGACCTAAATAGAGTCAATGGGCAGCGAAACCAAAAGTGATCAGATCTTGTAATTTCCCAGGGAGGACGGCCTGTCCTAGTGATACTAGTCATTGGGAAAGGAGATTTCTGACATAAATCATTGTAGACCGATGCCTATAATCCTTTGGCCTCTTGTATTAACTCATGCGAATTGTATAGTCATAAGATACAAAGACTGGAGGATTGGACCACGTATTCTACTGCTATTTTTTGACCAGGCCCTTCAGAAAATTCCATGTAATTACATGTCTGGTGCGAGTTGAGTATCTCCATTTCCATGGTGGGCGCAATATATATTTCACGGTATTGTCTATAGCAAAGTGGTAAATTTCATGGATGCAGTTCTATTATGCTTGATATATTAGCTTGGACATGCACAATTTTTAGTTTACGTTTGTTGCCTTGGATGTGCACAAATGCATAGTCTATAATTATAACATTCGAATTTGGTTTAGATATCTTCAAGATAATTCAAGATATCTTGGAGTGATTGGTGGTGAATACACCGGGAGCTATCGATACGCTAGAGATGCAAGCTTAGCTAAATTGCCTTCAACATTTGCTTGGACGCATTTTCAAGGTCTTGTTCAAGTGTCCGATTTTGTGTTGCTGCATGGAGCGCTTTGTCGCTATAGTTATGTGTCAGCTATAAGCCTGTCTAGCAAAGTGTGATGCACGCGCCTTTGTCATTGCCTCCTTATCTAGAGTCAATTTGTCAAACTTGCTTGAGTGGTTTGTCTTGCGAATTGGGATAGAATCTACGATATCCCCGAATATAAGTTTGGCTGCCATGTTTGGCATGTGAGAATAATGCCCGACATTGTGGGACTCACATTTCTTGTTCTATTTATTTAGAAGAAGCATGACTAAATATGTGTAGTAGGTGGCCAAAATCCATCGCTCACACTATCTCCCCCGATCGCTCACACTATCTCCCCCGATCGCTCACACTATCTCCCCCCGATTGGGGTTATTAAATAAATTAGTGGAAACCCTTCCGGGCTTCAACATGGAAACCCTTCCGAATTTTTCCACATCTTGAAGCACAGAAGGGTTTCCATAAAATAATCGGGCGTACTTAAAACCATCAAAAATCCATGGTCGCACACTTTCTTAATATCAAGAAATACTAAATAACCATCTCAAGATTGCTAAGAAAGCCAATACCATGTTGGGTATAATGCGGCATTTCATTATTCCAAAGACTCCTGAATAACAACGATCTTATTTGGGATTTAGGGCATTTCAAATAAAGTCTTTGAATGGATTCAAATCCCATTTATCAATATGTAGCATAATAACAGGGGGTTTCTTTTGTATTTTTATACACTTTTTAATATGGTTTTCATATGATTTTGAGAGCGTATTCCACGAGATGTACTAATCAGTATATCTAGAGTGCGCGCGGTATTTTTATGTTTTAGTTCCACATTCTTAATGGTTTTTGCTCCCCTTACCCATCTTAATGGCCAAGATTGACCCTAGGAGTCTTTAATCCAAGGGTTTACAATGGAAGCCCTTTTCCAATGCACCATTTTTAGATGAATTTTCAAACTTGGCATGCAGATGTCGAGCTCTTCTTTTCTAGGGTTATCATAATAGTCTGCCCCTCAAGCTTCCCAATCCAAACACCCTCCGCGTATCAGAATGTCTTTGGCCGAGCAGTCCAACTCTATCCCTCATCAAGGAACCTCCTTTCCTTAAGAAGGCCGAGCAAGCCCTTTCCGGTATTCTTCTTCACAAAATCTTGTTTTTCTCCTGTTTTTCTAGAGTTTGTCACACATTTTCACTTCTTTTGTTATGCAGAACGATGTATGCTTCTCAAGGGCGAAGAGGCATATGATTGCTGGGAGGCTTTGGCGGATCGGGGGCGACACAGTAGCCCGAGAATCCGAATCTTTATTCTATCACAATCAAACCCAAGAAGGGAAGAAAGAAATGGAAGATTTCTTCAAGAATCTGGATGCAAATGGCGATGGCAAGGTGAGCGTCAAGGAGCTGAGAAAACGCAAGAAATGTAAAGCCACAAGCGAGCTCTTCAAAATGGCAGACAGAGATGGAAATGGCTATTTGGACATGGAATAGTGCTATTTGGACATGGAATAGTGCCTAGAGTTTGTCAACAAGGACGCATTCTCTGTAAGTAGGACGTAAGAGTTCGGTTTCTACATTCTAATTCTTCGATTTTATTTTGTTTGTGCTGAATAATAAGTTATTAGTGGTTCATTATAGCAGACTGAACTTGTTGTAAACATTGGCCCAAAAGCTGCAGAGACTGTGAAATCCAAAAGTGCCTGGCGGATCTTCTTTTATCTGGCTAAGCAGCAACTGGGTTAGGAATTTTTAAATCTTTGCCGGGTATTATTTTTATTCCCGTTGCAGCCACTGGGTTATATTACCTAGCAGAACTTGTGGAAGAGCACTGTGTTTCCACAGGGAAACTGAAACGTATTGCAATTAAGGTACTGGTAGAACTTAACAATTGCCCGTATATTTGTTTTCTTTTAATGTTCATGGGTTTCCTAACATGATTCTTATTCAGGCTGAGTTTGCAATCCATCTGCTGCTCTTTGTTGTGGATGGATTGCCATTCTTTTGCATCGCTTGTGGATTGGCAGTAAATCTTATTTATTACTGCACTTACAAGACCTTTCCATATGTCCGCCTTAGGTGCTCTTTAATGTTATCTTATTTAATATTTTCGGATATGTTTCTTAATACTTTATCCATGCACGATATTACCAAACTAGAATGCTTTGATCTTATGATGTTCTTCTTGGTTGCTCCTTTGGCAAGTTAAAGATGTAGATGGTCGAGTTTGCTCGAGAAAGTCGCCTTAGGTAAAAAGAAGGATACGTGGTAATGGATGCAAAAGAGCCGCACAGTTTCTTAGCTTCTAGAGGTCGCTCTTTAACCAAGCATTTAGCGAGAGGATTGCGGATATCAATGTATTCTAGCACGGAAACGTAAAAGCGAAATGAATGTAAATCATCATGCTACGGTACCTTATCGCCGTGCAATGGAGCCAGCAATTTTGGCTTGAGATAGATGGGAGCAGGGAGTCGCTTGGATAGATTTGTGTTTGAATGTAGTGTTCAAGAACAAGCACGATTTTATTTAATCCAACATGTGATACCATTCCATCGCCCATGATGCTCTACGTGAATCTATGGTACGGTTGCCATATATAATTATTTTCTTGCTTTATCAAAGGTGTTGTTGCAATGTAAAGAAATTTCATGCTTGAAGTTGAAATGCTTTTACTTTTACGGCCCGAGAATCGCGGCGCTCTTGCTCCATAATGTAGCCATACATCTTGCGTAATGTTTGATGCAAAGATTATCCTTTGGCATGTTTGATGTCCGCGCTTCATGCACTTATGCTAGATATACACGCTTGTCGAAGTTGTACTTTTGCGAAAAATTAACTATGAAATAGGTTCGTTAAGCCTATGTCTTGAAAATGCACCTCCTTTATATCTACTTTATATCTAATTTCCCATTCTATAAGGTTAAAACTTAAAAATCTCATCCTTCCTTTGAATGTCTACCATTATGGACATGTCTACGCAAGAATCAAATGCTACAAACATTATGCTATAATATTATAGTTTCTTAGGCTTCATATTATTGTTTTTTTTTTTTTTTGTTATATTGCTACTTATTAGATATTGCTACATGTTTTACATCCCATATTATTATTTACAAAATATAACATCAACTCATCCAAGTGTGAAGTCACGTTGTTTGTTCTTTGCCCCGAAGGGCAAAAATTTTTTTAACCTATAACAAAAACCATTATATTAAATTAAATTAAACCATTACATTAAACCATTACATTACCTTTAAATTAAATCCCCCTTCAAACCCCCTTTGGTTTGGGTGCATATTCACACGGGGTGACGTGGGGACGTGAGAGCCCCTATAATTATGTTTTGCACGTACAAAATTAACACCATATAGTATATTACCTCAAATCTTATAGTATTTTGCAAATCTTGTTATACAGTATAGCAAATTCCATACTTCCATACCCCACAAACGAGGAACTTTGCGTACGGTGTAGATTAAAGAATAAAGGGTGAATATGCCTATCCAACATCTCTCGTTACCCGGAGTCACCCCCCGTGTGAATATGCACCCAAACCAAAGGGGGTTTGAAGGGGGATTTAATTTAAAGGTAATGTAATGGTTTAATGTAATGGTTTAATTTAATTTAATATAATGGTTTTTGTTATGGTTTTTTGTTTTTTAATTTAATATAATGGTTTCAAGCATTGCATATAATTTTTGCTATGCGTCAGCAATGCTTTGAGTGATGATAACATTTCATATATTGTTATGTTACATTCCTTGCTAGCAACTCTAACCTCAAGTTAAAAGTTGAGGATGAATATTCTTCCCTTGCAAGACCACTTTTTATTGGAGAAATAGCTATTTGGCTAGTTAATTTATTTTCTACTTCATTACATACCTTTCTATAAAATCTTAGATTAAATTCTACACATTTTGTACATATTTTTATAGAAAAAATAGATGCATGGGAAAGAATTTTGTGGCAAACTAACAAACCTGGTAAATATTGTCGTGTTTGAACCATGCTAAAGTTATAAAATAGAATAGAATAGATTTTTTACTGCCCACGAAGATCAAGAGGCCATAGGACCCATTGTATTTTGATACGTGCCACCAAGAGGTGGTTTCCAGCTGGAAACCGGCTGGCGCCGCCGTCACTCGCGGCGCGAGTAGTTTCCAGTTGGAAACCACCAATTGGTGGCACGTTGCCAAATGTAAGCCACAGGTGCCCTATGATTTCCGGACGCGTGTCAAATCCTCCATGTCAGCATCCCTGTTTTGTGAATTCTGGCGGCGATGGTCTGCAGCGTTGGCCTTGGCTTAAAATCGGTAAATGAAAAATTACCAAGAAATAAAAATACATGAAAAAAAACAGAAATCATAGGGTACCCATGGTTTACTAATACAACCATTAATACTAATGTTAAAAATTGTGGAAAAAACTTTTCTAGTGCCAAGTCCCATGAAATATACCATGAACGTACTATGGGTATGCCGCAGTGTGAATAAAACATTGGTCAATATTTACCAAGGCAAATTAGACCATCGTCAAACTAGAGTTGATTGGTGAGGAAGTTTCCAAATGGGCATTCAAGGAAGTTTCCTGACACATGTAAAGAAAAAATCTAAAAGCGATGGGATTGGGATTACGTTAAGTTAAGTAAGGAATCTCAGATGGGAAAGAGATATTTTACGAGAAATCATATTTTTTCAGAAGATAAGAAGATAAGGTAAGGTTATCGGACTAGCTAAGGCTGATAACCAAAAATGCATAATAGGGCTCTACGTCCCGAGGCGGATATCCGGCACGTAAAGTCGAGGCGGCTAAGGCGAAGGCCGTGCCGAGGCCCTTACGTGCGGATATCCGCCGAGGACGAGAGCCGAGGTCATGCATTTTGGACACGTCAGACGAGGCCCGTTAGGGCCGAAGTCAGATCGTGTTTGATAATCGCCGGAGGCCCGCGAGGGCAAACAATCAAAGTTGTGACGTCGCCAACGACGTCCGGATATAGCCGCCTTTATCGGGCTTTGGACCTAAAAATTATCACTTTTTTTTTCCTTTTCGCGTCGACATTTGTTGCCCCCGTTTTTTAGGTTTTGAAGGAGGCGCGGCAATGGCGATGGCCATGGCCGGCCAGCCAGAGACGCAAAGATTGGCGATGGCGGTAAGAGGTCGATGGCGGCGCCCGGAAAGAGCAACAAATGGCCCCGGCCGTGGCATAGAGTTAGATCATTAGTTTTGAAGACGGTTTTAGTTTAGATCATCTGTTTTAGTTTAGATCATCAGCTGTTTTAAGGGCGATGGCGACCGTAAGCAGGAGCAAGAGTGGCGCTGCTACAGGCCATGGCATGGATTTAGAGCATCCATCCTTCAATCTTGGCTTTGAAGACTGTGTTGCTTAAATGAAATCTTGTGGCAACTTTAGTTTCAATGAAAATTTACATCGATATCGCACCAAGATCGATAATTAATTATCGATCGAGGAGGTATCGATAATTAATTATCGGACACCTCCAAGATCTTGATAATTAATTATTAGTACACCTCCAATGAGGATAAGCAAAAAAAAATTACACTCCCATTACATACAAGAGTCCGATAAGGATGAGAAACAAAATCAGAATCAATCAATTCAAGTGTACGAGTGAAGAGAAATTAAAAACACGATTAGGCCATGCAAGAAAAGGGACGTGTCAAGAAGTGGGGAAAGGACCAGAAAACAAATGATGGGGCAAACGAAAGGGAGACACAAGGGAAGCCAAGCGCAAATAAAGACGGGAACCTTTTGGAGGGGCAATGATGAAAAGGGAGGAAATTGGGGGGAGCGTGGGGGGGGATTTTTGGGCGAGTGCGCAAATGATGGCCCACACGGGAGGGGGCTTGATTTGATGCTCCATCTTTTCTTTGGTTGTTGGTAAAAAAAAAAAAAAAAAAAAAGGGGCGGTTAGGTTCGGTTGGGATTGTTACTCCAAACTACCCCCCTTTCTTTGGGATAATGTGGACCGAATCTTAGACCCTTTGTCCCGCCGATTAGCCAAACTTCTCTTTCATTTAGACACCTGCTAAATCTCGCTTCAAGATCCCTTCTGCAGTCTGCACCTCTTTTGACTAGTCTTCTTCCATCCAATATTGCTCTTCGCTTTCTTCCTTTCTCGCTTCTTATACATTGTTTTCCAGCCATTGCATGTATTTGCCATTAGCATCCCCATCTTTTCCTACCCGTCATGTTGTATGTTGTATGGTATCAATGTTGCATTGTCACCCGATTGCAGTAGCCGGGGATTCGATCACTAGACAATATCCAATGCACCTCTTCCCAACACCTTCGATCATTACACAATATTCACATCGTTCAACGCTTTAAAATTAAATCCCCCCGAAACCCCCTTTGATTTGGGTGTATATTCATACGGGGTGATTCCGAGTTTCGAGAGCTGTTGCATGCGCATATTTGCAAGTTATTCTTCAATCTACACCGTAGATAGCATTCTTCTATTCTCATACAAGTTTACGTATACTATAAAACAAGGCTTGCAAAATAATAACAGAATTTAAAAAAAAATGCTACCTGCATGCATGGATTGTGGGCTCCAATACAAACTATAATGGGTTGAATAGTTTGCAGCATTTGGCGTGACCATAAACTTCTCATGGACATGAATCTCTTTTAGAAAACCCCGTTACTACCCTAAGACTAACTTTGCCATTTCCAATTTCCACTTGAAGACCCATGGTGTTTTAATGTTCCAACTAAAGAACCATGGATCAGTGCAGTGGACGGTAATATTGCAGTTACAATATATTAATACAAGCACAGTCCTTATACATTTACTAGGAGACCTCCTTCGCTACTATCACCGGCAGCATTACAACAGCACTAGGTTCATTGAAGCATATGAACTAATGACATAAGGCACCCCTCATGTCCTGATTTGATGGTATAAATCTTAGTTAAGGCCATTAAAAGACTCGTGGATATACAAATCTAATCCGTCTCAGCTGGAAGTCAAAAGCAACAAAATACATACCTTTGCCGACCTATGTTGTTTTGCAAGAGGTCTTCCCAGTTGACGACCTAGCCTCCTTACCCCTCATGGAAGCCAATCAAAATAGAGATTTTCCATTTGAGGATTAAATTCTTGCCCCTCCTCCCTCTTCTCAAGTTCAAGGGAAAAGAGAGGAGGCTCGAACTTTGCATGCGTAAGGAAAAAAAAAAAAAAAAAAAAAAAAGGGGGTGGGAGGAGAAGAAAAAATGAAGAGGGTAGACTATTAGAACATTGATTTTTCATAAAAATACAACGCACAATCTAGAAGTACGGATTAGTAGAGCTCTTGCAATGAGATCACCAAATCGTATAAAAACACATAAAAAAATTTAAAAATACAAAAGAATATAGAATAGAATAGAATAGAATAGAATAGAATAGTTTTTTGACCGTCCACCTGTTATTATGCTAGATATTCCACAATAGAAATATTTATGTTGTGCCAATGTAACTAATACTCCATCTTGTCTTTATAACCTTTTTGTTGGAGGTGAAGATCAACCAGTCAGCACGCACCATGCCAGCCACTTGGCAGCAACTGATTGAACAGACAATGCAAGATATTTAAGCCCACCTATGCTAAGCGAGGTCCTCGCTCCCATTTCATGCAAGATGACTTAGGTTGATCTAGGGTTCAAGATGTTTGCTACCTATCAAAACGTGCAGTCGCTCAAATTCTATTCCCATTTCATCTCATGTTCCCATTGGATTTTCTTGGGACCAAAGCTAAATTGTTGTGGCAGACCCGCCATATTCTGGATCGAAGTACCATACTTCATCTCTACATGTACGCTCATTGGGGCCCACTTCGTTTGAAAGGATACCACACTTCCTGTCTTCATGTATGCTCATTGGAATCCACTTTGTTTGCAAGGGTACTATCACGTTGTTTTGCATGGACTACTTGGCTAGTGGAGGGGATTGAGCAACACCATGTCCCTGAGAAGCTAGTACAACCAACTTGGTGACCTAATGCACCAACAAAGCTATCAATGCAAGACAAGTTCATTGACCTTATAGTAGGGTTGATATCTAGTACCCTAACAAAATATTTGTCAAATCTACTGCTTCCATTCACTACAAAGGTACTAGCAATGGTGGAATAAAAAATCCTATTGATCTTTGAATTACATGGCTCAATAGACTCCATGTCGTTATTAGATGTCCATCTCTCTTCGAAACAAGGGATGGGAACAATCACTCATCCATACACTTCTTTGACTAAGCACTCGACATGCAAAGACTAAGAATGCAATATAACTTGGTCAAGAGGGCTATATTAATAATACTTAGAGGCGCCACAGGACAGGTTGTATGTTCTACAGCGTGGAAGTCATCTCAAGGGCACAACTTCTCAGTGCAAGGAGAACATACCCATGCACAGTTAACCAGGCGATGTGAGGAGTTGTGCAAGGTGCGAGAGGCTAGGCTCCAGAAGAAGTGGGCAGTCTATAGGGGAGGCGTGGCTCTTATTTGTGATCAATGGCCTCAGAACACTGGTTGGATTATGTTTAGAACCCTCTTTTCTTGTTCTTGTTTTCTTCTTGCCTCTTTTTTTGCCACATATTTTTTGTGGGGTTTTACCTCTAGTTTCTTGTGGACTTAGGCCCTTTGTTGGCTTGTTTCCCCGTGCATGTACCGTTCCATAACCCACTTCGGTTCCCATGAATGTAGAAGATTAATCTATCTATCTATCTATATCATAACATATATAAGGTTTTTAGGATGAGGGGTTTTATACATACCCCCATCTATGCATGCCCATGGATGGGCCTGCTAATCAACCATCCGACAAAAGTAGTGGTACAGATAGAGCCATCTCATGATGTGTCATGCATGGGCCATGCCACACATCTCTAAACTGTTGGATCGAGAGGGGTAGGCAAAAACCTGGCCATTGAGCATATCTAGGATAGTATTAGGAAGGTGCAGGATTTGGGGCTTTATATCTAAGCCATTGGTAAATTAGGGCTTTTATCTTGGTCATCCATTTAAAGAGGATTAATTTTTAATGCCAAGTTGATAGCATCGATCCGAGCCATCGGATCGCCATTCTGGGAAGGGACGAGCTACTATATAAGGCCATTTCCTCTTTCGGACCGGTTATCGGCGTCTTCTCCACGCTGACTCTTCTTCTATTCTTGCTTCCCTCCCTTCCCGCTTTTCTTTGCGTGGGGCATGAGTTTGCTTTTCTCTCACCATTCACGGGTGTTTTTTAAGGGTTCTTTGTGTTGCTTGCAGGTTTCCGCCGTCTTCTGGGGTCCTGCTATATTTGTGTTCGCCATCAATCCACCTCCTTCTGTTCTCCACGCAACACATTCAAAGGATTCCACCGCCTTCGGGGTCACCGCTTTATATTTGTGTTCGCCATCAACCCATCTCCTTCGGTTTTCCAGGCAACACATTCAAGGTTGTTGGCGACCATTTCTCATTAGGGTTTTCCTCGAAAACCCGAAAGGGCGGGGTGAGAAGTTGTCGCCATTATCCTTCTATATTGCATGCGCACATTTCTTTTTACGAGGTAGTCCGATATTGTTTCTATGGTCGGCTACCCATCTCTATTCTTCAACACATTGTATACTGCTGCTGTGATGAATGACAAGCCTATCTATCGGCCGGTTTTGTGTCTCTTGCGAGTCCCTTCCCAGAATGAGGTGGAAATGCATATCTATATTACGTAGCCACGTTTATTATAACTCGTGATTTTGGCAAGCAAACTTTATCATCAGCTTCTCTTCCTTCTTCCCCTACATCGGATCTGCCATTCTGCCCATCTCCATTGCCTTTTTCAATTTTCCCCCTTCAATTTGACCCCAAAATTGGCCTATCCAACTTCGGTTTGGCCTTCTCTCTGTCACCTGTTCTGCACTATGTTTGAAGCATTTCTTTGTAGTGTTGCAAATCCTGGCAACCTCTTACTTGAATCTAGTTGTAGTGCGTCCTACAGCTTTCTGAGGTGCTTGGTACATATTTGTGGTTCAATATTGATTTTGTTGAAGAAAATGGAAAACTATACTCCTCGTATCTGTAATGGCATTTCTCAAGGATTTTTAGACCAGGCGGGAGGGAATTCTCAAGGCCCTTACTACAGGTAGCGCCTTACATTACCAGTTGTTTGAGTTTTTATTCATGGGTCCTGGTCGTCTTCGTAATCTTCGTAATCCTTTTGCCTGTCTTTTTGCATGCAACTTATTTATTGGGTTTTGTTTTTGAACAGATGTGGGGGCCTGTTGCAAAAAATGTGAACCAGGTCAACTCCAACTTAGATGTTTTTTTAGTGGGTGGAGCTATGCATAGAATCATGCTTGATCATTCCCTCTCTTCTTCCAAGGCATTGTGTTGAGGATTTTGTATTGCGACACCAGATGTATACTAGGTAAAGCAATCATTACTCTTTTCTTTCCAGAGTTAGAGTTCAATGCTTCGGCCATGAATTACGATTTGCATCCCTAGTTTGACTCCAATTGTTATTCATCTTTATTTTGCAGCAAGGGTTTGACAGAATCGAGAATTGACATTCCACTGTGCATTTTTCAGGTAGAGGTAAAATGCCTCATCCTTCTACCAAGTATGCATTGTTACAAAAACATCGTTCAATTGGTTCTACGTCCATTTTTGCAGCAGGTCATTTGTGATTTAGGGTTCTTAGAAGGATTTCAATACCTCAACTTATTTATTGAGGCGTCTACTACAATAACCGTTGCTGCGTGGATAATGACGTATACTGGATTTAGGGTTGCATTATCTGTTATTCTTCTATTGTTCCTTTTACATTTTAGTTGCTGAAAAATAGAATGAGAATGAGAATGAGAATGAGAATGAGAATGAGAATGAGAATGAGAATGAGAATGAGAATGATTTTTTATCGTCCACTGAGGCCAATCGGCCTATGGGACCCATAAGGGCCTTGACAAACTTATTACTTGTCGGGTTAAAAAAACCCCCAATGGTTTTCGAGGGAAAACCGCGGCGCGATAATAAGAATGCCGTCAAACTGTACAAGTATACATCAATGTATATATACATGTCAAGTGTGTGCCCGAGGACATAGCTGATCTCACATGTCCATAACCTCCTGAAGATATGATCCGGCTGCCGATGCGGATCGCGTGCTCAATGTCACATGTAACGGCTGGCGGGCCCCACCAAATTCGCGTATCGTGTCGAATTTGATCATATCTTTGGGCAACTTTGAAGGGTATGAGATTCATCCTCAATGACTCCCATTTGGCGGCATTGATGAGCACGCCCCGGCGTGGCTCACCAATCCATCTGCCCGCCTCAATTCAAGATGATGTGCCCCGCGCGAATGGAGGCAATGAGTTTGGCGCCTTTTCATGGGCAAGTGGGTACGCAGTAGCATTGCGGGCCTCGTTCCAATGTGGGATTTATGTGGCGTTTGGTAGTGTCTTTGTCTTGACTGTTCAAGGGCATTGGCATCCCAAAGCTTCTTTGAGGAAGCAAGCGTCAAGATATTGCCTCAAGCTATGGCGATCGCGCTCTGTTTGCACATGTATGCACTGTGCTCTGCACATTCCATCTAGCCAACCATTGAGCTCTCTTTTTCCCTCCAGCGGCCTTGAGGCCCTGGCGGCTCCATTGCCATGATATAAGCTAGTTTAGGGAGACGAGCATCGTCCATATTGGCCACCTTCAAAATAGACAATGTGACGATCAAGGGCCCTCAAAAGAGGCAAGAATCCTGCCTCCTATAGTAGAATTTGATATGGGACTGTGGACTTCACCCCTAGTGCTCGTACTAAGAAGGCTTTCTGCCCATACTTCCACTCCGTATTAAAGGACAGGCTCCACTAAGACCTTGAGCAGTGTGATGATGGGCCCAATCATACAACTCCGCTCTATGACTATTGTTTTGCATTGCATATAGTGCCTTCCAGCCTGCCGTCACTCGTAGCCGTATGGATGTGTCCCAGTGCATAGTAGAAGGAAACTCCACTCCCAAATATTTGTATGTGGATGCAACTTCCACATTTTGGCCTCGGTAACTGAAGGAGGGGACCCTCGGCTGACGTGAAGATGATATGAAAACCACCTTAGTCTTGGCGGGTTGACGCATCGATATCGGTCGCTTGAGAATGTGTCCGGGCATCGAGATGTCGTTGCATGTCTGCTGGTGTGTAAGCTAGAGATCTATATCATCGGCATATATTAACCGCCCGATGATCGATAGAGAAGGTGAGCTCCATCGCCCCATTATTAGCAAGCCGACTCTCCAATTGATCAATGTAAAGCCCAAACAATGTTGGGGAGAGGGGCATCCCCGAGAACCCCGATACTACTATCAAATGGTTGGCTTATCTGCTGCAACCGGCAGAGAGCATCTTTCGTTATAGGTCGTAGGCTCGCATTCGCCAAATCTATTGGAACCCCACCGCTGCGCCTTGCCCATAGTTTTTCCCGAGGTGTCAAAGTCAAACGCCGCAAAAATCCACAAAGCAACAATATAGATCCCGACCCGGTTCTCCCCGCCGTCTTCAATCAAAGTTCGCAACGCGTGAAGATGTGGTCAATGGTTGAGTGTCGAGTGCCGAATCTCGCACGGGTGAGGGCCCTCTGGCGCCTCTGCCTGGCCAGACCAATTTCTGCTCGAGAATCCCATGATTGTTCGATAATTGGCTGGGCAGTGTGGGTCACATGTTTTATATATGGGAACAACTCTGCTATTGGTCCACTGCAGCGGGAAACCTTCCTGTAATGCCTTGTTGAACAAGGCGGTCAGCACTGGTATTATGGACGTCCCTGCCCACTTAAGCAATTCTGCCTGCATACCATCCAAGTCTGGGGCTTTCCCATTGGCAAGATGCTACAAGCCTTGTTCCACGTCCGAATCTGTGATTTCCAGCACTGGGCCTTCTTGCAAGGGTAATGTTGCATGTGCACCCTGAGGGTCGTATAGCTGTTGCAAGTATTGTCTCCACTGCTCGGGAGTGATATTCCCTGTGGGCTGTACTGGCTTTCTAAGAACCCTTCGCCAGAAGGTCCTGGGATGACGTTCCAGGAGGTAAAACATTTCCCTTTGATGCGCTGCAATGTACCTGGCTTTCTTAGCTTTAAGGAAGATGCGGTACTGTCTGACTGCATGTGGGCGTAAAGCAGGGTCTGTGACTTGGCGGAGCCAGCGTTTGTGTTCCTTGCACTCTGCATCAAACCATTGATTACGTGGGAAGGTTGTGTTCCTGGAGGTCCGTCGCGGGCGGCTTATCCCAAAAGCACCTCTCTGCTTGAGTAGCCCACATCGGTCGGTAGGCCCGTCTGTTGCTCTAGTGTAGGATATTGCAAATTTTTTTGCCGTGTCATATATAAGCATCCGGGCATAAGCCCCCCTGCATGTTCATAATCCAATTCGTACCGAGGCATGTGAGGAGTTGTTGCACCGGGTTCGCACAACCCCGCCAAGCCAACTTCAAGTAAAGTGGTAAGTGGTCTGAGTCGATCTCTTCATCCCTATTAGCTGTTCCCACCTGAAAGTGCTTGACGACATGCATATCCTGCTCAGGCACCAGCACATAGTCCACCACACTAGATCTGCCCCCTGGTTTTCCTACCTACAAGTGCTCTTGCAGGTGGAAGGCCACTGTACTAGTCCATTGCAGATTACCAGGTCAAAGATACTGCAGAGCAAAAGCAACTGTCGACCATAGCGCATCACCTGATTGTCATCTGATGTCCGTGGCCAAGCTCCTTCTGCAGGATGCAACTGCAATATATCATCAGTGTTGTTCTACCCCGATGCGCGCATTGAAGTCTCCAAGGAGTATGACACTGCCCAACTGCTTATGTTGTTGTATGTCATCATATAGATCGACATAGGGGTCCAGCCTATCCACATCCGAGTGGGTGTGATAGAAGTTGCTTTCTGCATGTGGAAAGTAGCGGTCACGCTACAAAGAGGGGTCTCATCGCAGTTTTGCACACGCACCCACAGGTACCGGTTGTGCTTGTCTGTCTTGAACAAGGAGATTGATTGTGCCAAGGTTGTTTGGTAGTAGCAGGCAACCCCTCCCCATGCCCCCGCTTTCCTGTGCAATCATTGAAGATTGAGTAGTGCTGGTATCCCCGGCAAGTCGTATCCTGTGGTCCCGTGATGCTCCCATGTTTCCATGAGGAAGATGAGATCCATGTCTGCGGCAATTGAGTTGAGACTATCTCCCTTCTGCCATGGGAAGCCCCTACAATTCCAGGAGACCATGCGGAGGCACAATTCCTATTTGTTGGCAGGGGCAGCAGGTGGAGATTCAGTGGCGACAGCAGAAGGGGAGGTGGCGTAAGGAAGCAGCGGCGAGATGTCGCGAAAGCAAAAGGTGAGGCAACTTGAGCGTGGCGTGCGGGCCGCAGCGTGCGTAACAGCTGGCCCCGCCGCAGGTCAGCCGGAGGGTTAGCAAGATTCGTGAAATTTTGGCAAAACAAAATTTGCATCTTGCCCCGGATCAGTCCCTGCAGCTCCTCCCCGCTGCGAATGCTTTTAACTTTGGCCAACTTCGTTACTGCGGTCTTCTTGTTGGGTCGGGTCGTCTCGGTCAACATACGTGGCGCCCCTTTAGTCGCCTACCACGGCGCATAATGGTTGCTTTCACTTGGCGATCTCGCATCGCGGAACATGACCACCCGTGGGCGTCTGGTGCCGGACGCCATGGCGCTCGCCCTAATAATGTTCTTGGCATGGGAATGTCATTCGAGCAAGAATCAACATTTGGGCTGGTTAATGAGGTCCTCCCCCTTCTTCTTGTTAGGCCAATGCACCACAACATTGTGGCTTCTCCGCCCGGCTCACGGAGCTCTCACCGTTAGGTCAATCCCGCCCAAGACAACAGAGTTGTTTGTTGTCGGCGGGGCATAGGCCGTGGGCTTACGTTGGGGCGGGGGGTGGCATGGAGCGGCTTGGGGTGCGTGGTAGGCGGCCCGGCTGATGCCTTGCGCACTCTTTGGGCGGTGGGGACTCAGCGGTAGCGTGTATAGTGGTCTCTCCTTCCCGCCCAGGGAGCTTAGCTCCCGCTGAAATTGTTGTTTGCCTTTGTCAATTCACGCATGCACCGCTGCAATTGCTCATTGAGGCCCTTGCCTTGTTCAGCAATGGTTGCCCTCAGGCTCCCGCATCTTACGATCTTGGGGCGGAGCTATGCTCCGGTTTTAAGCGAGAGTCCAAAGATAGGTTTCATTGCGGATGAGGCCACTTCTTGTGTCTCGACCCTACTTTGAAGGGCTCTCAATTGTGATTGGCTCTCTTCAAAAGCGACACGGACTTTTTGCATCACAAGTGCAGCCTCCTCGACCTCGATCGGGCGAGAGATGGTTACCATTGTCTCCTGCTCAACACGTTGCTTGTCCTGTGTCATGGTTTCCATGGCAGTATACAAGGAATCTATGCGGGCCTGCATGTCAGCAAGACTCTTCTTATCCTTCTGCCTTTCAAAGTGCACTAGGCGAAGGCCATCTTCCGTCTTTGTATCGGGTCTCCATCTTTGGAAACATCGTTATTTTTCAGAGGCCGGTGCCTCTTGAGCAATTTGGGTGCGAGGCCTGCATTTCCTCCGCCAAGCAAGCAATTGAAGCTCTGTTGCCCTCTGCCATTGCTTGAACCTGTTTCCAGTGCTCCTCAACAACCTGGTTTGGTGGTGGTGAAGCACGGATACGGCTTGCCGCTAGGCTAGAGTATCTGTCATATGCCTGCCGAGCTATGCTTGTTGCACGAGACTTTGCCCACGCTTCTCTTTTTTTAGTGCACTGTCAATTTTGCCGTGTCATCCGGCTGCGCGATTGGGGATGGCATCTATGTACTCTCCAGAGTAGAAGTTTTGCTTGCCATGTCTGCGCTTAGGTAGAGGGGACCGTGATATCATCACCATCCACATGCATATCGTGGGGTTGGATGAAGGGACACAGGGGCTCGTCCGGCTCTTCTATCACCGGAGTTGCCATGAATAGGGTGTCACCTTCATGCATTACTTTGTCCAAAGCCTCCAAGCACTTTGATGACGCGACAACCTCTCGCCCCTCTACGACACCCGTCAAAAGCTTCCACGATGTCGGCGGTAGCAGTTTCCAAGTGCAAGAAGCAAGTGCGTGCTCTTTCACCTTCATGGACACATGCGAAAGTGTTCAAGTGCATAAATCAAGCGCACCTCTAGTGCAATCTCGCCACCTTACAGGGCGCTTTTGTCGAAATGAAAAGAAGCAATGGTTTCCCCCCTTACAGACGCCCGTCTGCAAGGCTTCAACATGTAAATGCTTTAAGCCAAGGTGATTGGATGGTATCACACCCTCCGAATCCCGTCTTAAAATCGGGTTGCAAAAAACTTGTTGTTTTCTCCTCTCAGATCTTAAGCAAATGTGTACAAACCATATGTCTTTATAATCATCACAGAACAAGAATTCCAATGATATGCATTGCTCCCAAAACAGAGCTGCAAATCAATAGATATGAAGAAAAGTATATAGTGCTGAAAAATCGAACAATGGAAACCCTAAAGCCAGCACTGAAAATCTGTTGTTTTTGCTCTGAAATCCTGTCTAAACATTAGCAACATAAAATATCTTTGAAAGAACTTTAAGAGAGCTTTCCAAAGATATAAATTTCATGAGAAACCGAGTCACAGAGAGCTTCACCACATATATGTCCAAGCTTGCCATTTCATTTGGTTACAAGAAGAGAATAGGGGCTAAGTCTGCAGCATGCGATTGTGAACTAACAATTGTTAACATATCAATAGAGGGGTGAAGATTGTGTCACAACTTGAATGCACTTGAGAGAGATCTGTATAAGTCTTTGCAAAATGCTGCATTTATAATATCGAGATTCGTGCAGACCTCTAGACATTGATATAGCCATTTATGCCCAAATTTCATTGAGATAGAGAAGAGCTAGAGTTTTGGCATGCTGACTACAGATAGTGCACGACGTGGATGGCATGGCTGATCCAGCCTCTGAGTACTAGAAGAGGGTAAAACCCCTTTTTTTTAAGTTATGAGGCCGTATGTGAGATAGGAAAAGACGTATATAGGGAATTTTTATGTAATCTTGTGCATGCACATGGCATATCCCACGTGGGCAAAGCTCCATCCCTTGGAACTCAGTCCTCTCGAACAATAATGTTGACTTCAAATCTTCATTTACTTTAATGCTATTATCTTCGATCAGGTTGTACTCAGGCCCATCACCAAAAGCAAGTAGAAACTTGCCAAGCGGGGCGGCCAAAGAATATCCTCATGTCTAACCTAGGCCTATCATATTCTCTTTTTTTTTTTTTATTCTTAATTATAGTGTGGGCACTAAGACACATAAGTAGATGTGACCAACCTAACTAATCAAGACATAGACAATTCTATGGGGCTAAAGCACAATGCAAGTTGATTGTTGTTGTCGTATAAAGCAACTATTTTCATGTCTTCTTTATTTTTGGGAGCAACCTAGTTGTTAAGCATGTCGTTCTTTTAACGTGATAGAATCATATAAGAAAGATAAGGAACACTTTTTATAGATATTAAGAGGCTACTTGGTCTATAAGAGTCATAAGTGACACCAGCAGCATTGAGTGAAGCATATATTAGGAGAAACTAAAGATAAAGGATAAAACAAATACAACCCTAAGAAGGTCATGATGGATAAGATAAGACCAATATGCATTAGTCAACAACATAGACCTAGTGCTTATTATTTGTTTGCAAAATCAGTAGTTATAGCTCCTGGTTTATGACCTTTTAGAAAAGGTTGAAGGGACATCTTAAAAGAGTTCATCAAATTTTCTACTTTATTTTAGCATTGAATTGGTGTTCATCTTTGGTAAATAACAATTGCTGCTTCATGCAGGAGCTAATATAAATGGGTTATAGATTGATGTTTATAATGTTAATCGTGGGCCTAAT